>JBBGZY010001898.1:1045000-1645000 GCA_037952925.1 Lithobates clamitans
ACGATCGGATTACCAGCCAGCTTTAGTCCGTCAGCGTCCGTTGGACTTTTGTAGACGAAAAGTCCGACCGTGTGTACGCGGCATAAGTCTAAGCCTTACTGCGGACGAGAGTACCAAGATGGCGGCGACGGAACGTCACTTCCGTGCAGTCCCTCCTCTCCAGGAAGTGACATCTCGCTGGCCGAGACGGACGGACTCAGGCAGTAACTTCGGGTCCGTCTCGGCCAGCATCTCGGCCAGCATTCGCGACCCCCTGGAGAATGGGCAATCGACCCCCCAGGGGGTCGCGACCCCCAGTTTGAGAACCGCTGTGCTAAATAGACATGCGCAGAACGAAAAAAAAAATGTGTTTCTTTTTCATTAGTTATTTCCATAAATGTATTTAGTTTAATTTGTTTTCGGAATTCATTTCATTTATTCGAGTTGGAATAGAATCAAATTCAGAAAATTCCATTAATTGCATTTGAATTTGAATCAAGTTCCATTCGAAATCGAATTTATTTTATTCCAATTTTGGAAGATGATTATATTCTTTCTATTCCATTCTATTCTATTGTTTTTTTACTATTTTATTCTTTTATTTTCTATTCTATTCTCTTCTATTATATTTTATTCTTTTCTATTCTATTCGAAATTTGAATTTTAGAAAATATTATATTGTTATACTCTTTCTATTATATTTTATTCTTTTCTATTGTTTATTCTATTCTACTCTTTTCTATTATTTTATTTTCTATTCTATTCTATTCTTTTCTACACAAATTCAAATTTATTCTATTTGAATTTTAAAAGATGGTTATATTCATTCGATTCTATTGTTTTTTTATTCTATTCTATTCTTTTCTAATATAGTCAATTCTATTATTTTATTTTCTATTCCAATCTAGTCTTTTCTATTCTATTTGAATGTATTCTGTTTGAATTTTGGGAAATGGTTATATTCTTTACAATAGGAAGAACAAAGGGAGAGGGGATTATAATGGTGCCAATTACAAAACATTACACAGTATAAATTGTAAGAAGATTATCCAACTTTATTACAAAGATTTAAAAACAGAGCATAATGATACACAATACTGAACCACATATACACTATAATATGGGAGCAAATAGATGATCTGTTGGCCAGAGAAATGATGGCCAAAATGGTGATGACAGATCAATTCTTCCTTTCCCTACTAGTTTCGCTAAAACATTGGCTTCATCAGGGCAATAGAATATATCAAAAAACATATATACCTCAACAACTTCAAGGTTACATGAAAAAGGGGCGCTGTGGTGACCAAACAGACAATCAAGCGGGAATAGGCATGTGCAATGATAGGCTGGAACAGAGGGTTGCCCAGGAGCTGTATGAAATAGTCCAGGGTTATTACCCAAATTATGAGTAGGAGTAGGCAAGGAGCCGATAGGGAAAAAGAGCCAATGTGGATAGGCAGGTGTTGCCAAACCAAAGACGTTCACAAGCCTTAAATGTAAGAGCACAGCGTAACAGCACCCCTGTAAGCCGGCAACCTCTGGCTTATGGGGGCGCTGTTATGCTGTTTTCAGAATTGCATGTAACCTTCCACAGCATCTTTATCCCAATAGATTAGCGATTAGGCTCCTTAGACAGCTCTTGCTGCTAGTTCATATAAGGAAGGAAGCGCCAGATGCAGTTTTTTTTTTATACAACCCCTTTTTCAAACCCATTTAGAAGAAAATGTGTTTTTCTATATCCTCCAATTTCGCACTCATTTTAAAACCTTGCATCAGCAGCAATGTCATTGTCTTTGTTCAACAGTTGCATCTCTAGGGACAAGAGCATTTAAGTGTAGGCAAAATGTCTTCCTTAGTTTTGAATAGAATTGTGAAGAGTTATGCCCCGTACACACGGTTGGATTTTCCGATGGAAAATGTGTGATAGGACCTTGTGTAGGCTCCATCACACATTTTCCATTGGATTGTCCGACATACAAAGTTTGAGAGCAGGATATAAAATTTTATGACAACAAAATCCGTTGTCGGAATTTCCGATCGTGTGTACACAAATCCGAAGCACAAAGTGCCACGCATGCTCAGAATAAATAAAGAGATGAAAGCTATTGGCTACTGCCCCGTTTATAGTCCCGACGTACGTGTTTTACGTCACAGCGTTCAGAATGATCGGATTTTCCGACAACTTTGTGTGACCGTGTGTATGCAAGACAAGTTTGAGCCAACATCCGTCAGAAAAAATCCTAGGTTTTTGTTGTCGGAATGTCCGATCAATGTCCGACTGTGTGTACGGGGTATTAAACCAACTGTTATGCTTTTATTTTAATTTCACCCCATTGGGGAAATCTTCCCCTCTATTACACTGGTGGGAGTTTTAACCTCTTTCTACTCTATCCTATGAAAACTTTAATACTTTAATGTGTGCTAGGGTCCTTGCAATATTTTCGGTTCACCTGTTTTAAGCTGGGCAATTGGAATAGGGGTTATATAATGGACACTAATATTTTTGTACTTTTAATTTGCCAGTAGGGATAAAGTTCATATTAGCTGCTGCCATAGGTTCCAGGTTTGCAGTACCTTAACAATTCTTTGAAGCACTGCATGGTCTCTAAATTATAACCAGGGGTTTAAAAGGGCCAACAAGTGGGGCTTTAGGTTAAGCCAGTTCCATCACTGTAAAAGGAGGGGGAAAGCAGGCACAGTGAGAGAATATCTCTCCAGTGAAATCGGAGACATAAATAATAATCTGTAATGAGCCAATCCACAAGCCAGGGTTCATTTAGGGCTTCCTCGTGGGCAGGGCTAACTGGATGGCAGTGATTTAGGGAACCAGGTGAGACAATGACGTCTAGGAATTTTGTAATTTATTTAATGAATAATAAACAGTACAACAATGCCACAGCCATTCCAAAGTACCCATGTGGACAATAAGGCACTTCTTCAGTTCTGTAATTAGGCAGTTCAGGTAGGCAGTCTTACATGCAGCGGTGTGCTCAGAGACAGTTTCCTTAACAACTTCAGCCCCGGAAGATTTGGCTGCTCAATGACTGGGCCATTTTTTGCGATTCGGCACTGCGTCGCTTTAACTGACAACTGCGCTGTCGTGCGAGGCTGCACCCAAACAAACAAACTTAATTTACGTCCTTTTTTTCCCAAAAACAGAGTTTTCTTTTGGTGGTATTTGATCGCCTCTGCGGTTTTTATTTTTTAAAGAAAAATATTAGAATCGCGCTACCACATTAGCTCAATAGTGTGTGAATTGGTAATATTAATGTCTGTGAAACATAAATATATGTGGCATGATCAGATTCCACAAAGTGATATAGTGCCAAAAATACAAAAGTACTTAATACATACAAAATGTTAAAACATATGATAACATGGTCAACCAAAAACAATGTCCAACACCCGTGCACAAATGAATATTAAAATTGAGAAAAGTCCATCGATTAATAAACATGTGGAATCTTCTGTGACATAGGAAATACTGTGTAAAGATAGCCCTCCAGAGCTCAACGAGTGGACTCGGATCCAAGTGATGCACCCTTGATCCCTTTCCCCCTGTCCAGCACACAGCACAGCTCTCTGGGGATGACTGAAGATCTCAGCCTTTTACCTCTGGGGAGATATGATGGTATCTGAGTTCCTATAACCCTATTTGGTATCTCTGGATGTCCAATCACCACCTATGAACCTTGGATCCGAGTCCACTCGTTGAGCTCTGGAGGGCTATCTTTACACAGGCTTCCCCTGATCCTCTGTAGAGGGGGATCACGGAGCTTTGGTAAGCGGCCAATTTTTCTCACTGGTGGTGGATTGAACACAGTATTTCCCATGTCACAGAAGATTCCACATGTTTATTAATCAATGGACTTTTCTCAATTTTAATATTCATTTGTTCACGGGTGTTGGACATTGTTTTTGGTTGAACATGTTATCATATGTTTTAACATTTTCTATGTATTAAGTACTTTTGCATTTTTGGCACTATATCACTTTGTGGAATCTGATCATGCCACATATATTTATGTTTCACAGACATTAATATTACCAATTCACACACTATTGAGGTAATGTGGTAGCGCGATTCTAATATTTTTCTTTATTTTACACTGTTTTTGTTGTGCAGAAGAATCGCAGCTTTTATCATTTATACCGTTCACTTTCACAATCGTTTTTATATTATGCTCCCAGCACATTATTTGATACACCTTAGCGCAGTTTTTCTTTTCTTTCCGGTTTTTATTTTTTGCACTATAAACAAAAAAAGAGCGACAATTTTGAAAAAAAAAAACACCATATTTTGCTATAATAACTATCCCCATTTTTTTTAAAGAAAAGTAAATTTTTTGTCAGTTTAGGCCGATATGTATTCTTTTACATATTTTTGGTAAAGAAATCACAATCAGCGTATATTGATTGGTTTGCGCAAAAGTTATAGCGTCTACAAAATATCGGATAGATTAATAGCATTTTTATTATTATTATTTATTTTACTAGTAATGGCGGCGATCCGCGATTTTTATCGGGACTGCGACAATATGGCAGACACATCGGACACTTTTTACACATTTTTGGGACCATTGGCATTTATAAAGCGATCAGTGCTATAAAAATGCACTGATTACTGTAAAAATGTCACTGGCAGGGAAGGGGTTAACACTAGAACAATACAGCACACACATACAAAAATTACATTTATCCTGCAAGACTAGTTAAAAACCCCTAAACACATTCAAAAATACGGGGGTTTGGTCAAACTATATGGTCATATAGTGCTAAGCCCACTTACTGCGACAAAGTACCCAGAATTAGTGGGTCCTACTCTAGTAATAGAATGAAAGTACCTGTGTCTCAACCATGGGAGATAAACACCTCTATGTGGGAGAACTGAAGGGATTCACTGGGGGGCGATCAAGGGGTTAATTGTGTTCCCTATTTGTGTTTCTAACTGTAGGGGGAGGGGATTGACCTAGAGGAAATGACAGATCGTGGTTCCTAGCTAGCAGGAACTCATGATCTGTCACTCCTCACAGAACAGAACAGGGATTTGTGTGTTTACACACACACGTCCCTGTTCTGCCTCTCAGGCCCGCGATTGCTCGTGGCCGGTGATCATCGCAACCGTTGGCCACGAGCATCGACACCCTCGCAGTACAGCAGACGCGTGCGTGCTTGCCTGCTATCCCGATCCCGCCAACCGACGTATAGCTACGACAGCTGGCAGGATCGTGCCAACCTGTCGCAATATAATAAACTGATCGGCAAGCGGTTAAACAAGTCCCCTCGGGTTTGCACAGCGGACCTCTCAAGAATGGTGCTGTACTGGCAACCCAGGGTGCAAGGGTGCACTGATCCAGATGTAGGCTGGTAGAAAGGTCCTTCCCCAGACCACGTAGTTTCCAGATGTTACAGGACCCACCCTAAGCTGACCATCCTCCACATGAACAGTTCCCTGCACTAATTCCCAGTGTCACCTACAGTGGCGACCCACCCATAAGGGGCGCAGGGGCACCGCCCCCCTAATCCATGCGTCCGGCCCCTAATCTCCATGCAGGATGCTGGACGTATGGATTCCAATCGTTTTTTTTTTTTTTTTTAGAAGCACGTGATTTAGAGCCAGAGCACTGCGCTCAGAGCCCACCCAGCTGTGTGACAACAGCAAATTAATATTCGCTATTGTCTTCCTGATTATCCTCCTGGCCAATCAGGAAGCGGGTCCTGAGGTTTTGCCACCCCCCCAAAAAAATAGAGCACCAGCTGCCACTGGTCACCTATCACCAAACACTGTAATAGCTGGCATTTCTACCACACCCGATAGAAGCTTTAACTCCTCTCTAGGGATGAGCCGAACACCCCCCGGTTCGGTTCGCACCAGAACCCGCGAACGAACCGCAAGTTCGCACGAACGTTAGAACCCCATTGACTTCTATGGGACTCGAACGTTCGAAATCAAAAGTGCTCATTTTAAAGGCTAATTTGCATGGTATTGTCCTAAAAAGGGTTTGGGGACCCGGGTCCTACCCCAGGGGACATGTATCAATGCAAAAAAAACTTTTAAAAACGGCCGTTTTTTCGGGAGCAGTGATTTTAATGATGCTTAAAGTAAAAAAAAAAAAGTGAAATATTCCTTTAAATATCGTACCTGGGGGGTGTCTATAGTATGCCTGTAAAGTGACGCGTGTTTCCCATGTTTAGAACAGTCCCTGCACCAAATGTCATTTTTAAAGGAAAAAATCTAATTTAAAACTGCTTGCGGGTTTAATGTCATGTCGGGTCATGGCAATATGGATGAAAATCAGTGAGACAAACGGCATGGGTACCCCCCAGTCCATTACCAGGCCCTTTGGGTCTTGTATGGATATTAAGGGGAACCCCGCACCCAAATTAAAATAAGGAAAGGTCCCTATATACTCTGAACAGCAGTATACAGGCGGTGCAAACAAGACAGGGACTGTAGGTTTGTTGTTAAGTAGAATCTGTTTGTAATTTTGAACATTTTTAATGTGTTTAGCTCCAGCCAAAAAATCTTTTCTAAGCTTTTTGGAAAACATAGGGAAGGGTTATCACCCCTGTGACATTTGTTTTGCGTCTTTCCTCCTCTTCAGAAGATTTCACCTCACTTTTTTGTCCCAATGAAAAATGTTTTTTGAAAATTTGGGTTTTTTTGTGGAACAAGGATTGGAAAGCATCAGTGGAAAGGAGAAATTGTTTTCCCATATTAACTCTTACAGGAGAGAATTTCCCTTCCTTAGGGGTAGATTTCATCTCACTTCCTGTTGTCTCCTTCCGTTTGCAAGTAGGAGTCGTTTGTAAGTTAGATGTTTGAAAGTAGGGTCCTGCCCTATATACTCAGCAGAAATTTGGGCCTTAGGTGTTGCTGTGGCCAAAACACTGTAAGCCCTCACAGGGCCCTGCTGTGAAATATTAGATCAAGAATTGTAATTACATGCCCCTGTTGAACAGGAGCTGAAAAATTAGGCCTTAGGCACTGGTGCTGGTGCCACAACACTGCAACCCCTCACAGACACTCTAGTTGGAACGCAGGAACGAGCCCTGCTGCAAAGTATTGCATCAAAAATTGTAATTACACGCCCCTGTTAGACAGGGGCAGAAAAATTGGGTCTTAGGCACTGGTGCTGGTGCCACAACACTGCAACCCCTCACAGACACTCTAGTTGAAACGCAGGAACAAGCCCTGCTGCAAAGTATTGCATCAAAAATTGTAATTACACGCCCCTGTTAGACAGGGGCTGAAAAATTGGGTCTTAGGCACTGGTGCTGGTGCCACAACACTGCAACCCCTCACAGACACTCTAGTTGGAATGCAGGAACGAGCCCTGCTGCAAAGTATTACATCAAAAATTGTAATTACACGCCCCTGTTAAACAGGGGCTGAAAAATTGTGCCTTAGGCACTGGTGGTGGCGCCCAGAACCAAAAATGTTCTTACAAGCTATCAGCGTGATGATTGAGGAGGAAGAGGATAATTACTCAGGGATAGTCACTCAGCATCAGCATAGGCAGTCTTTGAAGGGATCTGAGATTTCAAAAAAAATTATTCGGTTACATCTGCATCAGGTGCTTGGTAGCTGGTGGTGATCCAAGACTGATTCATTTTTATGAAGGTCAGCCGATCGACCGAGTCGGTGGACAGACGCACCCTGTGATCGGTTACCACGCCTCCAGCAGCACTGAATGTGCGTTCCGAAAGAACGCTGGATGCAGGACAGGCCAGTAGCTCAATTGCATACTGTGCAAGCTCTGGCCAGTGATCCATCCTCAAGACCCAGTAACCCAGAGGATTTTCGGTGGGAAAGGTGTCCAAGTCTGATCTTGCCCCTAGGTATTCCTGCACCATGTAAAACAGACGCTGGCGATGGTTGCTGGAACCGATCATACCTTGGGGCTGCGGACCAAAAAATTGTCGGAACGCATCGGTCAGACGGCCACCTTCTCCACCGCTCCTTCTTTGACTGACCGAAGCCTCAGCAACACGTTGTCCAGAAACAGGAGTTTGTAACCTCCCAGTCTCTGGGAACGCGTTGCACAGACCTTTCTGCAAGGCCTCCCGAAGATGTTTCATCCTCTGCTCCCTCTGCGATGGCAAGATAAGGTCCGCAACCTTACCCTTGTAACGTGGATCAAGGAGGGTTGCCAGCCAGTATTGGTCCTTCTCCTTGATACCACGAATACGAGGATCCTTACGCAGGCTTTGCAGGATCAGGGAGGCCATGCAGCGTAGGTTTGCTGAGGCATTCGGTCCGGAGTCCTCTGGGTCACTAAGGACAACAACGTCCGCAGCCACCTCCTCCCAGCCACGTACAAGTCCATGTGTTCCTTGGGACTGATCCCTTAAAGACTGCTGATGCTGAGTGCCAGGCTCCACCTCCATACTGACACAATCTTCCTCCTCCTCCTCCTCCTCCTCCTCGTCCTCTTCCTGTGTGATCGGCGGGCACGCAGGAACACTGTCTGGATAAAGGGGGCCTTGAGAGCTAAGGAAGTCCTCCTCTTCCTGCCTCTGTTCTGCCTCAAGTGCCCTGTCCATTATTCCACGCAGCGTGTGCTCCAACAGGTGGACAAGGGGGACAGTGTCACTGATGCATGCACTGTCAGTGCTCACCATCCTCGTGGCCTCCTCGAATGGTGACAGGACAGTGCATGCATCCCTGATCATGGCCCACTGGCGTGGGGAAAAAAAACCAAGGTCCCCTGACCCTGTCCTGGTGCCATAGTCGCACAGGTACTCATTGATGGCCCTCTGCTGCGTGTGCAGCCGCTGCAGCATGGCCAACGTCGAGTTCCACCTGGTGGGCATGTCACAGATTAGGCGGTTCTTGGGCAGGTTAAACTCCTTTTGGAGGTCCGTCAGCCGAGCACTGGCATTATATGACCGGCGGAAATGCACACAGACTTTCCTGGCCTGCCTCAGGACATCCTGTAAGCCCGGGTACCTGCCCAAGAACCGCTGCACCACCAAGTTAAGGACGTGAGCCAAACAGGGCACATGGGTCAGTTGTCCCTGTCGGAGGGCAGAGAGGAGGTTGGTGCCATTGTCGCAAACCACCATTCCTGCCTTAAGTTGGCGTGGCGTCAACCACCTCTGAACCTGCCCCTGCAGAGCTGACAGAACCTCTGCCCCAGTGTGGCTCCTGTCCCCCAAGCACACCAGCTCAAGCACCGCATGGCATCTTTTGGCCTGCGTACTTGCGTAGCCCCTTGAACGCCTACGGAGCACCGCTGGTTCCGAGGAAGAGGCCATGGAGGAAGAAGAAGAGGAGGGGGTGGAGGAGAGAGGTGTGTCACAATCAGCATTTTGGAGGCGTGGTGGCGGAACAACCTCCAACACTACTGCACCTTGTCCTGCATCCTTCCCAGCTGCCAGCAGAGTCACCCAATGCGCCGTGAAACTTAAGTAACGTCCCTGTCCATGCCTGCTGGACCATGAGTCAGCGGTAATATGCACCTTACCGCTGACCGCCCTGTCCAGCGAGGCATGGACATTGCCTTCCACATGCCGATAGAGAGCCGGAATCGCCTTCCGTGAGAAAAAGTGGCGTTTGGGTACCTGCCACTGAGGAACCGCACATTCCACAAACTCACGGAAGGGGGCAGAGTCTACCAACTGAAAAGGCAGCAGTTGAAGTGCTAGCAATTTTGCCAAGCTAGCATTCAACCGCTGGGCATGTGGATGGCTGGGAGCAAACTTCTTTCGGCGGTGCAGCAGCTGGGGCAGGGAAATTTGCCTGGTACAATCTGACGTCGGTGTACCAAAAGCAGATTGCCCATAAGTACTTGGCTGTGACACACCTAATTCTACACCTTCATTCCTCTCACTGCAGGTCGCAGAGAGGACTGAAGGTCTAGTGGGGTTGGAAATCTCAGCTGATGAGGAGCAAGGAGAGATCGTCTTTGTTCTTTGGTGTGGGTCTTTTAGATACGCTTGCCAACGAACTGCATGGCAGGTCAACATATGTCTGGTCAAGCATGTGGTACCCAAGCGGGAGATGTTTTGGCCACGCGAGATACGCTTGAGACATATATTGCAAATAGCAGCGGTGCGATCTGATGCACTCGTCTCAAAAAAGGCCCACACCAAAGAACTTTTTGAATAACGCGCAGAGACTGCAGCGCCCTGCACATGTGGAGCTTTGGGGTGTGATGCAGTCAATGTGCTGCCCTTAGGCTGGCCCCTGGAGGGCATCCTGCCTAGTTGGTGATGTGCCACCTCCTCCTCCTCCTCCTCCTCCTCCTCTCTCCTATCAGGCACCCACGTTGAGTCAGTGACCTCATCATCCCCTCCCTCCTCATCACTGGAGCAAACCTGGCAGTATGCTGCAGCAGGGGGAGCATGACTGCCAGATTGCTGTCCTTCTTGGGCACCCCCTCTGTCCGTGCTCATGTTACTGCCTTCATTGAGCTCAGTATCATCATCAGAGCCTTCCAAACGCTGGGCATCCTCCTGGAGCATGTACCCAACACTGTGGTCAAACAGTTCGAGGGAATCCTCAGGAGGACATGGTGGGGCTAGGGAAGGAGTCACTGATGACATTGAGCTGAGGGAAGAGGCCGCTGCTTTGCCAGACAAAGCACCCTGGGCATGGGTGAGAGAGGATGAGGAGGATGAGGACGGCTTGGTCATCCACTCGACCAAGTCTTCCGCATGTTGCGGCTCAACACGGCCAGCTGCCGAAAAAAAGGCCAAGCGTGTCCCATGGCCACGTGCTGATGAGGATGCACCGTCTCCACGACCAGCACTAGACACAGAGCCTGCTTGCCCTCTCTTATTGGCTTGTGACTGTCTGCCTCTCCTTCTTGGCCTTCCAGACATACTAATGGCCTGTAGCTGCACTAAGCTGGGATAGAACACCTGTAATTTTCTTCAGGTAGCTTTATATACTGTAACCAGACAAGCCTGCCTGTCAGTAGGAAGATAACAGGAACGGATCTAGCTGAACACTGTGAGCAGGACGTACTGCACTAAATGTATATAGCAGGAACGGATCTAGCTGAACACTGTGAGCAGGACGCACTGCACTGAATGTAAATAGCAGGAACGGATCTAGCTGAACACTGTGAGCAGGACGCACTGCACTGAATGTAAATAACAGGAACGGATCTAGCTGAACACTGTGAGCAGGACACACTGTACTAAATGTAAATAGTCTAGCTGCCTGACCGTGGTACTAATAGGATCAAAAAGAACACCTGTAATTTTCTTCAGGTAGCTTTATATACTGTAACCAGACAAGCCTGCCTGTCAGTAGGAAGATAACAGGAACGGATCTAGCTGAACACTGTGAGCAGGACGTACTGCACTAAATGTATATAGCAGGAACGGATCTAGCTGAACACTGTGAGCAGGACGCACTGCACTGAATGTAAATAGCAGGAACGGATCTAGCTGAACACTGTGAGCAGGACGCACTGCACTGAATGTAAATAACAGGAACGGATCTAGCTGAACACTGTGAGCAGGACACACTGTACTAAATGTAAATAGTCTAGCTGCCTGACCGTGGTACTAATAGGAACAAAAAGAACACCTGTAATTTTCTTCAGGTAGCTTTATATACTGTAACCAGACAAGCCTGCCTGTCAGTAGGAAGATAACAGGAACGGATCTAGCTGAACACTGTGAGCAGGACGTACTGCACTAAATGTATATAGCAGGAACGGATCTAGCTGAACACTGTGAGCAGGACGCACTGCACTGAATGTAAATAGCAGGAACGGATCTAGCTGAACACTGTGAGCAGCACGCACTGCACTGAATGTAAATAGCAGGAACGGATCTAGCTGAACACTGTGAGCAGGACGCACTGCACTGAATGTAAATAGCAGGAACGGATCTAGCTGAACACTGTGAGCAGGACGCACTGCACTGAATGTAAATAACAGGAACGGATCTAGCTGAACACTGTGAGCAGGACACACTGTACTAAATGTAAATAGTCTAGCTGCCTGACCGTGGTACTAATAGGATCAAAAAGAACACCTGTAATTTTCTTCAGGTAGCTTTATATACTGTAACCAGACAAGCCTGCCTGTCAGTAGGAAGATAACAGGAACGGATCTAGCTGAACACTGTGAGCAGGACGTACTGCACTAAATGTATATAGCAGGAACGGATCTAGCTGAACACTGTGAGCAGGACGCACTGCACTGAATGTAAATAGCAGCAACGGATCTAGCTGAACACTGTGAGCAGGACGCACTGCACTGAATGTAAATAGCAGGAACGGATCTAGCTGAACACTGTGAGCAGGACGCACTGCACTGAATGTAAACAGCAGGAACGGATGTAGCTAAACACTGTGAGCAGGACGCACTGCACTGAATGTAAATAGCAGGAACGGATCTAGCTGAACACTGTGAGCAGGACGCACTGCACTGAATGTAAATAACAGGAACGGATCTAGCTGAACACTGTGAGCAGGACACACTGTACTAAATGTAAATAGTCTAGCTGCCTGACCGTGGTACTAATAGGATCAAAAAGAACACCTGTAATTTTCTTCAGGTAGCTTTATATACTGTAACCAGACAAGCCTGCCTGTCAGTAGGAAGATAACAGGAACGGATCTAGCTGAACACTGTGAGCAGGACGTACTGCACTAAATGTATATAGCAGGAACGGATCTAGCTGAACACTGTGAGCAGGACGCACTGCACTGAATGTAAATAGCAGGAACGGATCTAGCTGAACACTGTGAGCAGGACGCACTGCACTGAATGTAAATAGCAGGAACGGATCTAGCTGAACACTGTGAGCAGGACGCACTGCACTGAATGTAAACAGCAGGAACGGATGTAGCTAAACACTGTGAGCAGGACGCACTGCACTGAATGTAAATAGCAGGAACGGATCTAGCTGAACACTGTGAGCAGGACGCACTGCACTGAATGTAAATAGCAGGAACGGATCTAGCTGAACACTGTGAGCAGCACGCACTGCACTGAATGTAAATAGCAGGAACGGATCTAGCTGAACACTGTGAGCAGGACGCACTGCACTGAATGTAAATAGCAGGAACGGATCTAGCTGAACACTGTGAGCAGGACGCACTGCACTAAATGTAAATACCAGGAACGGATCTAGCTGAACACTGTGAGCAGGACGCACTGCACTGAATGTAAATAGCAGGAACGGATCTAGCTGAACACTGTGAGCAGGACGCACTGCACTGAATGTAAATAGCAGGAACGGATCTAGCTGAACACTGTGAGCAGCACGCACTGCACTGAATGTAAATAGCAGGAACGGATCTAGCTGAACACTGTGAGCAGGAAGCACTGTACTGAATGTAAATAGCAGGAACGGATCTAGCTGAACACTGTGAGCAGGACACACTGCACTGAATGTAAATAGTCTAGATAGAAGATAACAGGAACGGATCTAGCTAAACTGAATACAGTGTATATATATATATGCAACACCTGGGATGCATATATATACACAATACACTGTAAGTGCAGCTAACTGACTGACTGTTCTGCCTAATCTATCTAACTCAAATCAAATGACACTGTCTCTCTCTCTCTCTATCGCTCAGCACACCGGAACACACACTACACAGGGCCGCCGTGCAGGCGGCCTTATATAGTGTGGGGTGTGTACTAAATCCCCTGAGCCATAATTGGCCAAAGCCACCCTGGCTTTGGCCAATTACAGCTCTCTCTACTGACGGCGCTGTGATTGGCCAAGCATGCGGGTCATAGTGCATGCTTGGCCAATCATCAGCCAGCAATGCACTGCGATGCCGCAGTGAATTATGGGCCGTGACGCGCCACACGAATTTGGCGCGAACGGCCCATATCGTTCGCAATTCGACGGACGGTCGAACAGCCGATGTTCGAGTCGAACATGGGTTCGACTCGAACACGAAGCTCATCCCTACTCCTCTCCACTCTATTCTAATTTTAAAAAAATGTAGATGGAGTTAGATTTAATGTAAGAACATGTTAAGCACTTTGGGATAGAAGTGACTTGATCACCCACAATAAAGGGCAACCCCTTTTTTTGTTGTTGTACTAGAGCAGCATTTCTCTAACTTTTTACAACAGAGGAACCTTTGAGTCCATCAGGGTACAGTGGGAAGAATGTCTCTTCCATTAATGGTCAGTGGGACGAATGCCCCATACATTGGTGGTCAGAGGGAAGAAAGCCCCATACAATGGTGGTCAGAGGGAAGAAAGCCCCATACAATGGTGGTCAGAGGGAAGAATGCCCCTTACAATGTTGGTCAGAGGGTAGAATGCCCCTTACATTGGCAGCCAGTGGGAAGAATGCCCCTTACAATGGGGGTCAGAGAGTAAAATGCCCCTTACAATGGGGGTCAGAGAGCCTCCCTTACCAACAGATTAAATGATTGCTGGTGTCATGCCACTGGCACTATCCAGGTGCCATCAGATGGGAGAAGCCTTTCTCAATCATTTTAACATGCAGGGACCCTTGTAATAACTTTCTCTTCTCAGAGAACCCCTACTAATAATTAGAATATCTACAACTCAGGGTACATTAGGGTTACGGAGTGGTAACTTATCCATGGGGCAGATCTTGCTCATTACCCAAGAAAGTCCTAGCAGCCTCTGGAGGAACTTTAGGGTTCCACAGAGCCCTGGTTGATAACAGTTGCTATAGTGTGTAAAGACTGGGCAGACAGCCCCAGGTGTGGTCAAATCCTGTAGTTATTAATAACAGCTCCCCTAAAAATCCGACACTGTCAAGCCCTAATTCCTCAGGGAACGATCACCCATAGAATTGAGCAGTCTACACCTAATTTGTCTTTCTTCTATCTTTGCCAATTCATGGACAAGAGTTCAAAAGAAATAACATTTTTTATATAGTTACCTTTTAGTATTTAATTCGAATAAATGTGTAGCACCCTTACAGCTGCTAGTATAGGTAAATTTAGTTTGGCTCCCCTGTAGGCAGGGGAGTATGGGTCAATTTTATTTAGAGAGACTGTGCAGTGCTTAAAATGCTGTGGTTCTGTTAACCCCCTCCCTGGCTTCTAGTACTCTCTGGATAGTCCTGGAACTTAGAGGGAGGAGGAACAGAGGCTGCAACCTTAATATGTATGAAGTTCCCACCAATCCCTGGGGAGATGAGGCCCAGAAGGTGGGGTAAAGACCCATAAATGCTCAGAAGCCTGGCAGTCTGGGACCAGAGCCTGGGGTCCATATGCCTGGAGTGGACCCCATGTTGGGGGCTCTGCCTCTGGGTCAGGAGGGAGATCAAGAGAAAAAGAGACAGAGAAGTGGGAAGCCTCAAGCCTTCATTCAGCCCAGTCTCAGCTAGGCTTAGCTGCAGACATCAAGTAGAACCAGGATCAGCCTGTGCAGCAGAGAGGCCAGTGCAGCAGCTTTCTGGATTCTATGAGCTACTTCAAGGGACTGAGAGTACATTCCTACCAACATGCTCAAATCTACACAGAAGACATTAAGGTGCAATAGCTCACATAACAAAAGAGAGGGTCCTAGTGTTAAAGTACCTAATATACAGGGTGACTCTGTAGGTACTTAAGATTTGCTTGTGCCAACGTCCCGGATACTGAATTGGGATTATCAAAAGACTAAAAACCTTAATGGGACTTTAAAGGCACAACTGTAGTGAGCTACACAGCGTATATAAAAAAGTCGAATTTTATTAGTAGTATACAAGAGAACAAAAAGAATAAACAAAACATTATTAAAAACACATCAGATCTGGACATACAACGCATATCATAACACCATCTTAAGGATCCTATCCTGCAGTTTAGTGTGTATTCCTATATAGTGTGCAATTCAAACACAATCCCAAAAAAGGGAAAAAAGAAATTATATATAAACTTCCCCTAAGAAAGTTGAAATTGGGGGAGCACTGCAGGTCTGGTATTCCCAGAAGGGTGTGTTCTCCAATTGCTCTACATGTTTCACGTTGACAAGGAACGCTTCTTCAGGAGCTAGAGGTTCTATTAAAATTACACAATAGTAAAGAAAAAGAAAAAATATGTGTCAAAATTACAATATTTTAAAAACTATTCTCAGTAAGTATGTTAAAGAGAAAAGAAGAAATATTACAGGGGGGATGGGGGAAGGGAGAATTGGGGAATAAATGGGGAGGGAGGGGGCAGGACAAGGAATAGGCTTGATTTTCAAGGCATGTAGATCGAAGTATTGCTTACCAAATAAGTGTGTAAGGAGAAAAAATTGTTCACACAGATGAATTTAATCAGTAAGTCGCAAACAGCGATCGAGGTATGGATATTAATAAAGATCAAGCAAACAGCAAACGGACACCGGGGCCTCCCAGATATGTCACATCACATAGTTGTAGGTAGGGAGAGCTTTATATGCTACAATTCTGGGGCATAAACAAAAGCAGAGATGAGAGTCAATTATACTTATGGATGCTGCGATCACTAATGATATCTATATCACTAACATACTCTGCCTAGAAAGGTCACCAAGGAAAGCTTACCCCACAATAGAGAAAGGAGAGAGATCTGGGAGTGCTCCGTCCTGCTGAGTGGTTGCTTGTTGTATGTCTCAATATTGAGCGGTGGGGAAGCCCCATATAAAGGGTGTCCAGGGCGGAAGCAGCCGCTCTGCACGGCGCGGCGTCTTCCGGCCCCATGGCCGGCAGCTGCGCATGCGCCGAGCAATGCCACAGGCCGGACCAACGGCGCACGCGCGAAAAAGAACATTACGCGCGTGCGTCAGAGCCAGGACCGGGGGAGAGGACAAAGCCCGAGCGATACGTCAGCTGCAGAGGCGGGGAAAGAGGGAACCCCAGGGGGTTTCCCAAACCCCCGTCAATCGCCGCACATCCGGCCAGGAGGACGGACCAGGTGTGCGGCGCTGTGCAATGGGCACCACTGATCGTGATGGCCAATCTAACCCCAATTGAGACCAGGAGAACTAAGGACGCTGAGCCATGCATCACCACAAGAGGGAGACATAATCAACCAGTAATAAACAAACATTTGAAAACTATACATACAGTAATTTAGGCATAATATAAATAAGACAATCAAACAAAATGTGGCAGACAGACATACTGCCCATATATTGTCAATATTACCCTTTTCTTTGTATTGACAATATATGGGCAGTATGTCTGTCTGCCACATTTTGTTTGATTGTCTTATTTATATTATGCCTAAATTACTGTATGTATAGTTTTCAAATGTTTGTTTATTACTGGTTGATTATGTCTCCCTCTTGTGGTGATGCATGGCTCAGCGTCCTTAGTTCTCCTGGTCTCAATTGGGGTTAGATTGGCCATCACGATCAGTGGTGCCCATTGCACAGCGCCGCACACCTGGTCCGTCCTCCTGGCCGGATGTGCGGCGATTGACGGGGGTTTGGGAAACCCCCTGGGGTTCCCTCTTTCCCCGCCTCTGCAGCTGACGTATCGCTCGGGCTTTGTCCTCTCCCCCGGTCCTGGCTCTGACGCACGCGCGTAATGTTCTTTTTCGCGCGTGCGCCGTTGGTCCGGCCTGTGGCATTGCTCGGCGCATGCGCAGCTGCCGGCCATGGGGCCGGAAGACGCCGCGCCGTGCAGAGCGGCTGCTTCCGCCCTGGACACCCTTTATATGGGGCTTCCCCACCGCTCAATATTGAGACATAGAAACAAGCAACCACTCAGCAGGACGGAGCACTCCCAGATCTCTCTCCTTTCTCTATTGTGGGGTAAGCTTTCCTTGGTGACCTTTCTAGGCAGAGTATGTTAGTGATATAGATATCATTAGTGATCGCAGCATCCATAAGTATAATTGACTCTCATCTCTGCTTTTGTTTATGCCCCAGAATTGTAGCATATAAAGCTCTCCCTACCTACAACTATGTGATGTGACATATCTGGGAGGCCCCGGTGTCCGTTTGCTGTTTGCTTGATCTTTATTAATATCCATACCTCGATCGCTGTTTGCGACTTACTGATTAAATTCATCTGTGTGAACAATTTTTTCTCCTTACACACTTATTTGGTAAGCAATACTTCGATCTACATGCCTTGAAAATCAAGCCTATTCCTTGTCCTGCCCCCTCCCTCCCCATTTATTCCCCAATTCTCCCTTCCCCCATCCCCCCCTCCCCTCCCCCTCTTCCCCCCCTCTTCTCCCCCCCTTATTTTCCCCTGGGTCCTCTCTCCCCATATCCCTCCCTTTCCTCCCTTATTTCCCCTTCCCCCTCCCCCCTACTTTTCCCCCCCCCTTTTTCCTCTTCATTCCAGCTAAACGCTGGAGTGAAATGATTCTCATATCTGTATTATCATTATTATTTTTCACCAATTTTTATGTCCATCATTGTGCTGTGGGGGTTTCCCTCTGTACTGGCTGTCCTAGACCATTGTTTTGTGCTGTCCTCCCACTGGAGACCTCTATCTTTTATAGGACCTACGCCATGCTTTGCCACTTGGGGGCGCCTTTTCTCCCCTGTTCTTTACCAAACGATTATTTACATATGTAATATTTCTTCTTTTCTCTTTAACATACTTACTGAGAATAGTTTTTAAAATATTGTAATTTTGACACATATTTTTTCTTTTTCTTTACTATTGTGTAATTTTAATAGAACCTCTAGCTCCTGAAGAAGCGTTCCTTGTCAACGTGAAACATGTAGAGCAATTGGAGAACACACCCTTCTGGGAATACCAGACCTGCAGTGCTCCCCCAATTTCAACTTTCTTAGGGGAAGTTTATATATAATTTCTTTTTTCCCTTTTTTGGGATTGTGTTTGAATTGCACACTATATAGGAATACACACTAAACTGCAGGATAGGATCCTTAAGATGGTGTTATGATATGCGTTGTATGTCCAGATCTGATGTGTTTTTAATAATGCTTTGTTTATTCTTTTTGTTCTCTTGTATACTACTAATAAAATTCGACTTTTTTATATACGCTGTGTAGCTCACTACAGTTGTGCCTTTAAAGTCCCATTAAGGTTTTTAGTCTTTTGATAATCGCAATAGCTCACATGTCTGGGACCAGGAGATAGCTTTAGTGCCAGTGCAATACAGCCAAGAGCCCCCCAATATCTCTCCTTTGAGCCAAAAAACAGCCATGAGCCGTGCAACACAGCTAGGGGCTGGCTTTTGATCAATAACTTGTGTTGGAACTTTTTGTCAGTTTATGGAGTTGCATCATCATTCCCACTGGTGTGCAACACAAGTTAGCTAGAGTTTAGGAGTCAGAGACTTTAGCAGTTCCAGCAGCCATTTGTTTGACGTTTACCAGTTTGTTCAGTTCTGGGCATCCCATGTACACCAGTTCCTATCCAACATCATTCTCCTAAAATAAACACTATAAACCAAAACCCCTAGACTGTTTTCTGAAGCCATTTGAAGTGAGTGAAAAATTCCTGTTGCCTGGCTGTGGGTGACGTGTGGGGGAAAACGCCCAAAATCTAACGTCTCTTTCAGGGATAACGCTACAAATGTAATGGTGGAAAAAATGTCCTTTAACAGATCTAATAATCTCAACAGAAAACGCACAGACAGGCCTGAAAAATTAAGACATACACATAGCCCAGTCCAGCCAGGGAAACTGTAGGGCATCAATTAGTCCGATTAGTTGTAAGACTCTTTTTCTTTTATCTGCAACATAAAAGGCACATATTGTTTTCTGCTCATTGTGGCGAGTTGTACGTGCGTCCTATTTTTCTCTTGCATTCCTGTCTCCTCAGCTGAGTCCAGTTTAATATGTGCATATTTTAACATTGAAGGAAATTAGGATACTTAGCCACAAGGCAGCTCCTCTTCTGGCTTGCCTGACTGTCAAACTTCAAAGTGTTTGCGTAATGTGCCCATACTTCCTTTGAAATATGTATTTCATCTTTCTTTTTTTTGTCACTTGATTTAAAATTGCAGCCAAGGGTAAGAAGCCAGAAAATAAAAACTGCAATATTGAGTACTCTGATGTTTTATTCATGGGCACAATGGCTGCTTGCATCCCGCACGTATCTGTAACAGGTTTTTCTGCTTAGTGCTGGTAGGTAAGGACCGTGTATTTTACTAGGGAAAAACATGCTATAGAGCTTGCTGGATAATGGAAGGGAAGAAGGGTTAGGAAGGAAGTGAAGAAAAGGAATAGAAAACAAAGGAAGGAAATAAACAATAGGAAGGGAGGAAGGAAGGAAGGGAGGAAGGAAGGAAGGAAGGACGGAAGGAAGGAAGGAAGGAAGGAAGGAAGGAAGGAAGGAAGGAAGGAAGGAAGGAAGGAACTCTTTAGCTTTTGTTAGCTGTGGTGCAAGGGTTAGTGGACCCATTAACTGGACCAGCAGATGCAAGCAACAGAAACTTTCGTTTTGTTAAATGGGGGCTGCTGTTGGGAGAAAAGGAGGGTCTTCCTTAATGGTGTACATTTTAAGGTAATGCTGTTCATATATGTTTTAAGATTACATTACGTGAAAAAAAGTCTAATTTAGAGGTTGCATGGACTTTTTACTTGTTGTCCATATGAGTACCATTAAAGTCCATGCAGCCTCTAAATTCTGCTTTTTCAACGCTGTTCAAAGTTGATGCACATAGCACCGACCCAAGTATACTTTCACTCCCTAGTTATGTTTTCCACTAATTATCTTGGAGGAAGACAAATCTGCTGAGCCTTTTGAAGATGCCACCCTACTCCTTGTTCTATAAACATGGACTTGTTGCTATACAGTGCCTTGAAAAAGTATTCACACTCCTTGACATTTTCCACATTTTGTCATGTTACAACCAAAAACGTAAATGTATTTTATTGGGATTTTATTTGATAGACTAACACAAAATGGCACATAATTGTGAAGTGGAAGGAATATGATAAATGGTTTTCAAAATTTGTTTACAAATAAATATCTGAAAAGTGTGGCATTTGTATTCAGCCCCCCTGAGTCAAAACTTTGTAGAACCAACTTTCGCTGCAATTACAGTTGCAAGTCTTTTTGGGGATGTCTCTACCAGCTTTGCACATCTAGAGAGTGACATTTTTGCCCAAGCTCTTTTTTGCTCAAGCTCTGTCAGATTGGACAGAGAGCATCTGTAAACAGCAATATTCAAGTCTTGCCACAGATTCTCAATTGGATTTTGGTCTGGACTTTGAGTGGGCCATTCGATATATATAAATATGCTTTGATCTAAACCATTCCATTGTAGCTCTGGCTGTATGTTTAGGGTCATTGTCCTGCTGGAAGATGAACCTTCCAGCACAGTGGCGGCTCGTCCATAGGGGGCGCTGGGCAGATGTAAGGAGGGGCTCCGCTGGGGGACACAGATGTAAGAAGGGACTCCGCTGACAGGGACACAGATGTAAGGAGGGACTTTGCTGACGGGGACACAGATATAAAGAGGGACTCCGCTGACGGGGACACAGATGTAAGGAGGGACTCCGCTGGGGGCACCTGATGAAAGGAGGGACGCCGCTGGGGGCACCTGATGTAAGGAGGGACGCCGCTGGGGGCACCTGATGTAAGAAGGGACTCCGCTGGGGCCACCTGATGTAAGGAGGGACTCTGCTGGGGACACCTGATGTAAGGACAGACTCTGATGGGGACACGTTATGGCATCTGGTGGCAGGAAACACGCTCAGGGCTCCCACTGATTCTGCATTATGGTGAGCTGAATGATTTCATTTTATATTACAATGTAATAATAGAAATAATACGCTTCAATCATCCCGACAATCATCCTGACACCATATCAACCATGTAACGCGTGCAGGGGCGTGGCTGTATGGCAAGCATCAACGTGTGACGCATCAAGCAGCACCAGAAAGTGGAAGCTCGGGTCTGAGGAGTGGGTGAGATTGTAACAGCTACCGCACACCTTGGGTCCGCTGTGACCGCAATACATCATTTTAAACCTGCATGGAAGTTTTCTGCTGTGGCATTTTTGGCTTGCTTTGAATTTTATTGATGTGAGTGTAATGGTAGAAGATTACGAAATGTTTATTAAACTGGTTTTATGTTATCACACTATTGGAGCACTTTTTATTATTTACATGTGGAGAGATTCTTACATACACGGCTGGAGTTCAGAGCTTATGTTTAACATTTTCTATGTGGTTTAAGGCGTTTTGAGCCAAGCACAAGAGTGTAAGGCATATCAAGCTGGTGAGTGCATTTTCTGAGGGGAGTTGAATCACTTGCACAGAGGTGTGGGAGATGAACAGAAGAACATTGCACTGGAATTAACATATTTGATTTTTTTCTTTATATCAGAGAGGCAGCAGCCCAAGCTCGGAACTAGGTCTAGTCTACACTTCTCTTTCACTGTCTGTCAGTCACTTTGAGGGATGTCCGACTCTGGGTAAAAACTTTAAGGGCCAATATATTGGTCCAGCACTACCATATACACACACACACCAAATTTGGCACAAATTGCATAGCAAGTGGAAATGTATGCAGGATCCTTGGGTGGCCTGATGGCAGATTACAGCTGTAAGAGAGTGATTGAATGTAAATGCTCCCTACAGTCATATGAACCTGTAACTCATTGTGAGTCGATTTTCATTTTAATGGTAACATCCTTTTGACAGATCACACACTAAGCAAAGCTAAGTATCTATTTTCTCTGAAGTAAAAAAAAAAATGACACCTTGTTTCATTTTCCAGCTACTGTACTACGTCCACCTGTCTGTATGCCCATATCCTTCCATGATTACATCCCAGGGCCAGATTATTAGATTATGTTAGTAATACATGTTATGTTAAGTCTTTTTATGAGATGATTGATCTAAATATCAAATGAGGCCGTTTAAATGAGATCAGCTACAAGAACCTTGGCAATGTTTCTCACCCCAACAGAACTCTGAACTGTTTTTTCTAATAGATAAGGAAGTTATAAAACTCTCACTAATTAATCCCAAAGTGATGTACAAATGTGTAACGCTCTAGTGCAGTAAAACCGAAACAGATGTTTTGCCATGATAGCTTTCAATTCCAATTTTTTTTTTTTTCCTCGGCAATTACACTAAAAGAGCCCCCCAGATTTAACAAATAAAAGCAATCGTGGCATTCTCTAATGGCTTGAATCCTTCCATGGCAAGTCATTGGTCGGCCGCTTCCTCTGCCAGCAATTCCTACTGGCTGAGCAGGGGTGGGTGACAAAACAAGACCTTCCATGGACCGATACCTGCAGGGAACTTAACTACGTAATTCAATAAATTCCAGCTATTGTTAGCCGAAACGTCATGGCATTATCATTTGTAGCTAATACTTTTTACAGCTTCGTGTTTTAGCTTTTGTTTAATTTTTTTATGTTTTGTTGAAGACAAATAAGTAAACCATGAGAAACTGAGAACACCTCGGTTTTCTCTGTAAAATCTAAACCTGTCAAGTCGTACTACTGAGCAGGTTTAACCAGAAGCAGATGCTATAGGTACTGACAACAAGGCAACTGAAATCATACAACAGAAGTACACTCATATTCTGAATTATATAATGCAAAGCTTTCTTTGCACTTACTCTCGCTCTTTCCCTCTTTCTCTTTCTATCAATCTCCTACTGCTTCCCGAATACATCTCTCCCTCTGTGTACTGTTACAATAAACCAAGGCTGATGAGCAGCACATGGCTCCCATCATACAACATACGCTCTCAGGCACCCACACCTCCAAATTATTTGAGATGGGAATGAGGGACACCTATTAGTAAAAGCAAGTAGGCATAAGACACCCCTCTGCCATGCCCCTTAACCACTTGAGCCCCGGACCAATATGCTGCCTAAGGACCAGAGGTCTTTTTCCAATTTGGCACTCCGTCGCTTTAACTGCTAATTGCGCGGTCATGCAATGCTGTACCCAAACGAAATTTGCGTCCTTTTCTTCCCACAAATAGAGCTTTCTTTTGATGGTATTTGATCACCTCTGCGGTTTTTATTTTTTGCGCTATAAACGGAAAAAGACCGAAAATTTTGAAAAAAAATGATATTTTCTACTTTTTGTTATAAAAAAAATCCAATAAACTAAATTTTAGTCATACATTTAGGCCAAAATGTATTCGGCCACATGTCTTTGGTAAAAAAAATGTCAATAAGCGTATATTTATTGGTTTGCGCAAAAGTTATAGCGTCTACAAACTTGGGTACATTTTCTGGAATTTACACAGCTTTTAGTTTATGACTGCCTATGTCATTTCTTGAGGTGCTAAAATGGCAGGGCAGTACAAAACCCCCCCAAATGACCCCATTTTGGAAAGTAGACACCCCAAGGAAATTGCTGAGAGGCATGTTGAACCCATTGAATATTTATTTTTTTTGTCCCAAGTGATTGAAAAATGACCAAAAAAAAAAAATATTTACAAAAAGTCGTCACTAAATGATATATTGCTCACACAGGCCATGGGCCTATGTGGAATTGCACCCCAAAATACATTTAGCTGCTTCTCCTGAGTATGGGGATACCACATGTGTGGGACTTTTTGGGAGCCTAGCCGCGTACGGGGCCCCGAAAACCAATCACCGCCTTCAGGATTTCTAAGGGTGTAAATTTTTGCTTTCACTCTTCACTGCCTATCACAGTTTCGGAGGCCATGGATGGTGATACCTCACATGCATGGTGCAATTGCTGTTTACGTTTGACGACAGACCGCCGCTTGCGTTCGCCTTAGCGCGAGAGCAGGGGGCGACAGGGGTGTTTTTTTTTGTTTTTTTTTTTCTTTATTATTTTTTTGCTTTTTTAATCTTACTTTTAAACTGTTCCTTTCATATTTTTTTTTTTAATCATTTTTATTGTTATCTCGGGGAATGTAAATATCCCCTATGATAGCAATAGGTAGTGACAGGTACTCTTTTTTGAAAAAATTGTGGTCTATTAGACCCTAGATCTCTCCTCTGCCCTCAAAGCATCTGACCACACCAAGATCGGTGTGATAAAATGCTTCCCCAATTTCCCAATGGCGCTATTTACATCCGGCGAAATCTAAGTCATGAAATACTCATAGCTTCCGGTTTCTTAGGCCATAGAGATGTTTGGAGCCACTCTGGTCTCTGATCAGCTCTATGGTTAGCTGGCTGAATCACCGGCTGCATTCTCAGGTTCCCTGTTGAGACAGGAGAGCCAGAGAAAAACACGGAAGACGGTGGGGGGGGCATTCCCTCCCACGGCTTGTAAAAGCAGTCTAGAGGCTAATTAGCCGCTAGGATTGCTTTTACATGAAAGCCGACCGCTGGCTGAAAAGAATGATACCAAGATGATACCTAAACCTGCAGGCATCATTCTGGTATAACCACTCAAAGTCGTGAATGGCGTACCTGAAGACAAAAAAATGGTTAACAATGGTTAACAATAAAGCACAGTAAAGTGTAAATAATTACACACCTGAAAAACAAACATGATAAAACATAATAACAATAACAATAACAATAACAATAAAACATTGCAGAATAGAATACAGTAAAAAAGAGCAGAACAATAGAGAGAGAGAATAGAGAGAGAGAGAACAATAAAACAACAACTATTTTTTTTTATTTCATATTTTTTTTTTTTTTTACACTTTTTTTGTAACTAACTTTTATAACGGTAACCGGTTCCAGGTTCGGGTCTCTCAAAATGCGATGGCATCTTGGGAGACCCTGTGAAATGGCGCCTAGTCTGTGGAATGCTGTACCCTACGCTAATACTCAACTAGTGAATGGTAGCGTTCAAAACATTTACCAATGCAAAGACCAGGATTGTCAGGACAGGAGGGACAATAATAGCGGGTGTCACGCCCATATCCGCGCTTGCTGCAGACACGACATCTTTTTTGGGGGGTTCGTTGGGTAGGGGTACTCGGGAGGACATAAAAATGCCTCTCATGCAGCCGACTGCATTTGGTTGGGGATGTGAATGGGGGAAGTACGGGCGCTGCAGAAGCGGTGGGTTCCCAATTAGGATTGGCGAATGCAGCAGGAAGGGCATTATGGGCACGACGGGCCTGTGTTTGTCTTTTTGGTGGCAGCGGGACACTACTTGTGCTTGCCACCTCACCAGCTTCAACTGCACTTATGGGACTCGCCACGTCACCACGTGTTACTGCAGTGCTGGTTTGACTACGACCGGGGTGTACTAGGCCGCTGGCGCTTGCCAGTTCACCAAAACGCTACCAAAAAACTGTTAGCGATCGCAGGGATCAGGCCTGACTCTGCGAACGCTGCAGTTATGTGTTTAGTGTTTTGTAAGTGACAGTGATCGATCGATACTGCACTTGGGTGGGCTGGGCTGGGCGGAGGGGCAAAACGCAGGTGCTAGCAGGTATCTGGGCTGATCCCGCTAACACTGCGTTTTTGGGAACCCTAAACTGCTGGTGACGCTAGTATAGATCTGATCGGATCAGATATTGATGCGATCAGATACTATACCACTAAGGGAGGTGTACGGTGCGTGCGTGGGTGTTAGCGGTACTGGCGCTAATCTGACGCTGAGATTAAACTTAAAAGTCTCTAAAGGATGAAAAAAGAATTCCAGTGGATGGAATGGAACAACGTGGGATATCCCCCAAGGATGGGTGTACGGATGTGAGAAGACAAATAATCCAAACGGACGTATCATCAGGTCTTCCCCAACACTGTATCTCGTGACTGCATACAATATGGTAAGGATGGTGTGTACAAAACTCTTACCAGAGATGGTGGACTCACTTGTCAGCGACAGAGAGTCATACGAGCAGGTTGCCTCTATGGGCCTGAAGCACGGACATCACAGCTCTGCGAACCTTCTGGGTCAAACTCTGTGTAGATGGTAGGTCCTCCAAAAGGATGGCCAGGTTACGAATCAGAGGGAATGGTGCTTCACGTGAAAACTTGGGGTGAAGACAGGTTGGGTCTCTCAAAGGGTATGTGGAGAAAAAACAAACAGGCTCCACATGGCGTAGATAAAAAAGGTAGGATTTTTATTGCTAAAAAGCCAGACAATGGTAAAATGTGATCACAGGGTAAAAACAAAGTATGGGCAACAAGAAGGATGCTGAAAGCGCCCGACGCGTTTCGATCGATAGATCGTCTACTGGGGCATACAGCATCCCCTCCAAGTTGCCTTATATTTATGGAAAAACATTCAGAAAAGGAAAAAAGTGTGTGTTAGCAAACAGGTTTCCCCATTGGATGAATGGGGTCACCTGATCGCACATGACTGGACTTACAGGTGTATAACATCATTAGTGTGCCTTGATGGTATGCTTAACCTATTGGGTACCAGACAGAAAACTAATAATAAAATGGCAATTACACTCTGTAGCCTCAGTCCCTTTAATGTTGATAAACGAAGAAACTAGACCTTCAGGTTTGGTACTACCTTTGCTGACACTTTAAAACTAGTGTCAGAGTTGCAGAAGATCTGCTCCAATCAAAGGCTCAATCATTGGAGACAGGCGGAACCGGTATCCAATCGCCACCGGGGCATGACGCTGCCGTCGGCGCCGCCCAACCTCTGCATGACGAAAATACGGAAATGACGTCAGGGCGCAAGGCCCGCCCCACGCCCGTCCGTTGTCACATGACCTTCGTCTCAGGGGGTTAGAGAGAAGAGGAAGGAGGAGGAGTGTGCGTGGGGCCGGACGTTCTCAGCGTCGGTTCACACGCTCACCCCCCGTGTCCCCGGAAGTGTCATTCCTCACAGGCAGAGACCAGAAGTCCCACCTGAAGGATGGGAAACTGATGATCACTGTCTGAGGAGTGGAGATTCTTAACAATAACATGTGAACTAGAACAAAGTATATGACAAGGAGCCGGACACGGAAGGGAGTAATGTCCAAATTCAACCCTGTGCGGCTCCCTCTCTGGGATTCAAAATTCAAAATAACGGGACCCCAGAAAACATAATCCGGTGAAGGAGTGTCATGTCTAAGGTGGCAGGGACCCTAAAAAGGGATGGAAAAATTGATAATCTGAACTCTGCATGGTGAGGTGACATATGAAAGTGAATCCAAAAACAGTATAATAAATGTAAAGAGGTAAACGTTGCCAGACGTGCAGTGTGAAGGATGTTGCTACCGCTGGATGAACCCCAAACATGGGGAAAATGCAGCTCACCCCACATTCCCAATGTGAGCGTGTCCCCCCAAAAAAACAGCGCCCCCATAGGGGAGGTTGGAGAAAAGCTAAAAATATATCAAGAAATATTTAAAAGGCATCATGAAAAGGATATATTGATATAATTGAAAAACCAGATGAGTGAAATATGGAAAAGGCTAGGATGAATTGATAAACGAGTTGAGGTCCCACTCGACGTTCAACCCAAACGGAAAGAAGGACCTCAACTCGTGTATCCAATACGTCTCGAGGCGTGAAACTCCTCGCAGGCGTGACTCGCCTCTCCAATGTGGTATGAACCTGTCAATAACTTGGAACAAGGTACCCGTGGGGTCCTTATCGTGGTGTTCCAAGTAATGACGTGGTACTGTGTGCTTGTCCCTGCCCTTTTTGATTGCGGTCACGTGTTCGTTGACACGAACAGAAAAGGTTCTGATCGTGCGACCCACATACTGCTTGTGGCAGGGACAGGTAATTAAATAAACAATAAATTGTGAGGAGCACGTGGTGAAGTGCTTCATGTGATAAATACGGGAGGTGACCGTGGACTTGAATGTGAGGCTCTTACGTCTTCCCCCTATATTGTAGAGGCAGACCCGACATTTACGACAGGGGTAATAACCCTTACATTCTTGAAAGAAGGACACCTTCTTAGGGGGGTCTATTATGTTAGGAGCGATCTGTCCCTGAATGGACCTCGCTCCTCTAAAGACCACCGAGGCCCGGTTGGGCAAAACGGGCCCTAGTAGTCTATCATTTTGTAATATTCCCCAATGTTTTTGAATAATGCCTCTAATCTGATTGGATTGAATGGAATGAGTGGTAAAAAAGGAGAACTTCGCGTCAAATGTAGTGTTGTCTTTGGGACGTTCTGTGAGCGTTGTCTGTCTTTCAGTGAGCAAAGCTCTGTTGATTTCACTGTCTAAAAGCTGAGGATCATACCCCTTATCAAGGAATCTACCCCTAAGGATTTTCGATTGGGATATGAAATCGGAAGTTTGGGTACAGTTGCGCCTCAGTCTCAAGAACTGGCTTCGGGGCACTGACCGAAGCCACTGTTCCCTATGGCAGCTGTCGATCGGAATGTACCCATTCCGATCTGTGGGTTTAAAATAAGTACGGAACTCAAGATGTTGTTGTACCACTGAAATTTCTAAATCAAGGAAATGTACCTTCGTTGTACTAGCTTCAAAAGTCAACGAGATCCCCCTATCATTGGCATTAAGAGTGTTCATAAAGCCCTCAAGGGATGCCAGATCTCCCTCCCAAAGGAGGAGGATGTCGTCTATGTACCTGGCCCAAAGAACCAACTCGGGTCTCCGGGCAGCATAGACGACATCCTCCTCCCACTGGGCCATGAAAAGGTTGGCGAGGCTGGGGGCAAATTTGGCCCCCATAGCCACACCTCTCTGTTGCAAAAAGAAACGGTTTTGAAACCAGAAGTAGTTGTGTCTGGTTGCGAATTTTAGCAGCTGCATGATGAAGTTGCGCTGCAATGTGGATAGTCTTCCATCTCTTGAGAGGTGGTTTTCCACAGCCTCAAAACCCAGATGGTGTGGTATGCAGGTATAAAGTGCTGCTATGTCAGCTGTTACCAAAAGGGTACCTTTTCTGATGGAAACCGATTCCAATAATTTGATTGTGTCCCTGGTGTCTTTCAGGTAAGAGGGGGTGGTTTGGACCAGAGGTTGTAAATAAAAGTCCACGTATTTGCCAATCCTCGCCGTAACAGAGTCAATCCCGCTGACAATGGGCCTGCCGGGAGGATTGGTGGGATTCTTGTGAACTTTGGGGAGGTAGTATATAGCGGGAATGCGTGGTACTTGGGGGATCAAAAAACATTTTTCTTTTTTATTCAAAAATATTTCTTGATATATTTTTAGCTTTTCTCCAACCTCCCCTATGGGGGCGCTGTTTTTTTGGGGGGACACGCTCACATTGGGAATGTGGGGTGAGCTGCATTTTCCCCATGTTTGGGGTTCATCCAGCGGTAGCAACATCCTTCACACTGCACGTCTGGCAACGTTTACCTCTTTACATTTATTATACTGTTTTTGGATTCACTTTCATATGTCACCTCACCATGCAGAGTTCAGATTATCAATTTTTCCATCCCTTTTTAGGGTCCCTGCCACCTTAGACATGACACTCCTTCACCGGATTATGTTTTCTGGGGTCCCGTTATTTTGAATTTTGAATCCCAGAGAGGGAGCCGCACAGGGTTGAATTTGGACATTACTCCCTTCCGTGTCCGGCTCCTTGTCATATACTTTGTTCTAGTTCACATGTTATTGTTAAGAATCTCCACTCCTCAGACAGTGATCATCAGTTTCCCATCCTTCAGGTGGGACTTCTGGTCTCTGCCTGTGAGGAATGACACTTCCGGGGACACGGGGGGTGAGCGTGTGAACCGACGCTGAGAACGTCCGGCCCCACGCACACTCCTCCTCCTTCCTCTTCTCTCTAACCCCCTGAGACGAAGGTCATGTGACAACGGACGGGCGTGGGGCGGGCCTTGCGCCCTGACGTCATTTCCGTATTTTCGTCATGCAGAGGTTGGGCGGCGCCGACGGCAGCGTCATGCCCCGGTGGCGATTGGATACCGGTTCCGCCTGTCTCCAATGATTGAGCCTTTGATTGGAGCAGATCTTCTGCAACTCTGACACTAGTTTTAAAGTGTCAGCAAAGGTAGTACCAAACCTGAAGGTCTAGTTTCTTCGTTTATCAACATTAAAGGGACTGAGGCTACAGAGTGTAATTGCCATTTTATTATTAGTTTTCTGTCTGGTACCCAATAGGTTAAGCATACCATCAAGGCACACTAATGATGTTATACACCTGTAAGTCCAGTCATGTGCGATCAGGTGACCCCATTCATCCAATGGGGAAACCTGTTTGCTAACACACACTTTTTTCCTTTTCTGAATGTTTTTCCATAAATATAAGGCAACTTGGAGGGGATGCTGTATGCCCCAGTAGACGATCTATCGATCGAAACGCGTCGGGCGCTTTCAGCATCCTTCTTGTTGCCCATACTTTGTTTTTACCCTGTGATCACATTTTACCATTGTCTGGCTTTTTAGCAATAAAAATCCTACCTTTTTTATCTACGCCATGTGGAGCCTGTTTGTTTTTTCTCCACATACCCTTTGAGAGACCCAACCTGTCTTCACCCCAAGTTTTCACGTGAAGCACCATTCCCTCTGATTCGTAACCTGGCCATCCTTTTGGAGGACCTACCATCTACACAGAGTTTGACCCAGAAGGTTCGCAGAGCTGTGATGTCCGTGCTTCAGGCCCATAGAGGCAACCTGCTCGTATGACTCTCTGTCGCTGACAAGTGAGTCCACCATCTCTGGTAAGAGTTTTGTACACACCATCCTTACCATATTGTATGCAGTCACGAGATACAGTGTTGGGGAAGACCTGATGATACGTCCGTTTGGATTATTTGTCTTCTCACATCCGTACACCCATCCTTGGGGGATATCCCACGTTGTTCCATTCCATCCACTGGAATTCTTTTTTCATCCTTTAGAGACTTTTAAGTTTAATCTCAACGTTTGAATTGTTCATTGACATTTATTTGTTAGTCATTATATTGACCTTAGTATTTCCTGCACATTTTATGCGCTACATTTTTCTTATCTTTATATGCTTTATGGTTTTTGTCACCCTGTATGTAGCTGCTTTGCACTTTTGTGTGGATTGAGCGCAGTGTACACCCTCTATATGCTAATCTGACGCTGCCTGGGGCTGGTGCTTGCCAGTTCACCAAAACGCTACAAAAAAAACTGTTAGCGATCGCAGGGATCAGGCCTGACTCTGCGAACGCTGCAGTTATACGTTTAGTGTTTTGTAAGTGTCAGTGATCGATCGATACTGCACTTGGGTGGGCTGGGCTGGGCCGGGCAGAGGGGCAAAACGCAGGTGCTAGCAGGTATCTGGGCTGATTCCGCTAACACTGCGTTTTTGGGAACCCTAAACTGCTGGGGACGCTAGTATAGATCTGATCGGATCAGATATTGATCCGTTCAGATACTATACCACTAAGGGAGGCGTATGCTGCGTGCGTGGGTGTTAGCGGTACTGGCGCTAACCTGACGCCTGGGGCTGGTGCTTGCCAGTTCACCAAAATGCTACCAAAAAAACTGTTAGCGATCGCAGGGATCAGGCCTGACTCTGCGAACGCTGCAGTTATACGTTTAGTGTTTTGTAAGTGTCAGTGATCGATCGATACTGCACTTGGGTGGGCTGGGCTCGCCTGGGCGGAGGGGCAAAACGCAGGTGCTAGCAGGTATCTGGGCTGATTCCGCTAACACTGCGTTTTTGGGAACCCTAAACTGCTGGGGACGCTAGTATAGATCTGATCGGATCAGATATTGATCCGTTCAGATACTATACCACTAAGGGAGGCGTATGCTGCGTGCGTGGGTGTTAGCGGTACTGGCGCTAACCTGACGCCTGGGGCTGGTGCTTGCCAGTTCACCAAAATGCTACCAAAAAAACTGTTAGCGATCGCAGGGATCAGGCCTGACTCTGCGAACGCTGCAGTTATGCGTTTAGTGTTTTGTAAGTGACGGTGATCGATCGATACTGCACTTGGGTGGGCTGGGCGGAGGCACAAAACGCAGGTGCTAGCAGGTATCTGGGCTGATCCCGCTAACACTGCATTTTTGGGAACCCTAAACTGCTGGGGACGCTAGTATAGATCTGATTGGATCAGATATTGATCCGATCAGATACTATACCACTAAGGGAGGCGCATGCTGCGTGCGTGGGTGTTAGCGGTACTGGCGCTAATCTGACGCTGCCTGGGGCGACGCATATCACCGCCGGGCGATCGGGGGGCTAAACCTTTATTCGGTAATAAACGGCGGGTGCCCTGACACTATAAAAAATAAACGAACTAACCAGCGTCAACCGTAACGGTTATACGGTGATCAGTGGTGAAAGGGTTAACTAGGGGGCAATCAAGGGGTTAAAACATTTATTAGGTAGTATATGGGGGTCCCTGACGCTATAAAACGCTGACGGCGAACCTAAATATTTACCTCACTAACTAGCGTCACCAGCGACACTAATACAGCGATCAGAAAAATGATCGCTTAGTGACACTGGTGACAGGGGGTGATCAAGGGGTTAAAACTTTATTAGGGGGGGTTAGGGGGGTACCCTAGACCTAAAGGGGGGTAATACTCACTGCCCTAACACTGTAACTGTCACAAACTGACACTATGCAGTAATCAGAAAAAAAAAAAAAAAAAAACTGCTGGTGTCAGTTTGTGACAGGGGGGGGGGGTGATTGGGGGGGGATCGGGGGGCGATCGGGGGGGGGATCGGGGTGTTTTGTGTGCCTGGCATGTTCTACTGTGTGTGTGTGTGTTGGTGCACTCACATTGATGTCTTCTCTCCTCGGGCCGGAACGGAAATTACCGAGCCGAGGAGAGATGACATCATTTCCTTTGCTGCTGTTTAGCATACAGCAGCAACGGAATGATTCGATTGGCCGGCGGCGATCGCGAGGGGGGGGCCACGAACGGATGGTCTCCCCCTCATCACCGATCGCCGCTGGACAAAAGACGACCGCCTCGGGCACCGGGGGGGGGGTCCGATAGGACCCCCCACCCGCGGAAGGCAAATCACGTACCCTGTACGTGATTTTGCCTGTCCGTGCCACTTTGCCGACGTACATCGGCGTGAGGCGGTCGTCAAGTGGTAAAGGGGAATTCTACAAAAAAAGATTAGATAAACCAGTTTTTCTCAACCATTTTTCAGTCAAGGCGCCCTTTTAAATTGCAAACAGTCTTGAGGCACCCCATTCTAAAATGTAAAAATGTTTCTAATTGTTTTACATAATGCAACAACAGCCACACCTTGGACATCCAACAATAGAGGTAATTTATTCTTCCAAAGCAAATACACTTTTGTACACTGGTACTGACTAGTATTGCAAGGTTTCTCTTCTCCCTAGGTTTCTCTCCATCAGTCAGCTAATGTGACCCCAGTGCTGAGGAAGAGGGTCAAACAAGGATGCTGTGGAGGGCGACAGACATCCTCCTTATCAACTGATATCTTTGGTTGTTAGGATGCCAGCGTCTAGAAAGTTGTAATGGTGAATAATGAAAACCTGTGGCGCAACTCAAAGGCAGGCTTGATCCATTTGCAGGCTTGTAAACAATTTTTGATATATTTTTAGGCATTTTGCCAAGGCACCCCTGAAGAAACCTCAAGGCGCCCCAGAGTGTCTGGGCATACTGGTTGAAAAAGGCTGAGTTTAACTCAGATATAATTTTTTTTTACCACTACTATTTGTTTTGAAATTTACAAATGCGGTAATTTAGAAATGGGATGAAAGGTTTAGCACTGGGAAACACTTTAAAAAAATAAAAAGTGCATTTTATATACAACTATATAGATGAGACCAGACCAAAATGAAGGACAAATGAAGAAGAAAGAAGCACAGAGGGACTTTGTTCCAAATCAGGGACAGTCCCTCAAAATCAGGGACAGTTGGGATCTATCGGCACCCCAACCAGAATTGCAAATATCAGAATTGCCAAGTCTCCAATTCAGATGTTAACTCTCCCTTGCACTCTTTGACATATCATTGTATATCATTTAGTGATCAGTAGATTACCTTTAGGGCTCAGTTACACTTGCAGTGGGGGCAGTAAAATGTGTGGTTAAGCAAGCACTTTAGCACCCTCCCAACCGCTCCCCTTTAAGCTGCAAAGGCAATGGATGGATGTGTATGCATGCCATGGTCACTTGTTGCAGAAAGCATTAAACCCCCTTACTTTTTTGGTGGGCAGCACTGCATTATAGAGAATGGGGTCAGTCGTGACCATCCCACGACCACATGTAATATGCATGGTTGAGGCGCTGTGATGTGACAGGTACAGGGTAAAAGCAGGTGGTGAGGAGGCGATATGGTGCTGATCCAACTTTGTTACTGATCCACCGGACACAATGGATTATGGTTCCCTAGTCCATAATCACATGATCATAATGTATATACAGTATAACTGTTATAAATGAGTTTCATTCATAACAGCTGTGCTTACTGTAGTGATGCTGTGATTGGCCCACAGCTATCACATGGTACCTGGCACCCCGTACCATGTGATTGGCTGTAGACAATCACAGCATGTCAACAGTACAGCTGTTATAGTTTTAAATGTTATGTTAAATTAGCACAGTGCTAAATAGCTAAAAATGGCCCGGTCATAAAGGAGGTAAAACCACTGAGCTGTTTGTGTCTGATCAGACACACAGACCAGTTCGGCCCTGCCCCCCCTAATTTCTGCTGACAGGCTTTGGCTGACAGCAGCAGGAGACAATGGATCGGTAAGCGCCAAATGCATACTTGCTAGCAAGAGCTTTTCAATCGTGTGACAGCCAATCACAGTGGTTACATCATGAGAATGATCGCCTCTGTCTTCTGGCTTTTAAAACTCTCTTAAAAGGCCAGGAGGCGGTCGGCGCAAAGAGGTGAAGTTATAAAAGTCTTACTTTTGGAACCACTTCCCGCATATAGTAAAATGACAGGCGCAAGGTGGCTCTCTCATTCCAGGATGACGTCATATGAAGTCGCCCCACTCTCGCTGTGCTTGTGCGCCCGTGGGGGCACGCTGCACAGCGATCGGGGGTGCACTGTGTCCCTGGGACATGGCACATCATCGAATTGGGTAAAGAGCTGAGGACAAGGCTCTTTATTAGGGATGAGCTTCAAATTCGAGTCGAACTCATGTTCGACTCGAACATTGGTTGTTCGCAAGTTCGCCGAACAGCGAACAATTTGGGGTGTTCGCGGCATTCGAATGCCGCGTAACACCCTTTAAAAGTCTATGGGAGAAATCAAAAGTGCTCATTTTAAAGGCTTAAATTCATGGTATTGTCATAAAAAGTGTTTGGGGACCTGGGTCCTGCCCCAGGGGACATGGATCAATGCACAAAAAGTTTTAAAAATGGCCGTTTTTTCGGGAGCAGTGATTTTAATAATGCTTAAAGTGAAACAATAAAAGTGTAATATCCCTTTAAATTTCGTACCTGGGGGGTGTCTATAGTATGCCTGTAAAGGGGCACATGTTTCCCGTGTTTAGAACAGTCTGACAGCAAAATGACATTTCAAAGGAAAAAAAGTCACTTAAAACTACTCGCGGCTATTAATGCATTGCCGGTCCGACAATACACATAGAAGTTCATTGATAAAAACAGCATGGGAATTCCCCACAGGGGAACCCTGAACCAAAATTTAAAAAAAAATGACGTGGGGGGTCCCCCTAAATTCCATACCAGGCCCTTCAGGTCTGGTATGGATATTAAGGGGAACCCCAGCCAAAATTTAAAAAATGGCGTGGGGTCCCCCTCAAAATCTATACCAGCCCCTACAGGTCTGGTATGGATTTTAAGGGGAACCCCGGGCAAAAAAAATGGCGTGGGGTCCCCCTAAAGATCCACACTAGACCCTTATTCAAGCAGGCAACCTGGCAGGCCACAGGAAAAGAGGGGGGGTGAGAGAGCGCCCCCCCTCCTGAACCGTACCAGGCCACATGCCCTCAACATTGGGAGGGTGCTTTGGGGTAGCCCCCAAAACACCTTGTCACCATGTTGATGAGGACAAGGGCCTCATCCCCATAACCCTGGCCAGTGGTTGTGGGGGTCTGCGGGCGGGGGGCTTATCGGAATCTGGAAGCCTCCTTTAACAAGGGGAACCCCAGATCCCGCCCCCCCTGTGTGAAATGGTAAGGGGGTACAAAAGTACCCCTACCATTTAACTAAAAAAGTGTCAAAAATGTTAAAAATGACAAGAGACAGTTTTTGACAATTCCTTTATTTAAATGCTTCTTCTTTCATCTTTCTTCTTTCTTCTATCTTCTATCTTCCTTCGGTTTCTTCCTCTATCTTCTCCTTCTTCTGGTTCTTCTGGTTCTTCTGGTTCTTCCTCCGGTGTTCTCGTCCAGCATCTTCCTCCGCGGCATCGGCGTCTTCTTCCCTTCTTCTTCTCGGGCCGCTCCACATTCATGATGGCATGGAGCGGGGCTCCCGCACTTCTCTTCATCTTCTTCTCTTCATCTTCTTGTCTTCATCTTCTTTTCGGGCTGCTCTGCATCCATGATGGCATGGAGGGAGGCTCCCGCTGTGTGACTTTTCTCCTCTTCTGATGGTTCTTAAATAACGGGGGGCAGGGCCACTCGGTGACCCTGCCCCCCTCTGACACATGGGACTTGACGGGACTTCCCTGTGGCATTCCCCGTGACGTCAGATGGAAGTCCCGTCAAGTCACCGTGCATCAGAGGGGGGCGGGGTCACCTGGTGGCCCCCTCCATTATTTAAGAACCGTTAGAAGAGGAGAAACGTCACACAGCGGGAGCCTCCCTCCATGCCATCATGGATGCGGAGCGGCCCAAAAAGAAGATGAAGACAAGAAGATGAAGAGAAGAAGATGAAGAGAAGAAGATGAGGAGAAGAAGATGAGGAGAAGAAGATAAGAAGAAGATAAAGAGAAGAAGATGAAGAGAAGAAGATGGAGAAGAGCGGGAGCCTCCCTCCATGCCATCATGGATGCGGAGCGGCCCGAGGAGAAGAAGGGAAGAAGACGCCGACGCCGCAGAGGAGATGCCGGACGAGAACACCGGAGGAAGAACCAGAAGAACCAGAAGAAGAAGAAGATGGAGGAAGAAACCAAAGGAAGATAGAAGATAGCAGAAAGAAGAAGCATTTAAATAAAGGAATTGTCAAAAACTGTCTCTTGTCATTTTTAACATTTTTGGCAGTTTTTTAGTGAAATGGTAGGGGTACTTTTGTACCCCCTTACCATTTCACACAGGGGGGAGGGCCGGGATCTGGGGATCCCCTTGTTAAAGGGGGCTTCCAGATTCTGATAAGCCCCCCGCCCGCAGACCCCCACAACCACCAGCCAGGGTTGTGGGGATGAGGCCCTTGTCCTCATCAACATGGGGACAAGGTGTTTTGGGGGCTACCCCAAAGCACCCTCCCAATGTTGAGGGCATGTGGACTGGTACGGTTCAGGGGGGGGGCGCTCTCTCGTCCCCCTCTATTTTCCTGCAGCCTGCCAGGTTGCGTGCTCGGATAAGGGTCTGGTATGGATCTTTAGGGGGACCCCACGCCATTTTTTTTTTATGTTCCCTTTAAAATCCATACCAGACCTAAGGGGTCTGGTATAGATTTTGAGGGGGACCCTACACCATTTTTTTTTTTATTTTGTCCGGGGTTCCCCTGTGGGGAATTCCCATGCCGTTTTTATCAATGAACTTCTATGTGTATTGTCGAACCGGCAATGCATTAATAGCCGCGAGTAGTTTTCAATGACTTTTTTTCCTTTGAAATGTCATTTTGCTGTCAGACTGTTCTAAACACAGGAAACATGTGCCCCTTTACAGGCATACTATAGACACCCCCAGGTACGAAATTTAAAGGGATATTACACTTTTATTGTTTCACTTTAAGCATTATTAAAATCACTGCTCCCGAAAAAACAGCCATTTTTAAAACTTTTTTTTGCATTGATCCATGTCCCCTGGGGAAGGACTCAGGTCACCAAACACTTTTTATGACAATAACTTGCATATAAGCCTTTAAAATTAGCACTTTTGATTATTCATGTTCGTGTCCCATAGACTTTAACGGTGTTTGCGTGTTCGAACAAATTTTTTGCCTGTTCGCATGTTCTGGTGCGAACCGAACAGGGGGGTGTTCGGCTCATCCCTACTCTTTACCCATGTGATCAACTGTGTCCAATCATAGCTGATCACATGTAAACAAGAAAAATGCCGGTTATCGGCTCTCCTCTCCTCACACTGACAGTGTGTAAGGAGAGGAGAGCCGATCAGCGGCATTTCCTCACAGTGATGCCAATCAGTGCCCAGCAGTGATGCCAATCAGTGCCCAGCAGTGATGCCAATCAGTACCCATCTGTGATGTCAGTCAGCACTGCCTTTCAGTGCCTACTCATCAGTCCCACTAATCAGTACCCATCAATGCCGTCTAACAGTGCCCATATGTGCCACCTATTAGTGCCCATCAGTGAAACGTATCAGTGCTGCCTATCAGTGCCCATCAGTGTTGCATATTAGAGCTTCCTCATCAGTGCCACCTCATCAGTGTCCATCAGTGCCACCTCATCAGTGCCCACCAGTGCCACTAATCAGTACCAATCAATGCCACCTATCGGTGTAAATCAGTCCAACCTATCAGTGCCTATCAGTGCAGCCTCATGATCACATCAGTGAAGGAGAAAAATTAAGTTTTTGCTAAATTGTATAACAGAAATTAAGAAAAATACACGTTACAGTAACTGCATGCTAATACGAGTCAAATTCAGACATCATGATTTTTTTACAATGCACAATAAAGTGTTACTGCATAATGTGGTTTACTGCTACAGGTGTGCATTGAACATGAGTGTGCTGAGGTGTCAATACACGCACCATGATAAATAGGTCTGAATGGGCCCTAAATCTTCAAATGATTCTACACTGTAAAGGGTTCAGTTGCTGTTCTCACAGAACAGCGTCTGTGCAGGTCTGTTCTAAGACAGTACACCCAGTCAGATTATGTATGAAAATATCTTACTGCATCATTTTATCTCTTTTTGGTAAAACTTTTGACCCCACTAGGTCGATAGGTCATTTCACGGTTGCTTTCTTTTCATTTCACAAAATCTAATTAGAACTGCCGGCCATCGTTACATTCCAGAGCTACCCACAGACATAGAATACAACTCTTTTGTCTACAGTTTCATTTGAGTCATCATACTCTTTACCATTTAAAATTGAATTGGAAAAAATCCCCTGTGTGGGTCCCCCCCCCTACACTGCAAGGCTTAAAGGAGAAGTATGACCAAAGATATTTTGGTCATACTTCTCCTATGGATCACAGAAGTGCAGTGAACTGAACGATCAGCAGTGTTTGATTGCTCAGTTCTAACTTCAGAGCTGGCAAGGGACAGATGCATCAGATTGATGCTCCATCCACCTAGGTGAGTATACATTTTTTTTTTTTTAATCCTGAACGTCTCTTTTAAAAGTATTTTTCATTCCTGGGGTACCTACTAGTGCCTGCAGGCTCCCTCCATGCTATAAAACCTTTATTTCGTATGATCGGAAGTGTCAGCTACTGGCAATAATTAATATTTTTCCTGATTGAGGTGTTTAAAAGCATACCACATCATGGGCACTAGATGGCGCTTATGATCATAGGAGATATACTGTACGTATGAAAGTGTCATTTAGCCCACATCATAAAAAAACTATCAACAAATGGTATATTACATGCTGTTCATACTCACTCAGTCACTATGAGATTCGTTTTCTGAATTCTGCAAAAAACCTGGATGATACTGCTGCTCTCTATCTCCCCCTTTTGTCCATGTCCCCAATTCAGCTAGCGAGTTTGCAGAGCAGTGTTGGCATTCGCTCAGTTTTCAGTGAGTTTCTCTGCTGAGCAATTCTGCCCCAACACATCTGAGCAGCCCATGTGACTACAGAGTCACACATGTGGGCATATAGACAGTTGTAAATGACAACCCACTCCCTCCTTCCTCCTACATGGCCACTAATCACTTAAACATAATAGGGGCGGGATATTACATGTAGATTGATGGAGACTTCACATCCCTCTTATTATAAAGGACAGGCTGGAGGGACATGACACAGCTTGTGGCTGGCAAAAGTTTGCCCACACCATGTTATTGCCAAAATACAAAATATATATATATATATATATATATATATATATATATATATATATATATATATATATATATATATATATAGTTTTTTTTTTTGTTTTTTTTTTTGTTTTTTTTTACTCTGTGTTCCAAAGCTTTTTTTTTATTTTGAACATGTGACCAGCAGCGAGTACTAGAAGCTACTTCTGCTTATGTTTCCCTGCAGACAGGCTGGTAGAGATCTGGGTCATGTGACATCTGTATATCAATTAGTAAAGAAAATACTTAGATTTTAAATAAAATAATTACAGTGCCATCATCCAGAAAGAGTTGGGATAATGATAATGTAAATTATACAGTGTGTGTTTAGTATTACTTTAAGATCATAGGATTATATTACACAGAATATGGCAAGTTTCTTTGGAGCTGTGTGGATGTTTGTCCCATTAGGCATTTTGCTTTTCAAAATAAAAATAAAATAACTGTTATGCCGCGTACACACAATCGGATTTTCTGACGGGAAATGTTGGATGTGAGCCTGTTGGATGGAAAGTCTGAGCGTGTGTATGCTCCATCCGACAATTGTTTGCTAGCATGTTCTCAAATTTTCCGCCAACAAATGTGTGTTGTCGGACTTTCCGATCGTGTGTACACAAATCCGTCGGACAAAAGTCCAAAGTACAAACACGCATGCTCGGAAGCAGAAGCGGACGGTCTTGTAAACTAGCGTTCGTAATGGAGAATTAACATTCGTGACGTGGCAAATTATGAAATATAATGAAGCTGCTTTGCTGGTGATACTGATGGAGTTATTGCAAACAAACTTTCAAAGGCTTTTTTTTTTTCTAGTGATATCAAGAATAATATTATGTTTTTTTTTTTTTATTTGTGCATTAAAAAAAAAAAAATTAAACATGCTATCTGCCAATAGAACTTAACCAAAAAGTGCATTCTATGCATCCAAAAATATAGAAAATATACCAAATCAAATCATTATTATCCAACAAAAAAAATAATGTCAAATCAATAACTCCAAGGCCAATAATAAATAACACGTTATCTTCTCTGATTCCACAACATGTCTGGTTGACGAACGGCTGTTCAGAAAGAAAATGAAAAGCACGAAATGAAAAGCGCGAAAAGAAAAGCGTGAATCAACACTCACCAAACTTCTACTAACACGAAATTAGCAGAAGGAGCCCAAAGGGTGGCGCTAAAGAGCTGAGAAACCACGTAGTACGTTTAGTACGTCACTACGTTCGTAATTGTTGGCCAACATTTGTGTGACCGTGTCTATGCAAGACAAGTCAACGCCCCCCCCTGAACAAAATTCCACGGTTTTGTTGTCGGAAAGTCCGATCATGTGTATGGGGCTTTAGGCTGTTTTCAGTCTATTACCCGTCCTCTGTGCTAGGAATTAGAATTTTGCATTTTAAGTCGATAAATATGGCAGAATATTTTTGATTGTGATGTATATGTGTGTAAGATGATGTCCCTAAGTTTGTCTGCAGTGTACAGATATTTAGGGTAAGCCCAGATGAAAATGTTTCTTTCTTTAAGAGAATCCCAGTTTGAAGAAGCTGATGGATGACTTGAAACCACCAGCTACTCCATGAACCCGGAGATCCATCTTTGGCTGGATTAACGCCTTTGCTTTGCTGTTAATCTTGGCAAAAAGGCTTTAGTGCTTGTTACCGCACTGCATGGTTAATGCATTATCTGTTGTGCATTGCAGCTACATTCATTTTGAATGTTCATTTTAATAGCGCCCAATGCACCAGAGTGCCCCAGAATGCACATGCCTTTTAGCAAACCACAACAAATATAAACGTGAACCTTCAAACCTTCTGTGAAAACCTGAATGTCACACCTTAAAGTGGTGTTTTGGTCGAAATGATACTTTTTAAATAAAAATACCCCTATAATACACAAGCTTAATGTATTCTAGTAAAGTTAGTCTGTAAACTAAGGTCTGTTTGTTAGTTTATAGCAGTAGTTTGTTATTTTATAAACTTACAGCAGGCCGTGGCCATCTTAAGTGTGGGCATCTGAAGCCAGACTGCATTTCTTCCTCATCCTATATCTCATCCTTGCAGATCTCGCACATGCTCAGTGCAGCGCAAGCAGTGTAATAGGTTTCAGGTCAGGTTTCCATAGCAACGGCAGTGTCAGAGGAAGTTGCTGCCCCTTCCCAGAAGGCATTGCAAACAGGAAATGATGCGATGGGCCATGGCCAGGGAGGAGGAAGTGAAAAATGAATACAGCAGATATACAGTAGGTGCTGAGAATTTTTTTTTTTAAATATCCAATTCGTTTACAGTGCGCAGTTTAGTGAGGGATGCTGAAGAGTTGTAAAAGTGGGTGGAACTCCACTTTAACATGTGACGTAATTCACTTTAAAATACATGGAGGATTGCAGCGCATAAGTGTGAAGTTGGCCTTAAAGAATAACTCCCATAGTGTCGTCCAAAGCCAATCTCAACTCTGCCCCGAGCTTCATCACCAATCTTGTCTCATATATCACCCAAACTGTCCTCTCCTCTCCTCCCAAGACCTCCTGCTCTCTAGCTCCCTCTTCATCCATCCCCACACTCACCTCCAGGACTTCTCCAGAGCGTCTCCCAACATCTGGAACTCCTTACTTCAGTCTGTCCAACTATTTCCTACTCTGTCCACCTTTAGGTGGTCTCTGAGACTCATCTCTTCAGATAGGTCTTACTCACCTCCACCTAAACAACTGAACTTCTATATTGCCCATCAGCTCATCACTCACAGTTATTCTCTTTTGTACAACTTGCCCCTCCCTATTTGAGTGTAAGCTCTAGGGAGCCCTCTTGTATTGAATTGTAGTGTGACTGTACTGTCCCCCTTTATATTGCAAAGCATTGTGCAAACTGTTGGTGCTGTATAAATCCTGTATAATAATAATATTAAATTAAATAAATAATTCCAGTTTCACTGAAAAAAAACAAAACAAAACAGCAGATGAATTCACCATGTAATGTGGTTCCCTAGTATTAGACTACAAAAAAAAAAAAAAAATGAGAATTTTAGCACCAGAAATTCTGGCATATAAATTTTCTGCACAATCTGGCAGGCGCTTATTAAAAAAAAAAAAAAAGGAATTTAGTATATCAGTAAATAATTTATTATATAGTTGTCTTCTGTTTCTCTGACACCAGAACAGTTTTTTCATAATCCATAAAATCCATAATTTTCACTGAGACATTGCAGGATTGCATGGCATTTATATAAACCATCACAAGGAATCTCTTATCTGCTCCCTTTTGATCTGTTAAAGTAGAACTAAAAGAAAACTTTTTTTTTTTATATCATTTTGGATAGAGTAAGGGAGGGTTATAACCCCTATCAGTTTTACATTGCCATCTGTGACACATTGTGAAGATTTCCCTTCACTTCCTGTCCCATAGCCAAACAGGAAGTCACAGGAAATTCCTTTAAATTTATTGAATAGCTGATTGTCATCAGGGTCACCAAAACTGGTGTCCCCATCGGAAGATTTCCCCTTTATTCCTGCTCTGGTGATCACTCAAAATCTTTTACTTTCGGTGATAAAAATACTGAATCTCCCCAACGGGGATACAGACAGCAATGAAAACCTGATAGACATGTGCGCTTTGTTTCGTTCCAAATCAAAATTCGAACAGATTTTTTGTTATTACAATAGTAACGAATTTAAACAAGTCCAAAATAACGAAAAACAATAATCGGCCAAAATTCGGATCGAATTTAATTTGAATTTGAAAACGAATTAAAAACAAAAAATAAACAAGTTCCTAAAACAAATTAAACAAATTTAACACATTTAACTAAACAAAATTATTTAAACAACAAAACTTTTTTCCTGACGCCACCATGGCAGCATACTAGTGATAGGCTCCGCCTTTCTCCCCTCCCTCAGGACCAATGAAATAGCATAAATTAAAGGCCAGTTAGGCCCCACCCCATTCTTCGTAGATCTGGGTGCCTTGTCATCAGTGGGCTTCGGAGGAATGACTGTTCAGTCTTCTGTCCCATTTAAAAATACATATATATATATAATATATATAAAATAATTATTTTGGTTTGGTAAGTAGAACCCACCCTGTCATCTAGGATATGTGTCACTAGTATGCTGCCATGGTTGCGTCAGGAATACGGAAAATTGTATCATACTTACCGTAATTTTCCTTTCCTGACGCCAATCCATGGCAGCATACGGACCCACCCTTGTGCGTTTCGGTATCTAGATAATTACGAAGAATGGGGAGGGGCCTAACTGGCCTTTAATTTATGCTATTTCATTGGTCCTGAAGAAGGAGAGAAAGGCGGAGCCTATCACTAGTATGCTGCCATGGATTGGCGTCAGGAAAGGAAAATTACGGTAAGTATGATACAATTTTCGTTTTTTTGTTCTGCAAATGTCGAAAACCTGACAGGTGTTCTAATCCCCCTCCTCTCTATTTAAAATAAAAAAAAAAGTTTTGCCTAAAGTAGTACCTTTATTCTACCACTGCATGTGCTTTGTTATATCTGTTCAATAAGTGCAAATAAATACCCGCTGAACTTGTCAAAAATTAAGAATTTGTTTTTAGGATGTTGAAGCAATCATGACGTCTGAGTCAGCATGGAGCATGAATCCCGGAAATGACGTCAGAGGGAGGGGACAACAACCAGCATGGACCGCAAACAGGAAATATGGTATCAAAATGGGATGCGTTTCGGAACTACTGATTAGTTCCTTCTGACAAGGTCATTGGTTTGATGAAGGAACCAATCAGTAGTTCCTGAAACGCGTCCCATTTTGATGACATATTTCCTGTTTGTGGTCCATGCTGGTTGTTGTCCCCTCCGTCTGACGTCATTTCCGGGATTTATGCTCCATGCTGACTCAGACGACGTGATTGCTTCACCAGTGTTCCCAGAGCCTGGGGAGTTCTCCTGCTGGTTATCCTGGGACCTTCTGCTGCTGCATATCGTTATCTCTGGAAAGCTGTGATACCCTGGGACCTCCAGATGCTGGATCACCTGCTTCATACATCCATGTTATGCCTCTTCTTATCCTTGATTCTGTAAGTGTTTTTAATCTTGTTTGGGGATATTAAAAGTTTTAATTCTGCACTTAGAGGCGGCTTTTTTTCTTTTATTTGTTTTCTATTAGAGATTGCTTGCCTCTTTCAGTGCAGCCCTAAGTGTTTGAAGACCACTTCATCCATCCAACAAATACACTAACTGCTGGGTCCTGACATTCTGAGCGCCCTTGACATATGTTTTATCTGGATATATGTGGTATCTCACAGAGAGGAATTAGCCCTCCTTGTTCTCTGCTTACAGAATCATTAGTCCCTATGTTGTAGAGATAGGAAAGTGAGTAGGCCTTAGTAGTTCAGTAAAAAAAAAAAAAAATGGGCAGGGCTGATACCATTGAGTCCATAAAAATGCTTTGTGTTTTCTACCCATAACAGGAAATTAGGAGCTGAGTGTATTCCTGGCAGATCAACGGGTATTTTTATTTACTTGCAGAATCTTAAAAAGGGAGTAAACATGGGAAATGTGCCTTGATTTTAGAGATGTACCACATATGTATTTTTGTTGTTGTGACCTGACAAACTCTTTACCAAACATGAGTGAAGAATCTTAATTTTCTGAAAAATAGTGACGATTATGTTTTTTTCAGACTGATTGAGAATGATCCTTTATTATAGTGCCTACAAATCTTAAAGTGGCATTCATCTCAAAAAATAAAAATGTCATATATTGCAGCTTACCAATCATTAGATGTGGTGGCTGCATTAGTTTTCTTTTTTTTAAGGCTTTCCCCCCTTTGTTTTTACTGGGTGATCTGTCCAGTAACACACCTCCTGTATTAGTGTCCCACTCTGGATGAAGGAGAACAGGAGGCACATGGGCGTCCGCAGAACTTTTTTCAGAGGGGGGCATCATTTTAGGGTCACCCATGCGCCACCCCTTTTCGACAATGTCATTATCATATTGCCATGGTCAGAGACAGTAGGCGTAGTACAGTCCCTAGGATAAGTAATGGATAATGGCCAACAGGCCCTCTTACCAGACCCTGACAGGAGAAGGGGGGGCGAGCAGGGGAAACCTCTGACAACCCACAGCGCGCCTTTCTCTTGACACAGTGCCACCGAGTTCTCTGCTGGACTAAGCCCGAAATCAGACTACATTGATGGGGGGCTTGACAGCACCTTGATGGTGTCACCCCACTGGCTGTCCGCACCCCCATAGCGATGCCACTGTGCTGAATGTGCCAATCCGATCCCTGATTCCGGGGGGGGGCACTTGACCCCCCTTGCCCCTACCTGCGGACGCCCATGAGGAGGCACAGCAGAAAGCAGCATTGTCAGCCTGGTGGTGGGTGTTAATCATATTAGTCAATTTAAATACACTAATTGAAGCCAAGCTCCAGTTGACAATTTATAATTAGTTACAGCAAACATTTTTTTCCTTTTGGGATAAAAGGTTTTGCATGAATAATTAAAAGCTCATCATTTAAAGGGTAACTCCACTTTTGTGGGGTAAAAAAAAATAGCAAATAAAGAAAAAATAATATAGCGTATACAATTGCGAAGTCATATTGTAATTGAATGTTATTAAAAGTGACCTTTCCTTTTCAATCTGCAGTGCTGTAATATTCTAAAAATGCAATGCAATTAAATATGGCTACCTGGAGGTGTTCTGTACACAGAATTTGTACGCCCCCCAGATATGTAATTTCCTGCTTGTGTGATTGGCGTAACAATTTTTCCAAAAGTCTGCCTAAGATACAATTCAGATTTCAGGCATCCCCTGCAACAAAGATGTCATTTTTGGTGAGATACTTCCAATGGGAAATCACGTCTAAAGGGATGCAGGCCCTGCAGCTTTCCTCATTAAAGCCCTGCAGCTGCTGCAGCTGATTGATAATTATAATTATGAAACCACTCACATTAGATTCACTTTCCCACATGGATACAGACAAACACACAGGGATTTCTTCAGAATAACAAAAGGTAGGAATCTGCAACAAAGTTTGTTAAAACTCTTGTAATATACATAGATCACCCAGAGGGGAATGTTTTTTTTTTTTCTCAACAAAAGAGGAGTTGCACTTTAATCACTCCTGCCAGTGTTAAATGGTTTGTCTCATCCATGTAAACTGATACATTCTGCTGGAGAGCTTGAGCTTTTGAAAAACAATAGACTTGCAGGCTGGATCAGCAGGTGAAAATAGGTGAAAAAAAGCCTAAAGAAGAAAACTAACGCAAATGCAACCAGCACATCTAAGAATTGGTTAGCTGCAATATAATAAATGTTTGCTTTTGGGTTTAATACGGCTTTGGGTGGCTCAGCGCGGACCAGTCAAATTTTGATGAGTATGACCCATTGACACAGTGACCAGTTGACACGAAGGACATAATAGCACATTCCATAATGTTAAATGTTTTAAACCATAGGGCTCCAGAAAATCACTATTGACAGAAGGAAACTTTTACCGGAAGGTAATGCTTGTCTTTTAGTTAGCTCAAACATTCTGACTCCCCTCGATCCATTTCGTCTTCTTGGGATGTTCTAAGGTAACTGAACAAAAGTGTTAGAGTTTTAAGTAATAATGGTGCTTATAGCTTGACAAGACCTCTTTCCCCTTAAAAGAGGTCTTGTGTCTTTCCCAAAACTGCAACAGCAGGTCTTTGTTCTTATAACACTCCTAAACTTCCTTACAGCTCCACTTGAATAATTTACTGCTCTTTAAACCAGATCTATTTACAGAAATGTCCTTTGAAAAAATGTTTCTGAAGTGGAAACAGTGAAATTCTTATTATGTTCTGTAAAACTCCAGTACGGAACCCTGGATCCTGGCGCTATCTTTTGATAATGACATCAAAGGGCTAGACTGGCCTTATTTACACAAGAGGACACTTCTCGAACTGTGTTTAAGTTAAGATGAGTGATATCAAAATGAAAAATTCCACAACTCTCTTCAGTAGGTTGGACATCGGTCAAAATACATCATTGTTTCATAAATGCGAAGAGTAAAATTATTAAGAAATCCAGTGAAAAGCCAAAAGGTATAATAGAAGTTATTGTTGGTGTGAGTGGAAGGAGTAGTGGCCCCTCGTCGCTGTCAGTAGAAGGAATAGGGCCCCATTCTTGATGTCAGTAAAAGGAATAGGGCCCTGTTCTTGGAATAGGGCCCCATTCTTGGTGTCAGTAGAAGGAACAGGGCCCGTACTTGGTGTCAGTGGAAGGAACAGGGCCCCGTTCTCGTTCTTGGTGTAAGTGGAAGGAACAGGGCCCCATTTTTGGTGTCAGTGGAATGAATAGGGCCCCATTCTTGGTGTCAGTGGAAGGAATAGGGCCCCATTCTTGGTGTCAGTAGAAGGAATAGGGCCCCATTCTTGGTGTCAGTTGTAGGAATAGGGCCCCATTCTTGGTGTCAGTAGAAGGAATAGGGCCCCATTCTTGGAATAGGGCCCCATTCTTGGAGTCAGTGGAAGGAATAGGGCCCTATTCTTCGTGTCAGTGGAAGGAATAGGGGCCCATTCTTGGTGTCAGTGGAAGGAAGAGGGGGGCCCATTCTTGGTGTCAGTGGAAGGAATAGGGGCCCATTCTTGGTGTTAGTGGAAGGCATAGGGCCCCATCTTGGTGTCAGTGGAAGGAATAGTGCCTTGTATCAGTGGGATGAACAGTGTCCTAAGGGCCAGATGAAGACAAACACTGTAGCTGCTGACTTTAAATAAGTACTTACCTGTCCTGGGTGCCCGCGTTGTTGGCTGCCCGAGGCCGACCCGTCCCTCGGCTCTCGGGTCCCCGCACCGCCACCCTAAGTAAGGGAAACAGGCAGTGGAGCCTTGTGGCTTCACTGCCAGTTTCCTACTGCGCACGTGCGAGCGACGCAGCGCTTTGTGAATTTGGACGCGATGTGTTGTGGGACACACACAGTTCCCATAACATACCGCGCCCCATTCCCCAGAAGACAATGCGGGGAGCAGAAGACTGAAGATCACTGCGGTGTAGGGAGAGGCAGATTAGGAAGACTGCCTAGCAACAATCATTTCACGTAAGTAAAAAATTGTTTTTTTTTATTTTTTCTTTTCCTCCATTTTTTTAGGTATTTTTTGTGCAATTTTTTTTTTCAGGGTGGACCACCACTTTAAGGAAAAAAGCCTAAAAAATTAAAACAAATGCAGCCATCACATCTTAGAATTGGTAAGCTGAAAAATAATAAATGTTTGCTATTGGATTTAATACCATTTTAATACTGGGTTTATTTTTTAAAACTGAAATTTGGTGCTACGGTTTCATGAACACGCCTGAATAATTGATGTAGTGATTATAAGATAACCATATGCCCTGAAAAGCAGCCAGCCGTCACTGATTCCTCTGTAGCACACTCTTGACCTGTCTGCATAAAGTGACATTTTTAGAGTCCAGGAAACATGATATTCACAATCAATATGTTCAGAATCTTACAACCTGCCAAAAGACGCTTGACCCTAATAAATATCTAAGCAGTGTTTCAACTGCAAGGCAGACAGCTTTCTTATTTAAAAAAAAATAGATTTTTTTTTTTGTTTAGTTTTATTTATTTATATTCAAATTTGCAAGATTATGATTTTAAGATGATGCTTTCTATATTGTTTTAAATAGTTGATATAAAATCTTTACTATCCAAGTAAATATTTAAGAAGCCTCGTTTAGACTTGTGGTTTGAAGGCGGCAAAGTTGAGCTGCGTTTATTATGCCCGCCAACCCCCCCCCTCCACAATAGTAAAATCAGTCAGTATATGCAGTAAAGCATGCTTGTTATACTCCCTGTGGAACCTAAGGGGTTAATAATCTGCATTTTGTAACCACTTGAGGACCGAGCCTCTTTCTGAGATTTGTTGTTTACAAGTTAAAAATAGTTTTTTTGCTAGAAAATTACTTCGAACCCCCAAACAATATACATTTTTTTTCTAACACCCTAGAGAATAAAATGGCGGTCGTTGCAATACTTTCTGTCACACCCTATTTGTGCAGCGGTCTTACAAGCGCAATTTTTTGGGGAAAAATACACTTTTTTGCATTAAAAAATAAGTCAACAGTATAGTTAGCCCAATTTTTTTTTTTTATATTGTGAAAGATAATGTTACGCCGAGTAAATGTCACGCTTCAAAATTGCGCCCGCTCGTGGAATGGCGACAAAAAATGTCCATAGGCGACGTTTAAAAAATTCTACAGGTTGCATGTTTTAAGTTACAGAGGAGGTCTAAGGCTAGAATTAGTGCTCTCACTCTACCGATCGCGGCGATACCTCACATGGGTGGTTTGGACACCGTTTTCATATGTAGGCGCTACTCATGTATATGTTCGCTTCTGCACGTGAGCTTGTCGGGACGGGGCACGTTTAACATTTTTTTTTATTATTATTTATTTTACCTTTTATTTTTTATTTTTACACTGTTTAAAATAATAAAAAAAAATTGTCACTTTTATTCCTATTACAAGGAATTTAAACATCCCTTGTAATAGAAAAAAGCATCACAGGATCTCAGATCTCATATTTACACTAAAATGCAATAAAAAAAAAAAAATAAATAAAAAAAAGTGTAATTTAAAAAAATTATTAAAAAAAAAAGGCCCTTTAAGAGCTATGGGCGGAAGTGACGTTTTGATGTCACTTCCGCCCAGCAATTGTATGGAGACGGGTGGGGGCCATCTTCCCCTCACTCGTCTCCATGCCCAGCTACCGACAGGATGCAATCGCCTCCGCCGCTGCCAACGGCTCTGGTAAGCGGCGGAGGGCACCGGATCGCGGTGGGAGGGGGGCCCTCTCCCGCCACCAATAAAAGTGATCTCGCAGCGGATCCGCTAGTTGCTGCCATAACAATATTATCCTTCTTCAAACAGCCGCCGTATAACGACAGCGGGCGGTCCGTAAGTGGGTAATAAGGCTGTTTATCCTGTCTTCTCTGATCCTCCCCTTCTTCCACAGTCCCCAATTCATCTGCTGATATAACAGAGCCTTAATGGCATGCTGCACATGCTCAGTTTGGAGGGTATTGCAAGAATTTATTTTTTCTTGGGAGAGTGCATGTGATCAGCACAGGGCCGATCAGCACTGTCCAGACAGAGGGTCAGGGGTCCTGCAGCCTCATAGGACAGTCAAACTAAGCGCGGATCGGCCTTCAGAGATAAGGGAAATTTAAATGCATGTTTAAATCCACCCTTATTTTAGTACAGGTACAACACATTTAGATAAATATAATTAAATTTACACCGCTCTTAACATCAGTCATGGCCCCCAGAGTGCTTACAATCTAAAGCTGGCCATACACCAGTAGTACTTTGTTAAAAAATTATTATTCAATATTCTAGTGATTAGCGGGGTCAAATCAAGCGTCATTTATGACCTAAATGATGAAAATATTTGAAGGAGCAGGACGAACAAAATTCAAACTGTGGGTTTCATTTGGAAAAATCGTACACAATGTAATGTACATATTCTAGGCACAAAAGAAATCTAAATTAGTTGACTCAATGATGGCAATATTAGGTACTCTGTCAAGTTATTACTGGTACTTATACAGCAAAGTCGATTCACACAGTGCTTTACACATACAGGTGCATCTCATAAAATTAGAATTTCATCAAAAAGTTAGTTTATTTCAGTAATTCAATTCAAAAAGTGAAACTCATATATTTTATATATATGCGTAACACACAGAATGATATATTTTTAGCATTTCTTTCTTTTAATTTTGATGATTATGGCTTACAGTTAGTGAAAACCCAAAATTCTGTATCTCAGAAAATTAAAATATCAAATAAGACCAATAAAAAAAAAAGATTTTTAATACAGAAATGTTGGCTTACCGAAAAGCATGTCCATGTGTACAGTATAGTACTGTTTCAATACAGCGTGGCATGAAGGTGATCAGTGTGTGGCACTGCTGAGGTGTTATGGAAGCCCAGGTTGCTTTGATAGCGGCCTTCAGCTTGTCCGTATTGTTGGGACTGGTGTCTCTCATCTTCCTCTTGACAATACCCCACAGATTCTCTATGGGGTTTAGGTCAGGTGAGTTTCCTGGCCAATCAAGCACAGTGATATCATGATCATTAAACCAGGTATTGGTACTTTTGGCAGTGTGGGAAGGTGCCAAGTCCTGCTGGTAAATGAAATCCGCATCTCCATAAAGCTGGTCAGCAGAGGGAAGCATGAAGTGCTCTAGAATTCACTAACTGTGGAAAATGTGGCATTTCCTTTGGAAATCAAGGTTCCAGAGTCTGGAGGAAGAGTGGAGAGGCACAGAATCCAAGTTGCATGAGGTCCAGTGTAACGTTTACACAGTCAGTGATGATTTGGGGACTCATGTCATCTGCTGGTGTTAGTCCACTATGTTCTATCAGTTCCAAAGTCAGCACATCCCTCTGATGAACATGAGAAAAGTCCTGGACAGCCGCACTCAAATAGAAATCGCCTTTATTCAGTACAAACAATAAGAGTACATGTATGCCACAGCAAGAAGGGGGAATCTGACGCGTTTCACACTGCAGTCAGTGCTTAATAATAGCTATGATTAAGCACTGACGCGTTTCACACTGCAGTCAGTGCTTAATAATAGCTATGATTAAGCACTGACTGCAGTGTGAAACGCGTCAGTTTCCCTTCTTGCTGTGGCATACATGTACTTTTATTGTTTTTACTGAATAAAGGCGATTTCTATTTGAGTGTGGCTGTCCAGGACTTTTCTCATGTTCATCGTTACAAGCATTGCCGGCACCTGAGGCTTCCAGTCTGGAGGAGAGGTTTCTGATTGACCTCCTTAGAGCGGTAATTTCTCCTCCCTCCCTCAGCACAGCCCTCACCAGGAATTTCTACTGCAAGAAGTAAACCCATGCAAGCACAGGGATATATACAAACTGCATGCGAATAGCATCCTGGCGGAATCTGGGGACCTCAGTGCTGCAAGGCAGAAGCGATATCCACTTTGCTATCCATACACAATGATACATACTGTGCAAAATATTCTGGACTTTCTACTAAGAAAACTCAAAAAATGCCTTCTTGCCTGTTGGAAACCTGTATATAACTGACTAAAGCAGCCCAAAGATATGAATAATCAGGTGATAACTGCTTGCTTTTCCAGGCATTCATCCCTGGATGCACTAAATGTTACTATCACTTGGTGAACCATCCAGTCACAGCAGCTGTCATACTCTGATAGAGTTTTACAGGCTGCCTACAGTGGGGCCAGACAGGGTGCCCAAGCCTTCTCCACTGTGGTCGTTGCAGAGTTATTTTACATGCTGTATACTTTTTATTTTTTATATTTCGCTTGGCATGTTCATCATTTTCACTGCCTGTATACACGGAACGTCTACACCTGCGGGTCATTTGCAACACAGGCTGTACACCTTACAGCTGTAAGGTAAGCGGCTTGCAAACACGGAGGTGTCCTCACTGAAGATCCCCCCTCCCTTCATGATTGGACTTGTTTTGTGTTTCTCATCACGTGTTTTTGTTTTTTGGACTGGATGATAGAACTAATATTCATGTTTGTCCTAGGGATTTGTCACTTGTAGTTCACCAGGATCTGGCACGTTTTTGCTAATGGGGCACTAGCCCACATATATTTTTCTTGCATTATATAATTTTTTTTTTTGCATTGTGTCATTATTCATCCTATTTGTTTTAGTATATGCATTTTTGTTTTGTTATATTCAAGCAGTCACTGTTTCACGATTACCTTTATATATTAGGCTTTTTCTGCCCGCAACATGTAGCTACGTTGCACTGCACTGCATCCCCACCATGTTCTTTTAGCATGTAGGATCTATTCATGCATTGGCCCGTTTCTGCTTTTTTAGTTCACTTTGCCACTTTAGTCATCTTTGTAGCTTCCCTCCCCCCCCCCCCCCCCCCTCATCACAGTCTAATGGGAGTGGTTTCATAATTATCAACCAGCTGCTGCACCTGCAAAGCTCTGAGGAATATTGCTGGGTCTGCACCCCTTTAGACGTGTTCCTATTGGGAGTATCTCACTAAAAAATGACATTTTTGTTGCAGGTGATGCCTGAAATCTGACTTGTATCTTAGGTAGAGTTCTGGGAATAATGGTGAGCCAATCACATAAGCAGGAAATTATATATCTGGGAGGCGTTCTGTACACATTCTGTATACAGAACACCTCCAGGTAGCCATATTGCATTTCACAGAAAATTACAGTGGCTGCAGATTGAAGAGGAAAGGTAATTTTTAATAACATTCAATTACAATACGACTTGTGTCTCAATTGTATATGCTATATTATTTTATTTTTTTTTATTTGCTTTTTTTTCTATGAAAGTGGAGTTACCCTTTGACTGCTTGCCGATCGCCCAACGTACATGTACTGTCTCCAGGTAGAATCATGTACCTGTACGTCTTCTGCTACTTCTGGGTTTGTGGCGCGCACGCACGCCGCCGGTGGGCAGCTCCCTCTGTGATTGGACACAGCAAGAGCCAATCAGTGGGTCCGTCGGACCCGATGCCTGCTGGGACCCACCGATCATTCCCGACAGAGGCAGAACAGCGGTCTGCTTATGTAAACATGGCAGATTGCCGTTCTGTGACAAGGGAAGACAGAGATCCTGTGTTTCAGGAACACGGATCTCTGTCTTCCCACAGTACAAGCACTCCCCACACAATAAGAAAGCATTCCTAGGGGACACATTTAACCCTTTGACTGTCCCTGATGTTAACCCCTTTCCCTGCCAGTGTAATTAGTGCAGTGACAGTGCATATTTTTTAGCACTGATCACTGTATTGGTGTCACTGGTCTCCAAAAAGTATCAAAAGTGTCCAATTTGTCTGCCGCAATGTTGCAGTCCCGCTATAAGTCGCTCATCGCTGCCATTACTAGTAAAAAAGAAATAAATAAATATAAATTCCGTAAAAATATCCCAAAGTTTGTAGATGCTATAACTTTTGTGCAAACCAATCAATATACACTTATTGGGATTTTTTTTTTAACCAAGAACATGTAGCAGAATACATATTGGCCTAAACTGATGAAGAAATTGGATTTTTTACATTTTTTTAATGGGTGTGTTTTATATCAGAAAGTAAAAAATATTGTTGTTGTTATTTTCAAAATTGTCAGTCTTTTTTTTTTGCAAAAAAACGCAGAGGTGATCAAATACCACCAAAAGAAAGCTCTATTTGTGGGAAAAAAAAGGAGATTGATTTTATTTGGGTACAGCGTTGCATGACCGCGCATTTGTCAGTTAAAGTAATGCAGTGCCATATCGCAAAAAAAAATAGCCTGGTCAGTGGGGTAAAATTTCCGGAGCCGAAGTAGTTAAATATACTTTTCGCCAACTGAAAAATCGAAGCTCTCCTCTTTGATGCGACTCTGTCACAGATGTTACAAAGTGAAGTCAAGTTTTCATTCATTTGGAATGTTTTGTTGTGGATTTGTTTACAAATAAACTTCTGTGTGTTTGTATACAATGTAGCGGCATGTTGTGTTCATGTATAAATAACTCTTATGAGGTTTTGTATAAACGAGGGACATGTAAATGCTTTCCTCTCCCATTTGTATATGTATAACATTAAATCGTTATACATTCTGCTCTAAAGAACAAATTGTGGCACCTCGTGGGAAGACTAAACATTATTTTCAGCTATTAGTAAACTGCTATGATTTTATTGTTGATTGCGTAATGCATACTGTATATCTGGCAGCAAGAAAAGTCGGCTTTACCCTCCTGCTGTCACATGCCAGCATGAGGTTGTGTGCTGAGAGCCCGCTCCAAGCTGGCACTGTCATCTCCCGGTCACGGCTTCTGATGGTCAGTCAGTGGGACACAGGCTCTCAATCTTGTGACTGCTGTGAAAGCCATGTGTGGTCACATGATAGAAAAAAACATGTGGCCCTTTAAGTGGGCTTTATAGTGTTGCTAAACATACCTTTCCTTCCACGACCCCGTCTAGGGTTGCCACCTTTTCTTCAGGCCGAACCCGAATACTTTAGCGACCTTTGGGTGCCCCAAGAAGAGTATGAATGCGACGAACAGTGGGTGTGGCCAAATCATTCTTGCTGACAAAATTGCCCACCTCACGGCGACAATCGGTTAATGCAGTACTGCCCCTATATAGACTTATGTACGAAAGTAGACAATACCCAGGTAAATTTGACAAGGTCTGGTCTGGTTGGATAGATGCTTGTGGATAACTCACTTAGGTTGGGAGAAACCCTTCAGTTTGTTTCCTCTCCCTATGCTGTTTCTTTTCCCCAGTCCTCCCCATCTTTCCCTCTCTCCCCTCAGAGTCTCCCTGTGATTTGGGACTCTTCCATGGCTCTTCTTTTGTTGGTCCCCCTTTTTTCTTTTGCGGGGGGCGGCAAACAGCCACCCCCCCAGTCGATCGGTGGCAGCAGCGGCAACCCACCCTCCCCCGGGAGGACAGCCAGGACATCAAAGCCCCGCACTAACCCCATCTAGGAAGTGGGCGGGCAGCGTGTCCGGCGGCTTTCTTCCTCCTCTTGTGGTGTGGATCATGCCGCCTTCCACTGTACATCCCCCTCCTCCTCCTTGTAGGCATCCAATAGTATCGCCTGACCTTTTAGCCACTCAGGAAAAGGTATCAGACCTGCGCTTCCTGATTGGCGGAGAGGCGATTCAGTGTTAGAAAAGTGAATATTCATTTGCTTTTCTAACACACCTGGGTGGGCTCTAAGCACAATGCTCTGAGCTCCGAGTCCACTCTATTTTGAAGCCTGTTAGAGCCTATGGCTTTAATCAGGTGCTTAAAAAAACACCCTCGCTGCTGTAATACATGCGCCTGGCGTCCTGAATAGAGGGTGGCTGCGGCGGCCGTGGATAGATTCATGCTATGCATAAACCATATAGGGGGTGGCGTGTATAGAGGGGGGGCGCACTCTTAATGGACAGGCCGCCCCTACATTTGTGCTGACTGATATTGTTCCTCTAAGCTGCTGGAAGCATACATTATAGTGACAAATGTTTAGTTCCACCAGCCCCTTGACAACATCTTTTGTTGACGAAACGCTTTGGATGGGGGCTAGCAGTGACGTCATTCTGTATGCTAAGCTGAGCTCTGTTTAATGCTCTCTTTACAATTTTAATTGTGGGTACCTTTCTTTTTAAATAAATGTTAACTAAAAGGATGTTTTAAAACTCTACACCACGAAGCATCTTTGTTCTTCCTCTATATTGTTTGGTGTCTAATCTGGCTGAGATACCTTTTGCGGCAGTCAAATGGTATTTTGATGGAGTGTCCTGGTACACATATGTGCTGTTAAACCTCTTGATATTTGGGGTCTAATTATCTGGTAAACAGAGAAAGTGTGCATTGGTGGTGGAGCACAGAAGGGATTACACTCCAGTGTGTCATTCTGATTTATTGTTTATTGGATATTTTTGTACTTTTTGTTGTTTTTAATGCTGAATGGTGTTCATATTTTTGTCACATTGCGAATTATTTGTTATGTTCACAAAAAAATCTTCAATGTGGATTATAAATGGTTGGTTTACGACTATGTGATTTAAAGGGGAAAGTGCAACATCTTTTTGTGTTTAGACAAAAGTTCAGTGGCCATGAGTTGAAGTCAAAGTAAGAAGGAAAGAGGATTTAGAAATTATTCTGCACAGTCTATTCATGTGCTCTGTTTATCTCCAGTGTCTGGCGGAGAAATAAAAATACACTATCTGGGAATAAATGAACAATAAGCACTTCAGTAGATGAGGCTGAAATGTGGCATAGAGAGAACTGGCTGCTTTCCAGTCTTAACGTTTTTTTTTAAACATCTTTTCACCTTCTAGAAAATCACTGTTATTGGCTTTCTTCTTAAGGTTCCTTTACACGTGCAGCTAGAGAGGCGGTATAAACAGATAGCTGAGCTGCGGTTTCAATGTCAGCCAGGGCATGCAGCCGCTCAGGACTTTACACATGCTGCTGCCACAGCAAAAATAAATGGCATGTCGCATTTGGTGGGCATTCCTGCTGCTAATGGAACTCATGCAAGTCTATGGGGCCACACCACAACTGCATTCATCGCATGCAATTGTGGAATAGAGACTGATTTTTTATCACTTACTCACACAAAAATTATAGAAACAGACTGTAGCAGCCTAGGACTGAATTGTTAAAGATTGTTCTCCATAGTCAAGCACAGATTGATAATCTGAAAATCACAAGCAAGCCCTGAATTGTAGGTGTGTCTGAGGGCATGTTTAGGATGACTGTGGGTTACTCAGACTTATGGGGGGTACACACCATGATAAAATTGGGAGAAAAATTCTGTATGATCGTTCGATTTTTGTATAGCGTGTACACAACTTTTGATATTCGATTCTGACTTTACAAACAAAAATTTCCGAAGGGGACCTTCACCAGAAACTCAATAACTGAGTTAATCTTAAATATAAGCATTATGAAGAAAGAAGGAGAGGGAAAAGAGGGGAGGGAAAAGGGAGGGGAGGGGAGAAGGGAATAGACCTGGACATCCCAAGGATTCGCTGTATGAATACAAAGCATGGTAAATAGGATCCATGGTGGGGAAATGAGACAAAACCTAAAAGCCATACCAACTCTGGAAAAGAGGTGTGACTACCTAACTACAACAGCAGAGGAATTTGGTTGGAAGACTGGCCTTTCAGTAAGCGTAAAGTCTCCCCAGGGATTTAATGGCAGTCAAAATTCTGAAGTGGAGTCGTGCATCCAAACGTACCATAAGGTTTTAAATTGGTCCCAAGTATTCGTCCCTTGCGTGTACTTCTCCTCCATCAACACAATTTCATTCACAATGTCTACCCACAGGGTTAGGGGGGGGGGGGGGGGGTTCGGTAGTGGACTTCCAGAATCTAGATATGAGCTGCTTGGCAGCAGACAGAAAAAATGGTAATAGCCAAGCTTTTTGTGATCTGACAGACCATGGTAAGATAAAAGAGCTATTTTAGCGGAAGGGGTGAGAGACTCATCATAGATCCTATTATTTATCTGAAAAATTTTACTCCAAATTGAATAGATCAGAGCACATTCCCACCATATGTGCAAATACATCCCCCTGCTTCTGTTAAAACCCCAACACCATTCTGAGTTTGGAGGGAAAATATGGTGCAAATAGACAGGGTCCCTATACCACCAGGAGATCAATTTATAGTTTTTTCCTGGGCAAAGCAGGAGATGGAGATCTTATAAGTAAAGGTAAAGTGTGCCAATCCTTGGGGGAAGATCTTGTGTCCCAGGTCCCTAGACCATACTTTAGTAAAGTTAGGTAAAGTCCTGTAAGAATGGAGTAAAATAGTTTTATATACAGTGGAGAAAGTGTGGCAGGGGGCCTCCAAAAGGAAACATAGTTTCTCAAATTCAGTGAAGGATCTATGTACTAGCCAGAAGAGTGTAAAAGTTGAAGTTGTATGAGCCAGTTCAGAGGAGCAATTGCACTTAAGGAGCGAGGGACAAAAGAGTCCGAAGATGGGTCCACAAAAGAGTGGGCCAGTCCAATCTATCATAAAAGCCAAAAGTAGGCATTTTAAGAACATTGGGAAATTTAGAATTGTCAAAAAGAGGCATAAGTGGACTCCTCAGATCCATGGAAAGCGAAAATAGTCCACCTGGTCTATATTATTTTCAGAGTGTAGCTATGGTCAAGAGAGAAAGAGAGGAAAGGGTGCGGAAGCTGCACCCGTAGCCCCACGGCAAGGCTCTTATGTCCACCAGGGATATGTCTTGTTCTATCAGAGTGGAAACCTTGGGAAAGGGGGTAGGAACCATTGAAGGATGCACGCAATCAACGCTGACGCATAATGAAGCTCAAAGTCACAAAGGTCCACTCCCATTTATATTTTCGGATTACAAAGAAAGCAAAATCCTAGTTTAGAGAAATGTTGTGCCAAATAAATTGCATTGAGACGGGGCTCAAGATACGGTAAAACGCTGGCAGGACAGATAATAAGGGATATGAGCACCTTTGTGATAAAAATCAACAAAAAATGAAAATAATATTGTTAAGGGTGATTCAATGAGCATAATAAAGGAAGGCCCGTAGATGTGGTGTACCTGGATTTTGCAAAAGCATTTGACACAGTTCCCCATAAACGTTTACTGTACAAAATAAGGTCCGTTGGCATGGACCATAGGGCGAGTGCATGGATTGAAAACTGGCTACAAGGGCGCGTTCAGAGGGTGGTGATAAATGGGGAGTACTCGGAATGGTCAGGGGTGAGTAGTGGGGTCCCCCAGGGTTTTGTGCTGGGACCAATCCTGTTTAATTTGATCATAAACGATCTGGAGGATGGGATAAACAGTTCAATCTCTGTATTTGCAGATTATACTAAGCTAAGCAGGCCAATCACTTCTCCGCAGGATGTGGAAACCTTGCAAAAAGATCTGAACAAATTAATGGCGTGGGTAACTACATGGCAAATGAGGTTCAATGTAAAAAAATTTAAAATAATGCATTTGGGTGGCAAAAATATGAATGTACTCTATACACTGGGGGGAGAACCTCTGGGGGAATCTAGGATGGAAAAGGACCTGGGGGTCCTAGTAGATGATAGGCTCAGCAATGGCATGCAATGCTAACCTGCTGCTAACAAAGCAAACAGAATTATTGCATGCATTAAAAAGGTGATCAACTCCAGGGATAAAACAATAATTCTCCCACTCTACAAGACTCTGGTCCGGCCGCACCTAGAGTATGCTGTCCAGTTCTGGGCACCAGTCCTCAGGAAGGATGTACTGGAATTGGAGTGAGTACAAAGAAGGGCAACAAAGCTAATAAAGAGTCTGGAGGATATTAGTTACGAGGAAAGGTTGTGAGCACTGAACTTATTCTCTCTGGAGAAGAGACGCTTGAGAGGGGATATGATTTCAATTTACAAATACCGTACTGGTGACCCCACAATAGGAATAAAACTTTTTCGCAGAAGAGAGTTTAACAAGACTCGTGGCCACTCATTAAAATTAGAAGAAAAGAGGTTTAACCTTAGACTACGTAGAGGGTTCTTTACTGTAAGAGCGGCAAGGATGTGGAATTCCCTTCCACAGGCTGTGGTCTCAGCGGGGGGCATCGATAGTTTCAAGAACCTATTAGATAATCACCTGAATAATCACAACATACAGGGATATACAATGTAATACTGACATATAATCACACACATAGGTTGGACTTGATGGACTTGTGTCTTTTTTCAACCTCACCTACTATGTAACCAGTGGCGTAGCGTGGGGGGTGCAGGGGGTGCCGTGGCCCCGGGCGCAAAATTTAGGGGGGCGCCAGTATGTGTCACTGGCTGCCTCCTCCTAATTTCTCGATCCTGTGTCCCCGGCCCGGCCGCCATGTTAAGTGTCTCCGGCGCCCTGTGATTGGGCGTATGGGGGTCATGTGAGGCATAGGGCTGGCCTGTCCTAGATCGCTCCTGAAGTCCCGCCTCCGCACATGACTTCCCATACGCCCAATCACAGGGCGCCGGAAACTGAACATGGCTGCAGCCAGAGCGCAGGGGAGAGAGGAATGTGAGCCACCGCTGTCCTCTCCTCCTCCTCCTCCTCCACCTCCCGATCGATGCAGGCCAAGATAAGAAGGTGAGTGAGAGTCTTGTTACTGGCCGGGGGGGGGGGGGGGGGGCGAGAGAGAGAGACTGTAGGCAGGATAGTGTAGTTTAGTATGGAGGTCAGTGTAGTGTAGTGGTCAGTATGGGGGGCAGTGTAGTGTAGTATGGTGGTCAGTGTAGTGTAGTATGGTGGTCAGTGTAGTGTAGTATGGTGGTCAGTATAGTGGACAGTGTAGTATGGTGGTCAGTATAGTATAGTGTAGTTTAGTATGGAGGTCAGTGTAGTGTAGTGGACAGTATAGTATAGTGGACAGTGTAGTATAGTGGTTAGTGTAGTATAGTATAGTGGTTAGCATAGTGGTCAGTATAGTGTAGTTGAGTATGGAGGTCAGTGTAAGATAGTGGTTAGTATGGTGTTTAGTGTAGTGGACAGTATAGTGGTCAGTATAGTGTAGTGGACAGTGTAGTGTAGTATGGTGGTCAGTATAGTGGACAGTGTAGTATAGTGGACAGTGTAGTGTAGTATGGTGGTCAGTATAGTGGACAGTGTAGTATGGTGGTCAGTGTAGTGTAGTATAGTGGTCAGTATAGTATATTGGTCAGTGAAGTGTAGTATGGTGGTCAGTATAGTGTAGTATAGTGGTTAGTGTAGTATAGTATAGTGGTCAGTATAGTGTAGTTTAGTATGGAGGTCAGTGTAGTGTAGTGGACAGTATAGTATGGTGGTCAGTATAGTGTAGTATGGTGGTCAGTGTAATGTAGTATAGTGGACAGTGTAGTATAGTGGTCAGTATAATGTAGTATGGTGGACAGTGTAGTATGGTGGACAGTGTAGTAAAACAGACAGTGTAGTATAGTGGTCAGTATAGTGGTTAGTATAGTGTAGTTTAGTATTGAGGTCAGTGTAGTGTAGTGGACAGTGTAGTATGGTGGTCAGTGTAGTGTAGTATGGTGGTCAGTGTAGTGTAGTATAGTGGTCAGTATAGTATAGTGGTCAGTGTAGTGTAGTATGGTGGTCAGTATAGTGGACAGTGTAGTGTAGTATGGTGGTCAGTGTAGTGTAGTGGACAGTATAGTATAGTGGTCAGTATAGTGTAGTATGGTGGTCAGTGTAATGTAGTATAGTGGACAGTGTAGTATAGTGGACAGTGTAGTATGGTGGTCAGTATAGTGTAGTATGGTGGACAGTGTAGTATAGTGGTCAGTATAGTGGTTAGTGTAGTATAGTATAGTGGTTAGTATAGTGTAGTTTAGTATGGAGGTCAGTGTAGTGTAGTATAGTGGTCAGTGTAGTATGGTGGTCAGTATAGTGTAGTATAGTGGACAGTGTAGTATAGTGGACAGTATAGTGTAGTATAGTGGACAGTGTAGTGTAGTATGGTGGTCAGTGTAGTATGGTGGTCAGTATAGTGTAGTATATGGGTCAGTGTAGTATAGTGGACAGTATAGTGTAGTATAGTGGACAGTGTAGTATGGTGGTCAGTATAGCGTAGTATAGTGGTCAGTGTAGTGTAGTATAGTGGTCAGTGTAGTGTAGTATGGTGGTCAGTATAGCGTAGTATAGTGGTCAGTGTAGTGTAGTATAGTGGTCAGTGTAGTGTAGTATAGTGGTCAGTGTAGTATAGTGGACAGTATAGTATAGTGGTCAGTGTAGTGGACAGTGTAGTTCTCAGTGTAGTGGTCAGTATAGGAATCAGGTAGGCCAGTAGTACTTGTATTTGAAGGGACTCAGGGATAGCTAAAAGTCCGCATGTTAGGGGGCGCAAATTACTTGCCTTGCCCCAGGTGCTGACAACCCACGCTACGCCACTGTATGTAACTACTATGTAACTATGTAACTAATACAAATTAAAACCGATGCATAAGAAAAACATGAAAAAAATGAATATAAATAAAGTTCCAAGATCTATGCACAAAAAAATTAAGTTCAATAAAGCCAAAAACAAAAGTCCAAATCATTGTGGTTCCAAGTTGGAACCTCCACTATCCCCTTAAGGGCAAACGCTCCCCCTAAATATTGACCCTCACTACAAAAGTCATAAAAACAAGTTGTATAGCACCAGGACCAAGAAGACACTTCAAGATGAAACGTGCAATGGTTGCTTTTTGTTAGGAATCAGCTTGGATGAATCAGCACAATCCAATGGAACTACAAGACTCAGCTCCACCAGTGAATCAATAGTACCAGTCATTAAGGAGATGTGTCCAGCATGGAGGCTCATAAAAGCAAGAGAAGGAACATAGTGCTCACTGCAGAAAACATTTTTTATTAAAACCAATAAAAATACACTCACATATACAGTATGCAGAAGGAAAAGCACTTCTCAAAGTAATGGCTAGTAATGAGAAGTAGCGCTGACCAGGAGGAAGACCGCATGAACTGTACCAAGTACAAAGCTCCGTTCCCTCCAGCCCAACAACAGCTTTTTCACTCCAGGACTGCCAAGCTCCACACAATGCGTTTCATCACATATAATGTCATCAGGTGACATCACCATGACATCACGGCCCTTTGTCTAATCAAAGAACATCTTGAATTAATTGAAATAAATACAAGGCATACTATAAATGGTGGAGGTGCCAAACGAGCAAATCCCCGTGGCCAGTGTGCAAGGGCAAGTCGCTTGCAAAAACAAAGAAAATCAAGGCTCTTACTGTACATAGCACAGGTTACTACAGTGATTGCTACCATCTACAGCAGCCCTCTGGATTTCAGATATAGATACTTACATTGAACCAATCTGGCCCAATCGAAGTATGCAAAAAATACAATTCCTGGAGTTCAGCAGTTAAAGAGAAGTATGGGGTTTGAAAAAACAGCAAACCTACATATTCACCTAGGTGTTCCCTGGCACCTCTAAGACCAACACCGAGTCATCAAAGACCCCTGATCGCTCAGTTCTCAGTCTTCAATGAGCAGAGAGCGGTGACTGGCAGGTATCACTCTCTGCTCTGCCCCTCCAGCACTCTTTGGAGAGCCAGACTGTGGGGGGGGGGGGGGGGCAGGAGCGACTGGCATAGGCTCTCAGCAGCCCAATGTCCTGAGTACGGGTCACAGGAATGCAGAACGAAGTGCACTCCTGTGACCTACAGGAGAAGTAGGGCCAAAAGAGCTTTAGACCTACTTCTCCTTTAAAGCGGAACTATGCTCCCCTCCAACAATGCAACATACGCAAGCGCCTCACAAAGATGTTTGCTCAGTCTTCTTCCAGTTTTTGGAATCTTTGGTCATCTTGATTGTCCACTCCAGGATGATGAAACTCTTGCAGAAGTCCATTCATCCCAACAGATGGCAAAATTGTACACCAAGCTGCAGGGGCAGGTAAGAATCCTTTATTACAATACAGACTGACTCTTCCGCAATAAAAATCCTTCCTGCTCTGATATTTTTTTTTATTATTATTATTATACAGGATTTATATAGCGCCAACAGTTTACATAGCGCTTTACAACTTGAGGGTAGACAGTACAAATACAATACACTTTAATACAGTAGGGATCAGAGGGCCCTGCTCCTTAGAGCTTACAGTCTAAGAGGGAAGGTCAAGAGATACAAGAGGTAATAACTGTGGGCGATGTGCTGATTGAAAAGATAAATGTACAGTTGTTAGGCGGGGGGCCAGATAGGCTTCTCTGAAGAGATGAGTTTTCAGGGATTGTCTGAAAGTGGATAAAGTAGGAGAAAATCGGACACATTGAGGTAGAGCACTCCAGAGGATGGGAGAGGCTCTGGAGAAGTCCTGAAGGCGAGCATGGGATGAGGTGACAAGGGAGTTTGAGAGCAGGAGGTCTTGGGAGGAGCGAAGAGAACGATTAGGTTGGCATTTTGAGACTAGGTTAGAGATGTAGCTGGGGGCCAGATGGTGGATGGCTTTGTAAGTTATAGGTAGTATCTTGAATTTAATTTGGTGACTGAGTGGCAGCCAATGGAGGGATTGGCAGAGGGGTAGCAGACGCTGAGCGGTTTGTGAGGTGCATGAGCCTGACAGCAGTGTTCATGATGGACTGAAGTTGGGATAACCTATTTAGAGGTAAGCCAATGTGGAGGGAGTTGCAGTAGTCAAGGCAGGAGATGACCAGGAAGTGGATTAGAAGCTTTGTGGTGACATTGGTTAGGAAGGGGCATATCTTGGAGATGTTGCGGAGGTTGAGGCGGCAAATTTTGGATAGCGATAGGATGTGGGGCCGAAAGGTTAATTCAGAGTCCAGAATCAGGGGAAGCTGCACCTGAGGGAGGAAATATCATGAGCTCGGTTTTGGATAGGTTGAGTTTGAGGAAGTGATGTGACATCCAGGCTGATATGCCTGCTAGTAAGTTGGTAATGCGTGAGGAGACAGATGGAGAGAGCTGGGGGGGTGGAGAGATAGATTTGGGTGTCATCAGCGTAGAGATGATATTTAAAGCCGTGGGAGGCAATTAATTGACCCAGGGAGGTGGTGTAAATTGAGAAAAGGAGAGGTCCAAGAACAGAACCTTGGGGGACCCCAACGGAGAAAGGAAAAGGAGAGGAGGAAGCAGAGTTGTAAGTGACACTGAAGGAGCGGTGGGATAGGTAGGATGAGAACCAGCGAAGAGTACAGTCACGGAGACCAAAGGAGTGGAGTTTATTGAGGAGGAGGGGGTGGTCCACTGTGTCAAAGGCAGCAGAGAGATCCAGGAGAAGTAGTACAGAATAGTGTCCACTGGTTTTAGCCATTAGTAGGTCATTTGAGAGTTTAAGGAGAGCAGTTTTCGTGGAGTGTTGAGGACGAAATCGGGACTGAAGAGGATCAAGAAGTTTATTCATGGTCAGATGGCCACTTAATCGGTTGTGGACCAGTCTTTCAAGAAGTTTGGAGGAGAAGACGAGTAAGGAGATGGGACGTAGGTTGTTAAGATTGGTGGGGTCCAGTGAGGGTTTTTTAAGTATGAGGGTGACTAGCGCAAGTTTTAGAGAGTTTGGGAAGATGCCACACGAGAGGGAGAGGTTGAAAATATGAGTTAGAGAGTGTAGATATGAGTCAGAGGGTGAGCGTAGCATTTGCGAGGGAGCAGGATCCAGGGGACAGGTGGTTAGATGAGTGTTAGATAAAAGTTTAGCAACCTCATTATTAGCAGCAGGGGGAATGAGGGAAGTAAAGATTGTATATGTGGACATGGGGTGTTGCATGGGGGAAGTTTTTGTGCATTGGAGATCTCCTCATGAATTGTATCAATCTTAGTTTTGAAGTGATTAGCGATCTCCTGGGCAGTGAGTGAGTTGGTAGGTGGAGGGAGTGGAGGACAGAGTAGAGTGTTGAAGGTAGAGAAGAGTTGACGTGGATTGGATGAGAAGGTGTTAATGAGTGTGATAAAGTAGATCTGTTTGGCAGTGTGAAGGCAGGAATAGTATTTTAGGAGGGCAGATTTATATTGTGTGAAGTCTTCTTGGAATTTAGTCTTATTTTACATTTTTATTTATTTTCTTGCTTCTCTTCTATTCAGCTTTTTGCTGGACCACCACCAACACGAGTTGCACACATCAACTGACAAATTGTCTTCTTTGTTTACAGGCTCATGAAGGTTGGAGCAGCAGACTTTTAATGTCCAGAAGCAGACATTTTTTTGTGCTTTAAAATGACAATACGTGTTTACTCAGTAAGATGAATAGATTGAACTGTTCTGGCAGCCCTGATGGACTTTGTTATGACAAAAGGACTTTGAGATGACACGTCCAAGAGGAAGACAGCAATCTCGTATTTATACCCCTTTCCTAATGGAATGTTTGTTGAGAATTAGTCGAGTGGTTGGATGCATTAGCTCTTGTTGTGCTTTCCCAGTTATCAAAACAGTTGTAGGCGAGCTTCTGTGCTCTTGTGAAAGTATGTATATACACAGAGAATGGATCCTAGAACATTGCTCCATTAAGGAGAAATATTTAGATAAAATATGCAGGCAAAGAACTGAGAAACAGCTGTGGATGGTGCTGCATATAAATTGCTTTTATAGGAGTCTCTACATTTAAAAAGGAAAAAAAAAAAGGAACACAGAGACGTTCCACTCCAGCTGGAACATAGCAACTTCCTCTGTATTTTTTTTTTTTTACTTTTATTAAAATGTATATAAACTCAAGAAATTAAATACACTGTATCTTGCCAGTCCTTATATGTAGTGGTTGCATTAGTTTCCATATTTTTCCCTTTATTTCCACCTAGTGATGCTGCCAGCAACACACTTCCTGTCTTAGGGTGGCAACACTCATTGTACTGCATCTATGGAGGAACAGCGTTGCCACTCTAGGCTGCTCACTCCTGATTTGGACCTCTCCCTTTTCACATAATCGTACCATAAGGGGAATTTGTTCTGTAGTTAAAAAAAGTGCTCTTACATTGATTTACTCCTATTGGACAAGGAAATGGCAGATAGTGGAATGTAGCCCTTAAAGTCGATGTAAACCCAATTCATGAAATTTGAGCTGGGCACATATATCTGTAGTGTTTTCTTATCTCTCTTTGTTGGGAGGATGCTATAAATAGATTAGCAGATAGCTGAAATATTCAATGAACAGCTCTAAAAGTCTCTACCTATGAGGAGAGGGGATGTGGGCCTTTCCTCCGAACAGCTCTCTTGGCTGTATGCCCAGGCTTCACTGCAGTGCTGAACATGAAGAGAAAATCTCCTAACACGATCTGAACTTTCTAAAGAATATATAAAGCTAAAGACAGCAGATATACATGTAAAATGTATGTAGGGAGATTTGTTTCATCTCTGTGTATCATCTGGGGCTGTTCACTTCACTGGGTATATGTGAGGGTTTACATCCGCTTTAAGGTGGAAATAAACTCCCATCTCTGACTTTTACCTATAGGTAAGTCTATAATAAGGCTTACCTATTGGTACTGTAAATATCTCCTAAACGTGCACCGTCTAGGAGATATTTACTGTATATGCAGCCAGTGGCGACCCGAGTTCTGTGCCGTAAGTGGTGGCTCCTGCGAGCATGTGCGGGAATGACATCATCGCGGCTCCGGCCACTCACACAGCCATAGTCCACGAACCCGGAAGGAAGACCGGGTGTAGATGGAAGCCCTGTAAGTGGTAACAGCGCTGGTTTCACATAATGTGCTAGTATGCGATGCAGATTGCAAAAAAAAAAAAACACACACACAGCGGACATGGATGAGTGAGTTTGGTGTGGAGGTACCCCCAATGGGATACAGGTGGCAAAATAAAACCAACAGGGGTTATAACCCTCCCTTAAAGTGAAACTAAAGTTTATTTATAGCAAACATGTCATACTTACCTCCACTGTGCAGCTCGTTTTGCACAGAGTGGCCACAATCCTGGTCTTCTGGGGTCCCACGGCGGCTCTTTCGGCTCCTCCCCGCTTCAGATAACCCCCTGGGAGAAACGCTCTCCGGGGGGGTTACCTTGCGGGCGTGCTCCCGAGTCCAGCATTCGGCGTCCATAAGCGCCTAATGCAGGACTCTCCCCCCCCCCCGGTGGCTGCGTCATTGGATTTGGCTGCGCTGCTATCAGTCTATCCAATCAACAGCCGAGAACCCCAGGCAGAGAGACGGCGCCTCCCGTGGGACAAGTTCGAGGGTTCAGGTAAGTAAAACGTGGGGGGAGGGGGGGCATGGGGGGCAGTCACTGACAGGTGTTTTTCACCTTAATACATAGGATGCATTAAGGTGAAAAAGCACTTACCTTTACAACCCCTTTAATCTATCCAAATTAAAAAAAAAAATTCCTTTAGTTCTACTTTAACCACTTGCCGACCGCCTCACGCCTATATACGTGAGCAGAGCGGCACGGGCAGGCAAAATCACGTACCTGAAACGTGATTGCCTTCCCGCGGGTGGGGGGTCCGATCGGACCCCCCCCCCGGTGCCAGCTGCGGTCGGCATTTGGCTGGGAGCATTGAGAGACCAGGGGGAGGCCATCCGATCGTGGCCCCCCCCTCGCGATCGCTCCCAGCCAATGATAAACATCCCCTGCCTCTGTATAGTACACAGAGGCAGAGGATGTGATGTCATCTCTCCTCGGCTGGCCAGTTTCCGTTCCAGCGCCGAGGAGAGATGACATGTAAGTGCACCAACACTCACACACAACACAGTAGAACATGCCAGGCATACATTACACCCCCGATCCCCCCCCGATCGCCCCCCGATCCCCCCCCGATCACCCCCCCCCCCCCGTCACAAACTGACACCAAGCAGGTTTTTTTTTTTTTTTTTTTTCCTGATTACTGCATAGTGTCAGTTTGTGACAGTTAGCAGTGGTAGGACAGTGAGTATTACCCCCCTGTAGGTCTAGGGTACCCCCCTTACCCCCCTAATAAAGTTTTAACCCCTTGATCACCCCCCCTCACCAGTGTCGCTAAGCGATCATTTTTCTGATCGCTGTATTAGTGTCGCTGGTGACGCTAGTTAGGGACGTAAATATTTAGGTTCGCCGTCAGTGTTTTATAGCGACAGGGACCCCCATATACTATCTAATAAATGTTTTAACCCCTTGATGGCCCCCTAGTTAACCCTTTCACCACTGATCACCGTATAACTGTTACGGGTGACGCTGGTTAGTTCGTTTATTTTTTATAGTGTCAGGGCACCCGCCGTTTATTACCGAATAAAGGTTTAGCCTCCTGTAGGTCTAGGGTACCCCCCTTACCCCCCCTAATAAAGTTTTAACCCCTTGATCACCCCCTGTCGCCAGTGTCGCTAAGCGATCATTTTTCTGATCGCTGTATTAGTGTCGCTGGTGACGCTAGTTAGGGACGTAAATATTTAGGTTCGCCGTCAGTGTTTTATAGCGACAGGGACCCCCATATACTATCTAATAAATGTTTTAACCCCTTGATGGCCCCCTAGTTAACCCTTTCACCACTGATCACCGTATAACCGTTACGGGTGACGCTGGTTAGTTCGTTTATTTTTTATAGTGTCAGGGCACCCGCCGTTTATTACCGAAAAAAAGGTTTAGCCCCCTGATCGCCCGGCGGTGATATGCGTCGCCCTAGGCAGCGTCAGATTAGCGCCAGTACCGCGAACACCCACGCACGCACCGTACACGCACCGTACACCTCCCTTAGTGGTATAGTATCTGAATGCATCAATATCTGATCCGATCAGATCTATACTAGCGTCCCCAGCAGTTTAGGGTTCCCAAAAACGCAGTGTTAGCGGGATCAGCCCAGATACCTGCTAGCACCTGCGTTTTGCCCCCCGGCCCAGCCCAGTCCAGCCCACCCAAGTGCAGTATCGATCGATCACTGTCACTTTTTTTTGTAGCGTTTTGGTGAACTGGCAAGCACCAGCGGCCTAGTACACCCCGGTCGTAGCCAAACCAGCACTGCAGTAACACTTGGTGACGTGGCGAGTCCCATAGGTGCAGTTCAAGCTAGTGAGGTGGCAAGCACAAGTAGTGTCCCGCTGCCACCAAAAAGACAAACACAGGCCCGTCGTGCCCATAGTGCCCTTCCTGCTGCATTCGCCAATCCTAATTGGGAATCCACCACTTCTGCAGCGCCCGTACTTCCCCCATTCACATCCCCAACCAAATGCAGTCGGCTGCATGAGAGGCATTTATATATCCTCCCAAGTACCCCTACCCAACGAACCCCCCCAAAAAAGATGTTGTGTCTGCAGCAAGTGCGGATATAGACGTGACACCCGCTATTATTGTCCCTCCTGTCCTGACAATCCTGGTCTTTGCATTGGTGAATGTTTTGAACGCTACCATGCACTAGTTGAGTATTAGCGTAGGGTACAGCATTGCACAGACTAGGCGCACTTTCACAGGGTCTCCCAAGATGCCATCGCATTTTGAGAGACCCGAACCTGGAACCGGTTACAGTTACAAAAGTTACAGTTACAAAAAAAAGTGTAAAAAAAAAAAAAACACAAACAAAAATAAAAAAAAATAGTTGTCGTTTTATTGTTCTCTCTCTCTCTATTCTCTCTCTATTGTTCTGCTCTTTTTTACTGTATTCTATTCTGCAATGTTTTATTGTTATTATGTTTTATCATGTTTGCTTTTCAGGTATGCAATTTTTTATACTTTACCGTTTACTGTGCTTTATTGTTAACCATTTTTTTGTCTTCAGGTACGCCATTCACGACTTTGAGTGGTTATACCAGAATGATGCCTGCAGGTTTAGGTATCATCTTGGTATCATTCTTTTCAGCCAGCGGTCGGCTTTCATGTAAAAGCAATCCTAGCGGCTAATTAGCCTCTAGACTGCTTTTACAAGCAGTGGGAGGGAATGCCCCCCCCCCACCGTCTTCCGTGTTTTTCTCTGGCTCTCCTGTCTCAACAGGGAACCTGAGAATGCAGCCGGTGATTCAGCCAGCTGACCATAGAGCTGATCAGAGACCAGAGTGGCTCCAAACATCTCTATGGCCTAAGAAACCGGAAGCTACGAGCATTTTATGACTTAGATTTCGCCGGATGTAAACAGCGCCATTGGGAAATTGGGGAAGCATTTTATCACACCGATCTTGGTGTGGTCAGATGCTTTGAGGGCAGAGGAGAGATCTAGGGTCTAATAGACCCCAATTTTTTCAAAAAAGAGTACCTGTCACTACCTATTGCTATCATAGGGGATATTTACATTCCCTGAGATAACAATAAAAATGATTTAAAAAAAAAAAAATGAAAGGAACAGTTTAAAAATAAGATAAAAAAGCAAAAAAAAATAAAGAAAAAAAATAAATAAATAAAATGCACCCCTGTCCCACCTGCTCTCGCGCTAAGGCGAACGCAAGCGGCGGTCTGGCGTCAAATGTAAACAGCAATTGCACCATGCATGTGAGGTATCACCGCGAAGGTCAGATCGAGGGCAGTAATTTTAGCAGTAGACCTCCTCTGTAAATCTAAAGTGGTAACCTGTAAAGGCTTTTAAAGGCTTTTAAAAATGTATTAATTTTGTTGCCACTGCACGTTTGTGCGCAATTTTAAAGCATGTCATGTTTGGTATCCATGTACTCGGCCTAAGATCATCTTTTTTATTTCATCAAACATTTGGGCAATATAGTGTGTTTTAGTGCATTAAAATTTTAAAAAGTGTGTTTTTTCCCCAAAAAATGCGTTTGAAAATCGCTGCGCAAATACTGTGTGAAAAAAAAAAAATGAAACACCCACCATTTTAATCTGTAGGGCATTTGCTTTAAAATAATATATAATGTTTGGGGGTTCAAAGTAATTTTCTTGCAAAAAAAAATAATTTTTTCATGTAATCAAAAAGTGTCAGAAAGGGCTTTGTCTTCAAGTGGTTAGAAGAGTGGGTGATGTGTGACATAAGCTTCTAAATGTTGTGCATAAAATGCCAGGACAGTTCAAAACCCCCCCAAATGACCCCATTTTGGAAAGTAGACACCCCAAGCTATTTGCTGAGAGGCATGTCGAGTCCATGGAATATTTTATATTGTGACACAAGTAGCGGGAAAGAGACAAATTTTTTTTTTTTTTTTTTGCACAAAGTTGTCACTAAATGTTATATTGCTCAAACATGCCATGGGAATATGTGAAATTACACCCCAAAATAAATTCTGTTGCTTCTCCTGAGTACGGGGATACCACATGTGTGGGACTTTTTGGGAGCCTAGCCGCGCACGGGACCCCGAAAACCAAGCACAGCCTTCAGGCTTTCTAAGGCGTGAATTTTTGATTTCACTCTTCACTGCCTATCACAGTTTCGGAGGCCATGGAATGCCCAGGTGGCACAAACCCCCCCCCAAATGACCCCATTTTGGAAAGTAGACACCCCAAGCTATTTGCTGAGAGGTATAGTGAGTATTTTGCAGACCTCACTTTTTGTCACAAAGTTTTGAAAATTGAAAAAAGAAAAAAAAAAATTTTTTTTCTGGTCTTTCTTCATTTTCAAAAACAAATGAGAGCTGCAAAATACTCACCATGCCTCTCAGCAAATAGCTTGGGGTGTCTACTTTCCAAAATGGGGTCATTTGGGGGGGGGTTTGTGCCATCTTGGCATTTTATGGCCTTCAAAACTGTGATAGGTAGTGAGGAGTAAAATCAAAAATGTATGCCCTTAGAAATCCTGAAGGTGGTGCTGGGTTTTCGGGGCCCCGTACGCGGCTAGGCTTCCAAAAAGTGCCACACATGTGGTATCCCCGTACTCAGGAGAAGCAGCTGAATGTATTTTGGGGTGCAATTCCACATATGCCCATGGCCTGTGTGAGCAATATATCATTTAGTGACAACTTTTTGTAAATTTTTTTTTTTTTTTGTCATTATTCAATCACTTGGGACAAAAAAAATAAATATTCAATGGGCTCAACATGCCTCTCAGCAATTTCCTTGGGGTGTCTACTTTCCAAAATGGGGTCATTTGTGGGGGTTTTGTACTGCCCTGCCATTTTAGCACCTCAAGAAATGACATAGGCAGTCATAAACTAAAAGCTGTGTAAATTCCAGAAAATGTACCCTAGTTTGTAGACGCTATAACTTTTGCGCAAACCAATAAATATACGCTTATTGACATTTTTTTTACCAAAGACATGTGGCCGAATACATTTTGGCCTAAATGTGTGACTAAAATTTAGTTTATTGGATTTTTTTTATAACAAAAAGTAGAAAATATCATTTTTTTTCAAAATTTTCAGTCTTTTTCCGTTTATAGCGCAAAAAATAAAAACGGCAGAGGTGATCAAATACCATCAAAAGAAAGCTCTATTTGTGGGAAGAAAAGGACGCAAATTTAGTTTGGGTAGAGCATTGCATGACCGCGCAATTAGCAGTTAAAGCGACGCAGTGCCGAATTGTAAAAAGTGCTCTGGTCAGGAAGGGGGTAAATCCTTCCGGGGCTGAAGTGGTTAACAGGTCAAAAGGGAGCAAATAAGAGATTGCCTGTGATGGTTTATATACAATTTAATGTCTCAGTAAAAAATTTTGGATTCACCGGACTTAGCTTAGCATTGTGCAGGTTCAAACATCACATGCAACATTTATTTAGCCATAACAGAAATAGTTCTGGTGTCAGAGAAACAAAAGACAACTATATAAGAAATTATTTTGCTCATATGCTAAATTCCTTCAGTATATTATATCAACAAGGTCCATAAAGACCTGGATGAGAGAGTTCGGGGTGGAGGAACTTGACTGGCCTGCACAGAGTCCTGACCTCAACCTGATAGAACACCTTTGGGATGAATTAGAGTGGAGACTGCGAGCCAGGCCTTCTTGTCCAACATCAGTGCCTGACCTCACAAATGCGCTTCTGGAAGAATGGTCAAACATTCCCATAGACACACTCCTAAACACACACTCCTTAAAGCCTTCCCAGTTGAAGCTGTTATAGCTTCAAAGGGTGGATCAACCTAATATTGAACCCTACAGACTATGACTGGGATGCCATTAAAGTTCACGTGCGTGTAAAGGCAGGTGTCTCAATACTTTTGGTAATATAGTGTGTGTGTGTGTGTGGCCTCGTTGAAGTGGGTCTTTATCTATGAGGCCGCATTTATGTGTACCTATATTTGTGTTGGGATCACGCTGCACAGCGCCCTCCTAGCACAGGGACCTGGCTCACCATGATCCATGAGTCTCATATTAATGATTGGGAACCAGGTGTTCCTGATGACCCGGTCACTGTGATAGCTTCTGATTGGCTATCACAGTGATCAGTCACTGTGTAGCCCACCCATGCTTATTTATTTTTTCTCTCAAATGGAGAAAAAGATAGATTTTATCTTTTTCTCCTTGGAAAAGCGTAAACAAAGATGTGTTTGTATAATAATAATAATACTAAAATAAAGAAATAAAGATAGCTAGATCAGGGTTTGATCTAAGTCAGTGCCAGCGTTAAGGTTAGGGTCAAGGTTAGTCATGAGCACAGTCAAAGGTCAGAGTCAGTGTATAGGTGGGATTAAAGAAAATCTGAAATGAGTAACCGTGTCAGTTAGACTGCTTTCACACTGAAAGCGTCGGCCATTAGCGCTAAAGTGCCACCAGCGGTGTGCTTTTAACCCAACAAAAAGGGTTAAAAACTCCCATTTTGCGGCGCTTTCAAATTGCTTTTCAAGTGCTTTGAAAGCGCTGCCCATTTTTACCAATGGGCAAGGCGTTTTTAAAGCATTAAATACAGCGCTCCCAACCCGCACTAAAGATGCTGCTTGCAGGACTTTTCGGAACGTCCCGCAAGCGCACCGCCCCAGTGTGAAAAGCCACACTGGAATGAATGGGAGGCGGATTTCAGGCACTTTCCAGCGCTAAAGCGCCTGAACCGCCCCAATGTGAAAGGGGTCTTAGGCTACTTTCACACTGGGGCGGCAGGCGTCGGCACTATTCGGGCGCTAGTGGGGCGGTTTTCACCCTGCTAGCGGCCGAAAAAGGTTTAAAACCGCCGGCAAAGCGGTGCTGCCGGCGGTTTGGCCGCGCTGCCCCATTGTTTTCAATGGGCAGGGGCGCTTTACAGCGCTGCAAAGATGCGGCTTGCAGGACTTTTTTTACCGTCCTGCATGCGCACCGCTCCAGTGTGAAAGGCCTCGGGAGGAGGGCTCTTTCAGCTTCTAACTTCAGCTTGTTCAGTGAAGCTTTGGCAATAAAACCTGAGAAAATTGAGTACTGTCCGTGATACTTTTTTTATTTGCACTAACATACAATTTTTCAGGACAAGCTTTTCAGGACAAATTGTATGTTAGTGCAAATAAAAAAAGTATCACGGACAGTACTCAATTTTCTCTGTCACAATTGCACTAATATGGCTACAATCAAATCAAGTATGCAATAAAACCTGGAAGCTGATTGGTTTCTATGCAGAGCTGGTTCTGATTCTGAGTGAACCAGTTTTAGTAAATCTACCCCAGTGTGTTTTAGGTAGGAAAAAAAACAAAAACAAAAAGCGCACCATTGTTTCTGGAAATGTACAGCTAAATTTAAAAAAATAATGATTTTTTGTTACTTTGTGCCAGTTTTCCTTTAATAATAAAAAACGAAATGGGCGATATCCAGGCCAGGACTGGGACAAAAAATAGGCATTTTAGACTGAGCAGCCAACTTTTCCAGGGACCGGGGGGGGGAGAGATGTCGGTAGACATTCGCGGGGGTGGCTGGTGTCCGTCCTCCACACTGTAATGTGCAGAGACACTGTGATATAAAGGGGACTGCACTGTAAAGGGGCACTGTAATGATTACAGTACCCCTTTACAGTGCAGTCCCCTTTATATTACAGTGTCCCAGTCCTATTATGGCCATACAATGCTAGTACTGTCTGTCTCCTATTGTGCCCACACTGCCCAGTGACACTGACCTGCTCTCTCTAGTGGTCCTGGACAGCATGGCGCTCTCTTTCTGGTGGTGCGGTACAGTGTGGCTCTCTCTGGTGGTATGGTACAGCGTGGCTCTCCCTGGTGGTATGGTACAGCTTGGCACTCATGGCTCTCTGGTGGTGTGGTTCAGCGTGGCTCTCTCTCTCTGGTGGTGTGGTTCAGCATGGTTCTCTCTCTCTGGTGGTGCAGGTATAGCGTGGCTCTCTCTCTCTGGTGGTGCGGGTACAGCATGGCGCTCATGGCTCTCTCTGGTGGTGCAGGTACAGTGTGGCGCTCATGGCTCTCTGGTGGTGCGGGTACAGCGTGGCTCTCTGGTGGTGCAGGTACAGCGTGGCGCTCTGGTGCTGCGGGTACTGCGTGGCGCTCTGGTGGTGCGGGTACTGCGCGGCGCTCTGGTGGTGCAGGTACTGCGTGGCGCTCTGGTGGTGCGGGTACTGCATGGCATTCTGGTGGTGCGAGTGCAGCATGGCGTTCCCGTGGTGCGAGTACAGCGTGGCTCTCATGGCTCTCTGGTGGTGTGGGTACAGCATGGCTCTTTGGTGGTGTGGGTACAACGTGGCTCTCTGGTGGTGCGGGTGCAGCGTGGCGTTCTGGTGGTGTGGGTACTGCGTGGCTCTCGTGGCTCTTTGGTGGTGCGGGTACAACGTGGCGCTCTGGAGGTGCGGGTATAGCATGGCGCTCTCTCTCTCTCTCTCTCTCTAGGTGTTGTGGGTACAGCGTATCTCTATCTGGTGGTGCTGGGGCTATTAGTTCCCCCACAATAGTCCTCTTTCTTTTTCCATGTCTCCTGTAGTACCTGCTTGTTTCCGGGTTTTCTCTTTCTACCCCCAGCAGAGTGCATGCTGGGGAGTGTAGCCATCTCCCTGCTGAGATCACTTGGGCATCCTATCTCTGGGACTACATTTCCCATGATGCCCAACTAGTTATTTCTGATTGGCCCTCCGCTGTGGCCAATTGGGAGAGAAGAACAAGCAGAAAGCTTTCTTCTCTCCCGTCCCGTGCTGCCACAAGCCTGACATGAGAAAGGGGGAGAGGGGGGGGAGATCCTGACAGCGGCCCAGAGGAGGAGGAATGAGGGGCCGAGAGCGGAACTCTCAGCGTGGCTCTGAGGCTGAGCTGTGTGTGAGAGACACACAGCTCAGCCCATGCAGCCGCTAGTTCCGCCGGAGAAGGCACAGGCACGGCCGCATAGCCGTAGGCGAGCGGCGGCCATGGCTTGTGTTAAGCCTGTCCAGGCCGCGGTCGCCGCTTACCTCCCGCTGTGCGGCCTGAACATCAACAGCACACAGAAGGGGCCCTATGGCCAGTCTGGGCCTGGCGATATCCAATTATATTTACCACCAAATGAAAGCCCAACTTGTTTTGGAAAAAAAAAACAAGGTGTAATTCACCTGGCTACACTAAGTAGTTGAGATGATATGCAAACTTTTATTAACACGTCAAAGTTGCAAAACTGTGTTCAGACATCCAAATTTATTTTCCCCTACATCGTGAAGGGGTTTATTTTAATCTTTTACTATAAAAAGGACTAATCATTTTTAGAAAAAAACCTCTTTACCTATTTTTTATAGGGGGAGGGGGAGTCATACTCACACATGTACAGGCAGAAGGGGGTGTATGCATTCTATATAGGAAGGGTGAAGGGTGCAATCATAGGCACATTTTTTCACTTTAAAAAAATGGGCAAATTTTTTTGCAGGGGAGGTAAGGTATAGGTTTTTGGAGCCTGTAATGCACTGCACCAGCGATCAGAGCTCTATGTATGTATGACGCAGCAATGTGGGCGGAGCCCCACAGGACCACGCTGATTTAAAAAAGGGACAGTTATGCCGCGTACACACGAGCGGACTTTACGGCGGACTTTGCCCGGCGGACTTTTCGACGTACTTTCCGACGGACTTTGTGAACGAACGGACTTGCCTACACACAATCCACCAAAGTCCGTCGAATTCGTACGTGATGACGTACGACCGGACTAAAACAAGGAAGTTCCTAGCCAGTAGCCAATAGCTGCCCTAGCGTGGCTTTTTGTCCGTCGAACTAGCATACAGACGGCGGACTTTTCGACCGGACTCGATTTCAACGGATAAATTTTAAACAAGTTTCAAATCTAATTCCGTCCAACTTTTGAGAAAACAAAGTCCGCTGGAGCCCACACACATCGAATTGTCCGACGAAATCCCGTCCGCCGGGCAAAGTCCGCCGTAAAGTATATAGTATAAATTTTTTTATGTTGCAATTTTTTTGGGGTGGGGAAATACACTTTTTTGAATTTTAATGCACAAAACACAATATAATGCCCAATTGTTTGGTAAACTATAAAAGATGCTGTTACGCTGAGTAAATGGATACCAAACATGTCACGTTTTAATATTGCACAGGCCTGTGCAATAGCAACAAAATATGTACATTTTACTATCCATAAGTGATGTTTTCAAAACCTTTACAGGTTACCATGTTAGATTTTTACAAGAGGTCTGGTGCAAAAATGACTGCCCATGATCTGACGTTCGCGGTAATACCTCACAGGTGTGGGGCGATCGCTGTTCGCTTGTGTGCTGGACTGACGCGTGTGTTTGCCTTTGTGGGGGGCACTTTAAAAAGAAATTTTTAAATATTTCATCCTTTTTTTTTACATTATTTTTACATTTTTTTAAATCACTTTTAATGTTATCACAGGGAATATAAATATCCACTGTGATAGCAATAGGCAATGACAGGTACTCTTTATGGAGAGATCTGGGGTCTAGTAGCCCCTAGATGTCTCCTCTTTCCTTAAAAGCATCTGATCACACCAAGATCGTTGTGATCAAACGCTTTCCCTGTTTAAAAAAGGTGCTGTTTACATCCAGGGAAGCCGGAAGTTATGAATGCTCACCGCTTCCAGTTTCCTATATCATAGAGGAGATCAGAGCTCCTTTCCTTGATTATGGTCAGCTACCAGCTGTTCGCTTGGCTTTCCCGGTGGGATGGGAGAGCCCATGAAATCTGCGGAAGGCGGCGGGAGGGGGGATGTCCCCTCCTGCTGCTTGTCAAAGCAATCCAGTAGCTTATTAGCCACTAGGATTGCTTTTATAAGAAAGCCGACCATTGGCTCTAAAAAAACAATAACAGGATGATGCCTTCAGCTAGAGGCATCATCCTGGTATAACCACTGAAAGTTTAGCGACCTACATAGCTGGAGCTGAAGTGATTTTAAATATCCTGTTAAAATAGAATTTTCCCCGACCTTTAATTACAATGGCCAGTCATGGGGTAGTTAAGCTAACTTCACAATAATAATTCCTAATGATGCTCCATAAAAATGCTTGATCATTTCCCTTTAAAAGAGACCTTTTTGGGATGCAAGGGTTTCAGTGGCGCAAGTAACATTATATTAAAAAAATATGTTTTATATTTTTATAGAAATGCATACTTTTCCTTATCTGCGGCAGTCAAATCCGTATCTAAGCATGTGTTTATTTTGGAGACAGCACTAGAGGGGAATCATATTTTAAATAGCCCTTATCTTTTGCTACCTTTTTTCTCAATAATTTATTTGCTGTTATATCATGCTTCTATGGAATACTCCACCATCAGTCACATAAACATGAGCAAGACCTCAGAAGCATATTTTTAAAACTAGTTTTAGCTGCTTAAAGAATTGTGTCTTGTAATTTATACTCAGCATAATATGTACAGAATCTGCTCTGATTACATTTATGGCTTTGGATTAGATTTATGCAGAATAAAGGTGGTCATTTGTAGCTTTGATCAAGATTTCAAAGAAAATTTCTGGGACAATTTTCCCCTCTTACTGCAACAGCAAGAACCAAGAGAGTTCGAAAAGTGCAAATAGTGGGTCCAGCCACATTGCACTGAACAGTGGACATGGTGTAACGTGGGGGCGTAAAATGGCATACTGATGTAGCACACCCCGCGTAGGAGCAGTGTTGCCAACCTACCAGATTGAAATTTACTGACACGACACCCAAAATTTCCTGGCACAGCCAAGTTTTTACTGGAATTTCCAAAAATTACAAAATCACAGTCTTAAGTGCACATTTTAGTATTCAGGCTACAAACAAGTACAATATGCAATTAGCAATGTGATTTAACCACTTCAGCCCCGGAAGAATTTACCCCCTTCCTGACCAGAGCACTTATTGCGATTCGGCACTGCGTCACTTTATCGCGGTCGTGCGATGTGGCACCCAAACAAAATTGATGGTTACTTTTACCCACAAATAGAGCTTTCTTCAGGTGGTATTTGATCACCGCTGTGGTTTTTATTTTTTGCGCTATAAACAAAAAAAAAGCGACAAAATTTCGAAAAAAAACGCAATATTTTTTATTTTTGCTATAATAAATATCCCCAAAAAAATGTAAAAAAATTTTTTTTTCTCAGTTTAGGCCAATATGTATTCTTCTACATATTTTTGGTAAAAAAAAAATCGCAATAAGCGTTTATTGATTGGTTTGCGCAAAATTTATAGCGTCTACAAAATAGGGGATAGTTTTATGGCATTTTTATTGATAATTTTTTTTTTTTTTACTAGTAATGGCGGCGGTCTGCTATTTTTATCATGAATGCGACATTATGGCAGACACGTGGGACAATTCTGACACATTTTTGGGACCATTGGCATTAATACAGCGATCAATGCTAAAATATTGCATTGATTACTGTAAAAATGTCACTGGCAGTGAAGGGGTTAACCACTAGGTGATGCTGTAGGGGTTAAGTGTGTCCTAGGGAGTGATTCTAACTGTGGGGGGGGGCTGTGTGTGACACGACACTGATCACCGTTCCTGATTACAGGGAGAGCTGATCAGTGACAGTGTCACTAGGCAGAACGGGCAGATGCTTGTTTACATTAGCATCTCCCCGTTCTTCCTCACTGTGAGACAATCGCAGGTATCCCCGCAGTCATTGGGTCCGCGGGACCCGCGATCACGGTTACGGAGCTCCCGGTGGCACGTCTCTTAAAGGGCAACGTACAGGTATGTTAATCTGCCTGTACATGCTCTTCTGCCGCAGTATATCTGCGTGAGGTGATCGGGAATCGATTAAGGTAGATATTAGGGCAAAAAAACATATTTCTTATTTTATTTTCGATATAGTAAATAGCTCAGGGACAGGACTCAGGAGGGCAAGGAATTAGAATAGGAAGGCACACACACATGAAGTTGACTCTCACAGTGACAATGACAGAAGTGTGCAGCAGCACAGATGATGCTGACTTCTCACCGGCACAACATGTCCCCCTCTTGAGTCACAGTGACAGTCCATCTCTCCAAGCCAGGTGGTCTCTTCAGTCCACTCCAGTCTAAACAGTATTGACAATCCCGCTCCTGACCTGCCCTGCTCCTTTCCTGCCGACCCACACACAAGGTTCTGGCCGCTCTGCTTGGCTCCCTTGCACCATGACATCACATGACGTGCTCGGGCACTGCCTACACCAGAGCTGCCCGAACACACTGTAGCAGGTACTCGGATGGTCTTGGCTGGCTCTGGACCAGGAGCACATCACAGCCATATTTTTTACTGGCAACTTTTTCCTTTTAGTGGCATTTACTGGCAGGAGAAAATTGCCTGTTTTTGACTGGCTGCCAGTAAAAATACTGACGGTTGGCAACACTGCGTAGGAGCTGCTGAGTTAGGATTCCCCACTGCTACGACCAGGCACACAGCATTTGCTTCATGGATTCCAAACCAGAAAACAGTCCTTAACTTGATTTCGAGGTTTTATTAGGGGCTGATCATTTGGATGGGGTAAGGAATTATGGGATGCCCAACTTGAAAAATGTCCAAAACTATGAACAGAGGGGACAACGTCCTCCCTATTTACACAAAGTCCTCTTCTTTCTTCCTCCTGCAGAAACTTGGTTCACATGTACAGTTCCTGCTGATTACTCCAGGGGAACTAACTGTCTCTAGTGTTATTTCAGCAACTGCCCATTACAGGCTTGGAACATCTGTCCCCTTTGTAGATCAAGTAGCACATTATGGAGCGAGCAGCATCTCCTTCTGCCTTCCTGTAGACCCTGAGCCCAGTTCGACTGCTGCAGAAGATACCAGCCCACCTGGCTGATTGCTTTCCCAATCCTCCTGACTGCCACACTTCCATGGAGATTCCCCAGGGCAAGGATGAAGACTTAAATCTCTGTCTTCAGAGAACACTGTTACAGGTGACGGTCTCTCCCCCTTGTGTTGTCTCTGCCACATGCTGATCTTACTCGCTGTCTCTGCTTGCTCTCTCCCGCTGCCTTTTCCGGCATGAATTCCTCCAACCGCCTCCTGTGGTGGGATCCTTCCAGGCCAGCTTTCCCCAAGCTCCAGTCCGAGCTAAAACCCCAGCCTCTCCTTAGCACTGCTTCTCCATCTTCCACCTGACTCCCCTGCTGGCATGGCCCATGGCTATTTATGGTATTTTCTAGGTATTGGAATTTCCTTTTAAATTTGGCTGTTAGTGAACGTAACAAATACGAATTTATCCAAAGTTATGAATTATCCGAAATAATGAATGCCGTATCGAAACAATTTGGAACATAACAAATTATTAATAATAAAAAAAATAATAATAATAAAAACTTTTTATTATTATTATTTATTATTAGTTCGTTCCATTCCATTCGTTTTAGATGCGGCATTCGTTATTTTGGATAATTCGCACCTTTGGATAAATTTGTGTTAGTTATGTTCACTAACAGACAAATTTGAAAGGAAATTCCAATACCTATAATTTAATAGTTAATTATTGTTAGTTAGTTAGTTATTCTTTCGAATTTACAGATTTTCTTTCTTATTTTCGGATTTTCATGTTTTCTAGCTTACAAATTTATGAAATGCAATCATAACGAATGACCCAAAAAAGGAAAAACAAAAACGAATAAAACGAAAACAAACAAATTTGTCGGCAGTGCACATATTTATTAGATTCCCAGCACCTGGCTTGCATGGTGCACAAGGTTGTAATGCTGCACAAATTAAAACCTGTGGCTTTGTGTAACCAAAAAAATGTTGGAGAGACCTGCCAGCATGCTGACCATTTTGGGCAATTTACTGCATTTTTGCCAAGGCACCCCTGAAGAGCCCAGAAGGCTCCCTGGTTGGAAAAGGCTGCTCTAGGGTAGTAGAGCCTGTCTCCATGCTGGCTGGTTGTCATTGACCCAAGATATCTGCAGCTCATGTAAAAACATTTCTAGCAGGGGCAAGTATGTACCATTGTTTGGAATATGACTGGATCCAGTCTCATTATAGGTTTCTTAATTGAATATTGCCAGACCTCACCACAGCAGGTATTTAAAAGGACATTCCACCCAGTGCATTACCAAAGGAGAGACTACAAATACAGGAAAGATGCGCTATTTTACAGGCAGAGTAAGGACGCCCCAAGGCACGATATTTAAAGGAATATTTCATTTGTATTGTTTAACTTTATTAAAATCACTGCTCCCGAAAAAACATCTGTTTTTAAAACTTTTTTTTGCATTGATGCATGTCCCCAGGGGCAGGACCCAGGTCCCGAAAACCCTTTTTATGACAAAAACTTGCATATAAGCCTTTAAAATGAGCACTTTTGATTTTTTACGTTTGTGTCCAATAGACTTTAACCCCCCTGGCGGTATTCCCAAGTGTTGCTTGGGGTGGATTTTCAGTACCAAAAGCGGTAACCCCGAGCCACACTCGCGATTGCATCACAGAATCCAAGTACATGTTACTTACCTTGTCCCCAGGATCCTGCAATGTCTCCCCGCTGTGTGAGCGAGCCATCCTCCGCTCGATCTATCACGGAGCCGAGCTCCGTTCCCTGCGAGCGTTGCGACGCACAAGGACAGAGAACGGTGCCAAAATAAAAAAGTAAAACATACATATACAGTACACTGTAATAATACAGATTACATTATTGTATCAATTTATTTCACATCCCTTTTGTCCCTAGTGGTTTGTCCAGTGCCCTGCATTCAGTTTTATATTATAAAAACTGTTCTTTCTGCCTGGAAACTGGAGATTGTCTATAGCAACCAAAAACGTCCCTTTACATCAAAAGTGGTTTTAGACCAGCTAGAAAACAGCGATAATAAATTAGAATCACTTGCAGAATTGAGCGATAATGATTTGTGGGGAGATCCGTCATCATACACTGAAAGTAATGACAGCAACAATTCTGCAACTGAGCAAATTTCAGTGTTTTTGATTTAAAATTACATTATTGAATAATTTTTATTATTATTATATTATTATTTGTTATAATTAATTATAATTATTTATTATATTATAATTTATGATTTCGTTTTTCAAACTTTATCATACCCGGGATGTCTAATAGACTCTTGTTTGGACAGATTTAAGTGAGTTATTCCAAAGAATTACAGGCCTACAATATAAAACGCCAAATTTCCATGCAAAATAATTGTACTGCTTTCAGCATCAAAAATCTGAAATAATCATACCGCCAGGGAGGTTAATGGTGTTCGAATGTTGGCGCAAAATTTTTGCCTGCTCACATGTTCTGCTGCAATCCGAACCGGGGGGGGGGGGGGGGGGGTGTTCGGCTCATCCCTACTATGTAAGTGCTTTAGTGTAAAACCTGACAACTTTTTTTGTTTTTAACCGCTTCAGCCCTGGAAGATTTGGCTGCTGGATGACCAGGCCACTTTTTGCGATTCGCCCCTTGCGTCGCTTTAACTGACAAGTGCGCGGACGTGCGGCACTGCACCCAAACAAAACTGACGTCCTTTTTTCCCCACAAATAGAGCTTTCTTTTGGTGGTATTTGATCATCTCTGCGGTTTTTATTTTTTGCGCTATAAACAAAAAAAGAGCGACAATTTTGAAAAAAACACAATATTTTGTATTTTTTGCTATAATAAATATCCCCATTTTTTTTTTTTTAAAAAAAGCTAATTTTTTCTCAGTTTAGGCTGATATGTCTTCTTCTACATATTTTTGGTAATAAAAACTGCAATAAGCGTATATTGATTGGTTTGCGCAAAAGTTATAGCTTCTACAAAATAGGGGATAGATTTATAGCATTTTTATTATTATTTTTTTTATACTAGTAATGGCGGCGATCTACGATTTTTATCAGGACTGCGACATGGCGGACACATCAGACACTTTTGGCACATTTTTGGAACCATTGGCATTTTTACAGCGATCAGTGCTATAAAAATGCACTGATTACTGTAAAAAATGTCACTGGCAGGGAAGAGGTTAACACTAGGGGGCGATCAAGAGGTTAACTGTGTTCCCTCTCTGTGTTCTAACTGAAGGGAGGAAATGGACTGTGTAGGGGAGATGACATATCGCTGTTCATACTTTGTATGAACACACGAACAGTCTCTTCTCCCCTCAGAGAACCGCGATCTGTGTGTTTACACACACAGATCGCGGTTCTCGTGTATCAAGAGCGATCGTGGGAGGGATCGGTCATTGCGCCCGCCGGGCACTCACATCGGCTCTGGGGGGCGAGCAGCACCCGTGCCCCTAGTGGGCACAGGGTCAAGTGACATATCATAACGTCGTTTCGCCCAGCCGTGCCATTCTGCCGCAGTAAAACTGCGACGGCTGGTCGGCAAATGGTTAAAGTCGATGTAAGCTCTAAATTAAAGGCATTTCATTTGCTTAAACACTTTGCACACAATTGCAATGTTAAAAAATAAAGTGCTTGCTTTTATCATTTTTTTTCACCCTTTGTTAGTTATTAGTGCTGCTGGGGAAAGGGGGGGGGGTTCTTGATGGTGACAAGAGACATGCAACGTGCATAGCCATGGCCGTTTGTAGTCATCATCGAAGTAGGATTCCAGCCTAACAATAACTACCCCTGCCCCCTCCTGCTACCTATCCTGCCTAACCTGTGAAAAAGATCTGTATACTTACCTATTTTTAGTCCACTCCAATCCAGTCACGGGATCCCCTGTGTCAGTGAGTGGTGGCTGCAGGGGAGAAGAGGGAGCACCCTCAATGACTGGAACATGGGAGCCTATGATTGATGTTACCACTCCCAGGATCAACAGCCGTTGTCATACGCTTCCCCTCTCCCCTGCAGCTGCCACTCACGAACAAAGAGGATCATGGGATCAGAGCAGACTAAAAATAAGTAAGTATACAGATCTTTTTTTACACAGATTAGGCAGGGAAGGTAGCAGGAGGGGGCATTTTAAGCATAGTTAGAATTAGGCTGGAATTTCACTTTTAAGAAATAGTGTAATGCCGCTTATACGCGATCGGACTTTCCGACTGGAAATGTTCGATGTGAGCTTGTTGTCGGAAAGTCCGACCGTGTGTATGCTCGATCGAACATTTGCTGTCGGAATTTCCGCACACAAATGTTTGAAAGCAGGTTATCAAATTTTCCGACAACAAAACTTGTCGGAAAGTCTGATCGTGTGTACACAAGTCCGTCGCACAAAAGTTGCACGCATGCTCGGAATCAAGCAGAAGGAGCCGCACTGGCTATTGAACTTCTTTTTTCTCGGCTCGTCGTACGTGTTGTATGTCACCGCGTTCCCACGTTCTGAATTTTTGGCCAACATTTGTGTGACCGTGTGTATGCAAGACAAGTTTGAGCCAACATCCTTCGGAAAAAAATCCACGGTTTTGTTGTCGGAAAATCCGATCGTGTGCACGGGGCATAACAGGGTAAAGAATCGAACTGATGCTGTGGGCAATATACATTTTCCTTGTCTTCATTTTTGAAACATGAGGCTTAGAAATTTTTATAAAGCTGATAAAAATTGGTCTGAATGATATCCGAACAGCCAGTGTTATACACAAACCATAGATAAACAAACGTCCTAATTACCTGCTGTGTATATTATGCTTAATGTATTTTCAGACCTTCAGAAGCAAAACCATGCCCCTTGATTGTAATAAATAGCTCCTGACTACAATCATACAAGCCACGTTAGCCTCAGCACTTCCATTTTATTCAAATCCATTATAGGTCATCATTCATGAAGATATATACGACGGTGTAAATACCACATGGAACCTCGAGGTTGAGCATAGAAACATTAGATTTTATCCTCCTGGAGTAAAGTCTGGAGCCTAATGGAAGCATATTTATATTTTTTCAGACATTAGAGCTTTGAGCGGTGGACAGTGCAAGCATTATAATCTTTTAATTGCCTCTTGGCGTCTTCCTTACTAAAAAAGGATAAGTCTGTGAAATGCACGATATATCTTTAAAGACAGCAGTTTAGAAGGGTGCTCAAAGTTGTTCTGCAGCAAAGCTATCTGTAAAATAAACAGATTTCCCGTCTATGAAACGTTCGCCAGAATCTTAAAAGATGAATATTAAAATGTTTAGGTTTCTGGTCTTGTATACCAGTTTTATTGTATTCCTGTGTTATTCTTCTACAGATTAACAAGATGGATTTTGCCACTCCACTGTCCCGTTGGGAGGCTCAAAGTTTTTCTTAGAGGAGGACGTGCTTATGATGTGCTGCTTCCTTCCCTTGACAATACATTTCAGAATCCAGAGATATCCCATATGGGAGGATCTAGCCCAGAACATTCATGGGTTTCAAAAAAATGAACATGTAAATGGTTTTCAAATAATGTAAAGGGAATCTAGCGTGTGGGTGAAGTGAGGACTATATTATTATAGCAAAGTTTAGGGAAATAGGATGTTGGAGTGGCTAGCGCATTTTCTTTTCAGTATTATTGGTTTGATTCTAACTTTATCTGCACTGAGTTTGTTTGAGCTTTCTCCAGGTGGTCCCTCACATCCCAAAATATGTAATTAAGTTAGACTTTTGATTTGCACCTGCAAGCGGTGGGCTTGTGGAACCCAGCTTACCTTGGAGAGCACTGGAATCTCCTTGTCCAGCTCTCCCCGGCCCCTCCTATGTGTAAGGCCGCGTACACACGAGCGGATTTTCGTCAACAAAAGTCCGACGGCCATTCAGGCGGACCTTCGTCAGACTTTTGATGGACTTCCGATGGACTTTTGAACGGACTTGCCTACACACGATCACACAAAAGTCTGACGGATTTGTCTGTGATGACGTACGACCGGACTAAAGTAAGGAAGTTGATAGCCAGTAGCCAATAGCTGCCCTAGCGTGGGTCTGTTGGAAAGATTTGAATCATGTTTCAAATCTAAAGCCCGTCAGATTTTCGACTGGAAAAGTCTGCTGAAGGTCCGATGAAGCCCACACACGAAAGGATTGTCCGCCGGACTCGGTCCGTCGGACCAGTCCGGTCGAAAAGTCAGCTCGTGTGTACGCTGCATAAGTCACGCATCATCCCAATGTCAAAATATTCAGCCATTGATTTTCTTTACTGTAAAAATGATCTGGGTGGCTATCCGGCCACTTTATAAAATCTACAGGATGTGGAAAGGGCCCGCCCACCTTCCTGCCCTCTCAGTGCACAAGGTCACCAAGCGGCGGTGGTACCCCGATCTCACAGGAGAGCCCTGCAGCGCCGCCGCTTAGTGCACTTGTGCTCTGAGAGGGCAGGAAGGAACATGCATATTTGCCTCCCCTCTGTGATGTAAAAAACTGGGAGCGAAGAGGATTTTATCACTTCCTGTTTCGGTTTGATGTCTACAAGCAGTTACCGGCTTGTAACGCATCTGATCAGATGCTTTAATGGTACTGGAGAGATCTGAGGTCTAAACACCCCAGATCTCTAAATAAAGAGGATAGGTCATGCTTATTGCTATTATAAGAGTTGTTCTTTATCCCTTGTGATAGCAATAAAGTAAAAAAAAAAAAAAATTAAGGGACAGTGTAAAAAAAAAATTTAATTAAAATAAATGATAAAAAAAGCACCCCCATCCCCCCATGCTTCATGGAAGCTGGAAATTATAATATTAAATTGAAGCATTTATTCTCTGAATGGTGCCCTTGCCAAGAGGCCACCCACCTGTGTTCAGAATACAGAAGAAAAGCACGTGGAGATCACTGGAGTAGCAGTAGTGATTGTAAACCCCCTTTTTAGCACTTGTACCTATAGGTAAGCCTAGAATAAGACTTACCTATAGGTACTGTAAATATCTCCTAAACGTGTGCCGTTTAGGATATATTAACCTTGTAGTGCACCGATGATGTAATCGGCGCATGCGCTGTAAAGAAACGGCCCCCGTGGCGTTTCTTCCCAAGCGAGTGACGTGACTGCCAGCTCCTGCACGCATGCACAGGAGTGCGAGGCATACTAGCCCATTATGCTTTTATCTATAAAATATCAATACCTGGAATTCACCTTTAAGGCCTCCATGGATGGTTCAAATTCAATTCAGAAGAAATCAGATGAAATTTGAGGCATGGGTAATCCAGCAAGCACCACCCGACTCAACAAAAGTCAATTAAAAAATCTCGTAATCATGAGGGGCGTGACCGGATGCAGGTGTGAGCAGTGAGTGAGTGCTCTCTCCCGGCCCTGATGCTGCACCAGTGTTTCTGCCTGAATGGGATTGTCTGTGTGAGAACCCAGTGAGCTCCAGAGTCCTGACTATTGATGCATTGAGGCTTTCCTTGCTGGAATATTGTGGGACGGCAGGCTGACTGACTGGGGAGACAAGCGCCTAGAGAGAAGGATACAAGAAGGCTGAAGGAGACTAGTCGCTTTATCTCCCTGTTGTACGGCTGAGTTAAGCGGAGCTCGGGACCTGTGCTGGTGGCGTCGCTGGGTTGCTTAGCAACGCCACGCCGCAGCTGCGGGAGGCTTGTTATGCTGACTAGAAGTAAGTGAGGAGGCCGAGAAGATCAGCTGAGCGGTGCAGAGAGCCAGGAACGAACGCCGACGCCGTTCCCGTGGCTGTGACTGGCTGTGTTTGGCTGACTGGGGATATACTACTGACACTGTGGAAGGCTGGGACAAAAACCCTGTTGAAGTACTGCTGAGGCCCTATAGACCCCCCAAACGCCGATGGAAGAGAGGTAAAGACTTTGAACATATAACCATATATAACAGAGACTGTATAGTAGAGTGGGGAGCTTGGGATTTGTCCTTTGCTATATAAATACCGGTCTGCTAAAGTGAGGAAGGACTGTCTGCTGAATCTGTTAATCTGGTGGGTTACAGGCTGCTAAACTATTTTAGCTGGCTATGACCAAGAGGAAGGGGGAAGAACAGCTACAGCAGCCCCTAGAAAACATGCCTGTTCAAACCACCCGGGCAGCCAAAGAAAAGGAAAAGGGGTCTCAAAACGCATCTGCATTATCAGCTGCTGCGAAGCTGGAAAAATTTGCACACAGTGCTACGCTATCTCCAGCCAAAAATAATCAACTGACCGCGGGAAAATCTTCAGCGGGGGGCCTAGGGGATAGAAGGAGTCTGGGGAAAGGGCCGGATAGCCAGTCAGCCAGCACAAGAGCAACAAACAAAAAAAGTCCGGAGAGGGAGCAGCCCGGAAGAGCAGGGGATAGTAGCCCCACTGTAGATGTAGTTTGTGACCAAGAACCCACCTTAAAAGAGGTATTATGTGCCATAAATGCATGCAGAAGCTCGATAGGCGGGATGTGGGAAGAGCTGAAAGCTTTGAGCGAGGAGTTTGGCAGCATTAAACAAGAACTCCAGAAAACAGTCGAGAGAGTTAAAACGGTGGAAGAAAGGGTTAGCCAAGTAGAAGACATCGTAACCCCAATGCGACTTGAGTTCAAAAAAATGCAAGCACAGTTAGACGCTAACAGCCTTAAAATGGATGAATGGGAGAATAGGTCCCGAAGACAGAACGTAAGAGTGATGGGTCTTCCTGAGAAAAGTGAGGGGTCCTGCCCTGAAGAATTTATGGAAAAGTGGCTTAAAGAGGTGTTCGGGGCTGAGGCGTTTTCACAGTTTTTCTCTATTGAGCGTGCCCACAGAGTGCCGTCTAGACCAGCATACTCAGGAGACCGCCCGAGACCAATGATTTTAAGATTTTTTTGTTATAAAGATAAGCTAAATTTGATGCAAAGGTCTAGAGAGAAAGGAGATATTTTTTTCAATGGTGCTAGAATAGCGATATATCCAGATTATTCCCCAGACTTACAAAGAAGAAGAGCAGGCTTTCTGGATATTAAGCGCACATTACGGAACCATAACATCTCATATGCGTTATTGTATCCAGCACGGCTGCGCATAGAGGCTCTAGGAACTATCCGTTTTTTTGAATCTGTCAAAGGTGCTACGGACTGGTTTGAAGAGAACAAAAGGAACTTATAAAGCTGAAGTCGCATACAGATGACTGATGGTGTTTTGTTGTTTTCCTTTTTTTTTTTTTTTTTTTTTTTTTTTTTTTTGCCGCAGGGCCGGGAGAGGTTGGGTGGATTATGTGTGGGATGAGAGTATGGTTTAGATTGATGATAGGTGTTATTGCAATCTTTGGGTCAGTGGATCCATTGGGGGGGGGGAGGGGGGAGGAGGGGGGAGGATGGTGGGATGAGGGGAATAGAGTGGTCACAAGGAAGGCTCCCAGGGCACGCCGAGTAAGGCAAGGGAGGGGGCAAAAGGGATTATTTAAAGTAGGGGATAACACAGTTGTATTAAATAGATTTGTAATACATAGCACGTGGATAAAAATATTGGTTTATAACTATTTGAATTTTTTGAGATTGAACACAATGAGAAATTTATGTCGGTATGGAAGGGGGGGGGGGGTACGGGGGTAATATTCCTCTGGACCCACCTGGTCCCCTTCCCATAATAACAGCACTGAGTGTGGCAAGAAGGGGTATTATTGATTTGAAACAGAAGGTTAATAGGCTAGGGGGAAAAAGGGCACATGTGGTGAACTGGTATGACCAGTCTAGATGTTGGAGACTTCTTCCTTGTAATTCTTTTCAAAAAAGCGCCAGGTTAAAACAGCATAACTGTATGCCTTTGAAGTATCGATCTATCAGCAGAAGGATGGACCTATCCCAGTACCTGCATAACTGGCATAGCTCTTTATTGAAGTACAATTTGAATGAAACCTAGATCATTTGGAATTAGTTCTTGGAACATTAGAGGTATGAGTGACCCTATGAAAAAAGCCACTGTGTTCCAGGAGCTAGAATCATGTGCTACTGAGGTGATGTGCCTGCAGGAGACCCACCTGACTGACGAGACTAAGTTATTAATTAGAAGTAAAAAATTTCAATTACAATATCACTCTGTGTACTCCTCTTATTCAAGGGGAGTGAGTATTTTGATTAGGAAGGGTCTGGTGTTCTCCTGCAGGGATATCAGTATTGATAAATTAGGATGTTTTATTTTTTTGTATTGTTTGATTGAGGGAAGGCCTTTTGTTATAGTAAATGTGTACATCCCCCCACCTTTTAAAATGGAGGTTCTGCTTTTGCTATTAGGGTTCCTGGAGGATAAGAGAGAGGTCCCAGTGGTGATAGTTGGGGATTTCAACACAGTTCTTGATAGTAGGATCGACAGATTTCCGCCAGGGGTTAGTCGAAATAGAGGATCAGAGGGAAGGCTGGCACAGTTCCTTGAGGAGGTGGGGTGGTGTGATATTTGGAGGGCTCGTAATCCCACCAGTCAGCAATATTCTTGCTTCTCAGGATCCTACCAAACGCTTTCCCGTATTGATATGGCCATAGGTAATAATGAAATCCAACCCCTAATTCAAACGATCGAATACCGCCCAAGGGGAGTGTCCGATCATTCGCCACTGATATTGACAATAACCATGCGGGATAACGGGGGCCCGAGAATGTGGTCACTAAATCCAACATGGTTGGGACTGATAGGGAACAGGGACGAAATTAATGCAAGGCTGAAAGAATTTATTGACTTTAATACAGGTACTGCATCGGGGGGTGTGATGTGGGACTCTCTGAAAGCGTTTCTCAGAGGGCTGTTGATTTAACAGATTTCCAAGTTAAAGAAGCAAACAAGGGCAAGGGAAGAGAGTATTAGGGAAGAGGTTCGGGAATCAGAAAGAAAATATGTACTAGATCCAACTATGGAAAATCGAAACCAATGGGTACTGAAGCAGCAAGAATATAAAAATGAAGAATTTAAAAGAGCAGAGAATAGGAAGATTTTCCAGAGGCAAAGGAGTTTTGACGAGGGGGAAAGAGTTGGTCGGACGCTGGCTATGTTGGCCAAAACCAACTCTCCCTCTTCAACAATTCCTATGATCAAAACAAAGAAAGGGGACATCTCATCAGACCCGGGGATAATTTCTGATACATTTGTAGAGTTCTATAGGGATCTATATAAGAAACGCCACTCTCCTGTACAAGAAGAGATGGAGGAATTCTTGGGAGGAACTGTGTTGCCGGTGCTCTCGGACACAGACATGAATAGTCTGGAAGCCCCAATAACACTGGAAGAAATAGAGCAAGCAATAAAGAATATGCAGAGCCAAAAGTCCCCGGGCCCTGATGGATTACCAGTTGAGGTGTATAAACAATTTGGGGAGGTTTTGTCCCCAGAACTTCTGAAGGTATTTAACTGGTCAGCTGAAGCTGAGACTTTACCATTATCAATGTATGAGGCTATTATAGTACTGATCCAGAAGGAGGGGAAAAACCGGCTGGATACGTCATCATATAGACCAATCTCGTTGTTGGGCACGGATGCCAAGATCCTGGCAAAGGTCTTGGCCACCAGGCTCAATAAATGTATAAGGAAAAGAAAAAGAAGAAAATCTTGCGAGCCACAATGTTCCTATGCTTGATAGAACAACGGCGACAAGTATTTAAATACCAAAGGTGTATCAAAGAGGAATAACCAGCAGCAACCGCAGTTCACGTACTCATAACCGTGCACAAGACATAATATGGGAAAAATTGCGTTGCGCTAGGTTAGTATCCTAAGTGAAATATACAAATTGTGTCATCATTTACCTCAATTATGCATAACTATGCTGAAAAAAATTAGATATAAAATAAATATTCCTGTGAAAAAATATATTAACACTCCTGTGCAATGTGCATAAATATATAAATAATCAATAAAGTGCCAAACAATATATGTACACAATTGTGCATAAATAATTCTTTTAAAAGTGACTACAAACATGCAATACTTTATATAACATGCAACATGCGAAACAACAAAAGACGCAAAAAAAACTATGATGTAAAGTTCTTATGTGAATGTCCCAAATGGCAACTAAAAAGTGTTTCCGTGTCCATAAATCTCCATTAAATATCCAGGTGATCCAATGTGCCGAATTCCAGTGCTACAAATAATGGTATTGTGCCACAGTGCCCCCCCACAGTGGTTGCGCTCACCTCAGAGCGTGTGACACAGCTTTTACCTTGTGTCAAATCACGCTATGTAGCCACCCCTTGGGCTATATGCGAACGCTAGATCGATCTCCACTTTGGGTCAATTAGGCTCCATGGGTATTAATCATAGAAATAAAAGAGACTATATAGTGTAATTCCGCTTTTTAAAATTTATTCCAACAAGACAAACTTCCCACAAAGGGGTACTCACATTTCATGGGTGCTGCTGTGCACCAAACAATAAAAAGCTCCAAAGGGATATGCTGTGTGGTCTGCCGCGGGGTATGTGCTTCTCCCGACTCAGCTATTCACTTTTCGCTGTACGCTGCTCGCTCCGTCCTGGCCCCTCCCCTACGCGTGTTCGACACAGGGGGTCACGTGTCTTCATCAGGGGGATGAAGACACGTGACCCCCTGTGTCGAACACGCGTAGGGGAGGGGCCAGGACGGAGCGAGCAGCGTACAGCGAAAAGTGAATAGCTGAGTCGGGAGAAGCACATACCCCGCGGCAGACCACACAGCATATCCCTTTGGAGCTTTTTATTGTTTGGTGCACAGCAGCACCCATGAAATGTGAGTACCCCTTTGTGGGAAGTTTGTCTTGTTGGAATAAATTTTAAAAAGCGGAATTACACTATATAGTCTCTTTTATTTCTATGATTAATACCCATGGAGCCTAATTGACCCAAAGTGGAGATCGATCTAGCGTTCGCATATAGCCCAAGGGGTGGCTACATAGCGTGATTTGACACAAGGTAAAAGCTGTGTCACACGCTCTGAGGTGAGCGCAACCACTGTGGGGGGGCACTGTGGCACAATACCATTATTTGTAGCACTGGAATTCGGCACATTGGATCACCTGGATATTTAATGGAGATTTATGGACACGGAAACACTTTTTAGTTGCCATTTGGGACATTCACATAAGAACTTTACATCATAGTTTTTTTTGCGTCTTTTGTTGTTTCGCATGTTGCATGTTATATAAAGTATTGCATGTTTGTAGTCACTTTTAAAAGAATTATTTATGCACAATTGTGTACATATATTGTTTGGCACTTTATTGATTATTTATATATTTATGCACATTGCACAGGAGTGTTAATATATTTTTTCACAGGAATATTTATTTTATATCTAATTTTTTTCAGCATAGTTATGCATAATTGAGGTAAATGATGACACAATTTGTATATTTCACTTAGGATACTAACCTAGCGCAACGCAATTTTTCCCATATTATCTCAATAAATGTATACCTGGTCTGGTACACCCGGACCAGTCTGGGTTTATTCAGAATAGGTCTACTAGTAAAAATATAAGAAGAACCTTTCTGAACGTCCAGACGCCGGTAAAAATCGCAGGCTCCAGAGTTGTCTTGTCCCTGGATATCGCCAGGGCATTCGACTCTCTGGAGTGGGATTATTTATGGTGGGCGCTGGGAAAATTTGGGTTTGGTCCCCGGTTTATAAAGTGGCTTAAGATAATATATCATCACCCCAATGCCAGATTAAAAATAAATAATTCATACTCAGAGCGGATTTCCCTTGAGAGGGGGACTAGACAGGGGTGTCCTTTGTCGCCTCTGTTGTTCGCCCTGGCAATGGAACCGTTCGCAGAGGTAATAAGAAAGTCCCCAGGCCTACAGGGTTATAAAAGAGATGACGGTGAGGAAAGAATTGCACTCTATGCCGATGATGTGCTACTGTTCTTGGGGGATATGGGGCCGTCATTAGTTAGGGCGATGCAGTTGGTGGAGGGGTTTGGAACGATCTCAGGACTATCAGTCAACTGGGAGAAATCCACAATTCTCCCACTTGACTCGACTACGGGTTCCTTTCCGCAGAAAATACCTCATCTTAGAGTGGTGGAGAACTTTAAATATCTGGGTATAGTAATAACTAATACCCCAACGCAGTATATTAGAGACAACTTAGTGCCGTTGCTAGAAAAGTTTAAAAGGAAAAAGGAGATCTGGTGTCGACTCCCTCTATCTATGGCAGGGCGCGTAAATTTGATCAAGATGATCTGGATGCCACAATTAATGTATATATTACACAATTCACCAGTTTGGATTGGGAGGGAATGGTTTATAAAAATAAACTCCCTCTTTCGTGAGTTGATCTGGAAGAAGGGCCAGGCCAGGATTAGTCTCCAGACGCTGCAGCGCCCTAATAGGGAGGGGGGACTGGCGGTGCCCCACCCATATAGATATTTTCTGGCGGCCCAGATGCAACATCTGGGGGGAAGTGAGTGTGGGGGAGAGCTGAACACATGTGCGAAAATCATGCTGTCAGGGAATCCGCATAACTCCCTGTCGGGGGCACTGGAAGCCGGGACACTGGGAAATGTACTCCCAACACACAAGCTGGTTACAAAAGTATGGCGGTCAGTGAAGATAGAAATGGGCTATGGGGGGCCCACGGAATTCTCACCTATTTGGCAGAATAGGCAGTTACAAGAACTGAACTCTATAGAAGTAAATAGGATCTGGGAAAGGGCGGGCATAAATAGATTGAAGCAAATATTTGATGGCAACTCATTAAAATCTTTTACAGACCTAAGGCAGGAGTTCGGAATTCCCAAAGAAACATTTTATTTTTACCTCCAGGTTAGACACGCGCTAGAGAAGCAATTCAGGACTGCGGTACTGGAATGGTGTAGTGCACCTATGCTTAGTAGGGTGGTGAGGGCACCCGGCCTTAAAGGGCTGATATCAGGGACATACGCCCAGTTAACGGAAAGGGCAACTAGTCTGACCCCACTCTTGCGGGCAAGGGAGGGGTGGGAGGCCGATGTGGGGGAATTGAGTAATGACCAGTGGGAGAAAGTACTAGAGCTCGGCCCACTGGTATCTCTCTCCCCGTCGCAACGGGCATCGCACCTTCTATTGACACACAGAGCCTATTATACCCCCAAGAAACTGTATAGATTTGGAAAAAGACCAGATGACAAGTGCCCTAGATGCCTGGAGACAGGCGACCTTGTACACATGATGTGGAGGTGTCCGAAATTAGTAAGGTATTGGACTGAGATCCTAAGTATTATAGAAGCTAGGCTTGGGAAAAGAGTGGAATACGAGGCCAAGGCGTGTGTACTGGGGCTATTTAGTAAGAACATGGGGGAGGATCACATAGGTATAGCAATAGTGCGGGGGCTATACCAGGCGAGGAAGTTGATTGCGAAGGCATGGTTATCAGCAACGCCCCCTACTTCGGAAGAATGGGTTAACACAATGAACGCGCTGGTCAGAACAGAGAGGACTATATACGGTAGAAGGGGGAATTATAAGAAATTTTCAAAGATCTGGGGTTTGTGGTGCCAGGGTAGAATTATATAATACTCTAGTGCTGGTAGGATCCAAGGGAAACGGTATTTAGGAGTATGTACATGGTCGGTAATAAGGAGTGTTAAAGTTAAGAGATTTTTATATTCTTGGAAAGCAACTGTGGGGGTGGGGGGAGGGATTGGTTAAAAGAGGGTAGAGTAAGGGGTTGATATTTTCACTCGTTTTCTTACTTAACTCGATTTGGGACAATATATGTATCAATGAATTGTCCTTGATTGTCTGATTTTATAATGAAAATTGTATAACTTGAAAATTAATAAAAATGACTTGAATGCAAGGAAAAAAAAAAAAAAAAAAAAATCAACTGAGAAAAAATGATGGGCTGGATAACGACTGCACCTTATCAGATGCAGTTAGCGTCCAGAAATGTCAGCAGCTGTGCGTGCCACAGCTTCCTGAATACAATGGAGATTCTTCCATCTGTGTTGTTTAGCATAGATGGGATTTAAATAGTTTTCTCTCTGTGTTTCATGGGCTGAATTGCAGAAATGAAAGCCATCTATGCCCAGACTTAGAATGCCCCCTTCTTTTGGGACTATGCAGCCTTGGAAGCGGTCTTGTGGTTGGTGCATTGTGCCAGTACATAAATGTAACTACCATGACAAAGCAATTAGTACTTCTGAGTCATAAAGCTAGAGCATACACCCAGCAAAAATCTCTTACAGTATCTCTTTATACTTTTTCTGGTTAACTGACTTAAGAGAGATTAAACCTAAAGCATCAGCATAACAACTGGGAATAGAAGTGCATTTACCACAATGGCCAACTGGCATGCATATCTCCACAAATTGGACAACTCTTGTAAACTTCAATAACACAAAGTGAAAAGAGATCTTTCCAAAGTGAGGGAAAAGCTCTCTTAACCACTTGCCGACCAGCCGCCGCAGTTGTACTGCGGCAGAATGGCACAGGCAGGCGAATCGCCGTTATGTTACGTCGGTTCCTAAGGCGTCCACGCCGCTCGCCCCCAGAGTCAATGCGAGTGCCCAGCGGTCTTGATGACCGTCAGGCTCCCACGATCGCTCGTAACATGGCGAGAACCGGGACCTCTGTGTGTAAATCCCGGTTCTCTGAGGGGAGAAGTGACAGATCGTCTGTTCATACAGAGTATGAACAGCAATCTGTCATCTCCCCTACACAGTCCCCTCCCCCCTTCAGTTAGAACACAGATTAGGGAACACAATTAATTGCCCCCTAGTGTTAACCCCCTTCACTGCCAGTGCCATTTTTAAAGTAATCAATGCATTTTCATAGCACTGATCGCTGTATTAATGCCAATGGTCCCAAAAATGTGTCAAAATTGTCCGATGGGTCCGCCATAATGTCACAGTCATGATAAAAATCGCAGATCGGCACCATTACTAGTAAAAAAATAATAATAAAATGCTATAAAAATATCCCCTATTTTGTAGACGCTTTTGCGCAAGCCAATCAATATAGGCTTATTGCGATTTTTTTTTACTAAAAATATGTAGAAGAATACGTCAAGGCCTAAACTGAGAAAAAATTGCTTTCTTTTAAAAAAAAAATTGGGGATATTTATTATAGCAAAAAGTACAAAATATTGTGGGTTTTTTTTTCAAAATTGTCGCTTTTTTTTGTTTATGACGCAGAAAATAAAAACCGCAGAGATGATCAAATACCACCAAAAGAAATCTCTATTTGTGGGGAAAAAAAGCACGTCAATTTTGTTTGGGTACAAAGTCGCACGACCGCGAAAATGTCAGTTAAACCGACGCAGTGCAGAATCGCAAAAAGTGCTCTGGTCAGGATGAGGGTAGAATCTTCCAGGGCTGAAAGTTATCACCAGAACCAGTGTCCAAATAAGATAAAATACATCCCTATTTTATATTTCTGGTGATAACTGAAATATTTGAATTGTCCCTCATTTCAGTCTCAATGATAAGGGCCACCAGGACAAATAGAGAGGATGAATCCCCCTAGGAAGATCTGGTACCTTGTGTCATAGGCAGACATTTTCATTTTAAAGGTGAATTCCACTCATGGCAATTTTTACATAGTTATTTGGTCACGTTTAGGCCAAAGTACAGTAATCTGTGGGATTCTCATGGACGCTGAAAGTTGCTGTAGTAGGCACTTTAACTACAGTGGACTCCATTAGTTTCTGGATCCCCTACTGAGTGGCTGTCCTGCTCACTAAACACAGGAGGTTGCCTACTTGACATAGGTGCCATTCACAGAACACTTTGCAGTTGCTCAATGAATGCAAAGCGTTCTCTCTGATTGGACGAGGACTGATGTCATAGCTCCCAACTGTCCCTGATTTGGGGGGACTGTCCCTGATTTGGAGCAATGTCCCTCTGTCCCTCTTTCCTCCTCATTTGTCCCTCATTTTGGTCTGATCTATATAGTTGTATATAAAATGTACGTTTTATCTTTCAAAAAGTGTTTCCCAGTTCTAAACCTTTCATCCAAATTCTAAATTGCTGCATTTGTAAATTTTAAAAGCCAATATAAAGGAATAGTAGTGCTAAAAAAAAGCCCTTGTGGATTTAATTAACTTTTTTTTTTTTAGTTAAGTCTCCTTTAAGGGGGTGTGGCAGGGGGCGTGCCCTATGCCTACATATGTTTGCTAGTAGGTGTCCCTCATTCCCATCTCAAAATGTTGGGAGGTATGCTGATGTCACTGCCCCGCCTCTCCACCTTATCCAATCAGAGAACACTTTGCATTCCCTGAGAAAATGCAGTGTTCCCTGAATAGTGCCCATGCTGAAAGAGTGACTTCCTGTGTTCACAATGCAGCAGGGCAGCTGCTCAGCATGGGGCCCACAAGCTAGTAGAGATCACTGGAGTAGCGGTGCCTATTACAATGGAACATTGGATTACGAGCATAATCCGTTCCAGGAGAATGCTTGTAATCCAAAGCACTCGCATATCAAAGCGAGTTTCCCATAGAAGCCGATGGAAACGAAGACAATTTGCCACATTTGGCCAGAGGTGGGGGGGGGCGGAAAGCCCCGGAAATACGAGGGAACAGCTCAGCTGAAACACTCGGGAACTGAGTATTTCCAAGTGTTTCCGAGTATTTCCGAGTGGTTCCGAGCATTTCCGAACGCCTCAGAACCATTCCGAGTGTCATCGGCGCCCCCCGCACCTCTGGCCAAATACGGTACTGCACACCCCATTAGATTGAATTCTGCTCATTTTGCGAGACAACACTTGCAAACCAAGTCAGAATTTTTAAAAAAAGTTGCTCGTCTTTCAAAACACTCGTTAACTGCGTTACTCGTTAACCAAGGTTTCACTGTACAGTGGGTTTCAGCTTCCATGTGGAACCCACAGGTATGGCACATACCTACTTACATTGCTCTATTGGACCAATATTACTATATAAAAATTGCCATACCTAAACTTCAGCTTTAAAGTAAACAAATCCTATTGCGATATTATGCCTCTTGTTCATCGATTTCCACTGCTTGTCCCCTTTGTATGCAACACATCGCCAGAACTCTCAAGTGTTTATGGCATCAGCAGTCACGATGTCTCTCAAGCCTGCCAGTAGAAGACGCAGCCTCAATTCAGCATTGTATCCCTAAAGTGGAATTAAGCCTACTAAAAAAAAATTGAAAGCAGGCAGCTCTTTGATTGACTCCTGTGGAAAGACCTATATACAGACCAGGTGCTGGGGTTAAACAATGCAAGAGCTTGTACACTGCACCCGCAATGCAGAAATGTAATAGATGCACATTTTTATTTTATTATTGTTGTGCATTTATTAAATGTTTTTAAAATGTTATTAAATGTTTTTAAAAAGTAGACACTACCTCTAACAGATTTTTGAAATATAATATCAAACACATAGGGAGATCATTCATTTTAATTAGCCAGCCAATTCTTAGGGGTTGATTTTTAAAGCATTCCTACAGCCTTGGAATTGTGTGTACGTTTGTTCTATGCAGATGGGGCAAAAAATGAGTGTGAATAGGCCATATCGTATGCTGTTCGAATGTAAATCATTGATCTAAATGGAAAACATCACGTTTGGTCACTAGATGGAGGTAAGTACCGTATTTATCGGCGTATAACACGCACCGGCGTATAACACGCACCCCAATTTAGGAGGGAATTTTAAGGAAAAAAAACTTTTAGGAGGGAAGTTGAAGGAAAAAAAACTTACATTTAAATGCCCATCATTGCAGCCTTCTCAGTGCAGCCATGTCAGTGCAGCCTTCCCCAGTGCAGCCTTGTTAGTACAGCCATGTCAGTGCAGCCATGTCAGTGCAGCCTTCCCCAGTGCAGCCTTGTTAGTGCAGCCTTGTTAGTGCAGCCTTGTCAGTGCAGCCTTTCCCAGTGCAGCCTTTCCCAGTGCAGCCTTTCCCAGTGCAGCCTTCCCCAGTGCAGCCTTCCCCAGTGCAGCCATTCCCAGTGCAGCCATTCCCAGTGCAGCCATTCCCAGTGCAGCCTTTCCCAGTGCAGCCTTTCCCAGTGCAGCCTTTCCCAGTGCAGCCTTTCCCAGTGCAGCCATTCCCAGTGCAGCCTTTCCCAGTGCAGCCTTCCCCAGTGCAGCCTTTCCCAGTGCAGCCTTCCCCAGTGCAGCCTTCGCTTCGATCCCCTGTCCTGAGCTTTAAAATCGCCGACGTGGATGTCTATAGATGCAGGGATTTTAGATTTAGGGTTAGGTTGTTTTTTCACATGCTGGTAGAGTAACTCTTCCCCTGTAGTAATGCTTCTTTTTTTTTTGCATTGGAGATAAATAATGGATTCCAATCAAAAGCACTGTGGTGTCATTGAGTTCTTGATGAAGGAGGGGTGCAGGCTGTCTGATATCTACAGAAGGCTACATAATGTTTACGGAGATGACACCATTGACAAGAGATATGTGCACAGATGCATGAAGAGATTTAAAGAAGGGCAAACCAGCAGTGAAGACAAACCATGCAATGGGAGACCATCAGGCCACACCATTCCTTCATCAAGAACTTAATGACAGCACATTGCTTTTGCTTGGAATCCATTATTTACTGTACCTGCAAAAAGGCACAAAAGTTATGATAGAAGAAGTGTTACTCTACCAAAAAGCAAGTTTTTTTTTTCTAAATACTAAAATAGACTAATAACATTTACATAAAACATATCTCATATATATATATATATATATATATATATATATATATATATATATATATATATATAAAATTGTATTCAACTATTTAACCACTTCCCTACCCACCCATTGTCATATGACGTCCGCAGATGGGATCTCCCATTCTGCACGGGCATCATATGATGTCCTCGGCTTCCTGGCGGTATAGGGGGCGCGCGCATGCGCTCGCCACGTCACCAAGAAGCCGATGCGCGTGCCTGGTGGCCGCGATGTCTGCCGGGCACTCGTGAGCGCTCGTTACAGAGCAGGACCGTGGATCTGTGTGTTCTGTCAGGGGAGAGGAGACAGATCATGTGTTCTTAGTATATAGGAACACCGATCGATCTCCTCCCCAAGTCAGTCCCCTCCCCCTACAGTTAGAATCACTCCCTAGGTAACACAGTTAACCCCTTGATCTCCCCCTACTGTTAACTCCTTCCCTGGCAATGACATTTATACAGTAATCAGTGCATTATTATAGCATTAATCGCTGTATAAATGTGAATGGTCCCAAAATAGTGTCAAAAGTGTCTGATATGTCCGCCACAATGTCACAGTCACGATAAAAATTGCAGATCGTCCAAATTACTAATAAAAAAAAAAAATAATAATAAAAATGCCATAAATCTATCCCTTATTTTGTAGGCACTATAACTTTTGCGCAAACCGATCAATATAAGCTTATTGCGATTTTTGTTTACCAAAAAAATGTAGAAGAATAAATATTGGCTGAGGAAAAATTTGGTTTAAAAAAAAAATTGGGATATTTATTATAGCAAAAAGTATAAAATATTATGTTTTTTTCAAACTTGTCGCTCTTCTTTTGTTTATAGCGCAAAAAATAAAAACCACAGAGGTGATCAAATACCAGCAAAAGAAAGTTCTATTTGTGGGGAAAAAATGATAAAAATTTAATTTGGATACAGTGTTGCATGACCGCGCAATTGTCATTCAAAATGCTACAGCGCTAAAAATTGGCCTGGGCAGGAAGGGAGTGAAAATGCCCTGTATTGAAGTGGTTAAAGCAGCAGCTGAATATAGCACACAGTAATGTGGCTCGACCTCGGGGCAAATAAGACAAATAGGATAGGGAGAACTGGCGAACATCTCCTTGTCTGAAGTGGAAAATCAGAAGAATTTATGTATATCGGTTCCCACAGAAGTGGCAGAGCTCCACAATTGTTACATATTAAAAATGAGACGCAGGCTTGAGTAATTTCATTATTCAATACAGGACGGTTTGCCAAGTCTGCCAATAAATCAATTTGCAATAAAATACATTGCTGAGGATGCCAGTAGACATCTCTGCCGCTGCTGAGTCTGTGTTACACCTTTCTCCGGACTTAGTGTCTTGGCACGCTGTGCAATCCGCTCATTCACTCACTTGGAGGAGCGTCAAGTGCACAGCAGGTAATGGGCGTTGGAAAATAATCTACTCTTGGCAGATGCTGCCTTGCTCGTCTCTGCATGCTTTATTTCCAATTTTCATTACCGACAAGTCTGGGAGATTGATAAAATATGTGAGAAGCAAGGGGAGGCTTTGAAATGTAGGAGCTCCGGCACTTAAATTAATAAGTGAAAGGCCACGTTTCAATTTTCTCTTCAAGATGATTGGATTGAACATACTAGTTATGCTATCGCAGATTAGCGGACGGGGCTCATAATTCAGAAATCCGGCAGCTGTTTTTTAAATGAGGATAATCTCACTCGGGTGAGCTCCGTACCTTACATGGATTTCAGATCTTGCATGCTTTGCAGATCTTTATCTGCTTATGTTTTGTAAATACTGAGATATCAACTTCCGTGCACTTGATGAAATGTTTCAAAATAAATGCCGTGTGGGAGTTTTGCCTTTACTATAATCACATAGTCAGCAAAAATGTAAAAAAAAAATTCCGGACTCCCATCCCCTAAAGGACACTGCTGGGTTATAGTTTATTTTTATCAATTAACAAAATGAGTAAAAAGAGTAAATGAACAGAAGAGAAATCCAAATCAAATCAATATTTGGTGTGACCACCCTTTGCATTCAAACTAGCATCAGTTCTTCAATTCTTCTAGGTACACTTACACACAGTTTTTTAAAGGCACTCGGCAGGTAGGTTGTTCCAAACATCTTAGAGAACTAACCTCATCTTCTCTGGATGTAAACTGCCTCCTTCTGTCTCTTCATGTAATCCCAGACAGCAGTGGCATCACTAGGGGGTGGCTATTGAGGCTGGAGCCCCGAGTCCAGAGCCAGTCCTACCATGAGAGTGTCCCAGGCTGCCTGACACAGCGCTTTCTGCAGAGCGGCGGCACTCTCACTGAGTCTGCACTTCATGCTTCACTGACAGCCAGAGCCAGGAGATCAGTGTGTGTGAGAATGAGTCTCCTCCCTTGCTCCACCCATATCATAGAGTACGGAGGAACTTTCTCACACAGAGCTCCTGAGCAGGTGAGTGCAGACCACAGGGGAGGGTGAAACTGTACTACCTCTCTGTATACCCAGCCTCTCTGTATACTCCAACCTCTCTGTATATACCCCAGCCCCTCTGTATACACTTGCCTCTCTGTATACCCAGTCTCTCTCTATATCCCAACCTCTCTGTATACCCCAACTTCTCAGTATATACCCCAGCCCCTCTGTATACTCCAGCCTCTCTGTATACACTAGCCTCTCTGTATACCCAGCCTCTCTGTATACCCAGCCTCTCTGTATATACACCAGCCTCTCTATTTTTACACCAGCCTCTCTGTATACCCAGCCTCTCTGTATACGCTAGCCTGTCTTCTGTATACACTAGCCTCTCTGTATACACTAGCCTGTCTTCTGTGTACACCAACCTCTCTGTATACCCAGCCTTTCTATATACACTAGCCTCCCTGTATATACTAGCCTCTCTTCTATATACCCTAGCCTCTCTGTATGCAACAATCCGCATCCGGTGGCAGGTGACGTGGCAAGCTCTCCGGGGACCCTGATGTAATGATAATGTTATATATATATATATATATATATATATATATATATATACATACACACACACACACACACACAAACACACACACACACACATTATATACTTGTGTATGCCCGCCCAAGCGTATGACTTCTTTCTTTACTTCGCTGCTATGGGCTCTAGCCCCAGATCTTTTGTAGACCTAGCAATGCCCCTGCCAGACAGACACAATGATGTTAAGATCAGGGCTCTGTAGGGGCCAAATCATCACTTCCACCACTCCTTGCTCTTCTTTAAGATAGTTCTTAATGACAATGGCTGTATTTTTGGGGTCATTGTCCTGCTGCAGAATACATTTTGTGCCAATCACATGCCTCGCTGTTGGTATGGCATGATGGATAAATATCTGCCTGCATTTCTCAGCATTGAGGACACCATTGATCCTGATCAAATCTTCAACTTCATTTGCAGAAGTGCAGCCCCAAACTTGCAAAGAACCTTCACCATGCTTACACCGCTCTTCAGCCCTTTGCAAATAAACTGCCTCCTACTACAGCCAAATATTTCAAATTTTGACTCATCTAGTTCAGACCACCTGTTGCCATTTTTCTGCCCCCATGTTTTTGTTATCCTATGTTTTGTGCATAGTTGAGTTGCTTAGCATTGTTTCCACATCCTAGGCACGAAAACATAGGAACTGGTGCGTGGTGAGAGACTGGCAGATGACATCACTATCTCCACCTTAGCCAATAAGAGAAAACGGTGTACTCATTTAAAGTTTCCTGTGAATGGCTAACTTGTTTTTTTTCTGGGAGTGGGACAGGAAATCCCCATCCTGCTACGGCAACACAGCGCTGTGTACTGTATATAGCTGATGCTACTGTATATACAGTTAATTCAGTACTCCCAGCATGAATATCTGTTAGTAAAGATAATAGTTTGTTTGGACCAACTTGGTCCAAGAAAGCTATTTTTAAGTTCAGCGCTCTCCCCGACCTCCAGAGGCCTGGTGGTGACCTCCAGAGTCAGGGAGGGCTGACATTCCTCCTCAGGGTGCAGGTTACAAGGCATGGTGGGTGTAGTGCAAGATGGAAAGATAGGCGCCAGTCACTTTTAAAAATGAATAAAGAGAGTTTCATTTCTATTAACAGTAACGGTGGGAGAGAGGGGTAGAGCAGAGGACACCCTTAGACAAATGCAATAGCAACTTGGCAGACTCCTTGAACAAAAATAGAATTGGCCGACAGCAATACAGAAAAAGGGCCTTTAAGCTGTATGCAGTTATCTGTATCTTGTAGCAACTGCTGTCTCCTATAGCAACGACTTTACTCACAGTATCCCGCTGTAGATCCTCAAGTTTAACTCACAGCTACCTGCTGTATTCTTCAAGTTTCACCCACCGCTACCTGCTGGGTTCCTCAGACTCACAGGTACCCGCTGGATCCCTCAAGCTTTACTCACAGCTACACACTGTACCTCTTCAAGCTTTACTTACAGCTACCCGCTGTACTCCTTCAAGCTTTACTCACAGCTGCCTGCTGTACTTCTTGGATGAGTCCTTTCCTGAAGCTTTCCTAACTACTTAACAGTCCCCGGTTGATGAAGAGTCTCTTCTGGTACTCCTCCAGAACTCCATCCCCTTTACACTTGCCTCCGACAACAAGAGTGGTTGACCCCCTGGCAACTTCTTCTCCCTTGCATAATAAGGAAATGATCAGCTGCAGGAAATACTGAGAAAAACAGTTTTTCCTCGAAAATAAGACCTATCCCAAAAATAAGACCTATCATGGTGGTCTAGGATGGCTGCAAAATAAGCCCTACCCCAAAAATAAGCCCTCGTTAAAGTCCTTGTAAAATCATGTAATCTGCACTGTAAAAGGATTATATAATGTCCAGTGTGTATCTTTATGTAATATTATTGTAGAAAACATCTTATTTACAGCGCCGCTGGGTGCTCACGTGACCCATGAGATCACTCCTCCTCTCCTCTTGGCTGATGTCAGCAGCCCACCCTTTGCAGTGCTCAAAGTGGGGCTGACGTCCGTGGGGATCTTGGCCCCTTCCTCTGCTGTGCTTGGAGCAGGGAAGTAGACTCCGGCGGGTCACGTAAGCGCACAGTGGTGTTGTAAATAAGGTATTTTCCACAATAATATTACACAAAGACACACACTGGACATAATACAATCCCTTTACAGTGCAGATTACATGATTTTACAAGGACTTTAACTATGGTTTATTTTGAGATTACAGCAGTGGCGGCCTGTTCATTAGGAGTGCCTGGGCACCGCCCCCTCTCTCCATGCCACCTACTATATGCAATGAATAGATTTATGCATAGCATGAATCTATCCACGGCTGCCGCGGCCAACCCCTATTCATGCATCCGACCCCTTTTAGGGCACTGCACGCATGAATTACAGCAGCCAGGATTTTTTTTTAAGCACTTGATTAGAGGTAGAGGCCAATAGGCTTCAAAATAGGGTGGGCTTGGGTCGCAGAAAAAGTGTCCGATCCCACCCAGGTGTGTTACAACAGCAAATGAATATTTGCTGTTGAAACACTGATCCTCAATCCAGCTAATCAGAAGTGGGTGTGAGGCCCATTATCTTATTGTCCGAAAAGAGAAGACTCCCGACTGGTCGCTGAGGAGGAGGGAGGAAACGGAAGCCGCTGCCGCCGCTGCCGTGATTACCCGTAGAGAGCAGGCGAACTGGAGGCTGCTGCCGCTGAGCATGGGAAGACGCCAGTGATGGGGTAAGTGCTACCAACCTACCGGAGGGTTGGCATACTGTTTGCCAGCCCCCCAAAAAACATTTTCCACCGGCCGCCACTGGATTACAGGATTTTTTTACTGCTGACTCCAGAGCTGACAGGGAGGGAGGGGGAGAGGGGAGGGAAGACAGGGACACAGAAACTTTTTTACATACGAATTATTACATACAGTGTTATGTACATACCGTTAGAGCCCTTGCACACTGGGGCGGTTTGCAGGCGCTATTGCGCTAATAATAGCGCCTGCAAACCGACCCGAAAGTGCCGCTCCTTGCATTCCAGTGTGAAAGCCCCGAGGGCTTGCACACTGGAGCGATGCGCTGGCAGGACGGTAAAAAAAGTCCTGCCAGCAGCATCTTCGGAGCGGTGAAGGAGCGGTGTGTATACCACTCCTTTACCGCTCCTGCCCATTGAAATCAATGGGACGGCGCGGCTATACCGCCGGCAATGCGCCTCTGCAGAGGCGCTTTGCGGTGGTATTTAACCCCTTCTCGGCCGCTAGCGGGGGGTAAAACCGCCCCGCTAGCGGCCGCATACCGGCGTTAAAACGCCGCTAATAATAGCGGCGTTTTACCGCCGACTCCGCCCCCGCCCCAGTGTGCAAGGGCTCTAAATAAGACATTCCCTGAAAATAAGCCCTAATGTGTTTTTTGTAGCCAAAATTAAAATAAGACCCGGTCTTAATTTCGGGGAAACACGATAGTTCTTTGCTTACCCTTTTTTGGGCATAGCTCCCACAGTAATGAAACAACCAATGAGCTGTGGTTTGCTCTAGAGTGACAGTTGATTTTTCAACCAGTATTTAATATAGAAGCTGTCCAACAGTACATGCTAGTATTAAATCTGAAACGCACACTTTCAGCCATGTACTATTACGAGCAGCCGTCTTGCATTCATGGATTCATTCCATAGCCCTAGAATTAATGGCACAGTAATGAACATGACCTAATCGGACAGAAGCCATGCATGTTACAGACACGGGTCTGTGGTCGATGAAATGGTCTAATTCATTTTTCACTGGACCAGGAATGTTTGTAAATCCTTTGTGTACCTTCGCTCCACCCTCAACCATAACAAGCAAGCTGAAGAAGAAAGCCAGGCAGGGGAAGCAATGACAGCTCTGACTGGTCATCATCCGTCTCTGGCCTGTTTGGATTTGCCGTACTCAATCCTATTACAAAGAACGCTGTGTGACTGGGAACCGCTGAAGAACACAGTCAATGAGTAAACACAAGACAAACCTCCTGCAGACAAAACATTGAACACGTCAGTCTATGTCTGTTCTATGCATGAGAAACTTTATTCATAAAATAACAGTTGTGATACAAGCACCGCGTGGCTTATGAATAAGGAGGTCCAAAAAAAACCCAAAACAATACTTTCCTGCAATGCAAATTTGTTCAGAATTGTTCCGATTTTCAAGTCTCTAAAAGAGACTTGTTTTAACATGGGTAAATTGGGTACCAAACCAGTTTGTCTAATTGGGCCTTATATGTCTGTTTTAAAAAGTGTATTAGGGAAGTGTATTAGGCTGGGTTCACACCATTGCAAATTAGATGTGGGTTCCCGGCTCTTTATGGAGTTCACATATCTCCGCTGCCGCTCCGGTGCGAATTTGCACAGGATCTTTGTGCATCTTTTGGTCCGTTTCAGGCCTGAATTCAGCCAAATTTGCGCTGAAGTCGGACCTGAAATGGTGGACCAGGAAGCACCAGACCCCTGCTGGGAGCCGCATGCAGCGATGGTGTGAACCCAGCCTCAATGAGTTGCCCAGAGCATACCCATATTGAGAGTAATAAGTGGGATACTATTGGTGGCACTTCTTTTAAAAAATGCACATCCTGCATTTCATCCTGTCATGGTGCACTTGATTGGGTATTCTTTGCAAAGCCAATGTTCACCATAGTCACTAAGGTAAGAGAAAATTCCCCTGCAAAGCTAACAGCCTATTTGCCTTTAGTAAATCAACCCCATGAAATCAAAAGCAGTATATGGATTAGGTGTTCTGATTTTACTTGTCCCATAATTGTTCCAGGTCAATAATCAGAAAGTATTGATTGAAATGAGCAAAAGCCAAGCAAATGCTTTTTTAGATGCTGTTAGCAATAGTAGTTTACACGTTTCACTTAGTATAATAGAGTTTTATCGTGCTTATGCTTCTTCTGGCTCCTTTTCTTTCCCCAGCATTTTTGTAATAGTACCTAAATAAAATGCAGCTTTCCAGCTTTTTAAAAGTGATATTTTTTTTTATTTTTTTTAAGAGACTTTAATAACAAACATGTTATACATACCTGCTCCATGCAGTGGCTTTCCCCAGAGTAGCCCTGATCCTCCTCTTCTTGGGTCCCTCATCGGCGCTCCTGGCCCCTCCCTCCTGCTCAGTGCCCCCACAGCAAGCAGCTTGCAATGGGGCACCCAAGCAGTCTTGCTCCTGAGCTGAGGCTCTGGGTGTCCATGCATACAAAGAACCGTGGCTCGGCCCTGCCCCCTTTCTCTCCTGATTGACTCATTGGCTGTGATTGACATTGCCGTGTCTCAGCCAATGAGGAGGCAGAGTCCCGGAGAGCCGTGGCACTTGTGCACATAGCTGAATCGAGATGGGGCTCAGGTAAGTAATGAGGGGCTGAGAATGCATAAAGGTAAAAAACATTCTGCCTTTGAAACCACTTTAACTGTCTGATGCTGCTAACCAACTCCTATGTTTGAACTATTGATCTCTGTAAATATTCATCAATTTCGTTTTTTACATATAACTAGTTTAAAGAGGAGGTAAACTTCCCTCTAATTTTTGTACCTATAGGTAAGCCTATAATAAGGCTGTATTGCTGACCTGTATTGAAGATAGGGTCAGGATCAAGCTGGGTCACTACAAAAGGTCAGAGCAAAGACAAGTCCAGAATCAAGCCGAGCCAGCAACAGGTAGGCAGATCACAAGAGCCGGTGCTGGTTTAAGTCACAAAGAAGTTAAGTTAGTTTGCCTTTTTTCGGGCTTTTTTGCCTTTATTATGACCTGGTGATCCTACCAGTATCACACTTCCTGTGTTATGGTGATAAGGAGAGGGCGGTGTTCTGTAATCCATAAAAATGAACTGGGTAGGACTGGTAACTGATGGGACTGATAAGTACAGCACAGGCAGAGAACACAGGAGGTAATAAATCACTAGATGCCTGGCAGGATCAACAGGTATGTTTGAACTTTTTGGACAGATACACGAAAACTCTTTCTGATTAATTTACATGTTACAACTTTGAATTTCTTTGCTTCATCCTGAAAATTATACACGGTTTTGCCATTATGAAATCCCAGGATGCAGCAGAATCCAGAATCTGCTTCGCTGGATATCCATTTCATGGAAATTTCATGTTTAACATGACAGACGATGAGCTGTTTTTCCAGTTTAGTTGGAAGTTCCAAGAAATGTGTTTATGAAGTCCTGCATTGAGATCCAAAGGCAACAAGTTCCGTATTTCCATGCCTGTGACCATTATATACATGTTTGGGGAAACTACTATGCCCACTATGTTTAGGAAGAGGTTGCTATGTGTCTCTTTTTAAGTGGCAGTTGGCTAAGTAATAAAATGACATGGCTCTCAGTGTAAAGGGATTAGCTATATATACATTTTATACAGTCACTGTTAGTTTGGATGCATCCTACATATGTCCAGCAACAGGGGCGGACTGACAACCCTTGGGGCCCCTGGACAATAGGAGATCATGGGGCCCCCCTGTGTCCCTGTCCACACTCAAACCACACAAAACATCACCTACTTATTACACTGCGTCCACATTACATACATTCGTCACTACCCCCTGTGGCAGCAGCTGAGGATGTACACATGTTGCCGCAGGAATTAAACCCCCTGTTGCTTTTGGTGGATGATCGCGACCCATTTAAGTGAATAGGGCCACTCTGCAAACCTTTTTTTTTTTTTTTTTTTTTTTTTTGTTTTGGATAGAATGGAGTGGATTTAATATCCCTGGTTAGGTTTTTATTGTTATTCTTAGCTCGCAAGCTCATAATGGTACACTGGAAGTCGAAAAACCCTTCTACAGTCAGGGAATAGATCACTGCAGTTGGATATATAGTGAGGATGGAAAAAATTATCTACTAACATAGGGGTGCTCACGTAATTATGAAAAGCTATGGGCTCCATGGCTGGAGGCCCCTGTCTTGCTCCGGTGGATCTGGTCATGGACAGGCTGCTAGGGTTAAATGGTGTATGATACTCAATTTTGGAACGTTGCTCACGCTGTTCAGAAATGTCTTTACTCAGGTTGAAAATTTGAATGCAATAGCTTTGGTTTTACTGGCATATATTTTGTGGAACAGGGATGTAATGGTTTTGACTGATATTTTTCAATAACTGAAATGTACTGCTTGGTTATGTTGTACTGGACTGTCTTCAATAAAGTCTTCTTTGTATAAAAAAAAAAAAAATTGCTTTTAGTTAAATATTTTCATGAGCAACCAGTTGGATATAGTCACGCGTGATAACTATGTAGAAAGATACATGCTGGGAAATATAGCACAGAAGATGAATTTCTGACTGATGCCACACGCTGACACTGGTGTGTAGGTCAGAAATTAGTGATTTTTTTTTTTTAGGTAGAAAGTATTTAAGATGTTTTTATTAATTATTTTTTAAGAAAGTTATTTAGCTTTGTATGGAGACCCTCTTTAAATCAATAGAGAATTATTCTGAGAACGCCATTGGTTGGTGTTAGAGTGTGTGCAGGCTGTTGTGTCAGAAGGGCCTCCTGTAACCGCTTGCACCCAAGAAGGGGCATCACTGGAATGGTACTTCTTTGCTACTTGGTGTGGGTGGGTGAGGAGGATATACTGAAGAATGCATATATTTATTTGAATATGGAGAACTAACACATTTTTTAGGTCTTGCACCCACCCTGACCTTTATGCAGCAGTTGTGCTTGTTTCTACCTTTGGCCACATCAAATGTGGCAGTTCTTTTTTGCATTCTCTCTACTGGACTGGCATATTTGTTTTTACTTGGCCTCAACGATGCTCATTCTTTTTACCTTAAATATGAATCTGATATGTGACTTTGTCTCATTATAGAATATCAATATAGCAGCACTACCCCGTATGAAATGCCCCTGAAGAAAGGATTCTACACAAGTCCAGAAACGCGTTGGGATAAATATTGAAGGATCTGCATTTTTATATTTGTTATATGATTCTGTCTATGTCGTATATGCAATTTTCTGCTGGTGTTGTATGCACCCTATATTTTATATGAATAAATTTCTATGTCTTTTTTCATCTATTGTTGATCAGTTGCCTCAAAAGTCCCTTAGTATTTCCTTGGGGGATACTTCTTTTATAATATTGTTCAAATGGGGATGTTGGCATCACATTAACTCTCCCCACCCACCCCCCATCTCACTAAATGAGCTGAAGAGACAGTCTTGTCATCAGGCATGTACTGGCCATCGGGACTACCGGGAGTTTCCCGGTGGGCCGATGGCTCAGTGGGCCGGTTTGAGTGACAGCCTGTCAAAGTAATGGCTGCACGGCCCGCACAGTCATTACTTTGAGCACTGCTGTACTGCAGGGGTGGACTGACCTATCGGCACTGTGGGGCCCTATGACAGCTGCAACACTAGCACTGGAAGCGGCTGCAATAGGACCTCTCACAGCGTGCTGTTTCCCGTGGGCTCCTCCTTCACTCCCATCCACCCCGGGTGCTTGTACATGACATCATCCGGGATGGACGAGAAGGAGCCAGCAGAGAGCAGCACGCCATGAGAGGTCTTATTGCAGACATCGGGTGAGGCTGTGTACTATCTCCATGTACTATATCCCCCACGCTGTCCCCCTCTGTCCTCCAGCCCCCACGCTGTCCTCCAGCCCCCACAGTGTCCCCTTCTGTCCTCTAGCCCCCATGCTGTCCCCCTTTGTCCTCCAGACCCCACGGTGTCCCCCTCTGTCCTCCAGCCCCCACGCTGTCCCCCTTTGTCCTCCAGCCCCCACACTGTCCCCCTCTGTCCTCCAGCCCCCACACTGTCCCCCTCTGTCCTCCAGCCCCCACGGTGTCCCCCTCTGTCCTCCAGTATCCACACTTTCCCCTCTGTCCTCCAACCCCCACGCTGTCCCCCTCTGTCCTCCAGCCCCCCCATTCTGTCCTCCAGGCCCCATGGTGTCCTCCAGCCCCCCACGTTGTCCCCCTCTGTCCTCCAGCCCCCACGGTGTTCCCCTCTGTCCTCCAGCCCTCACACTTTCCCCTCTGTCCTCCAGCCCCCACGCTGTCCCCTCTGTCCTCCAGCCCCCACACTGTCCCTCCAGCCCCCACACTGTCCCCCTCTGTCCTCCAGCTTCCAGGCTGCCCCTCTCTGTCCTCCAGCCCCCACGCTGTCCCTCTTTGTCCTCCAGCCCCCACACCGTTCTCCAGCCACCACGGTGCCCCCCTCTGTCCTCCGCCCCCCACGTTGTCCCCCTCTGTCCTCCACCCCCCACGCTGTCCCCCTCTGTCCTCCACCCCCACGCTGTCCCACTCTGTCCTCCAGCCCCCACAGTGTCCCCTTCTGTCCTCCACCCTCCACAGTGTCCCCCTCTGTCCTCCATCCCCCACAGTGTCCCCCTCTGTCCTCCAACCCACAAGGTGTCCCCCTCTGTCCTCCACCCCCCACGCTGTCCCCCTGTGTCCTCCACCCCCACCCCCCCAACAGTACATATACTGTTTTTGTGCGTGTTTGCAAAATAAAAGTGGGCCGGTCTGGATGATGTTCAGGGCCAAATTTTTGTCCCAGTCCAGCCCTGCTTGTCATGTTGTAGGGACTCATTAGGAGGCAGTGTTCTCCAGAGGATCTTCTTGTAGGTCCATTGACCAGTTCAACACTGCCTTCCCACCCTGTGATGCATGCCGTACACAAATGAGATGTGTCTGTTATGGCCACGCTAAAGCAGAGCTAAATTTGATGGAACAATTTGATGGAACAAAGGTCACATCTTTTATTGCATTTCAATTTAAAAACCCTTGGAAAACAGTTAAGTGCTTATTATCAACCGTTATTTGTGAAGGCCACCTTTACTGTAAAACTTATGATGAAACCACCCAAAGATCGATCAATATGAGAAAAACAAAAATCCAAAACTGTTTTCCACCTTACCAACTTTTTCATCTTTTCATTTTTTTAGACCTTTATGACTTTAGTTTTAAAAATCACATAAAATTTGGTGTTTTGCTTTGCGTTTTAAACATTTCTGCACCACTTGACAGTCTCTGCTTTGATGCAAGTTGAAACAGCCATACCAGAATCCCCAGGTGTCTTTATGTTGAGCGCTTTGATATCTAGAAAATATATAGAGCCATTACTTTCAAAACAGAAGGAGACATTGAATAAGTTGGTCAAAGCAAATGACAGTGTTAAATGGGTTGCACATTCAGGATTGAGACAAGCCAGGCCTAACTGACCTGAGATTGAAAATATTGCGGGGCCGGGTGCAAAACAAAAGGAAATTGCAATAAATCATTTTCTTAATGAGATCAGTGTGCACCATTTTTTTATACTTTTACATGGATAAAGTCAACATTTGCTCTGTAATATCACGGTATGGTTTTTAAAGTTCACTTGAATACTTTTATCTCAATGTTTGGTAAGATTTCCTATTTTAGATTTACAGAAAAGTATTTTTTTCGCTTTTAAAACCAAAATTTCTATTTTTGTTTTTTCCTTTTTTAATCAATACATTTAATTGTGATTTTGTAAATATGTTTCATATAGAATATATTGTACATTCATAAGAAAAGATGGCATAATATAGACATAATAAACACATCTACTGACCTGTTTAGGTTTACGCTGTCAATATTGATGTACAAGAGCAGTGTGTTCCTATACTGTTGTTATACTTCAATATTTAATCTGATTTACACTGTATTAAGTCAATCCACAACATACCATGTAGAATTTGTTAATACTTTTACTGTGGAGCGAGCCAACATCTTAATTTGATTTCATGACATAAATATATACATTTTAACTTATAAAACGTAACATCTAATACAATTCTGTATATTGTTTTACCTCTGCCACTTTTAAAGTGTTTATACTGATACCCTTTTTTTTTCTTTTGTGATCTGCAAAGAAAACTTTAATTTAATTTTTAATTTCTTTTGCCTATGTAATGCATTCATTTAACTTAAAATGTTTCCTTAACTTTTCTGCAGAAATATGTTTTTTATATAAACTTTTGAATTATGAAAATAGTGATCATTTATTTCTGAAAAACAGATCCAGGATCAATATGCAGTCTCTTGTGCTATGGTGTTGTCTTTTCTGCTTTTACGTTAATTATGGACTGTGGGACAACAAACAAATGGGAACCGCTCTCACTATGACAGTTTCCAGAACTTCCTTAGAATAGCTTTCAGTCTCTAAGCTTTTGAATCACAGAACCCCAAAGTACAGGGTGGTGTTGATTTTAAATGTGCAGACTACCAAAGTAACATAACATGAAGCAGTTATAGAGTTACAATGACATTTCATATTTTCTCAGACATGCAAGGTATATTTATAATATATATATATATATTATATATATATATATATATATATATATATATATATATATATATATATATACACACAGTATATATAATGCCTCAATTAAAGGAATTTTTCTTTTGGTTCCTGTGCTTTTAATAGTGATCTCAACCCATCAAAGATAGTAATACAAATTTAAGGGAGGTTCTAATGAAGCTAAAGCGGAACTAAAGTCCCACAATAAAAAACTGCTAGAAGTTAAAAAAAAATTGCTAGAAAAGACATGCAAAATCTATTTTGGAAAAAGAGAATTTTTTTCCTATAAACCTTGCAGCTTTTTGTTTAGTTTAGTCTTTTTAGTGTACAGTCCTGATTCATTCCCCACTTCTGTAAGATAAAGAGAATGTAGCCTGTCACCTCTCCTTTTTATTGGGTGTCCATGTTTCTAACACTGAGGCCACCTTTCTCATCTTCAGCATTCCAATGTGAATGGACCCGTGTAGGACTACTGTGCTCTAAAGGTAGTTGCACTATCAGTAAATGTCATGGTGGGTGGGTATTAACACCATTTTTTCAGAAGGTGAGGCTTTGACTACACTTTAGCTTTACTCCCTCTGCATGGTACAGTGCTTTGGTACCAAATGCAACTACCAGGGCTAGTGAACCTATTAATCAGTCACTGGATAATGTGGGGAGTTCCAACCTCTACAGAGCATCTGTATGCAGTGCAGCAGCTAGTGTGGTTTAGCCTGTCAGGCACCCCTTTTAACCGCCTCAATACAGGGCACTTTCACCCCCTTCCTGCCCAGGCCATTTTTCAACTTTCAGCGCTGTGGCACTTTGAATGACAATTGCGCGGTCATGCAGCATTGCACCCAAATGAATTTTTAATCATTTTCTTCACACAAATAAAGCTTTCTTTTGGTGGTATTTAATCACTGCTGTTTTTTTTTTTTTACTAAAAAAAAGAAAAAGACAGAAAATTTTGAAAAAAAATGTTTTTCTTTCTTTCTGTCAGTAAATGTTGTAAATAAGTAATTTTTCTCCTTCACTGATGTACGCTGATGAGGCTGCACTGATAGGCTGCACTGATGAGGTGGCACTTATGGGCACTGATTAGGTGGCACTGATGAGGAGGCACTAATATGCCACACTGATGGGCACTGATAGGTGGCACTGATATGCGGCACTGATGAGCACTTATGGGGGGCACTGGTGGGCACTGTTAGGTGGCACTGAGAGGCAGCACTGGTGGGCACTTCTAGGTGGCACGGATAAGCGGTAGTAATTGGCACAGATAGTTCGCACTGATTAGTACTGATGGGCATTGATGAGCAGCACTGATGAGCAGGCCCTGATGGGCACTGAAAGGCAGCACTGACTGTCATTACTAATGGGCACTAGGTAGCCAAGAGCCAAGGTTTCTCTTTATGGAACCTTGCTGTCACCAGTAGACCGCTGCTCAGGGCATCATGGGAGAATCTCCCCCCATACCTTTGTATATATCTGTACTTGGCATAGCAATTAAAGCAAATTTTATGGGTACATGGACTGCGCCATATGTTGCAAGTGCATACGTTCAGGTTATAAGCCACTGCTACAATTTTCTAAGGTCTATGGCCCTGTATTAAAACAAGTTTTGTCTTATAGCTGATGCCCCAAAGTTTGCTTCTTTGTTACCTGGAAATCCTGTTTGTGCTTCTTTGAAACCAGTTACACAATGGGGTTCATTTACTAAATGGAGAGTGCAAAATTTGGTGCAGATGTGCATGGTAACCAATCAGCTTTTAACTTCAGTTTGTTCAATTAACCTCCAGTGCCCCTGGAAGACGTAATTTGTTTACGAAACGCAGCGTAGGGCTGAGCGGTGTCATCGCGTCACCTCCCACTGTCGTTGCAAAGACCAGCAGGACGGGCCGTCTGTGAGCATCCGGCCGGTGCCACAGACTGTTCTTCTCCAGAGATCGTTTTTTCCTGTTTTACATGTGAGTGTATACTTTATTTTGTTTTAATAAAGCCATATGATTTTACATTATCGGAGCCCTCCCCTTCTCTTTTTATGGTTACACCACTCTGCTGAGGGCAAAGCTTTTTTCCTGTGGATCCATCCATCTGTACCCCAGTCCCTGATGTCCCATTCCAGCTCCCATCTTGGCTTTATGGTGGTCCGGAGCAGCAGGATTTAACAGCCCACTCAGACCCTCTGTAACGGGGGGTCATGGGTTTCTGGTAAGAGGCCAGGCACTCTATTTATGGTGGTGGACCCCAAGCACCAATGCACTTATGATTCCATATAATTGGACCCTCTTTGGATTTTCACACCACACTCGGGTGTTCTTATATGGACTCACAACTTTTTAAACCATTGTCGCACAACCTATTGTAGCCTTTGATGCTTATTTATATTTTTTGCACATGCCCTATTTTTGAATTTAAGATTATATGTCTATTTGAATATGGTTTAAGGTGAGGTCTGACCACCTTAATATTTATACTCACTGTGTTTTGTCAAAAGCGCGAGTCACCAGTTTTTTATAACAAAAAAAAATGGAAGCCGATTTGTTTCTATAGAGAGTTGCATCAGATTTTGCACTCTCCAGTTTTAGTAAAGCAATCCCTTTATTACTAAAATGCCTGGCTTCCCTAATTTCAGAGCAAAGGCCAACCAGGTAACATTATACCATTAGGGTAGTGGACAAAAGGATAGCAGCTTAAGGGGCTTATCATGAAGTCAGTGACTTCAATGTCTAAAATATGCAACAGGTTTGATTTAAATCTGGACTTCAGGCAGACAAAAAAGAAAAATTGCTAATTAATACAGGGGGTTATTGATCAACAAAAATCATTATTGTATTTGTATCAATTGCTAGTGAAAAAAAACTAGAGCCCAGAATGGGAGAAGGGAGGGGCAGCACTGGAAGAAGATCAGTTGTGCTGCAATAAGATAACAAAGATAATGCTGATAGGAGGAAAAAGCAGAGAGACAGAGAGATGAACTCACCAGCTTTCCCTTCACTGTCCAATGAAAGGCTTGGGGAGGGACAAGACCTGTAACTATTACCCAACTGCAGTAGAGAAGATTCAGGTCTCCAGGTGGCTGTACTGTGTAAATTTAATGAAATTAAGGCAAAACAGCTCCCATATACTGCATGTATTACATCTGCATATTTAGCTGTTTGCCTGGAGTTCAGCTTTCCTGCCCTGTTTCTCCACTAGAATGGAGGTTTTATTTTTACTGTAGAAATGATCCATAAATGAGCAATGTATTTGTCCATGATCTCACTTTCTGTTGAATCCCGTCTAACATCACTGGAAATTTTGTTGGACATTGTGACTAATGTTGGATATTTTAAACACTTTTTGGTCATCCTTGGCTAAGCTATTCTATAAAAAAAGTACTAAATGTGAAGGAATTGTTCCAACTTCTAAAAACAAAATTACTGTTGTGTAAAATTGAGGCAAATGTAAACCCTAAATTAATGACACTTAGCTTTCTGAAGCACTGTGTATAATAAGCAATTGCCAAGCTTTTGTCATGCAATACTGTTTTACCCTTTTAGTCATTCTTTGCTGCATGGTAGCACTGCTGATCTCCTACAGCCTTTTTGCAACTACATTCTGTCTATATGCATGCATTCTAGCAATTACTACATATCATTCCTTATGGTGGGATTCCTGATGGTGACAATAGTTGATCATGTCTGTGCAATGTGCATTAGCAGCCAATTGTAATTTCCATTGCAATAGTGCATGTTGAGGTGACAATGCAGGAGAACAATTGGGACACATGGTTAACAGGAAGTTCCTGGACAAGGACCTCAATGGCAGGATTACCAGGTATTATTTTAATGAAATCTGAAGATTTCAAAATATTGAACATTAAATAAAATGCCTTTAACATGCTTAAGTTTCCATTAGATTTAATGATTGGTTTTACATATACTTACATGGAGAAGCAATGGTGTACCTGGACACAAAATGTTTCTTTGGAATCCTTATGTATGTTTTGGATGCAAAAGTCCCTAATTCATTTTCTTCTCTTTATGATCCTGATCTCAGTCAGCTTTATATATTACCATTGGTACAAAGAGCTCTCTTGTTCTTTTCCCACAGCCACCAATTAGAATCAAGCATTCGGCATCCAGCTGTCATTTTCCATGGCAGGTTTGAATATGATTGTTGGCTATAAGAACATAATAGCATGTCTGTGTTTTGGCTAAAGATGAGCAGACTTGTCAAAATTTGTGTAGTTCAGTCCCTTAGTAATATATATACAGTATATATATATATATATATATATACCGTATATATATATATATATATATATATATATATATATATATATATATATATATATATATATATATAGTATCTCACAAAAGTGAGTATACCCCTCACATTTTTGTAAATATTTTATTATATCTTTTCATGTGGCAACACTGAAGAAATGACACTTTGCTACAATGTAAAGTAGTGAGTGTACAGCTTGTATAACAGTGTAAATTTGCTGCCCCCTCAAAATAACTCAACACACAGCCATTAATGTCTAAACTGCTGGCAACAAAAGTGAGTATACCCCTAAGTAAAAATGTCCAAATTTGGCCCACTTATCCATTTTCCCTCCCCGGTGTCATGTGACTCATTAGTGTTACAAGGTCTCAGGTGTGAATGGGGAGCAGGTGTGTTAAATTTGGTGTTATCGCTCTCACTCTCTCATACTGGTCACTGGAAGTTCAACATGGCACCTCATAGCAAAGAACTCTCTGAGGATCTAAAGAAATGAATTGTTGCCCTACATAAAGATGGCCTAGGCTATAAGAAGATTGCCTAGTCCCTGAAACTGAGCTGCAGCACAGTGGCCAAGACCATACAGCAGTTTAACAGGACAGGTTCCACTCAGAACAGGCCTCCCCATGGTCAACCAAAGAAGTTGAGTGCATGTGCTCAGCGTCATATCCAGAGGTTGTCTTTGGGAAATAGACGTATGAGTGCTGCCAGCATTACTGTAGTGGTTTATGGGGTGGGGGGTTAGCCTGTCAGTGCTCAGACCATACGCCGCACGCTGCATCAAATTGGTCTGCATGGCTGTTGTCCCAGAAAGACTGTCCCAGTCTTCTAAAGATGATGCACAAGAAAGCTCGCTAAGAGTTTACTGAAGACAAGCAGACTAAGGACATGGATTACTGGAACCATGTCCTGTGGTCTGATGAGACCAAGATAAACCTATTTGGTTCAGATGGTGTCAAGCGTGTGTGGCGGCAACCAGGTGAGGAGTACAAAGACAAGTGTGTCTTGCCTACAGTCAACCATGGTGGTGGGAGTGTCATGGTCTGGGGCTGAATGAGTGCTGCCGGCACTGGGGAGCTACAGTTCATTGAGGAAACCATGATTGCCAACATGTACTGTGACCTTGCAGCAGAGCATGATCCCCTCCCTTCGGAGACTGGGCCGCAGGGCAGTATTCCAACATAACGACCCCAAACACACCTCCAAGATGACCCCTGCCTTGCTAAAGAAGCTGAGGGTAAAGGTGATAGATTGGCCAAACATGTCTCCAGGCCTAAACCCTATTGAGCATCCGTGGGGCATCTTCAAACAGAATGTGAAGAAGCTCAAGGTCTCTAACATCCACCAGCTCTGTGATGTCGTCATGGAGGAGTGGAAGAGGACTCCAGTGGCAACCTGTGAAGCTCTGGTGAACTGCATGCCCAAGAGGCAGTGCTGGAAAATAATGGAAAAAATGTGTACATTTTCACTTAGGGGTGTACTCACTTTTGTTGCCAGCGGTTTAGACATTAATGGCTGTGTGATGAGTTATTTTGAGGGGACAGCAAATTTACACTGTTATACAAGCTGTACACTCATTACTTTACATTGTAGCAAAGTGTCATTTCTTCAGTGTTGTCAAATGAAAAGATAAAATAAAATAATTACAAAAATGTTAGGGGTGTACTCACTTTTGTGAGATACTGTGTATATACATATATATATATATATATATATATATATATATATATATATATATATATATATATTGTATTATAATTTATATATACTGTATACGGTATATAGAAAACAAGAATCTCTCTTTATGTATAGGAATTACACTATGGGGAAGATTCACACATTTTCATTCATCCTCTTATGCCGATATATAAGAATTTACTATTACTCAGGTACTAGGTAGCTTACCTATTTATAAATGAAAGTACAGGAATTCCGCATAAAAAATGATTTACCTTGGTTTACTCACCCACTGAAAGGAGGACAAAAAGTAAAACTGGGAACCCACACTTAACAATTAAAGAATACCTAAGCTCAACATTTCATATTCCTGATATGATCCTGCTGTACCATGTACTTGTATGAAAAAACATTATGTTCTCTTTGTATTTCTTGATTTGTGCTTGATTTGCCAATTCCTCTGCTTTTCTATTTAAAACTGACCACACTAAGCACAGTGTGGTCAGTTCTCTAGCCGTGCTGGGAACTCAGTTTGCTCACCTTCCATGATCAGACTTCTGTTGATCTACCCACCCACCACTTACCGGTGGGGGGGGGGCATATATAATGTTTTTTAAATCTATACAAAAATGCTTTGCCTTTCATTTCTATTTTAAACTGAATGGGTTGTTTTATAAGGTGAGGGCTTACAATCACTTTAATTCTAAACCCAAGGCATATATTAAAAGCAAAAATGTATGATGTTTACTAACCCGAAAATATTAAATGCACTTATAGTAAAAATAGCAGCATTTGACTTGATTTCAGACTCTTGCGCTCTCCTGAAGAACAGTACTGTGAAAGAGTGGAGCAGCACTTGTTTTCAGCAGGAGAGAGCAGAGAGATAACCTCATCAGACTTTTACTGCTCCTTCACTGCCCGGTCACAGGTTTGGGACAGGGAGATGACCTAGCTTTGTTGCCTAATTACAGCAGGGAAAATTAGGTCACCAGGCTGGTTATGCTGCCTGATAGAACCATGTAAATCTCAGGACCGGATAGACAGAAATACAAGTGCTTCAACTGTAGCTGTTTAAGCATGGTGTCACAATGAAGTAGTCCACAAGACCCTTTCCCATTAGCAGTTCACAGTTGTTTCTAATTTATTTCAAAGGTAAATGATCTGATTGGTTCACCAGTTGGTTGCGAAAGATTTACAGATTTCCATGATGATACACATATGCTTGAACAAGGCCAAGCCCTGTTTTTTTTTTATAAATCACTGACACATGGGAAAGACATGCTGCTGTAAGACAAAAAACTGATTTACCGCAGAAAAGGGAGAGCAGGTGAGAGGATGATGTAGTGATGACTCCTGCACCCTCTTCTCTTCTACTCATTTGGACTTTCTTCTAATGACCTCCCAAACTACTGGGATTAATAAATCACCTTCGGGGTCCTGCTTCTCCTCATAGGTCTTATCCAAACTGACTTCAACATCTAAAGATATTCTCCTTTAATCTTAATTTAGCTCTATGATTAAAGATCACGATTATAGACATTGTTCCACCTTCTGTTTGCAACCTGTAGCAGAGAGCTGGATGGCCGGAATGGGTACAAGGCCACAAGCTGTAGCCTCCTCGTGCTTGTACAAAACAGGGTTGCCAACCGCCAGTAAATTTACTGACAGTTTGCGAAAATCTGTCAGTAAATATCAGGGCTGATAATTTCATGCTGTGTTCACTTTTTAATGTAAATCCAGCAAATTACTTTGTTATAGGTATTGTCAGTGTTTCCATATCATGTTTATACTATTCAAATATTCACTGTGTTAGTTTTCAATAGGAGTTCTGTAATTTTCTCAGGTTGCCAGTAAAAAATGTGCTCCGCCAGTAAAATTCCCATGTTTTGTCATTAAAAAATGCATCAGGAGGTTGGCAACCCTGGTACAAAAGGAAGCATAGATATCTTGATCTGAGAAATACACTAAAACTGGTAAAGATAACTAAAAGATTTAGCATGAACTACAATGATGTGCAAAGCCTTTTTTGACCTTGATGATATTCTAACACTAGCCCAAGCCGACTTTGCATATAGGAACTGAACACAATGCATGTTGGATTTTTTTTTTTTAAGTTTTAAGGGTTTTTAGCTTTTACTTGAAATATAAGGAAACCCCTGAACCAAAAACTCTGGGGCCTAATCAGTGTACCCAAAGACTGGGCGGAACCACTACAGCAGTTACTTGAATGCTGTTTATCTATTGCAGTGTTTCTCAACTCCAGTCCTCAAGGCGCCCCAACAGGTCATGTTTACAGGCTTCCCATTATTTTGCACAGGTGATTTGTTCAGTTTCACTGCCTTATGCCCCGTACACACGATCGGAATTTCCGTCAGAAAAACCTTGGATGTTTTTTCCGACGGAATTCCGCTCACTCTTGCCTTGCATACACACGGTCACACAAAAGTTCTCTGACCTTTCGACCGTCAAGAACGCGGTGACGTACAACACTACGACGAGCCGAGAAAATGAAGTTGAATGTTTCCGAGCATGCCTAGGAATTTTGCACGTCGGAATTGCTACAGACGATCAGAATTTCCGATAGGATCTTTTTCCATTGGAAAAATAGAGAACCTGCTCTCAATCTTTTGCTGGCGAAAATTCCGCCAGCAAAAGTCCGATGGAGCATACATCAGAATTTCCAACCAAGAGCTAACATCAGACTTTTGCTGGCGGAATTTCCGATCTCGTGTACAGGGCATTTCCACAGCCGTTTCATCTAAAGGAAAGCCTGAAAACATGACCTGTTGGGGCGCCTTGAGGAGTTGAGAAACACTGATCTATTGTACAAATTGAATAGACACAACAAGACATTTATAGAATTGGTACTACATATGTTGTACTCCATACAATTCTTAAAGAGGAAAAAGTAATATTTATTAGTAAGGCACTTTTCTAGCAGTGTTATAATACACACTTACAGATTACAGGATGCCAGAGGAGCACTTCCATTGAAGGGGTTATGGTATTACTGCATCACACTGCAATCCACAACTTTCCCTGCACATATCTGTCTGCTGGTCAGAGATTGTTCCGAGAAGCTGACAAAGAACTCACCCTCTAATGGGAAACCTATTCTTTCCCTCTTTGACAGGTACCGGTACTTAAAAGAATCCCCTATTAAAGGACTTTGTGTCAAAATGGCCAAATCTCATGGGAGCTCAGCATCAAATAAGGTATGCTGTTCTCCCCAAGATAGCTGCCAGGAACCCGTAGCAGGGAACAAATTAGTCCTCAATGGTTTCCTGCCAGCCTAAGAAATGGGCACAGTGCACCTTCAGGTCGATGGACATACTAGAGCCCAGCACCATCCTATAAGCCTGCATTCACACCTAAGCTGAGCTTATTCCAGGTGATTTTGAAGTGTTTTCTTCAGGCAATTTTCAGGCATTTTACAGGCCTATTACAGGGCTTTTTTGCACATGTATCAAGCTTCAGGTGTTTGTTTGCTGGTCTGGGCAAGGGGAGCAGGGCAGTTCTATAAGAGAAGATAAGTTCTTCAGGAGTAAAAAAAAAAAAAATGCACATGAAATTATGTGCTACGCATTTACAGGAGCTCCCAAGTCTATGGGGCCAAAAGGTTTTCAGTTGAATTGTGCTTATCCTGATAACCTAATTTCCACAATATGTTGTCTACAGACTGGTAGTATGGGCACATTTTCCTTTAAAGCTTAACTCAAAAAATTATGTGGTGAGATCTAGATAGTCATTCATGTTGCAATCACCAAAATTAACAAACACCTTCGAGACATTGGAGTGAGTAGATTTGAAACCAAGACAAGTGAAAAAAAGCACATTGTACAGGGAGATCAAAGTGTCCGTGTTCTTAAGTCCCAGCTATATTTCTTTTGTTTTTTTTAGGGTCATCAGTCAACCAAGTGTAACACTGGGCATTGTTACTGGGAATGCAGAATTCTATTTGCCCACAAGATGGCAGGGTTCACTGTTTTGCTTGGCCATAGCTATAATACAGGTGCCCAGAGCATTCTGGGAAATGTAGTCTCAAAGGAGGACCCTGCATACAGTTAAGCTGGGGTTACAACTACAAGGCCCACAAGGACCAGCAAAAAGGGAAGAGATAAAATGCAAAGCTCGGGGAACCAGACCAGGCCGGGCTGGACTTCACCCAACAGGGCCAAACCAGGGTTCGAAGGACAGGTCTCGAGCTGAATGCCGAGCTACTGAGAGGATCTGAGGTGGTGCTGTCATTATCCGGAACTGCAGACAGCTGCACCTGTCTGAACCACTGCTGCTGCATTGCCAACTACGGCCTACCCCCCCAGCCATGCAGAGAGAGCGCTCCAGCATCTAGAGACTACCGCAATAGGATCGGAAGAGAGGGTCTTGGACCCACTTCACAGCTTTGACTAACGAACGACTCCCCTTTGCAAATCAGACCCAGGGGGTATCTTCCCCCTACATTCATTCAGTTCCTCTAAGAGAAAGCCAGAGTGCGCTTTTGCTGCCCTTTTCCACTGGAAGCAGAAAGATCAAAGACAATTTCCATAGTTGATACCACCCCAGACTGCTGACTCTATTTGTACCCATTTTCCTTTTACACTGCAAGTGCTGCACAGAACGCTAAACTTCACTCCTCCAAATCACCTGTTCACAGTGCATTTCCAACTTCTTGCTTGCACCTACATTGCCCAGCTGCACCTAAAGGTGTATACCCACTGGCTGAGGACAACCAGTCATCTACTTGCCCCTGAACTCTCCGTCCCTCAAAACACCATAGTTTATGCATGCCAACGTTAAAGGGCCCCACTTGAGCTGGCAGACGCTAACACCCAGAACTGTCCAGATTTTGTGGCCTACCTGGAGGTAGAGTTGGGTTAAGGGTAACGCGTCAAACTTCGAAGCCTAAACCTAGTCCGGCTGGTCCAAGAGTCCTCAAGTGAACTAATCTGTTGCATTTATTGTTAGCCCATTTCAGTCACTTGAGGCATAATCTCTCCGGTGGTAGGCTATTGTTTATGCTTAGTAATGCAGTACATACTGAGCTCACTCCCAGAGCTACCTGGGTTTACTGCATGGTATTAGCTATCACACTGGTTTCTTATGTGTTAATTGTTCAACTACTGATTAACTGTGTTGCTTTTCTACTTTGGTTTGCTAATACAGACTGTTTATTTTACAACAACCTGTATGTGTTATTTCTGTGTGACCACTGGGAGTCCCCGGCCGAGGTATTCTGGTGGTGCCAGTAAAATGAGGCTCCAGCCAGGACCAGAGAACCAGCAGAGGACCTAGCATCATCGGCAGCTCCTGCTGGGGTAGTGTTACTTGGTATTCCAATGCATGAGATGAAATATCAGTTCTATTCTTTGGCATAACATCTCACACAAACAAAACTTGTAATTTAACAAACAAAGGGCTGATTGAAAGGGATCAACTTAATGTTAGGGCTTGGCTAGGGTTACAAGTGGGAAGAGGGGGTGTTAGAGACTAAATTAAATAAACACCAGATGGGTCGCATCACAGTTTTTGCAGAGAGCAGAGCTGTGGGTAGGATCAAGAAGATCCTCCCACTACAGGCTTCAGGAAGGGGAGGATACAAGACTAGTCACCCTGCACAAAGAGACAGGGCATCAGGTAATTGGTCTTTCTTACAGGAAACTCCCGTACAGAATCAAGTACTCAAATTGCCCAAATGAATACACAAAGTACACCAAGATTTAAGTAGAAATACACACAGTTCTTGTACTTAGATTACATCTGTTTAATCTGGATTTTAGGTTTAATAAAATACATATACAAACTGTCTCTTTTTCAAGAACTCTATATGGGTATGTATTGGAAAAAAAGGTGTTGTTTGCAATAAATAAGAATTAGGTTTGTTGAATAAGGACTTGGGCTGTGGCTTATGGGCAGAGTACAGCACTACCCTTGGTGGATGTGAATGTGTTTCAAAGAATGCAAAAGCTGCAGAGCTATAATCTTTTAAAAGACAGCCAATGACCTGGGTAGTTGATAAAATTAGCTTTTCCCAGAGATTTAAAGTGAATGCTTGAACGGTTTGGCTGTTTATATATCATTTATTGAGATTATATGAGATATTTATGGCTACTAGCTATCAAAAACATTGTGACCTTTTATGGGAAATATGTGATTAGCTAAAATTCCCTTTAGAAATGGTTGCCTGGACCAAGGTCAGGTTGGATAAGCAGAGCAGAACGCTTAAATTACATTTTATACAAACATTTGAAGACAGGTTTAACCTTTATAAATATCATGAGTTTTCTAAATGTGTTTTAAAATTATACCAGCACAGCATATGGATGCTACTCCCACTTAAGCTTTAAGTCATTATAATTAGTCTCCAAGAGAAAAGACCACACAGATAATTGTGAGTTATGGACTTTTAAAGCCAGGGAGATTCTTAAAGCTGTTGCCATAGAGAATGACAATCATGTATAATGTCTTTGAAGGAACCTGTTATTTCATAGCATTCAATGTATAACCTCTACACCATTTGCCAACATTGATACTTACCATGTAATTTCAAATATGCTGTTACAGTCCGTACAATGTATCTATAAACCCAATCATTAGAGAGGAAGTAAAGTCTTTTGTTTAATTGTAAGCCTATAATAAGGTATAATAACCAGTAAGCCTATAATAAGGCTTACCTGTAAGTGCTGTAAATATCTCCTAAACATGCACCGTTTAGGAGATATTTACTATATACGCCACTGATGATGTCATCGAAGCATGCACTCTGAAGGAACAACCACCCGCGCTGTTTCTTCAGGACCCTGTGCCGTGACCGGTGGCTCCCATGTGCATGCGCGGAGTGATGTCATTGCGGCTCCGGCAAATCGAATCGCTGGAGCCCGTGAACCTGGAAGAAAACTCCAGAGCCCGCAGAGCGGCATCAAAGCACCCAAGGACGTTATTATCTTTGATGGGCAACTCCACCCCATGGACCTGTAAGTTTTATACCTTACACAAAATACACTGAATACACTGAAACCAGTGGGATTTATTAAGTTGGCGCCTCCCCTCACTTTCTTTCTGTGAAGACTGCATGACCTTTTCAACACACAATATGAAGGCATAGTTCACTATTGTCCCTATCAGGAAATCAAGAAATCATAACTGGAGTTCATGTTCGTAGATGGAAGGTGGCTACAAATTGGCTTTAGGTTACACATAGCACAAGTATAGACAAGGTCCTCTGGCACCCAATGTGAAGATGTCAAAGTATGCTTCTCCAGTTTAGATTGTACTTGCATATATGCATGAAGCATGATCAGGCTGCGGGAATGACAGTCCATGACTGCCTCCTCTACCACCTTTTTGTGAAAATATCAAAGTCCATTTCCATCTTTCTAACAGCCTCTGCCTACAGTCTTCCCCCTGCCACAGAAGCCCCCGCAGTATTTATGTTTTGTTCAATATTCTGTATACATAGCTAGTTCCCTGATGGTTTCAGTCTGGCCATGTGACATGGAAGGTCCTCTTCCTCCTCTTCTGTCCTTCGGTGTCCTGAATGCTATCTAGAAGAGTGCTCAAGTAACTGGTGTGGCACCATTTCCTTCAACAATCTCTTTTGGGCACAGGGTGGCTTATTGATGCACTCCCAGGGTGCATGTTCTTGATGCTCTGGCTTTCCAATAAGTTTCTTAGCATTCAGCCCAGCAGAGGACTGGCACTGGACCATGAAGGAGGACTCAGAGAGCAATCTTAGAGGAAAAGATGAGTTATAAGTATAGCTTGACCAACTTTTAATTGATGGAGTGGAGGAGAAGACTATAAAAAAAAACACACACTTTAAAGCCAGAGATGGCTAGGCAACTAGTATTTACTGAAACGTAAGGTCAGTAGGGAGAGCCCACATATTTTTCTCATGACAGGTGTTCTTTAATCTTCAAATAGAAATTTGTTTCCATTGACAAAATGGAAATATGTACAGAACACATTAACACACAGCAGACCAATGTTGGTCTATCTGAACTGTGAAAGCTATACTTTACAAAGCGGATCAGTGGGTCACTAGCACATCATTCAATGGGAAATAGCACTTTTTTTTCTCAAACATTTATGGTAAGATTTACAATTTCTTGGGATCGTAAAAACTTACAGGAGGTGGCAATAGTTCAAAAGAAAAGTGTATGTCTTGGAAATGAATAGATTATTCCAGATCATATGTAAAAAAAATACACATGGTGATGAATAGTCAAGCCTATAAAACTAATCAAGCCGGTTGTTTCAGACCTAGAAAGGGTAAAATTTAAAGAAAAAAAATGACTTTCAAGACAAAAATGAAAAAGAACATAGTGCTGTCATGGATAGTAAACTTGATTGATGGTTTTAGCTGTATTTAATGTCATACAATCGGAACATAAAAGTCGCTTATATGATAGCAGTAGGGTTTTTTTGTAAGTCTGGGAATTGTCCTTGTCTCCCACATGCACTCTCCCCTTGGGTGGGCACACATTAAAGATCTAAAGGCTGATCACATTCACTGGATGGCCAGCAGACACGACCCTGAGCACTATCCAGTGAATTATTTATATCTGGCAGATGGTCAAAATCTGGAGGCTTCTACAGGTTTGCTTGTTGTGTTTTATTTTATTGGTGGAACTCTTGAAGGCTCCAAGGTAAAGCCCAAGACCAGAGAAAACATTTTTTGGGGATTTAAACCTCTGTAAACATTTTGTCATCTTTGTTCCTTTTTGGTAGATTTCTCCTTATGTCCTGATTATTTGTCAGACTTTAGAACAAGAAGTGAAGGAAACTTCCCCATTTCTGGTCTATTTGACGAGTGAGGAGATATATCCCCAAAAAGGGACATATATAGCAGTACAAAATTGTTTCCATTAGACCAAGAAAGGTTAGGAATCTCAATTAGGATTTTACTGCCTTCTGTGTCACCACAAGGGAGGTTGATAACTCACTTCTTGTCCTCTATTATATATATTATTATTATATATAGAAAGAAACTGTATTTAAAAGTAAGAGGAGGTTGATAACTCACTTCTTGTCCTCTATTATATATATTATTATTATATATAGAAAGAAACTGTATTTAAAAGTAAGAGTATTAGAGCAGTATTAAACCCAAAAACAAGCATTTATTATACTGCATCTTACCAATTCATAGATGTGGCGGCCAAATTCGTTTTCAGTTTTTTTAAGCTTTCTTTTTTAGGCTTGTTTCTCTTATTTCACCTAGTGATCTGGCCAGTAAGTCTGTTGTTTTTCAAAAAAAGCTCTCTTGGATATGTAGCAGTTTCAGAGATGAGAGAAGACATTTACCACTGACAGGGGTGCTTACAATGATCAACTTTTAGTTTTATTATGTAAGGCTGGGTTCACACTGCAATGCGGAGTGGCTCACAGTGGGGGTTCTGGTCCGTCCCTGTTCACCTGTTCAGGTCCGATTTCAGTCCAAATTTTTGGCTGAATTCGGACCTGAAACAGATAAAGAAGATGCACAGGACTCCTGTGCAAATCCTTCCAGAGATGTGTGAACCGGCTCCATTGAGAGACAGTCACAATCTCCTGACATTCGAATTGGATGCAGGGCAAACCCGCATCCAATTCACAATAGTGTGAGCCCAGCCTAAAGCCTTAATTCCCAAAAGGAAAAAGAAAAAAATGTTACTGTAACTGCTTAAAAAGTGCGAGCTGGAGTTTGTCTTCAAGTGTATTTAAATCTGCTAGTACATCTAACACCCCTCCCCCTCCCAGACTGACACTGCTGCTGTCCAGGGGTGCCCCTGTGTTCCTTCATACAAAGTGGGGGCACCCTACTACTGGAGGTGTTCTGTTGGCCAGATTACCAGGAGAAAACAGAAGGAAAAAAGCCTTAAAATAAGAAAAATCAAATTCAACTACCACATCTAAGGATTGATAAGCTGCAATATATAAAAAAATTGTTTTGGGTTTAATACCACTTTAAAGATAACTATGATTTTTAAGATATCATTCTGTGCGCGTGCCTAAGGCTTCTTTAATATAATGGGCTCTCCTGCATTCCTAATGGTAATAAGCCCTGTAACAGCTACCAGAAGCACATTGACACACCAACAGGAACAACAAGGCTTCAGTTTCTTTTAGCCCTGGTTCAGATGAGTGCAGCTTTGAAATCATGCTACTTCAGTGCGATTTCAAAGTCGCAGATCAGTGCGATTTGCACCTCCGATTTCATTACGGCTTTGTTTAACGGCCGTCTGTGCAAGTCGCAATGAAATCAGAAAAAATGAGTGCAGGAACTTTTTTCCAAGTTGCTGTGACATGAGTCGTGGCAATTTAAACGGTTCCATTGCTTGCAATGGGGGGCGACTTGTCATGCGGTTTGGAACTGTCAAATCGCACCACTGTGAACAAGTCATTTAACCCCCCTGGCGGTATTCCCGAGTCTGGCTCGGGGTGGAATTTCAGAGCCAAAAGCGGTAACCCCGAGCCAGACTTGGGATCGCATCGCAGGATCCAGGAAGAGCTTACTTACCTTGTCCCCTGGATCCTGCGATGTCTCCCCGCAGTGTGAGCGGCTCGTCCTCCGCTCGATTCATCACAAAGCTGAGCTCCGTTCCCTGCGAGCGTTGTGACGCACGGGGACGGAGAACGGCGCCAAATTCAAAAAGTGAAACACACACTATACATACTGTACACTGTGATCTTACAGATTACATTACTGTCTGAAATGATTTCACATCCCTTTTGTCCCTAGTGGTTTCTCCAGTGCCCTGCATGCAGTTTTATATTATAAAAACTGTTCTTTCTGCCTGGAAACTGGAGATTGCCCATGGCAACCAAAATCCATTTACATCAAAAGTGGTTTTAGACCAGCTAGAAAACAGCGATAATAAATTAGAATCACTCGCAGAATTGAGCGATAGTGATTTGTAGGGAGAGCCGTCACCAGACACTGAAAAGTAATGACAGCGACAATTCTGCAACCGAGCAAATTTCAGTGTTTTTGATTTGATTACATTATTAAATCATTTTTTTTATTATTATAATATTATTTGGTATAATTATTTATAGTTATTTATTATATTATAATTTATGATTTCGGGTTTCAAAATTTATCATACCCGACTCTTGTCTGGACAGATTTAAGTGAGTTATTATTCCTAAGAATTACAGGCCTACAATATAAAACGCCAAATTTCCATGCAAAATAATTGTACCGCTTTCAGCATCAAAAATCTGAAATAATCATACCGCCAGGGAGGTTAAATCCCAACTCCAGGCAACTAAAAAAATGATTCCTTACAGTGAGGCTGTGCCTGCACTGCAAGGGTTAATTGCTTGTTGAGATCTAGGGTAACAATAGAAGAAGATTTACCTACCTGATCCTCTGCTCCTCCCTAATGCTGGTCCTTCGCCGGAGCATGGGGGGAGTCAGTAGTCTGGCTGTTTTCTGATAGGGTTTTATCCATATATTTTAACTCTGGATGGATAGAAATACAAATCAATCTTGAAGGGTTGACAGCTCACATATATACAGGGGCGGACTGACAACTGATGGGGCCCCCGGGCAATAGGAGATTATGGGGCCCCCAGGCAATCAGAGATTATGGGGCCACACAGTATACACACACACAGTATACAATGACTCAGTATACACATACATGTACTCACAGTATACACAGCCATGTTTCTATTGGCTCAGAAGGTACTGGAGAGGTGGGGCAGCTATAATCTCGGGATTTTTAGACCAAAAAGGATGTCGGTAGGGGACATTTCAGAGACAGATGTAAAAAAAACACAGATTTTTACATACTGTCCCTGGTTTTACTGAGGCTGGCAACCCTGATGGGGCCCCCTAGTGGCCCAGGGCCCTCGGGCAGTGCTCGAGTGGCTCAATGGTCAGTCCGCCCCTGCATATATAAGAGTCTTTACTGGAGTTCATACATCAAATAATCCTAAACTCAAAGAACAAGAATGAAATATATTGCAGCTTATCAGTCCTTCGATGTGGCAGCTGCATTTTCTTTTTTTTTCGACTTTATTTGCACCTGTATTCTTGCCATACGTTTTATCCTACGGTTACGCAGTCAGCCCTAGGCTAAGCACAGCACTGTATCAATGGAGAAGAAGAAGCGTTGTCACCATAGGTCAAGACTACATAGGCTGAAGGCTTTTTACCAAAACTATCTCAGAAAAAATATATTTCGCGCTAACCATATAGAAAATATAAAACGGTGCAGCTGCTCGTGTAAGCCAAAAATACAAAAAAGACCCAAAGTAAATCATAAAAACAAGCGCTCAACCAAAAAATATATATTGTGATACAATGTATGCAACAAATATACCAACGTGGTTCAACACTAAAAATGTAAAAAAATTATTTTGAAATTATTTTGAAATAAAAATGTGAAACATTTAGAGAAATTACTGAAGTGACCCTTTATGACTAGTGTTATGTAACACAAATAGAAAGCAACTACGTTACTCTATGTACTTGTAACCTGATACCAGCAATATTATTGCACCCACTTCACACACCAAATCGTGTTGATAGTTAATTATCTGAAAAAACCTTAATGAATATAAAAATAAACATCCTAGTGATTTTTTCTGTGAAGAATGTTATAAACAGGAAAAAGTCCAAATGAAAATATCTTGTATTGAAGATGAACCACAGATCTTCTACTTTGAAATAAATAGGTGATCCTCCCGCTATAGGTATGGTAAAATTACCCGCTTACCAGATCTGTTGGATCTCAGGTTATAGAGACCTTATAGGCTTGTTGCATTAGCCTGCCGGCATCTGTGATTTCCACCTGGGTAACGATCCAGAGAGGTGTCCTCGTCCACTTCTAATGAACAGCAAACCGGCACTTTCTTTTGGTTTAGGTAACTGATTTCCACAACTGCGGGGGGGAAGATTAGTTATCTCCCCTGGATCCTCCACACATCCAGACCCCTCAATGAAAACAAAACGGGGGGAGACTCCATATTGCAGATGTATAACTTTGATTTATTAAAAAATCATTTAAAGAAGTCACTAAAAACTCCACAACAATTTGTGCACAGCAATAAAACCACAGCACACTGGGAACTGCAAACCAAAAAATCAAATCAACGCGTCGGGTGGAGCAAGTGGCTGTGATGCCATCACGTTTTATTCATTCATTTTTTCCCCATGCAGTCAGACGGCTCAACCCGCTGCTGCTTGTGTGCTTTTGTTAGCTAAATTTTTTATCCGGTTCCCTTTGCTGTGCCAAATTTGCTGTGCATTTGCTGTGCAATTTGATTAGATTTTTTGGTTTGCAGTTCCCAGTGTGCTGTGGTTTTATTGCTGTGCACAAATTGTTACTTTTTATGAAGGCTTTTTACCTCCATGCATTCCAATTAATGAAGGTTATATTTACCTGAGCCTGATCTCCATCCAGCGATGAGAATGAGAGCAGTTTCTCACTTCTCTTTGGCTCAGAGACAGCAGTGGGAGCCATTGTCACAGAAGTGAGCACGCAAAAGTGCCCCCATAGCAAGCAGCTTGCTATGAGGACACTGGGCAGGGGGGAGGAGCCAGGAGCACTGGCATGGGACCCGAAAAGAGGATTGGGGCTACTCTGTGCAAATCCATTGCACAGAGCAGGTAAGTATAACATGTTTGATTTTGTTTTTTAATTTCTTTTAGTATCACTTTCACAGAACTGAATTGATTTTACCCAAAAACAATATGGGGCCCCTGAATAAAGCACAACAGCTCCCAGCAGACAAAATACCCAGGGCACGTTATTCTGGGTCTCTGGGCACATGCTCTGATTCAGGAAAGTCAAGTTCAAGTCAGGCAGGGATAAAGTTGCTTTAATCTCTCTCTTTCAATCTAGTTGAGACAGTCCCTTTTTTCCTATAAGTGGTTCCTCACAAGTGGTGAAAGTGCTTTCTAGTACAGTGTGATCACTCAAGGCATCCACATCACACCTTACTGTGCATGATGAGCAGTCTCTCCCGATTGTGGTCAGCCATTGCAGGGCTCCATTCAGCTAGCAGCCCATTTTTTTCCACACCTCTCCAGCCTTTAAGACTGTTCTCTTTCCTTTCCTCTCAGCAGCCTACAGACCAAATGCTCCTTGCTCTGTTGCATCAGCCAATCACCGTCCTCCAGGCTGCTCCAGACCTAGCCAAAATAGCTGCCCCCTGCACTAGATACACTTCATAGAGGTCCATTACAAGGTGGTCTCCTTCAAGATGGCTGCTGCATTTCTAAATGAATGGATATCCAGTTTAACCCTGTCCACACTGCAGAAGGATAATACAGCAGCAAAAAAGGAAGAAGAAGTTCCACAGCAATTACCATCTACAGTCCAGATTACACACAGCAGAAGCGATTTCTACTTATATATCAAAATATAATGGATTTCATGTGAAAATAAAGCCAAGTGATCTTATCGAACTATTGTATAGCTCATTACATTGAAGATAATCCACCAGTATTTCAGCATCTTCAACTTACAGCAGCCTTTTTCAACCAGGGTGTCCTTGCAAAATGCCTAAAAATTGATCACAAATTGTATACAAGCCAGCGGGTGGATCAAGCCTGCCTTTTAGTTACACAAAGTCACAGGTTTTCATTGTACACCATTATGACTTTCTAGACACTGGCATCCTAACAACCAATGACATCGTCAGTCAATAATGAGGATGTCTGTTGCCTCCACAGCATCCTTGTTTAACCCTCCTATGCCGCTCTCCATCAACACTGGGGTGACATTAGCTGACTGATGGAGAGAAATGGAGGGAGAAGAGAAACAGTGGAATACTAGTCAGTACCAGTGTGCAAAAGTGTATTTGCGTTGGAAGAATAAATAATTTCTAATTTTGGGTGCCCTATGTGTGGATGTTGTTGCATTATGTAAAACTATCAGAATATTTTTTTCCATTTTAGAATGGGGTGCCTCGAGACTATCCATAATTTTAAAGGGTGCCTTGACTAAAAAAGGTTGAGAAACACTGTCCTTCAGCACTTGCATCCTAGGATCAGTTTCCAACGGGTAAACTAACTGAATGGGGCACACGGCATCTCCTCGGTGGGTTTGCTCAAGGATGCTCCAGTTTCTTCTCATACTTCATGCATGTCTACTTGTGCTTTGCTTCTATGTACTTCATATGGCCACCAGAACAACCATTCCCCAAATGATTGAGCCCAGTAGGGTGAAATAGTTCTGTAAATAAATGGCTTGTGAGTCAGCACCAAAGCCTGTAAAAAAAAAGCACACGGGGTGAGGTATTCCCTTACAGGCCTGCCAAATAAAAATGGAATTTAGGGAGCCTATGACAGAGCAAAGAGCATTCCAAACATCTGCTCCTTTAGTCATTTATTGAAAAAGACAACAGTGCTATACAAAATCCCACAAAACCAAAATCTTGTTTCATTTATCAGCACTTAATCATAGACCCACCAAAGAGAAATACTGAAAAACACACAATGCAACAGAGCACAAAGCTACATGGTGAACTGTAATAGTACACAAATAGATACATAATTTGCAAAATTTTTACAGCAAAAAAAAAAAAAAAATACCAAAAAGAGTATGGGATGGTAAAAAGTCCTGTTAGTTTTTTTGTCATCTGAACTGTGTCCATCCATTTGAGGAGATCTTCGTTCATTTCCTGTCCTGAAAACACAAGAGAAAGGTAAAATGCCTTCAAAGCGAAAGTCCTCCATTGGAAGATTTCCCCTCTATTCCCGTTCAGGTGGCAGCTCCGATTTTTGGATGTTCCCATCATTTTCAGTCCCAGGGAAAATGGTCACCAGAGGGTCGAATCTGCCTAAAGGTGACAGAGACAGCAATAAAAGTATGATAAAAAAAAAAGAAAAAGTTAGAGCTTTAAAGTAGAACAAACCCTATCATTATTAAAGTGATTCAAAAGAAAAAAATGACTTAAAAAAGAAATAACCAGCATGTGATACCCGCTCTGTGATGGTTTTGCACAGAGCAGCCCCGATCCTCTTCTTTTAGGGTCCTCCACTGGCGCTCCTGGCTCCTCTTCCCTGCCGATTGCCCCCATAGCAGGCTCGTGCGTCCTGGCTCCTGAACTGCAGTTTGTGTGTCTATTCACACCCAGAAGAGGGCTTGGACCCACCCCCACTTTCTCCTCATTTGCTCACCGGCTGTGATTGACAAGAGACAATTTATTTAGGCCAATGAGGGGAGAGAGACCCAGGTGAGATGCTGCTCTCTTGCACATCGCTGAATCAAGATGGGGCTCAGATAAGTACAACGTTTCCCCGAAAATAAGACCTACCCAGAAAATAAGACCTACTGTTATTTTCCAGGATGGCTGCAATATAAGCCCTACCCCAAAAATAAGCCCTAGTTTAAAGTGGTTGTGAAATCCTATAATCCACTCTATTACAGTATTATATAATGTACAATGTATGTGTCTCAGTAATATCGTTAGGCCAAACACCTTCGTTACAGCACCGCTCAGCGCTCAGCTGACCTCCTGCTGCTCTCCTCCTCTTCTCCAGTGCTCGGAGTGGGGAAGAGAGCTCCGGCGGGTCACGTAAGCGCCCAATGGTGCTGTAACAAAGGTATTTGGCACAGTAATATTACAGAAACACACACATTGTACATTATATAATACTGAAATAGAGTGAATTATAGGATTTTACAAGCACTATAACTCGTAATGCTAAATGTTAATGACTGAGCTGACAGGCAGGGAGGGAGAGGGGAAGAGAAGACAGGGGGCACAGGAACTGGCAAATACACATTACATGATAAGACCTACCCTCAAAATAAGCCCTACTGTGTCTTTTGTTGCCAAAATTAAAATAAGACCCGGTATTACCTAGGGCTGGGGGGGCTTGAACTAGTTGCAGAAGGTTTTTTTACCTTAATGCATAGAATGCATTAAAGTATAACTAAAAGCAAAAATGTTTTACAGTTTTGGATAGAGAGGAGAGAGATTGCAACACCTGACAGTTTTTAATGCTAAATTTTCTGGCAGGTATTCTGACTGCCACCGCTTTCTGCTCAGGGCTCACTGGCTATTACGACTCCAGCTGATGCCATTGCAATATTTGGTTAATGACATCAGCTAGCACCCCCATTTACTTTGTTTACATTCAGCTGTCAGCCAGGGAGTTTCCATTCGGCAGATGAAGGGGGTAAGGAATGCATTATTGGTTGCTAGAATGCTGGCAGCCTCCGCCATCATAGCAACCAGTAAGTGAGCCCTGAGCAAGAGACTAGCAAACATGCTCTACTCTTTGCTACACAGTGTACACACTCTAATGCCCCGTACACACGGTCGGACTTTGTTCGGACATTCCGACAACAAAATCCTAGGATTTTTTCAGATGGATGTTGGCTCAAATTTGTCTTGCATACACACGGTCACACAAAGTTGTCGGAAAATCCGATTGTTCTAAACGCGGTGACGTAAAACACGTACGTTGGGACTATAAATGGGGCAGTGGCCAATAGCTTTAATCTCTTTTTTTATTCTGAGCATGCGTGGCACTTTGTCCGTCGGATTTGAGTACACACGATCGGAATTTCCGACAACGGATTTTGTTGTCGGAAAATTTTATCTCCTGCTCTCCAACTTTGTGTGTCGGAAAATCTGATGGAAAATGTCCGATGGAGCCCACACACGGTCGGAATTTCCGACAACACGCTCCGATTGGACATTTTCCATCGGAAAATCCGACCGTGTGTACGGGGCATTAGGCTTGCTTGCACATGGGCATGGGATGGTACTTTCTTAAAAGCATGTGAATAGACGTATGCCCCAAACACATCTATTCTGCATTCAAAGCAGTACTCATGTTTTACACAAGAACCTACGCGTGCAAGCGTACAGCTACATGTTGTAATTGCTGTCAATGGGCAGCAGTATGTCGCACGTTTTTACGCAAGTGCTGGATGCTCATGTATTCTGCAGCTGTGTGCATGACCCTAAAAAGTGTTACATAGTTAATAAGGCCAGTATCTAAAGTTCTAAATCCCAAACTATCTGAAATCTTAAAGTATTAGTAAACTTTACAGTTAAACTTTGGCCTACGAGTAAGCTTATAGTAAGTCTTACCTGCAGGTCCCTTGAGAGCGGCCTAAATTTGCACCGTTTAGCAGTACCGGCTCCAGCTGATGACATTAGTGGAATATGTGCAGTGCACTTCTGCATTTAGGGCACACTGAGGGGGCCCAGAACGCAGAGAGCGACTTTCATTAACATGCATGAGAGTGACATCATTGTGTCATGTCAATTCCAACAGCCGGAGAGCACAAATCTAAAAGGAAGACCAGGCAAAGCTGGAAGTGCTGGGAGTGGTGACAGTTCAGTGCTGGAAGGCTCTATTTGAAAAGCAAGTCTGTCACATTTTGGTAGTATGCGGTGCATATAGCACATTATGGCATAAACCTGCAGGGAAGCCAATTTTTTAAAAAAAGCCCTTTTACCACCACTTTAACAAACAAATATAACCTTTTAATTGTAACAGGCAAATAAAAAGGTACAAAAACCAGAAAACATAAAACCCTATGCAACCGGCAACATTGATAATGTCATGAATAATCATAAGACACACTGTTAGATTAAATAACAAACATTCAGTAAAGTCATTTGAGATAGCGAAATTGAACAAATATTAAATTCTTCAGGCGACCAACCAGCCCACGCTTGGCATAATAAACAACACGGGATGCACACAGGCTCCCAAACCTGAGAACAGAGTGGTTTCATTATGAATCAGGGGTTGTTTTTCCATCAGTGTTACATCACTCAGTCACGAGATGACTTTGATAAATGACTCTCGCTCGCTGCAAGGTGTGCCTCTGGGAGGTACCCAACGATGATGTTCTCCAGGTCCCCCCTGTTCACAGCAGGTTAGGAATCTGTGCTGAAGATATTATACTGTAATTGAGTTTGTTTATTTTCCATCTGTATGCAAGCCGTTTGTGAGGTTTCTCGTTTTCTTTCAGATGCGTACCAGAAGGTTCTGTAAGATTGTTAGGATTCTCTTACCGTTTACACAAGAGGAGAAAAATGAAGACCGCCTGCCAGGGGAATCAGAATTTAAGAATTTGATGGAAAGCCGGCTACAAGATGTAACGCAATATATATATGCACAGTAGTGGATCAGACAAAATATTTATACATTGCTGCCTTTCTGGAACATGCACAGATGCATTTATTAATTTAAAGAGAGCTGTTGCATAGGAGAGGCATATAGGCTGGTGTATGAGTAAAAGCAGGCCACACAAGCTTATTAAAAGGCCAATTCCAACCAAAGCTGATATTTTAGCCTTGGGTGGACATAGGCGGGTTGAGTAACTCATCAGCTTCTTGTATCTCTTGGAGAATCCAAGGACAAGATACCTCCTCCCTCAAGGCCATAAGAAGGATAGCAGTCTCTTGCAGCTGTACCATAAAATTATATGTTTATCAGTCATGATGCAGTCTGTTGGAAAGCCATTACACTATGGTCAGGTCCCTGGGAAGATGTAAAAATTTTGCAAAGCCATTGCGCTACTAGAGTCGCTGAGAGCTATTAGAAGTCAGAGTATGATAGAGCCTTCCAACCAACATATAAAATTGAAATAGCAATTTTGTGCTGTTAATGTATTTAAAAATCTGAAATTATGGCCTCAATGAGCGCTGCTCCACTGGCCACACCAGTGATGAGTTTTGCCCGCCCACCGGCGACTTAGTCATAGAGGTGCTTTCACCTCTATGATTAACCCCCCCGTGGTGAAATGCTTTAGAGGCATGGCCAGTGAAGCGGTACTGGCTGAGGCCTTTACTTGCAAATACCGGGCTGGGTGACCGGCGTCCCATACTTCTTATACAATAGTCTGCATATGTAGCACAAATTGCCTTGCAGATCTAAATACATTTTTATTTGGACCAATCATTGAATTGTTGGTTCTGCTTGTCCAACCGGTGAAAAAAATTCTGATTGTAGTGTGCACTACAGTGGTTGATAAACCAGTTTCTCCACCAGGGACGTACTGTGGATAATGGGCCCAAGAGGTTGGGATACCTTCTCCTTGTAGCTGGGGTACTTTTCACCATATTGTGCCCTTTGGGGTCTGCCTATTTGTTTATGGCCATATTATTATTATTATACAGGATTTATATAGCGCCAACAGTTTGCACAGCGCTTTACAACATGAGGGCAGACAGTACACTTACAATAAAAATCAATACAGGAGGGATCAGAGGACCCTGCTCGTTAGAGCTTACAATCTAGAGGGGAGGGTGAAGTGGAAACAAAAGGTAATAACTGTGGGGGATGAGCTGATGGAGAAAATTAAAAAACAGTTGTTCTTAGCTGTGGGTAGGGTAGGTTCTCTGAAGAGAACAGTTTTCAGGGATCGTCTAAAAGCTAATGGAGTAGGAGATAAGCGGACAGATTGGGGTAGGGCATTCCATAGGATTGGAGAGGCTTTGGAAAAGTCCTGGAGGCGAGCATGGGAGGAGGTGATGAGGGAGCTAGAGATATCGCCCAAAACAGCAGCAACCTCACAGTCCATGTGTTGTATACCTGGCTCACCAGTATCCGTACCAGACCGTAGTGTACACAAGCTTCTGCAGAACAGCCTCACTCTTTTGTAATCCAGGACAGCAGTGGAATCCTTCACATTCTGCCAGACACCCAAGGGCCACAGATAAAGATACCAGTACACCTGCCCTCAATAAACATAAGACTTCACAAGGGTATGTAGACTATCCACGCCATCCCAGAAGTCATACTCATGCCAACTTGCCCATTAACAGTCAGTCAGGAAACTTGCTTCAGCTTTCTTTACTGAATGGTAAAATGGCATTACAGGGTCCAAATTATTGTAGAACATCCAAACATTAACAGCTCATCTACAGACTCAAATTATCCTGCGATGAGGTACGTGGCCCCGGGCCCCCAGTGATCTAAGTCTTTAGCCTCAAGGTGCCCTTACAGATTTACCCTCCCAAAAACCTGGATTAGGCCCTGAGCTGAGTCCCACTGAGAGGAAGACACAATTTGGCAAGCCACCTACTGCAGCTCTCCACACATCACAATACTACCAGCTCCCCACCCCCCAGTATATATACTCTGTATGGGGAAAGAAGGGCCACCCCAAACTGGTTGGGTGGAGAGTGGAGCACCAACCTAAAAAAGCATACTAACCCCTTCTTACATTGACCTCCCTCCTTTTCTATGGCACAACACCATTCCACGCTTGACTACAGACCCAGATCTCTGGCCACAATAGCTAGGATAACTAATCATAACAAGTTTAACGTAACACAAATACTTGCAACTCTATAACCATCTTTCATACCATTGCATGGTATACACCAGGCACATAGGTTTCCAATAAAGAATAAGGCACTTGTCATAATACACTTTAACAGACAAATATAAAAATTAAATTAACTGGTCCACATATCATAGCAGGGGTCAAGCAAATCACACGCTGTCGCTACAAGGATGCTTTAGATGACCACAAAGGTCCTCTGCACCTAGACACAACAACACAATATTATCCATGAAGATGTGGTGTCCATAACTGAACTCCTCATAGCACAGCAAAAAGTCTCAGGGATGAGATTGTCCCCTTCAAGGGAGAAGAAGGGCCACAATACTTTCAAGTGCAGTACAGTAGTATTGTAAAGTTCTCACCACTCTCCTTCAATAATATGGAATGACTCTTCAGGAATGTACTGGAATTCTAATCTATAGTAATCCCTAACTACCTGATTTAATTATTGCCACCACTGTCTCACTCATCAGCTCGGTCAGCACCCAAGCTATCCTTTTCAATTGTCCCACAAGGGCTAATCTCGATTCTGAACTTTCCAAGTTGGGAACAGATCCTTGCAAAGTATCCTGTTCTCCAATTTATGCTCATGATCCTGCATTTGGGGTGCATGCCCCCTCAATGTGCTGCACAGAATCGACTTCTGTCTTCACACCCTGGCTTGGCTCTTCAAGCTCCCTATGGGAGGGCTCAACCCCCAATCACTTGGGTGAACCATCCCAAAGTCCCTCAGACTCCAAGAATTTGGGACCAAGAGAACTCAGGGACTCCATAGCCAAAGGCCTGAAAGCTCTCTTTATTCCAACTAGTATTACCTCACAAGCCATCTCATGGTCCGAAGATATGTTGAGATATGTTGAGGCCCGGGGGTTTGGCCTTCTCCAGTAGTACTACTCCAGTAGTAGAAATGATTTGCAGGCCCCAAAGTGCACCCAAGGTGCAATCACTGGCATTACTCGATTGCAGGAGGGACACAGGGGATGCTGAGACTCACTTACAACATACCTGCAGAGTGTCAGTCCCTTTCTCGTCATGAAACCTGAGCACTGAGTCTCTTTTTTCTCTGCTGCCTCATTCATTTCTGACAGGTTTTCCTGACACCAAGAGAAAACAGGTGACGGGGGTGGGATCTCCAGCACACAGACTGTGATTGACAGCCTCAATTCTGTTCCTGTGTGTGAAGAGGGGTGTGTCCCTTCCCTCCAATAACCTATCAGAGCTCTCCTAACTGAGCTCTGCAGAGTGTAACTTCAGAATTTACACAGGAGAGATCCTGTGTAAATTCTGCACCTACAATGGATGTAGAGAACGAAAGGTTGCAGATAGACAAGTACAACCTAATGTTGGAGGATTTGTTTCACCTTTGTGTATCGCCAGAGGTCAGGGGCTATATGTGAGGGCTATATGTGAGATTTACTAGACCTGGCACACACAGAATCTGGTGGTGCAGCTGTGCATGGTAGCCAATCAGCTTCTAACTTCAGCTTGTTCAATTAAGCTTTGATAATAAATCCTGGAAGCTGATTTGGTTCTTTGCAGAGTTGCACCAGATTTTGCACTTTTACTTTAGTAAATAACCCCCATTGCTCCATATGGTCTAAATAAACATTCTGGATTTTTAAATGCAGGGAAACCATCTAAGGTTAAGACAAGGTCAACCTAAAACAGTCCATAATCAAAGGACAATAACTAAAAATTAAAATAGGGGAGGAAGGAGAGTGGGAAGATTCCACAAAGGCAGTTGTCCTCTGACTAAAGACTCTCCAAGGACCTGTCTGCATCCAACCCCTGAAACCCCACCTGTTCCTATCCAACCTTACCAATCAGGTAAGAACCCCCACACCTCGTTTACTTTAATTACCAAAACTTTGTTGGTTTATATTAGGTTTATGGCGATACCTATGTAAAAGTCTCTTAGAGACTATCAATGGTCAGTGCCCAGCTATACCTTCCTTTCTCCCACTACACCATCAGTGTGCAGAAATCAGGAACAGGATACTGAGATCAAACTATGAGTCATTTTAATTCAGCTCAGCCTGGCATTTGTGTGAACTATCTAGAGTTTCATCAGAGCTCAATCAAACTTCCAGATATGTTTTATGCAACATGTTTCCAGTTATCATACTGTATGTGTTTTACATATCTTTCAGTTTTTCAGCTCTGACAGATAATATACATTTACAATGTAGTTTAGTATCTACAGGAAATAAATACACCATGTACCTTCATATTCTTTCATGGCGGCCTCATCAAGGAGGTTTTGTTCTTGTTGAAATGACTTCAAGTTGTTCAAACAAACTAATCCAGTATGCTATGTATATCCTTAGCGCTATGGTTGTATACTGTATGTGAAAGGTGGGGTGTGAAATAACCCTGAAGTGTCAAATGCATGAACCTTTATCGGGAGACAATGTGCAGTATTCAAAACCAGCACATATGTTCCAGAAAGTAAATACGTGTCAGTATAACACTTACTCCCGCAGGAGCTGCTGAATATGATGGGATCTCTGTACTGCCACGACTCTTAAACCTGTTCGGGACCCCACTGACACACCTGCATGTAGGGGGTAGGCGGGTTGTACCTCCTTCATGTTCCCCTTCTTGTTGGGTGCCGAGTAAGGGTCACATAAGAGGCCTAATCCAGGGTGGGTTCTTCTGGGCTACGCTGGACACCCAGAATTGGTCACTGCCTTGCACATGGAGTACCTTTTCTTGAACAGACGACTGAGCTTTAGTCAACTATCTTCATAATAATATACACCACTACTGCCACTGTTGTATTTAGGAGGGACACTCATAACCAATGTCTTCACCATCTGTCCAGCATATGTCTGCTATATCACTCCCAAACAAAATGGAGCCCCACCGTGCACCTAGTGCTGACTTCAGGTGTTCACTTCCTTAAAGTGATACTAAAGTCTAATTTTTTTAAATTTAAAAATAACAAACATGTTATACTTACCTGCTCTGTGCATTGGTTTTGCACAGAACAGCCTAGACCCTCTTCTTTTCGGGTCCATAATACATAATAATGTATATCTATATCTATAGAGATAGATATATATCTATCTCTATAGATATATATATCTATAGATATAGATATAGATATATATCTATATCTATATCTATAGATATATATATATCTATAGATATAGATATAGATATCTATATCTATATATATAGATATCTATATACAGTATCTCACAAAAGTGAGTACACATTTTTGTACTCACGTTTTTGTAAATATTTTATTATATCTTTTCATGTGACAACACTGAAGAAATAAAACTTTGCTCAGTAGCGAGTGTACAGCTTGTATAACATTTGCGTAAATTTGCTGTCCCCTCAAAATAACTCAACACACAGCCATTAAGATCTAAACCGCTGACAACAAAAGTGAGTACACCCCTAAGTGAAAATGTCCAAATTTGGCCCAAAGTGTCAATAATTTGTGTGGCCACCATTATTTTCCAGCACTGTCTTAACCCTCTTGGGCATGGAGTTCACCAGATCTTCACAGGTTGCCACTGGAGTCCTCTTCCACTCCTCCATGATGACATCACAGAGCTGGTGAATGTTAGAGACCTTGCGCTCCTCCAGCTTCCATTTTAGGATGCCACATAGATGCTTTAAAGGATTTAGGTCTGGAGACATGCTTGACCAGTCCATCACCTTTACCCTCAGATTATTTAGCAAGGCAGTGGTCGTCTTGGAGGTGTGTTTGGGGTCGTTATCATATTGGAATACTGCCCTGTGGCCCAGTCCCTAAAGGGAGGGGATCATGCTCTGCTTCAGTATGTCACAGTACATGTTGGCATTCATGGTTCCCTCAATGAACTGTAGCCCCCCCAGTGCCGGCAGCACTCGTGCAGCCCCAGACCATGACACTCCCACCACCATGCTTGACTGTAGGCAAGACACACTTGTCTTTGTACTCCTCACCTGGTTGCCGCCACACACGCTTGACACCATCTGAACCAAATAAGTTTATCTTGGTCTCATCAGACCACAGGACATGGTTCTAGTAATCCATGTCGGCAGTCTGCTTGTCTTCGGCAAATTCTTTGTGGGCCTTGTTGTGCATCATCTTTAGAAAAGGCTTCCTTTTGGGGCGACAGCCATGCAGACCAATTTGATGCAGTGTGCACCGTATGGTCTGAGCACTGACAGGCTGACCCACACCCCTTCAACCTCTGCAGCAATGCTGGCAGCACTCATCTGTCTATTTCCCAAAGACAACCTCTGGAAATGACGCTGAGCACGTGCACTCAACTTCTTTGGTCGACCATGGTGAGGCCTGTTCTGAGTGGAACCTGTCCTGTTAAACCGATGTATGGTCTTGCCCACCGTGCTGCAGCTTAGTGTCAGGGTCTTGGCAATCTTCTTATAGCCTACACCATCTTTATGTAGAGCTATAATTCTTTTTTTCAGATCCTCGGAGAGTTCTTTGCCATGAGGTACCATGTTGAACTCCCAGTGACCAGTATGAGAGAGTTAGAGCGATAACACCAAATTTAACACACCTGCTCCCCATTCACACCTTTGTAACACTAACGAGTAACATGACACGGGAGACGAAAAATTGCTAATTGGGCCCAATTTGGACATTTTCATTTAGGGGTGTACTCACTTTTGTTGTCAGCGGTTTAGACATTAATGGCTGTGTGTTGAGTTATTTTGAGGGGACAGCAAATTTACACTGTTTCAACTCTTTTTATTATTTTTAAGAAAAGACATTCAAAAAGTACAAAAAGTCTCAACATATCAAAATACAACCATATACATTACATGTTTACATAACACATTACATTTAACATACCTGAAGTATAAAAAATTAATACCAAATTCGGTCTATACTTCTTACTCTGAAATTTCCCACTCCCAACATCCAACTTATACAATTTCTACAATTTCTACAGAGGGGGGCAGAGCGAGAGAAAGAAGAAAAAAAAAAAACGGGGAAAGGGGTGGGGGGGGGGGGACAAGGGGAGGGGGAGGTGAGGAGGGGGAGGTGAGGAGGGTGAAGGAAGGGAGAGGGGGAAGGGAAAGGAGGGGGGAAAGGAAGGGGGGGGTAGAGGGAAAGATGGGAGTGGAGTGGGGGTGAGGGAAGGCAAAAGGGGAGGGGGGATACAAGAGGGAGGGGGAAGGAGGGAGATGAAGGAAAGGGGATGGGGGAGGGGGAGAGGAGAAGGGGAGGGGGGGAGGGACTGAAAACTTATCCCACCTATAAATTACCAATATTATTATCCCAGTGCTCCTAAAATAAGTTTTAAAATTAATCAAATATTAAGGGGTGGGTCTATGGGGGATTACACGATATGCCTACCCTCCCGTTCCACCCTATTGCCGTGTATCCCTCTTACCCAAATACTTAAATTCTTAACTTAACCTGAACCTATAATAAAATAACCCAAAAAGTGTTGTTTAATGTATGACTATCTAAAAATTTATATATAATTTGTTTCCTTCTTCCCCTGATACCTCAATCCCATTAACCCCAGTCCATCAAAAAGTGAATTACTTCCAAAGTGTTGGGAAAGTAAAGTATATAAAAAAAAGGGGGGGGGGACACCCCCCCCATATCCACCTCAAAGGGTGGTACCTCAATCTCCAACCATCCTCTCCACATTCCATAGAATCTTTGTCTAAGGTAATTTTGTGAAGATATCAGTACTTCCATCAGTCTAATTTTATCCACCTCTCTGAGCCAATCCTTTAATAGCGGAGTTTTATTTAATTTCCATTGTCTCAGTATTAGGGCCTTCGCTGCGTTTAATAGATACGGTACTACTGCTGCTTTATATTTAACACTGCCAGGGATCTTGCCCAATCTCAACCTCACTGATCTTTTTAATAATTTTCAGTACCTCTCACCAGAAAGGTTGGATCCCAGTACACTGCCACCATATATGAGCATGTGTGCCCTCCAAACCACACTCCCTCCAACATAACGGTGATATCTCTGGATTATTCTTATGGAGTTTTGTTGGGACATAATACCATTTTGTTAACAGTTTATTGTTTATTTCTTTTATTCTCGTATCTATTGACGTGGAGTGTACATAATCTATGACTTTATGTTTCATTTGCTCTGATATAGTTTGATCTAATTCAGTTTCCCAAATTTACACTGTTATACAAGCTGTACACTCACTACTTTACATTGTAGCAAAGTGTCATTTCTTCAGTGTTGTCACATGAAAAGATAATAAAATATTTACAAAAATGTGAAGGGTGTACTCACTTTTGTGAGCTACTGTATGTATTTACTGTATTTATTGGCGTATAACACTCACTTTTTCACCCTGAAAATCGGGTGCAAATAGTGTGTGCGTGTTATACGCCGATACTGCAATTTGGGCTCCCTAGGAGGGAACAGGGAGGGGACGGGACGAGAACGAGAATCTCCTGTTTACTCAGCGCCCACTCTAATAGTAAGTCCCGTCTCCTGGGCCAGCATTGGACCAGTGTTCTGTCTATCATAGAACTTTGTATTAAAGAGGCAGCCGAGTAAACAGGAGATTCTCGCTGTATGTAATCTGACGGCGCTCGTCCCACCCCCCTCCCTGTCCCCTCCGAGTCAGCAGTAATCTGAGCTGAGGCTGCAGATGGGCACTGATCAGGCTGCATTCATGGCAAAGGTGAGGCTGCATATGGGCATTGGTCAAGTTGCAATGATGGGCAATTGTGAGGCTGAAGGGCATTGATCAAGCTGCATTGATGGGCAATTGTGAAGCTGCAGATGGCAATGGTGAGGCTGCATTGATGGGCAATGGTGAGGCTGCATTGATGGGCAATGGTGAGGCTGCATTGATGGGCACTGTTTTGCTTCAAAGTTCTTTATTTAAAATGTAAGTTCTTTTCCTGAAACCTCCCTTCTAAAATGAAGGTGCGTGTTATACGCCTGTGCGTGTTATATGCCGATAAATACGGTATATACATACACAAGGATTCATTGGTTGGCACTGTCCTTTTTTCCTTTTCCACAGTAAAAGTATGTGATAGGCTGACTTTAACAGTACGGTGGCTTTGGTAGGGATACAGTTGTAATATAAAAACTTCTTGTAATAAAAGGCTTCACTTATTTAAACAGATCATTAAACCAGTTCTAAAATTGTTTTTGTGGAGTATTGCATAGAAAAAAAATCAGTGTCCAAAAGATGCCTATCAGGGCTATCTGCGTTATAATTAGCTGGGTGGGTGGCAGGGCATTGTTGGTGGTAACTGTATTACCTGGAGTTATCCAGAGCTTTCCAGTCTTTTATTGTTTAATCAAAAGTTATATATCATCCTCACCCATCAACCTGCTTCTTAATGTCTCAGCTATATATACATGTAGGCCAAAGAAGTCTAGCTCTAAACTTTATTTTTCGTGCCACTACTGTGTATAGCCATGCCGTGTTACAACTTACAGAGGAACACAAGTGGTAACCACATGCTACATCTGAAAGAAACCAGCAGGACTGGGCAGACAGCAGCCTAACATATTCCATAATATGAGGCCTGGGAGTTGAAAGAAAAAGAAAAATCATGTTTTCATCGTAATAGTTCTCTGTCTCATTCCGTTATTTCATTTGTTTTTATGCGCGCATATGTTCCAAAATTTTATACAAGAGTGTCTTTACGATTTTCCCCTGTATTTTGAAATATAAAATGGTGTTTCACTATTTTTTGCAGATCTTGTCTGAAAGAATATAGAGTTCCAGATTTATATTTTGTGCCTTTATATATTTTAAAAGCATACATTACAACTGTATAAAAATGTTTTTCAAAAGTAAAAAAAAAAAAAAAGCGCTTGCAGATTTTACATAAATTATTTCATTTTTTTAGAAAAAATATGAAAATGAACCAAAGCGCCAAAGGATGAAAGTAAGTGAAAAAGCCTCATGTATGTGTTAATATGGATAAAGAAAACAAATTGCTTTACCACATAATTAGAGCAGCTGCAGTGTGAAATTGGTGTAAACAATTAATAAATAATAAAAAGCATACTGCGCTAAATGCTAAAAAAAAATTACATACAGGTAATAGATATAAGTGATACACTGGTAACAATTAATAAAATTAATAAAACAGTCCTGAGTGAAAAAAAAGGTGCTCGTGCTGGTGGAACAGTATCCATTGCTGTGACTTGAATAATAAATGGATGATTCCGTGCTTCTTAAAGCGGGAGTCCCGCAAAATTTTTTTTTTTAGATGTCAGCAGCTGCAAATACTGCAGCTGCTGACTTTTAAAATAAGGTCACTCACCTGTCCCGGGGTCCAGCGATGTCGGCACCCGAGACCGATCCGTCCCTCGATCCTCGGGTGCTGCCGCTTCACTTCCCGATTCCCTACTGCGCATGCGCGAGTCGCGCTGCGCTTTCTCAATGGTCCCCGCTATCTCCTGGGACCTGTGTCTTTCCCAGGAGACAGCGGGGGAGTGCGGGAGGGGTCGTGACTCCCGCGGCAGTCTATTCCAGGAAGTGGGTGCAGATACCTGTCTTAGACAGGTATTTGCACCCCCCTCCCCCTGAAAGGTGCCAACTGTGACACCGGAGGGGGGGAGGAATCCGATGAGCGGAAGTTCCATTTTTGGGTGGAACTCCGCTTTAAGTGCTTAAATAGGGTGCCCCCCCCCCCCAGTAGATGTGCACTCATCCCTGGGGAGTGAGGTCAAATGCGCGTATGGGGCGACCCCTGTGGATGTCCTCTGGACCGATGTTTGGCTGCGGTGAATGTTCCTCATATAAATAGATATAATAAAAAAAGCCTTAATTGAGCAGTACCGTTGATGAAGAGCTTTTTATTCAAAAAAATATAAAGGTATTCAACTCACATGTATGAGTGCCTAATGTCCTGGCACCCGGAGTGAACAGCAGGTATAAATAAATCTGTGAAATCCGCCTGGTTAGTCCATACAGCCACTGGCTCAGTAAAGCCTTGATTTCCGGGTTGAATGTGTGGGTGGAAGTGTGATAACGTGACTCAACCTCTTTTTTTAGCATTTAGCGCGGTATACTTTTTATTATTTAATTTTTTTAGTCTCACATTTGTTACAGTTTTTTTTTTGTGTTATTTCAGCTGCTGTGCTTACAAAACATCATCAGAAATGTCAGGGGGGTTCCTATAGACTAGGCTGCCCATCAAGACTTACGCTTTACTTTGTATTCTTAAAGGGGTTGTAAAGGTTGTAAAGGACCCCCCCCCCCCAGCCCCCTGTTTTACTAACCTGAGCCACTAAACCTGCTGCGCTCGCCCCCCGATGTCCTCTTCACCGCTCAGCCTGGCCGTTGATTGGCTAGAGTGGATGGATTGAAAGCAGCGCAGCCATTGGCTCGCGCTGCTGTCAATCACATCCAATGACGCTGCGCCCCGGGGGTGGGGCCCAGTGATACAGTGAGCGGCTATAGCCACCGGCTGTATCACGGGAGCGCGCCCGCAAGAACTCACCACCATGCGAGGGAGCTCACATGAAGGTGGTTAGTTCTTGCTGGGAGGAGCTGAGACAGCCGCCGAGGGACCCCAGAAGACCAGGTTCAGGGCCACTCTGTGCAAAACGAGCTGCACAGTGGAGGTAAGTATAACATGTTTGTTATTTTTGAAAAAAAAATATTCCTTTACAACCTTTGATTTTAATGAGATATGCCTGTGGACTGGGCTCAGACCCTTAGGCCAGTGTCCTCAGGTGGTGTTCCCTCCTCAGCCCTGAGGATGGTTCTTGCCTCCTGAAATGGTCATGGGTTATATGGACCTGCCAGGTGACAGAGTCAGGAATTTATATTCCAACATCCATACCTCAGGCTGGTTGCAACAAGTTTATTCACTACATGTCTGTCGCGAGCAAGCCTCGCACAATGGTTTTGTCGCTTTCTAGGTGATTCCATAAAATGGACACATAGAATTGTATATGTGCATGTAGCCCAAAATGTGTATTATCAGAAAGAACTTATTTAAACTTCCTGCAACTAATATTTTGGGTTTAATAAAACATAATTTCTATGATCTAATAGAAAGAAAAACATTACTAGACAATATGGAGCCTCAATGGGTACAGACCTCTCCATCCCTACTGGGCTGTTATTGAAAAGACTGGTGGGGTGACAGTTGTCCACCATTATTGCCCCGTACACACGGTCGGATTTTCCGATGGAGAATGTCTGATCGGAGCGTGTTGTCGGAAATTCCGACCGTGTGTGGGCTCCATCGGACATTTTCCATCCGATTTTCCGACACACAAAGTTGGAGAGCAGGAGATAAAATTTTCCGACAACAAAATCCGTTGTCGGAAATTCGTGTGTACACAAATCCGACGGACAAAGTGCCACGCATGCTCAGAATAAATAAAGAGATGAAAGCTATTGGCCACTGCCCCGTTTATAGTCCCGACGTACGTGTTTTACGTCACCGCGTTTAGAACGATCGGATTTTCCGACAACTTTGTGCGACCGTGTGTAGACAAAACAAGTTTGAGCCAACATCCGTCGGAAAAAATCCTAGGATTTTGTTGTCGGAATGTCCGAACAAGGTCCGACCGTGTGTACGCCCTATATCTGTACTCAAACCTATCAGAAATGCATTGCCATCTAGGTGTTAATTTATTCAACCTCTAGACTGAAGAGCCAGACATCTATTCAGATTCTAAATTATGACCATTTGTCTATTACTCTGACTACTGAATTAGGAGACTACTGTATCTTTATTACCACTGAATTAATAAGAGTATCTGTCTTCTAGACTCTTGTAAATAAAAATAACTTTAAGATCACCCCACTTCTAATTGTTACATTGTTGAAGGAGACTTTGGTCTGTAGGTTCAGGTGGCTGAAGGCAGTGCCACCCCACTCGCAGTATTCCAGAGCTAACCGGCACAGTGTCCACCATTAATGGGGCTTACAAGGAAGCTGTGTTCTCTTGTGCTCGCCAGCAGCCCACATGCTGGACACAACAGTGCCTGGTTAGAGATCACTTGCCCAGTTACTACTATGCCCTCAGGGTGGTAGAAAGCAGTTGAATTTATATCCCCTAGATGTGTTCAGGAGTTGTATAGATTGTGGGAGCCCACGGGATCATGGGAAAAGGAATTAAAGGGGCCTGCATGCATTGCAAAAACAAAGTAAGTAAAAAAGGACTACAATAATCATTACTGTGGTTTTACTTGTCACCTAGAAATATATTTAAACCCCCTTCTCACTGGTATGACATGACTAAAAACAAAAATTAAATAAAGCAGTAAAGTATTAAATGAAGGGGCTACACATGACCCTCAAAGCTTGACTTGCCACTGAGTAAACCATGTTGGCATGTAGTAAATTAAAAAAAAATCATAAAGACCTTTAACCTCTAGGAGGGTTTTGAATATTTTAATTAAAATGTGAAATGGGATCTTTTAATTGGAATGTGAATATTGTAAACATAGTTCTTTCAAGTTCAACAGAGGAAAGGCATTGTTTGACCAAGGCCTGAAGGAGTCGGGATCAGAGAGATAAGAGACTTCATACTTGTTGAAATTATTACTTTCAAGGCATATGAATGAAGGACGCTCAGAGATCAAAGGGGCTAAGCCGGGAATTAGCAGAGCAAAAACTGATAAAAAATAATGATTAGAGAAAAAGGACCTTGGAAAACTACTATATTAAATTCTTGTTAGCTCATACCCTGGAAACAACAGACTGTTTCATAAGCATGCAGACACTAATAACTAGAGCACTAAGACTCACATTGCAACCTTGCACCACTTCATGATCACAACCAGCACTTAGATTTCTCTTTTTAGAAACTATACATATAATCAGAAGATTATTTTTTAAATTACACCTACTGTATATACACTGTATGGTCAAAAGTATGTGGACACCCCTTGTCACGTACTAGGTCAAGGCTAAGTTCATGAGAGGGCTTCCCTTACACCTCCTGTCCCTTTTTCCCTGGAGTTGATGTCAGGGTATAAGTGTGCAGAATGGTATGGGTGCCTGTAGGGGATCGTAGCCTAGAGATACTGAAGTCAGTGCAGCAGGCAAAGTGGTATCTGGCAGATCCAGGAGCTCTGGTGCGTGGTCAGGCGGGCAGGGGTTGGAAACAACTGGGCAGCAGAAGTACAGAATCAGGCAACAGAAGCTAAATCAAGGCATGGTCAAGGTCAATTTCAGGCAAGCAGAGAAGGTACCAGAACAGCCGGCAGGAGACAAGGCCGGGTCATAAGCTGCAGTCAGCAATGGAGTATCAGGAGTAAGCAGAGTCAAATAACGCCAGCTCAGAACACAGAGGCAAGCACGGGATCAGGCAATAGGAGCTTACTCAGTGATATTCTGAAATTCTGTAAAACTCTAAATAGGCCACTGGGCACTGAAACATCCATGCTCACATGCACGCTCACCCACGCTAATGTGCATGCACATGCATATGGCGAACACGTGTTGAGGCGCGTATACAGTAGTTCTTTCTCAGTGTGAGTACACATAAGCATGCATATCTTTGTGCACGACTGCGCACATGATTCCTTTGATGCCCGTCCAGTTTTGGATTTCAAGTGTCTCAAGTGAAGTGTACAAGAAATTTTACACAGTTGTGCACTTCCAACATTGTGGCAGTTTTCTGTTCCAGCATGACTCCACAAAGCTGGATCTATAAAGACATGGTTTGGTGTAGAAACTTGAATGGCCTGCAAAGAGCCCTGACCTCAACTCTACTGAACATCTTTGGGATGAAGTGGAATGCTGATTACAAACCAGGTTTTCTCATCCAAAATCAATACTAGGGTTTCCAACCTCCTGCAGCATTTTTTACTGACAAAACATGGGAAGTTTACTGACAGAGCACCATTTTTACTGGCAACCTGAAAAATGACAGAACACACATTTCAAAATCTTATATAATGACTTCTCGGGAAAATGAAGGCTGTTCTAGTAACAAAGAGGGGAGACAACTCCATATTAAATAGGCGCTGCGTAAACTGTTGGCGCTATATAAATCCTGAATAATAATAATAATAATAATATTAATACAGAAACACAACAATCTGCTTCGGATAGAGGTGCTTCACGGGGTGCATCAAGCCATATCTTGTTATTTAACTCCATATTAATACCCATGTATTTGCAATGGGATATCTAACAAGTATATAGAGGTGTGATGGTCAAGTGTCCACCAAATCTTTTGCAGTTAAAAGCACAAAATCAAGCATTTTAAATGCTTATTTTTACATTCAATGTTTTTATTCTTTTTCATTGTTGATTAATTTTTATTCACTTTCAATGTGCATTTGAACCTGCTAGAAAAATTGACTATTCAATTCCCCAGAATAGTTCCATTGCTTTTTGCATGTCAGAGTCCTCTGGCGAATGTCTAGTTACTCTCTGTGTGGGCTTAATTCCCCACCCCACTGTCCTTCATAACCTTTTGTGTAGCTGCAGGGGGGAGACAATAAACTATAGACCGTCACTCTGAGTCTTCTGGGGCTGCTGACATCATATCCAAGATGTGCTGAAATATCTATTGTTGCTGGCAAGGGTCTACATTTGCTGGGGTGGATCTGTTGATGCTGTGGGGGGTGGGGGGTATTTTGTTGCAGGAAATCTATTGTTGCTGGGGAGGGGGGCTCTATTGTTGCAGGCCACAGGGGATCAATTTTACTGCTTTTCTTGTTATCATTAATCAGTTCCATACAAATTACTTGGCACTACAAATGGATACTTGGTTCTGAATTCTCTAAAAGTGCAATGTCCTTATCCCTCCACTGGAGGCTCCGACATCTCTCCTGTAATGTCTTTATCCCTCCACTGGAGGCTCCGACATTTCTCCTGTAATGTCTTTATCCCTCCACTGGAGGCTCCGACATTTCTCCTGCAATATTCTTATGTTTCCACTGGGAGCTCTGATATCTCCCCAAACTCCGTCGCAGATTGATGATGTCACAACAACATCACCCTGCTCCTCCTCTTGTCCCTACTTAAACAGCCGACGCCATTTGCTTGACGTTCGTGCTAAGAACCTGATACCAGGTAAAGATCTCCAACAGAAGACTGCCGTCATCTCTCTCTATTGGGCCGGTCAGAGCCCCGGCTATCATCTCTCTTTTGGGCCGTTCAGAGCCCCGACTACCATCTCTCTTTTGGGCTGGACAGAGCCCCGACTACCATCTCTCTTTTGGGCCGGACAGAGCCCCGACTATCATCTCACTTTTGGGCTGAATAGAGCCCCGTCTTCCACCTCACTTTTGGGCCGGACAGAGCCCCTCCAACTTCCACTTGTTGGGCCAGACAGAGCCCCTTCCTCTCTAGTAGTCAAAGACTCTCCTCTGCCCTACCCACAGTCTACTTACTTTGCCCGAAGAAAACCTTACCTGTTCCTTTCCACATAAGAGACCAGTACATCACTCAAGAAGCCACTGGGTGACCCCATCTCCAGTAATCCACTCACTGCAAGTATCTTTACGTTTCCTATAAACTCTATCCCTGTGTAGTGCTACTAAGCTTAAGTTGCCTCTGAAGCTCCCCATCGTGGCTGTGTATTACCACTCTAAATAAGACCGATTGTATTTCCAAACTTATCTGAGTCTTCCTACCTGATAGCTGTTAAAGGGGTTGTAAAGGTAATTAAAAAAAAAAAAAAAATAACTTACTTACTGTTAGGTGCCCGTCTTCTCTTTGTGGCCTAGGCTCTTGGAGATGGCTCAGTGGAGGTCCTCGCCGGCGGTTAATCAAGTACACATACACACATAGGTATGCTGAAATGATTACAATTCTTTATTTTAGGATTCGCTGTTTTATGCTGTCTTTACAAGACTCTGCCCCCAATTTGGGGGCCAATCAAAATAATACATATTAGCATATTCGGTAATTTCTTAATCTTGTGATTTTTAATAATGTAAGTGTAATAAGTGCACTTTTCAATATTTTCCCCAAAAATTGGGCGTCCACTCAGCCACTCCTTATACTACGGGCGTATTCTATACTTCCCGAGTTTTAAACACACATATATCTACTCAACACAGTCAGACCAACCTAGTCAGACTACAAAAAAAACCAAAAAACCCTGCGAGCCCTTTCTTTTAACCCTCCAAGGGGCCAGCCTAGCCCGTTGCGAAGGCACAGTTATGTAAGTGGGTGGACATACAAGGTTATTTGAACAAGGCAAGCATCAACACCAGTTACCAAAAATAGGTAAAAAGGAGTTAAAAATGACTTACCTGTTCAAAACACCCCACCACTTCCTGGTACCAAAACTGTTAGGTGCCCGTCTTCTCTTTGTGGCCTAGGCTCTTGGAGATGGCTCAGTGGAGGTCCTCGCCGGCGGTTAATCAAGTACACATACACACATAGGTATGCTGAAATGATTACAATTCTTTATTTTAGGATTCGCTGTTTTATGCTGTCTTTACAAGACTCTGCCCCCAATTTGGGGGCCAATCAAAATAATACATATTAGCATATTCGGTAATTTCTTAATCTTGTGATTTTTAATAATGCCTTCATCTTGTGATCTTAAAATGGTGACCCCTGTAGTTCAAGTTAATAGGTCAAAAGATTCCTTATTCTCTGTCACCGTCTGCTGGACCATGAGGTGTTCAACCACAGCTTCCCTAAAAAACTAATTCTAGCTGCTGTACCCAGCAACAGTGTACAGAGATAAAACCACAGGCAGATGTTTCCTCAGATGGAGACATTAAAAGAGGAAAGGACAGACAGGGTGAGATATTTCAGTAAATCATAAGACAGTCTGTCCTTCACTAAAATATACTAAGATATTTTTCTGATTATTATAAAGCAAATAAGCAAAACCCTGAACATATCTTATGAACAGAGTGAAATCAACAATTAATCAATAATGAAATGTATTATGGAATCTCCTTACACTTACCTTCACTGTGCAGCTCGTTTTGCACAAAGTGGCCCCGAACCTGGTCTTCTGCGGCTGTTTCAGCTCCTCCCCGCAAGAACTAACCACCTTAATGCGAGTTCCCTCGCATGGTGGTTAGTTCTTGCGGGCGCGCTCCCGTGATACAGCCGGCTTCGTATCACTTGGCCCCGCTCCCCGGTGCGCCGCGTCATTGGATGTGATTGACAGCAGTGTGAGCCAATGGCTGCGCTGCTTTCAATCCATCCACTGTAGATAATCAGCGGCCAGGCTTAGCGGCAAAATGGATGTCGGGAGTGAGCGGCTCACTTTCGAAGGGCCAGGTAAGTAAAACGGGGGGGTTGGGGGCGGCGGTATTGTTGGAAGTTTTTTCACCTTAATGCATAGCATGCATTAAGGTAAAAAATGTTTACCTTTATAACCCCTTTAAGGTTAAAGTTAACTGTTAAAAATATAGTATTCATAGACTTCCGAAGCTGTGATCCACACAATCCAACATAGTTGACTACCTGAAGCATTACAAAAAGGGGCATTGCTAGGAGGTGGGTAGGGGGTGGAACCAAGGGGTGACTCGGAAGGGGGGAGTTCCTGCACCTAGTCTCTGAGAAAAAAATCCATGCATATATCTACAGGGTAGTGGGACTCTGGTGCTGGTTCTTTATTAAGTTGCTTAGTCTGCTTCTAGAAATACTAAAGCTCAACTCTAGGCACAACAAAATAAAAATACTCTTGCAGTGGGACATCCACCCCCCCATATCTGCAAGGGTTTACATGTTTACATGCGGGTTACCTTAATCTAGGTCCCTCCAGAAGTGAGACCAGTCCCCTGTAGCCTTCTTTCTAAGTTGGAAAAAATATATAAAATGTGGTGCTAAGCATATACAAGTGAATATACAGTATATATCATGAACCAAAATCATGAACATATATCACTGCAAAAAAAACACATATATTGTTGAACATATAGCAAGCAAAGTCCATTAGTTATAGTGTTCCCAACTCCACAAAAAATCTTTTAAATGAAGCTTCTAGTTCTTCCACCACAGGTGCTCAATAGAAAGGTCCCCCTGAAGACACCATTTACGGCGAAACGTACGTCGGAGCAGAGGATTCATCACTTCCGGGTCCTGATTTGTCACCCCACACCAGGTTTACCCCTACGAGCGGGACGCAGAATGTACGCTACTACGTTAGGAACCAGCCAGGTCCGCACACGCTGTTTTTCCTAGTGCCAGGCAGGCACTTTTACATGTGAGTGCAACCTACTATTTTGTCATTGCTTTTAAATTTTATTAAATATACAGCACTATGAGACTTTCTCTCTCGTCTCCTGTGGAGTCAATGTTTATGCCCTAGCTTCATCCGGAGGGTCCATTGGAGCCGAGTGGTATTGGCAGTGGGAATCAATTTGTTATTCCAAATGCGCAATTTGACCTGCCTTAAAAAGTGGTCAAACACCTGTGGTGAGTTGCCACCTTTCCGTTGAGCACCTGTGGTGGAAGAACTAGAAGCTTCATTTAAAAGCATTTTTTTGGTGTTGGGAACACTATCACTAATGGACTTTTTAGCTTGCTATATGTTCAACAATAAATGTGTTTTTTTGCAGTGATATTTGTTCATGATTTTGGTTCATGATATATACTGTATATTCACTTGTATATGATTAGCACCACCTTATATTTTTTTTCAAACTTTTTTATGACTTGTTCACCTTCAAAGGGAAGCTTCATTTGCATATTCCTCATTCATAGGGCGCCAATTCTAAGTACCCAATCATTTTACTTCTTTCTAAGTTGCTCACGGCCGCAATTGCATGCTCCACCCTTCTTCATATAATGCAGGATTAACAGCCCTGCATTGTACAAGATAATGTAGTGAAAATGTCCACAGACTGGAGCTTCAGGGAGAAGAAGGCAGCACCAAAGCTGGCTGAAAGAATGGAGTAATAATGCCTTTTCTTCTACCCACTAGACATAGCAAACATTTAACCGTTGCAGTGCAGGGGGACCCACTGCAAGGGTAGCTTTTTTTCTAATTCCTGGACTTGGGTTTTAAATATATTTCATATAGAGTAGGCATTTTAGAATATTAATATCGCTCCTCTCCAAAACTCAAAGAAAACATCAAAGATTGTCATTTGCGTTTAATGAGTACCAAGATGAAATTCAACATTCCATGTCCTGATTTATTCATAGTGAACATAAAGCTGTATATCTGAATTCCAAAATGGGAAAATAAACATTAGAATTAATTATTTTTTAGCACAAAGTAAATATGCAGTCAGATCTGATTTTAGACATATGGCAATGACACTTTATTTTCACATTTAATATTGTTTCTTTATTCTTCCAACTCATTGAGATTTCGGAATAAGCCAGTTCAGTATAAACCCAGACAGTTTGGGTGTTCTGAAATATTTTTAACATCAACAACATTTAAAGTCTGTCATTCCACAAATTGTTCTAACTACTAAAATCACTCCTGTCTTCATATGTTATTTCAAGCTAGCAGGTTTATCAACAGTGACTTAAGATCACATCTGGAATATGCATACTGACAAAAAACTGGTAAAGGGCTAGACTGCCCAAAACTGATATTTCAATTTTTCGTGGATGCCACAGAGTTACATCACCAAACCGTTTCCTATATCTCTTGGGGATTTAATTGGTGTGGTTTCTGCACTAGAGTCCTTGGGTCTGAAAACCTGATGTTGCTATTGTCTCTGTTGTCTTCTATTTATTTTATATTATGAAGGATAAATAGGGGGAGTTGGAATGCACAATGATGGCCAGGAACATTCAAAACTTCCAGGTGGACAGGAGCAGAATTGGGATTTATGGCATTGAGATCTCTTTCTTATGCCGCGTACACACGACCGGACTTTACGGCATACTTGGTTCCTTTTTGCTTCCTCTCCCGTCCTACCCTTTCTTCTATCCCCCCCCCCTTTTTTTCTCTCTCCCTCTCTTCTATCCTTCTTTAAGCTAGCCTTCCACACTTTGGGTCCTCCCTAATAGCATTGTTCTGCCTGTTAGTCTAGAACAGAGGTCTCAAACTGACGGCCCTCCAGCTGTTGCAAAACTACAAGTCCCATTCATGCCTCTGCCTGTGGGAGTCATGCTTGTAACTGTCAGACTTGCAATGCCTCATGGGACTTGTAGTTTCGCAACAGCTGGAGGGCTGCCAGTTTTGAGACCCCTGGTCTAGAACCTATGTGACACCAGCTGCACAATGTTTACCTCAACAACCCCAAGACTTAACGGTACTTGGTAGCTACTACATTTCCCCCTCTTCCTCCTATTCCCAGGTCCTCTAAACTCTCATTTGGTGCACTGTCCCAGAACAGCACCACCTGGGGTACCCTACCGTTAGACAGCATCTACTGGCAGAAAACCTAAATTACCCTTAAACCACGCCATATCATTGAACTTTACGTATGCGCATTTATTTATGTACTTACTACACTTATGTTTTGTTAGTGTGGACTGCGTCCCGGTCACTGTACCATATTGTTACATACGTTATCCTACCCTGTTCCTAGGGGAAGACTCACTTTTGTCTCTTTACCATGTAAACTGCGTTGGTGACATTGACCACGTGACCTTAGAAATACTGGTCACAACGATAAGGTAAAGAGAGCGAGGTGTTCCCAGCTTGTTATTGCCACTACCGGGGGGGGGGGGGGGGGTACTTGGCGCTTATAAATCATATTATTCATATTATTAAGAGTCTCTAATGAGGAAGCGATAGCTGCCTCAGTAGTTATGTAAGCATTGGCTGCGGCAGGGTGCAACCAATATGTGCTAATTGCGATGCCAAGCAATACAAATAGAAATTAGGAAGAGCAAGCCCCGCTAGGTGGGTTGGCGATTTAAAAATATCCAATGCTATTCTAGGGCTTTTAAGCTGCCAAAGAAACTTTGTGCGAAGGGGGCAGTGGTAAAAAATTATTTACAGTGGGTGTCAAATACTTTAGGGACACCAATTTTGTTTTTTTGTTTTTTTGTATTTACAACCTACTGAGCAGGTGTAATATAAGTTGTTTATGGTTTTGTTTTCAGCAGGGGTTCTCCGAGACCTGAAAATTAATTCAAGCATTACACTGGGGTAAGAAGTTCGGAAAAAACTCATGTTCATGCTCAAGTAGCATAACCATGTCTAAAACAGAGTATTAGTTGGGTTTTGCTCAAAGCTCCAGGCTACTTGTGTTAGATACTCATTGCAAGGATCCTAGTGGTGGTGAATGTCTAAAAGCAAGCACGCTCACCTTATACATGCAATTACTGTGCAGTTAATTTATCATATATCAGTTTATTTTAATGCTCTCACCTAAATGCTTTCTGTGCTACTCTAAAACAGGCTCTAAGGGCTGGTTGTAACTAAGGGTAAGTTTATACTTACAAGAACTTATTTAGAGCGTCAGTGCACCCAAAGGTGATATGTAAACATAGGTCGAGCCTGAGGGGGTCCTTGGCTTCCTTTTTTTTTTCAGGTTCAAAAAGTTTTCTATTGACGAAAGAATCCCTTATGGTCCAATCCCACTCTGAGAGAACCATACTGTCTGCCTGACCTGCAAAGTAGAATAAATATCTTTGTCGTCTATTTACAGCACAGGGATTTAAAATGTTTCCACAACTGCAGGAAGAATTTGGCCCCCTCGACCCCTTTATTTTATTATTATCATCTACACCACGCTGTAAAGGCACAATTTGGACATCTTCCTGACCATCACGCCTCTTGAGAAACTGCTGCGACACCCCGAGCCAGCAAGACTTATTTCTGATTTTTACTCTGCCCTGATGGTAGATTCCAACCATCAGTTCTCCATTGCTCAAACCAAATGGTCTTCATTAGACATACACTTTTGAGGAGCAAGATTGGTCTGACTTACAGTACAAGACCTCAGTAGTTTTCTCCAAAGATAGAATCATTCAATTGAAAGTATTTCATCATACTCATTTAATTCCTGCCTGTTTAGTTTAAATGGGTTTACGTACCACAGCTCAGTCATTCCAAGACTGGGGGCATACCAGGGATTTCTTACACTGTTTGTGGTCTTACCCTGCAGTCCAAAAATTCTGGAAAGATTTTGGTTCATTTATTTAATTTGTTTTGGGCATTTCTACTATATTACACCCACAAAATTGTCTCCTGGGAATATTTGGTGATCTAGCGATTTCTAAATATGCTAAATGATTACTACGAATTTTGTATTTCTTTGTCAAAAAAGCCTAATTTTATTATCCTTGAAAGGGATGACCCTCCCTATGCTAAATGCATGGCTAAAGCTGATTAATGATAAGCTACCTTTGTACAGACTAACTTATGAACTCAGTAACAAAAAAAAAATTTTTTGATAAACTCTGGATCTGGGATGTTAAATCCGCTATATCTGTTAATCTGTGATGGCTTATTTTGATCTTTTAGACGGTGGTGCCTGTAATATTTGTTAACTCTTCTTCTGGTGCACACTATATAGTGAGACACAAGTGACATTGTAAGTTTGTTGTTGTTTCTCTATTAACCATTTAAAGAGGTTGTAACCCTAAAAAAAAAGAGATCCTGTTCCCTTATAGCAGGTTAAACAGCATAGTGCTTGTGCTGTCTAATCTGTCCCTCTCTATGCTGTAAAAAAACTGGTTGATCCTGCCTGTTCCTGTGTCCCCCGTGGTGACCACGGTAATCATGGCTGCTGATCCCTGATTACCGTGGTCAGGTTACGTGCCTCTGTCATCCCGCTGCTCTCCTCTCTCCCCCTCTCCTCCTCCCTCCCTGCCTGTCAGCTCCTGCCTGTGTGAGCCGTCTCCACCGATCCCCCTTCGCTCCCCTCCTGCCGCTGTTAGTAGCTGGCAGTAAAGTTAAATAAAGATTACTGCCAGCCCTTCTGTTCTATTATGCCATCCTACACTGTGTACATATTTGTATAAAATTGTGTCTGTAAATGCCTTATTTCAGATCGTTTCTGTCTGGTCACGTGACCTCTGGCTCACCCCCCCGATCTAAGTGCTACAGCGGGAGGGGCTGAGCAGACAGCACAATGGTCACGTGACCTCCCGACTCACGTCAGAGGTGGATCTCTTGCCCCTCCTGATGTTGCCCTTAGATTGGAGGAGGAGAGCGGCCAGAGGTCACATGACCGGCCAGAAACGATCTGAAATAAGATATTAACAGACACAATTTTTTACGATTATGTACACAGTGCAGCAGGGCCGATCCTAGGGTCACAGACGCCTGGGTGCAGAAATATTTCCGGCGCCCCCACATTGGGGTGGTTATCTTATTAACTCCTCCCCTTTACAAATGCTTCTATGGCAACAACTCAAACACAGAGATGCTCCCCTAAGGAGCTTTTGTTACCCTGGGATCCTCCCACTGTCTCTTAACAATAAACAAAATACAGGAAGTGAAGCAGAATACTCCAATGGGACCAGGAGAGGGTCTATGTAATGGACACAGAGAGGGCTTCTGTTAGAGAGTAGGGACGAACTTAAGTTTGACTCGAACATTCGCTCGTTCTCCGAATTTAGAACATTATGGGGCGTTCGCGGGAAATTCGAGCACCTGCGGAATGCCCCATAATGAACGGCGAGATCGCAGTGCATTGATGGCTGCTGATTGGTCATGCTTGCAGCGTGCTCCTCTGTGAGAGCCATGATTGGCCAAAGGCAGGGTGCCTTTGGCCAATCATGGCTCAGGTGGCTGAGTCCACGCCCCACACTATGTTAGGCTGCTTACATAGTGGCCGTACATATGAATGACAGCAGCAAAATTATATTTGTAAAGGAAAAAATGTCATTTAAAACTGCTCGGATCCCGGCTATATAGATAAAAATCACTGAAAAAATGGCAGATGTAAAAAAAAAATGGCATGGGGGTTCTCCCCAGAATTCATACCAGGCCCTTCAGGTCCATCCATCTTCGATCACAGCGCCGTTGGAACGGAAAAGCTCTGCCTCCATGGGAGGCGTCCCGCGACTGCAGGCTTTTTGCATTGACAGCTGTTATATAGCTGAGGGCGGGGACACCTAGTGATGTAAACTGGTGACCCCGTCACCTTCTGACGTTACGTGAAGTCACATGATGTCAGAAGGGAGCAGGGTCACCCCTTACGTCACCGGGTGGCCCCGCCCTCAGCTATATAAGAGCTGTCAGCACAAGAAGGCTGCAGTCGCGGGACGCCTTCCATGGAGGCGGAGTTTCTCAGTTTTTTTTTTATTCGGGTTGTCGTACGTTGTGATCGAAGATAAATGGACATCGCGGGACATTTTTTTTTTTAATAAAGGAATTTTTCCAAACTGTCTACTCTCATTTTTACTTATTTGACACTTTTTTGGTGAATGTGTAGGGGTACAATGTATACCTGGCAAGGGTTGTGGGGAAGAGGCCCTTGTCCCCATCAACATGGTTGATGGTCAGAGACTGCGGGCATGATACAGGAGATGGTCAGAGACTGCGGAAATGATACAAGAGATGGTCGGAGATTGCGGACATGATACAGGAGATGGTCAGAGACTGTGAAGGGATGGTCAGATTGCCGTTCCAGGCTGCCTCTCACAAAAGATCACTCTAATCTTACGCTGGATTATTAGGTTTCAACTCACAGGGAAGAGAACACCTGGAGATCAATTCTGACTTAGAAGTTGTTTTGTGTAAATATACATGTGTTATTTTCCTGTCCCCAACCCAGTCCATGTCACAGATGGTTACATGGTAGGCACAGCACATTACATGGTAGGCACAGTACATGACATTGTGGGCACAGCACATGACATTGTGGGCACAGCACATGACATTGTGGGCACAGCACATGACATGGTGGGCATGGCATAGCACATTACATGGTGGGCACACCACTCCACATTACATGGTGGGCACAGCACATTACTTGGTAGGCACAGCACATGACATGGTGGGCACGGGGGATGACATGGCGGGCATAACACAGCACATGGCATGGTGGGCATAGCACAGCACATGACATGGTGGGCACAGCACATTACATGGTGGGCACAGCACATTTATACAGAGGGCACACCGCTCTGCATTATATGGTGGGCACATCACATTACACGGTGGGCACTGTACAGCACAGCACATGACATGGTGGGCTTAGCACTCTGCATTATATGGTGGGCACAGCACATTACAGAAAGGGCACACCACTCTGTATTACATTGTGGGCACAGCACATTACACAGAGGGGACACCACTCCGCATTACATGGTGGGCACAACACAAAACACAGAGGGCACACCACTCCACATTACATGGTGGGCGCTGTACAGCACAGCAAATGACATCGTGGGCACAGCACATTACACGGAGGGCATCCCACTCCGCATTACATGGTGGGCACAGCACATTACAAAGGGCATACCACTCCACATTACATGGCAGGCACAGCACATTACATGGTGGGCACTGTACATTACAGCACATTGCACAATGGGCACTGTACATTACAGCACATTACATGGTAGGCACACCACGCCACATGTGCGCACAGTACATCACATGGTGGGCACAGTTACAGTACATCACATGATGGGCACAGTACATCACATGGTGGGCACAAGTACGGTATAAGACATGGTGGGCACAGTACATCACATGGTGGGTACAGTTACAATATATGACATGGTGGGTACAGTACATCTCATGGTGGGCACAGTACATCACTTGGTGGGCACAGTTACAGTACATCTCAAGGTGGGCCCAGTACATCACATGGTGGGCACGGTTACAGTACATTACATGGTGTGCACAGTTACAGTACATCTCATGGTGGGTACAGTTACAGTATATGACATGGTGGGCACAGTACATCACATGATGGGCACGGTTACAGTATATGACATGGTGGGCACAGTACATCACATAATGGGCACAGTTACTATTTTACTGCCTTTCATTAGCAAATTCCATACAAAATATAGTACTTAGCACCAAAAATACTTGATACTTGGTTCTGTATTCTCTAAAAGGGGCAACACTGGGAAGTGGGTAGGGGTGGAACCAAGGGACGGTGCTAGGGGGTGGGTGGTGGGTGGAGAGAAAAAGTGATTTAGAAGGGGGAAGTACCTGTACCTATTTTCTTAGAAAAAAAGCCCCACCTACAGGTAAGCTTTATTATAAGCGTTATTATAAGCTTACCTGTAGGTAAAAGTACTAGAAAAGAGTTTACTACGACTTTAACTGCTTGACGGCCGTATGCTGTATGTATACGGCGGCAAAGCATCTCCTCTGCGCAGGACCACATACCTGTACGTGATCCTGCACTTCCAGGTCTAGGGTGCGTGCGCCCTTGGCGACCCGCCCCCGCTGTGATTTGACACAGTGATGACGCGATGTCCACTCAATCGTTCCTGAGAGAAGTAGAACGGCGGTCTGCCTATGTAAACAAGGCTGATCGCCTTTCTGTGAGAAGGCAAGCTAGTGGTCCTGTGTTTCTGCTAAGCAGGAACACGGATCTCTGCCTCCCCACTGTCAAAGCACCTCCCCCACAGTTAGCAAGCACTTCCTAGGAACACATTTAATCCTTTGATCGCCCTTGATGTTAACCCCTTCCCAGCCAGTGTCATTAGTACAGTGACAGTGCATATTTTTAGCACTGATCACTGTATTAGTGTCACTAGTCCCCAAAAAGTGTCACCTAGTGTCCAGTTTGTCTCCCGCAATGTCGCAGTCCTGCTATAAGTCACTGATTGCCGCCACTACTAATACAAAAAAATAAAAATTCCCGTGGTTTGTAGACACAATAACTTTTGCGCAAACCAATCAATAAACGCTTATTGGTATTTTTTTCTAAAAATATGTACAGTAGCAGAATACATATTGGCCTAAACTAATGAAGAAATCTGATTTTTTCCATTTTTTTAATTGGATATGTTTTATAGCAGAAAGTAAAAAATATATATATTTTTTTCAATTCTCTGTCTTTTTTGTTTATAGCGCAAAAAATAAAAAACGCAGAGGTGATCAAATGCCACCAAAAAAAAGCTCTATTTGTGGGAAATAAAGGACATAAATTTTATTTGTATCAAAGAAGGTAAAAACCACCATAGGGGAAATTGCCCCAAAATGTGTTCCCGACATTCCTTGTAATTATACAGAAAGTAGAAAGGTAACCCCCCCCCCGGTACTGTAGGACTTTAAATACATTTTGTATTTTTATAGTCAACATATTTTTCACTTTTGAGTCCTTAAATATTAAAATATCGGTGCAAAACATCACCATGGTTGTACATGAAACAATACAGTATATGAAGGCTCGTGTGGTGCTGATAAATAGCGTAGTGGTTTCTTCTCATTGAGGCTGACGCATTTCGGGAGTACAGAGTTTATCCCTTCTTAAGGGTCATTAGATAGAGAAGATCATAAATGAAGAACATTCTATAAAGACATGTTCTATTATAGAATGTTCTTTATTTATGATCTTCTCTATCTCATGCCCATGAAGAAGGGATAAACTCTGTACTCCAGAAACGCGTCAGCCTCAATGAGAAGAAACCACTACGCTATTTATCAGCTCCACACGAGCCTTCGTATACTGTATTGTTTCACGTACAACCATGGTGATTTTTTTGCACCAATATTTTAATATTTAAATACATATTGTATTTTTATAGTCAACATATTGTTCATTTTTGAGTCTGCCCTTAAAGTCCTTTCTATTTTCTGTAGACATTTTATTTGTGTACAGTATCGCACGACCACGCAACTGTCAGATAATATAACGCAGTGCTGTATCACGAAAAATGGCCTGGTTGGGAAGGGTGGGTAGACCTTCCGGAGGGCAAGTGTTTAAGAAAAAAAAAAACTCCAGAAAAGCAGACCTACCAGAAATAGAAATGTATGACCACTTTGTCTTCATTATCATACATTTTTGTGTCCAAATTTAAAATAACCAAAAATCTGATTCATTCAATGTAATGTTATTCTTGTTCTGTAGTATCAGCAAACCTCGGCTTGGAACTGTTTTGTGTTTCTTAAACTCCAGCACTTGAGTGCAAGACAGCTTGAAAGTATTTATCTACTGTTAAAGAAACACCTTTTGAAAGCTCGGTTCTGAGATATTTGCGTAACCAAAACATTGATGCAGAGCACAAGAAAAGAATTTTCACACACACACATCTGTAGGCTGGATCTGGAATCAGACAATTAATATTCTTGCTCAGTGTGATGCAGGAAACATTCTGAGCTTCACATGAGAGGCCAGAACATCAAAGAGTCGAAGACTGGATAGAAAGCTTAGTAATACCTATGAGTGTACGGCGCGATCGGTGTGACGGGAAGAAGTCCATTTATTGGCAATGAGTGAACTAATTTAACTCGGATTGAGGATTCATTTTATGAAACTGGGCAGATCATGCCATGATGTTTATGCAGTTTTTAGTTCATGGTGACAACTGACAGGCCCTTCCATCCTCTCTTGTACCTGCTCTCTCCGATATCGAGGGTTGCCAACTTTTCTTCAAGCCAAACCTGAACACTTTAGCGGCGCACAGCAATTTATTATTATTTTGTGGGAACGTTCTGGACTCTGTTGTAGACAGGAACTCTGATGTAGGGGGGTTTCTGCTCACCAAAGCCCCCACTTACATCAGAGTTCCCAGCATTCCCCCTTAAATCAGGGTTCCCAAAGCCCCCCTTACATCACAATCTGCAGAGCACCCCTTACATCTGAGTCCCCTTCGCCTTATGCCCTGTATACACGGTCGGATTTTCCGACGAAAAAAGTGCGATCGGATTGTGTTGTCGGAAATTCCGATCGTGCGTGGGCTCCATAGGACTTTTTCCGTCGGAATTTCCGACACACAAAGTTTGAGCGCAGGATATAAAATTTTCCGACAACAAAATGCGATTGGTTAAATTCCGATCATGTGTAGACAAATCCGACGCACAAAGTGCCACGCATGCTCAGAATAAATTAAGAGATTAAGAGAGAACATTGGAATACAGCCCTACCCCAAACTAGCACAGCAAATAGTACACAACACAATGAGACAACACACAATATATATACATATATACAGCATTGAGTCTGACTAGCACAGATCAGACTGGATTTCTCATTTACCTCGCAAAGAGTATTGTTCCCTTACAATCCAGGGTCCCCAGAGTCTGTGTGTCTTGGGGGACATGGACCTGAATCTAAAGTAATGCCACCTCAAGGGTCCCCAGGCATACAGCTCACAACGAGCACTGTTCCCCCAAATGCCAGGGCCCATAATTGGTCGGCAAGAGGCTGGCATTCAGTCCCCTCCAAAAGCCTATGTCCCGGCTAGGTCTGTCACATTTATCCCCTTTCGGCAGGCGACTAACACAGGAGGAGACCCCAGATGGGTTGACTCCGAAGTTAGTCAGTAGTTCCAGTCCTCTAATGCCGGTATCCACACACTACCCCAAACAAATTGTCCCAAACATAGCATTACTCACCCAGCCAACCTCTGCCTCTCTCAGAGAACATGCCCACCACTTGGGAGAGGCCTGGTCTCGCCTTTCTCCCTGAAGTCCTTTCAGCTGCTGGAGAGAAGACAGGGTGACTGAGCTCACTCCATCATGCTGTTGGGGATCTGGGCCGACTGCCCAGCATCCCTGGGGTATACAAGTGGAGACTGAAGTCCCATCCACTTTTGGTAGGTGAAAATCCCCCAGTGCTTGCAAAGCAAGGCTGACAGCTATTGGCTACTGCTCCGTTTATAGTCCTGACGTACGTGTTTTACGTCACTGCGTTCAGAACGATCGGATTTTACGACAACTTTGTGCGACCGTGTGTATGCAAGACAAGTTTGAGCCAACATCTGTCGGAAAAAATCCATGGATTTTGTTGTCGGAATGTCCGATCAATGTCCGATCGTGTGTACAGGGCATTAGTGTACTCACTCAGGTAGGAGAGAGAAGGGGAAGACTTAAAGTGGTTGTAAACCCTAGAAAAAAAAAACCCTGCAAGACAAAGGCATAGTGAGCTTAGTATGCATAGCATACTAGCTCATTATGAATTACTTACCTGAGATTGAAGCCCCCGCTGCGTACACAGCACCGGTCGGCAACATTTCTCCCCAGAGTTACTTCCGGGTATCGCGGCTCCGGCGCTGTGATTGGCCGGAGCTGTGATGACATCACTCCCACGCATGTGCGTGGGAGTCACCGGTAACAACACAGTCTAACTGAAGCAATGGCACCTACTGCCATTGCTTCATGTGCTTATGACGTCGGCACATGCAAATGCAAATAGAGGGGATATCTCCTAAACCGTGCAGGTGTATAAATATATATATATATATATATATATATATATATATATATATATATATATATATATATATATTCAGTGAGTGTAAATTGATTATAAAATATACAATTTATATAGAAATAACATAACCCACATGTGAGATGACAGATAATACAGAATGCTTTCAACAAAATTAATTAAGAAATGTTAGGAATTAATGAATTTCACATCTAATGGCAGCAAAAAAAGCACTGTTTTCTTTAGCACTGTTTTCTAATGGATCTGAAGGCAGTTCTATTGTTTTCTATAAGCCCATGCACACAGCATGTAGAGATAAGTGAACTTGCACTATGTTCAGATCTATAAAATCAAAATAGCTAAATTTGCATCTGGTCAGTAAGTTACATGTTCATGCATATAAAGGCACATAAATGCATATACATGCGTACACGTGTACATTTAATGTGATTAAAATTTTACGTGTCCAAATGCTGTACAGACATATAAATATGCAAACACAAGCACTGGACTATTCCATGAGTTTTCTATAATTATAACTGTTCATAACATTTTAATTGTATAAATTAAGAATGATTTTTATGTTCTTAAAGGGTAGCTACATTTACGTGGGGGAAAAAAATAGCAAAATAAAAAAAGAATATTATAGCACATAGCGTGACGCAAGTCATAATATAATTAAATGTTATTAAAAATTGTCTTTTATTTTCAGTCTGAAGCACTGCAGTTTTCTGTAAAATGCAATGCAATATGGCAGCCTGGAGGTGTTCTGTACACAGAGGGTGAACAGAAAGACCCCCCCAAAAAGTGATTTCCTGCTTCTGTAATTAGATCACTGATTTTCCCAGAAGTCTGCACTAAGATACAAGTGAAATTTTGGGCATCCCCTGCAACAAAAGAAATGTCCTTTTTGGTGAGATACTCCCAAAGGGAAATCACATCTAGAGGGATACAGACCCTGCCACTCTCCTCATTAGAGCCTTACAAGTGCAGCAGCTGATGATAATTATGAAATCACTCCCATTAACATTCATTTGGCACATGGACACAGACAAAGAGCTATTTCTTCAGAAAGTCAAAAGGTAGGAATCTGCAACAACGTTTGATAAAATCCTTGCAATGTACATTGATCGAAAAAAATATAGTAATATCCGCGCTCACAACTTATATATTAAGACCATGACAAAACAGTCTCAGATGGACAAAAAAACACAAAACAGCAGCCAGCATAAACATTGTTGATCACAATATTAATAATAGTAGAAAGTTCATATGCAACGCTTATGGATGTATGAAACCCAAAAGGGCAAGTGGAAAAGAAGGAAGAAGGAGGGTCCCCTGCACCAACTTCAACGTGTGAGCCCACACACCACACCAACTTGCTGATATCAAATGCCCTTATCAGAATGTTGATTAAATCAGGCCTCACAGGGAGCTCAATCCTTCTCCAGTAACCCACCAGAACGATCTGATTGCATGGCCAGGCACCAAGGTATCCCTCCAATGCAGAGCAGATAACACAGCCATAGGAAGGACATCAGGATTCCTCCTCCTCTTTCCAGTATTCCAGAGTTTTCACAGATCGTAAAAAACTCGATATATCAAAGAGTCACCACCATAAAAATAAAACTCTCATGGTGAAGTATGTAGGGAAGAGCGATTTATTAAAATTCAATGCAAAATACAGCTGTCTTCATAAAAATCACAGATAAAATCCAAAAATACAGCGGTACATAGCGTGCTTATGGCATCAGCAGACCATCTTATGCATTTCAGCCAATAAACATTACATTGATTACCCAGAGGGGAAAGTTTACTTCTCATCAAAAGTGTTACTCTTTAAAAATGTATGTGGTGTTAACACTGATAAAATTAAAAGGAGGAATCAACTAAGAATTTTCAGCAAACTTTCTGTAATCAATATAGACTTACTGGACTTACTATTTCTCTACTAAACCTATAGCAAATGCAAACTGAAATTTTAATTACATCATGCCATGTGTAGCTATTATACTGTATAATACATTGATATATATATATATATATATATATATATATATATATATATATATATATACTGTGTGTGTGTATATATATACTGTGTGTGTGTGTATGTATATATATATATATATATATATATATATATATATATATATATAAAATGTCCAATGATTGTCACCACACACAAATCAGGGGGCCACAGGGGTACACAGCAAAGACTGTGGTGCATATAAACCAAAAAAGAGAGCAGCACTCACAGGCGAACACACGATTGCGGTTTAATTTGAAGTTTCGACGATGCACAAGCTGAAGAAATGTCTAATTAAACCACCATTGTGCATTCACCTTTCAAGACCCGTAAGTGCCGCTCTCTTTTTTGGTTTATATTTTTATATATCTATCTATATATATATAGATAGATATAGAGATATATCTATATATATAGATATATATAGATATATCTATATATATAGATATATATCTATATATATATACTGTATATATATATCTATATCTATATATATATATATATATATATATATATATATATATATATATATATAAAATATATATAATTTTTTTTCTTTTTTTTTCACTACAAGTAAACTTGAATAATTAAATTAGAACCAGGCAGACTATGAGACTGATTGTTTTTCTTTTGTCTATTTCTTGTTTTGGTCTTTTAGCCAAAAAAGATCTTTTAGTGACCTTTAAATTGACCTGTGGTCCTATTTATGTAAAATAAACATTAATAGCATTTCACAAAAGCTCTAGTGAGATTCTTGCAGCTGCCCCAGACGTATCCTGGTGTGCGTTAAGTCAGCACAGGGCTCTTTCTTTTTTTTTTCAGCCGGCCAAGCTGGATGACAGCCACAAAACTCTCCCACAAGCTCTTCTGATTTGGAACCAATCACCGTTTTTTTTTTTTGTGCCTTCATCAATCATGTGCAATGAGTACTCCAGCACTTCAGGAGACCGAGAGGGAATTGCGTCATTCCATAAAACACCCTAAATAAATGTACACTGACAGTTATGAGCCAATAGGAAGAAATACCATGGGGAGTATGCATACTATGACCATTGGCTGTCCTTTGACTTCCTCATCAGGTGAATGTCTTATTTGCTAAAGACGTTTTTACTTGTGGAAAAAGTATAAACAATAGCCGGTGCTTTATGGGAAAAAAACAGCTGCTAGCACTAAGTCTCTGGTCACACTGAATCCGAATCTTGTACAATGGAGGGGGAGTTGGGACTTTAAATGAGGCGCACTAGTCGCCTCCATCCCGGTATCTACCGACAGGTATATATAGAGAAAGGGATTTGGGACTTTAAAATGAAGCAGTTGGAATGCGGAGGGTTAAAATTGTAAATTTATTAATCATCGTAGATATAGTGAAAGAATTTCATATATATACACATACACAAATAAATTGGCACAAAGATATAGGCATGATCGATGGGCAAGTACACACAGTTGAATACATGGTTCCACAGAGTAGATAGTGGTCAAAGTGGTATTGGTACAAAATAGCATATAGCCTGTAGGTGTCAATGGTGGCATGTCCGGTAGCTGATAATAAAGTTGCATAGAGAAATAATGTAGTCATAATATTATTGAACAATGATGGCATCAAGGTACAATGGATAAAGTAGGCAACAAGTATAGCTCGACGCGTTTCGTGGGTTATTTTGTCCACTCATCAGGAGCTGATGCGTAATAATCCTGTAAAATATGTACATATAATAAACCTCAATCCATATAGGGAGGAATTGAAAAAAATGTTGGAAAAGTTTGGCCAAAAATACACTTACCAACCCTGACATTGAGCGCGGCGCATGGCAGATGGCATGGAGTAGGCCGGGGGCAGCAAAGCCTCGCGGCGGGAGCTGAGGCAGCATGTGATGTCTGAGTGGCATCAGGTAATGGGGTGACAATATATGAGTAGTGAGGTGATCTCCATTGGTGGAACGTAAATTGTCAGAAAGAGAGGATATCTGGGAATGGATATTAGAAGATAATATATCAGTATATATTATTAAAAATAAAGTAAATTAAATTATATTGAGTAATATGTAAATAGTATACCCAGAGATACTCGTATATGAAGAGTACTGGTAAGTAATGTAATGAAAATTGTATAGTAAAGAGAATCTAATTGAAAAAATATTTGTAACAGCAACAATGTAGCATAGCTTATCAGAAAAAAGAGGGAGGATATCTGGGAATAGTTACTAAAAGTAATGTGTGAGTGTATGTTAATTAAAGTAAAATAAATTACGTAGAATAATATATAAGTAATATATCCAGAAATGCCTATATATACAGAGTGTTGGTGAGTGATATAGTGGAGATTGTGTGGTAAGGGGAATCTAATGGAAGAAATGACTAGTGGAGGATCTGAATATGTGAGTGAGTTGTTGAATAGGGGTAGTGTGAAGGATTGTATGAAGCTAGTGCAAGAAACAAAATGTAACAAAGTGGGAGCATGACAGTGAAGGTGAGTGCAACACAGAGAGCTTACCTGATGCTACATATCATGCACAACTAGCAAGGTGAAAAACAGCTAGTGTGCAGAGACCAACAGAGGAGACTGGCCGTGTAAGCAGCCCGCTCCAACTGATGGACCTATAAATACATGCCGCCAACGCCACGTGCAATGAGTCAACAAGGCTTGTATTACCAACCGGTAATAGAGGAGGATCTTTAAACCAAATGGTGGTGGAATCCGAAAAACATCCAGAACTTTAAAGGAATGGTATAATAACCAGTTATTGTATGCTCTAAAACACAGCAAAATCCAAAAAAAGGGGGTGAACATTTGACAATGGATTAATCCCTCATAAGCCTTAACAAGGGCAGCTGTGCCCTCCTTCCTTCAGTAAATTGTGCCGCCCATGGCATCTGCCCCCCCCCCCCCCCCACACACACACACACACACACCAGCTCTGCTTCAGATCAACAACATTCTTTGCAAATATTCTGCAAGTCTGCTGCAAGTTGTGGTCACTGTGGTTGAATTTTCATGTTGTAGACTTTCTGTAGGCTAACCACTGCAACTTTGCTCTTGCTAGAGACTTGCCACGCAAATTTGCTACAAATTGGAAAAGTGTCAACTAGAACTTGTGCTTCAAGTGCTCTGCAAGTGTACAACTTGCCAGTGAAAATGTGCAGCAAGTTCACAGACTTACAATTCAACACTGCTACAAATGTGTAGCAAGTTATCCTTGCTATCTAGGATAGGAGTGTTTTATAGATCTCTGCTTCCATTGTTGTAAAAGCCTGGTTCACAGGAGTTAAATATGGTTTGGTATCAGCCAGTTCAACATAGACCGGCCGACATTTGGTCTATGTGTACGGCAGCCTGTCTGACAGAAGCCAGATCCGTTGAACAGGCATGCCAGAAAACCAGCATCCAATCGGCATCGGCTGTGAGCGCTGATCGGTATCTTCTGGTGGCGGGGGGGGGCGATGGGCAAGAACACAATAGCTCAGTGGGGAGATCGTTGTACTAACATCAGATTGTTAGCACAGGATCTCCTCCCGAGCTGCTAATTTTTTTTTTCATTCAGCCCACTGGGTTGAATGAAAAAAAAAAAAAAAAAACTGATATTGTGTACGAGGCTTTAGGTGGCCACCCCATTTGGATCCACACCCTAGTTATTAGCCTCTTGGCAGTAAATGATACCTCAAATTCCTGCAAAATTCTACTATTTTGGCTAAATGCAATATTATCAATTCTCAAGATGGCTCCTGGTAATTTTTGAGGTTGCAAATGGCTTTAGATGCCTCTTGAGGATTAAAGAAGCTCTGTTCAACTATCTCAGATCTTTTAAAGAGGAAGTAATCCCTGGTGGGTTTTACTTCCTCTTTTGCTCCCTGCAAAGCCTGCAAATTAAAAGCATAATGGGCTAGTATGCATCGCATACTAGCCCATTATGTGACACTTACCTGCAAACAAATCCATCACTGTCCCCTGTGCAGGCTGCGTCCATCTTTGCCCTCTTCCTTCCGGGGGCCGCGGACTCCCTCTCGGTGACTGGCCAGAGCCGCGTGACGTCATTCCCGCGCACGCGTGCAGGAGCTGTCAGTAACGGCACATGCTGGGGGAAGAAACGGCACGGAGGTCCGTTTCTTCACAGGGCATGCGCCGATTGCATCATCAGCACACTACAAGTGAAATATCTCCTAAACAGCGCACGTTTAGGAGATATTTCCACTACCTATAGGTAAGCCTTATTCTAGGCTTACCTATAGTTAAAAGTCACTAGGGAGGGTTTACAACCACTTTAACCACTTCCCGCCCGGCCTATAGTAGATTGACGGCCGGGCGGTGGTTCAGTTATCCTGACTGGGTGTCATATGACGTCCAGCAGGATAACATGCCGCTGCGCGCCCGTGGGGGCGCGCATTGCGGCGAGCGGTGGAGCGGTGTGTCAGTATGACACACCGTTCCACTGATCTTGGTAAAGAGCCTCCGTCGGAGGCTCTTTACCACGTGATCAGGCGTATCCAATCACGGCTGATCACAATGTCAATAGGAAGAGCCATTGATCGGCTTTGCCTCACTCGCGTCTGACAGATGCGAGTAGAGGAGAGCCGATCGGCGGCCCCCTCAGATGCCCGCACTAGACCACCAGGGAAGCCGCCAGGACCACCAGGGAGCCGGGCAACATGTGGATGGCCAGGTATGTATGCCATGGCCTTCCACATGTGCCCAATGTGTCCAATCTGTGCCAATCAGTACCCACAAATTGGCACTGACTGGCACCATTTTAAATCAGTGATGCCCAGCAATGCCAACCATCAATGTCATCAGTGCCAGCAATCAGTGTTAACAGTGCCACCCATCAGTGTCCATCTGGGCCACCTATCAGTGCCCATCCGTGCCCGTCAGTGCCTACCTATCAGTGCCCATCCATGCCACCTATCAGTGCCACCCATACGTACCCATCAGTGCCATCCATAAGTGCCCATCAGTGCCACCTATGAGTGCCCATCAGTGCCGCCTATAAGTGCCCATCAGTGCCGCTTACCAGTGCCACCTATCAGTGTCCATCAGTGCCGCCTATCAGTGCCCATCATCAGTGCCTGTCAGTGCCACCTCATCAGTGCCACCTTATTGGTGTCACCTCATCGGTGCCCATCAGTGCCGCCTTATCAGTGCCCGTCAGTGCAGCCATATCAGTGCCCGTCATTGAAGAATAAAACGTACTTATTTACAAAAATTTTTAACAGAAACAAAGAAAAACTTGACAAATGTCCTTTAGGCCCCTTTCACACTGGGGCGGTAGGGGGCGTCGGCGGTAAAACAGCGCTATTTTATGTTTAGCGCTGTTTTACCGCGGTATTGGGCCGCTAGCGGTGCGGTTTTAAACCCCCCGCTGGTGGCCGAAAAAGGGTAAAAACCACCAGTACAGCGCGGCTATAGCAGCGGTATTGCCGCGGTATAGCCGCGCTGTCCCATTGATTTCAATGGGCAGGAGCGGTTTAGGAGCGGTGAATACACCGCTCCTTCCCCGCTCCAAAGATGCGGCTTGCAGGAGATTTTTTTCTTCTCCTGCCAGCGCACCGCGCTTTCACACTGAACAAACAGCGGAGGCTGTTTAGGGGCGGTTTGCAGGCCTTAGAGTTGAATATTACAGTGGAATGCGCTCCCCTCGTGGGACACACTCCTTGCACGCCTGGATAGGCCTCTCTCACTTGCCTAGCAGCCAGTACGTAGCACGAACAAAAGTCTCTGCCACAGACTTGCATGGGATGAACCCGTATGATCCTCTGCCACAGGATGTATTGGTTTTGTGGTGAATGTCAGTCACAGTGTTTGAACCTTTAAGCCAAACCCGGCAACACTAGCACTCTGCGTGATCCTTCCATGATGGGTCCTCCCCTGGGATCTCCTCGGTTGTCCAGCTTCTTCCCTCTGGATAGACAGCTCAGGACCATTCCTCAGCTGCTGTGGTAGGCCCCAGACAAGCCTCTGGGCCCACCCATGCGCCGCAACGACACGGGCCTCCGGAATGGAGGACCACGAGGTAGCACTCTAACGCATACCTGTCAGCCAGGAGGGCCAGCAGGTGGCTGTAAAACGAACCCCAAAATATGGCGTCTGTCCCATAAATACCCTCTCCCAGAATGCAACTCGGAGGACCACCTCCACCGAGTCGTCTCCGGGACAGAGGAGCACCCATACGCTTTGACACGTTGCCTTTCCAACACTAACCAATAGTAACAGCGACACCCACGGCTCAGTATGGAAACACACACAACGTCAGCCAAGCTGGAACAGAGGCAAATCTAACTTCCCTAACGAACAAGTTACTAAATTTACCTATCAGATGGTAGATCGCAAATCTACCAGCGCTACACATATATACAGTAAAATCTTGGATTGTGAGCATAATTAGTTCTAGAAACATGCTTGTAATCCAAAGCACTTGTATATCAAAGCAAATTTCCCCATAAGAAATAATGGAAACTCAAATGGTTCGTTCCACAACCATGTATTCATAGGTTCTTCAGTTCATAGTCCATATAAAAAGATTATAGCAATGTGACCAGGTTGTGCAACCATAAAATGTCCATCCACAAATGGAAGCCTCCACAAGGGGATTCAAAGCAAAGTCCAGCAGGAGCTACAGGGTATGAAAGAGAAGAGAGGTGCTTCTAAGTGTAGCAATATGTTGCTAAATGTTGTACCTTCATTAAATGTAACCATATTGCTACACTTAGAGGCGCCTCTCTTCTCTTTTATACTCAGTTGTGACATGAAGCTACTTGTATATCAAGACATCGCTTGTATATCAAGTCAAAATTTATTACAAAATGTTGCTTGTCTTGCAAAACGCTCTCAAACCAAGTTACTCTCAAACTAAGGTTTTACTTTACATATATACACATTTTTCAAGGGGCTTTTAGCCATACTCATACACAGTGCAAAAAAAGAAAGCAGACTCGATAGACCACAAGGTCTTATTTGCCGCCACTCTTCTATGTCTATGTTATGTTTATGTGTATGTGTGTGTGTGTGTGTTTGTGTATATATATAGTGTGTGTGTGTTTGTGTATGTGTGTATATATATATATATATATATATATATATACTGAGCAAAATTATAAACACAGCACTTTTGTGTTTGCCCCTATTTATCATGAGCTGAATGCAAAGATCTACAACTTTTTCTATGTACACAAAAGGCCTATGTCTCTCAAATATTGTTCACAAATCTGTCTAAATCTGTGTTAGTGAGCACTTCTCCTTTGCCGAGATAACCCATCCACTTCACCTGATTAGACAGAATGATTATTGCACAGGTGTGCCTTAGGTTGGCCACAATAAAAGGCAACTCTAAAATGTGCAGTTTTACTGTATTGGGGGGGTCGGGGGGGGGTCCGAAAACCAGTCAGTATTTGGTGTGACCACTATTTGTCTCACGCAGTGCAGCACATCTCCTTTGAATAGAGTTGATCAGGTTGTTGATTGTGGCCTGTGGAATGTTGGTCCATTCCTCTTCAATGGCTGAGTGAAGTTGCTGGATATTGGCAGGAAATGCAACGCGCTGACGTATACGGCGATCCAGAGCATCCCAAACATGATCAATGGGTAACATGTCCGGTGAGTATGCTGGCCATACAAGAACTGGGATGTTTTCCGCTTCCAGGAATTGTGTACAGATCCTTGCAACATGGGCCCGTGCATTATCATGCTGCAACATGAGGTGATGGTCGTGAATGAATGGCACAACAATGGGCCTCAGGATTTCAGCAAACCACTCACCCACACAACGCCATTCACGCTGTCTGCCATCTGCCCTGTACAGTGAAAAACGGGATTCATCCATGAAGAGAACACCTCTCCAAAGTGCCAGATACCATCGAATGTGAGCATTTGCCTACTCAGGTCGAGACCCCAATGAAGACAACGAGAATGCAGATGAGCTTCCCTAGGACGTTTTCTGACAGTTTGTGCAGAAATTCTTTGGGTATGCAAACCGATTGTTACAGCAACTGTCCGGGTGGCTGGTCTCAGACGATCTTGGAGGTGAAGATGCTGGATGTGGAGGTCCAAAGCTGGTGTGGTTACACGTGGTCTGCGGTTGTGAGGCCAGTTGGATGTACTGCCAAATTCTCTGAAACGCCTTTGGCGACGGCTTATGGTAGAGAAATGGACATTCAATTCAAGGGCAACAGCTTTGGTGAAAATTCTTGCAGTCAGCATGTCAATTGCACGCTCCCTCAAAACTTGCGACATCTGTGGTATTGTGCTGTGTGATAAAACTGCACATTTTAGTGTGGCCTTTTACTGTGGCCAGCCTAAGGCACACCTGTACACCTGTACAATAATCATGCTTTCTAATCAGCATCTTGAAATGCCAACTCTATGAGGTGAATGGATTATCTCGGCAATGGAGAAGTGCTCACTAACACAGATTTAGACAGATCTGTAAACAATATTTTAGAAAAATAGGCCTTTTGTGTATACAGAAAAAGTTGTAGATCTTCAGCTCATAATAAATAGGGGCAAACACAAAAGTGTTGCGTTTATAATTTTGCTCAGTGTATATACACATACACACAATGTTTTGTCCAAAGTATTGGGACACTGGCCTTTACACGTACATGAACTTTAATGGCATCCCAGTCTTCGTCTGATGTTGGACAAGAAGGCCTGGCTGGCAGTCTCTGCTCTAATTCATTCCAAATGTGTTCTATTTGGTTGAGGTCAGGCCTGTGCAGGGCAGTCAAGTTCCTCCACTCCAAACTCACTCTATGTCTTTATGGATCTTGCTTTGCAAGAGTTGAAGCTGCTATAGCTGCAAAGGGTGGGCCAACTCAATACTGAACCCACGGACTAAGACTAGGATGCCATTACAGTTCATGTGCATGGGTGTCCAAATACTTTTGACAAAATAGTGTATATTTTTTTAGCCACTCTGGTGGTGAGGGGTGGCCTAAGCTCATACACAGTTCAGTAGCACTCTGAGAACAGGTTTTGTGTCAGGCTTGGAGTAGCTATAGCAGTAGAGAGGCTCCCACCGACCAGCAGAATAAGTATACAAGTAGGTTACTCTGACATGGATTCACACAAGGTGTGGGCTCCAAGTGCTATTCAGTGCTCACCAGAGCACCTGATGGTGGAGTTGAGTTTTGCTGTATCAGGTTGCGGTCCTCAGGTTAGCCCCACCAGGTGGTGGGCAAGCCGGGGTCCAGTAGCAGATAAGCAGAAGCATAGTCAATAAACAAGCCAAAGGTTGGTAACAAGTGGTTGCAGGTTGGGGTCAAGCAGATGCATAGTCGAGGAACAAGCCAAAGCTTGGATATGAGCGGTAGCGAAGATATGTGCTGCAGCAGGAGTGACAAGAGCGAGATATGGCCTGGAGAGAGCACAATAATCTGGCACACAGGAAGTGCAAAAACTAGAATTCCACTTTACATCAACTATGCTCTTTGCCATTTATAGAATTTTTTGTAACATTTTAATTTACGGAATTGTTTACATAAATAGTCATTTGGCGGCATCCATGCCAAAATATCCTATTGCACAAAATGATTTGTAATGGATTTCATTTGGGCAACTACTGTTGTATTGTTTTAAGCATTTTCAGACCTTCCACAGCAAGACAACATTATATATTAACATGTTTCTAGAAATATTTAGATCTAAGAAATTAATTTTGAAAATACATTACTGACAAATGGCTTTATAAGCAATACCAGACGACAAAAAATTATGGTAACAAAACATTTTTGCAGGGACCAAAGGCATTTTTTTCATGAAAGCTCACCATGCCGGCCAAATGCTTTTCAGCAAAGAGGATCCATGCCAGGAACTATAAATGGTACAACGAAATAAGGCGCTGAAATTTATAGTCTGAAGACGGCACATGCTATGAAGTTATTCTTTAAGATTTGATTCCGTTGGGTTTGCTAATCAAGCACTTTTCTTTTTTTTTTGTATTAAAGAGAAGTTATACCATATATTGATTTTGGATTAAAACACTCAAATCAAGAAAAAGTACAATCAAAACACCTAAAAAAATTATAACCTCCCTCTACTCTCTGTTAACGCCAAATCTCTTTTAATGTTATTTAAAGTGGTTGTGAACCTCAGACATGAAAAATGAACAAAGCATATCCCTCTACAGTGTGTACTTGTCTCAATTAAGAGCACTAAGTGTCATTTCTGTCTGCTGCTTCATTCCTCCATTATCAACATGAATCACTTCTGACAAGTTTCCTGACACCAAGAGAAAAAAAGTGGCAGGGGAGGGATCTCCAGCACATAACCTGTAAATGACAGCCTTAGCTCTGTTCCTGTGTGCTGTGTGAAGGGGGTGTGTCCCCTCCCTAGAATCAGCTCTTAAAGGTCTCCTCACCGAGCCCTGCAGTGTGAAATTTCAGCCCCCTGCTTTCTGAAAGCTTATACAAGCCTTATAAATGATGAACTTTGAATGTATGTAGAGAGAGAAGGATGCAGATAAAGAGGTATAACTTATGTAGGATGATTTTTTTTATCTCTGTGTATCACCTGAGGCCAGTCATTTGACTGGGTATATGTAAGGATTTAGAGCCACTGTAAGGGCCAGATTATGTCACTTTATGTGCCGCTACTAGAATCCACTTGCTATGGAATACTTGCACTCTCAGGAGGTGAAAGGGGATGTCCCATTTACAGCACAAGGCACAGCCAGTGCAGAGCATGCACAGCGCAAAGCACAATAGACACAGCCCAGAGCACACGCAGAGTTCTCACTGTACATAGCACAGTGCATAAGGCACACAGTATACCTTGTATATAGTGTAAAATGAACATAGCACACACAATGCAAATAAATTACATGGTACATACAACACAAAGCACACACCTCATAAACAGCACAGTGTGCATATAGAGAGGCTTGGAGTGAAAGAAATAAAATGACAAATAGTGAAGGGCCGGCATGACAGGGTGAGATGGGTAAGTAAATATAGGGTTAAAAAAAAAGGAAAGAAAGGTGTATTGAGAAAGGGAATGGGTAGGATTGGCTGGGAACAGCAGGATAGGGAGGGTTTTCATTTATTTAAGGGGAGACAGGTCTCCGGGGCATCAGTGGAGGGGCAGGTGACAAGTAGGCAGTTTCCACGCTGCTGCGGTATGACAAACAGCATGGCTGACATAGACAAGATCCCGGCTCAGCTGCGGGCGGCAGCCACAACGAAGGGACCAGAGTGGCTGCGTAGCCAGGTGTCATCCCTGCTAGAAAACCAGGCATCCGGGTCGGCGGTGGGGGGCTGGAAATCCAATGCACTCGGAGGCCTCGGCCTCCAGAGTGTTTTTCACCTGGGTCCTCCCTTTGCGCCAAGGAAGGAGCCCCGCACGGGACCCGTCAGGCCCACCGGCGAAGCGGCCACCGACAAAGCAGCAGAAAAGCGGCGGTGAGTACACGGGGCACAGGGAGTGTGCCCAAGCAAAGCAGCTCCTCGGTGGGCGGTCTGGTGCTGCGAGGAGGGGCCATAATGGCACAAATCCACAGCATCCAGGCCCTCCTCACCTGGGATGCTCCAGATGGAAGACCAGCAGTCTCCAGGAGAGTGGTCAGAGGGTGAGCTGTCATGCTCGGAGGAGAAGGAGTCGCGGAGCCGTCCTGGAGCAACAGCTGTGGGGGGCATCCCTGGTCAGCCTGGTAAGTCATCTTATTTACCTACTAGTTCTTTTATTGCTGCATTGAGTAGCATTTTGTTGGGGGTAGGGTGCGGGAGTGATTCAGTGGCTACCAGAGCCGCGCTGCAGACAGCGTGGGGCTCGGCGGCCGGCCCACAAGGGACGGGTATTCCACCTACCACTTCTTGCAAACAAGAGGGATGACTCCGGTGAGGGAAGAAAGGATGCAACCTTTCCTAAATAGATATGCAGACTGGGACACGGCGCGGCTATTGGGCGCGGGATTCTTGGAGGGTTTTCGGATCCCATGTGCCTTGGCAGCCGTGCCACCTATGGTGCAGAATTTGCGTTCTGCATTGCAACATCCTGGGGTGATAGCTGACAAATTGGCTAAGGAAGTGGCTCTGGGTGACATGGGCGGGCCTTTCTCGGTTTAGTCTTTGCCAGATTTTGTAATCTCGCCCTTGGGGGTGGTGCCTAAGAAGGAGCCACACAAGTTTCGTCTTATCCACCACTTGTCTTTCCCAAGAGGAGGTTCTGTCAACGATGCCATAGAACCGAAAGCGTGTACGGTGTCTTATACTTCCTTTGATTTGGCAGTTGGCTGGGTTCGCCGCTACAGAAAAGGGGCTTTAATGGTGAAACCTGACATTGAATCTGCTTTTCGTTTTCTCCCAGTCCATCTGGACAGTTTCCGCCTGCTGGGGTGCTGTTGGCAGGACAAATTTTACGTGGATCGCTGCTTGCCCATGGGCTGCTCCATTTCTTGCGCTCTGTTCGAGACATTCAGATCCTTTGTGGAATTGGTAGTTCGTGATGTATCGGGGTGTTATTTCGGTCATTCATTACTTGAATGATTTCCTTTGCGTGGGGCACCTTCTTCTAATGTGTGTGCGATACTTCTATCCACGTTGCAGCACATTGCAGGTAGATTCGGTATTCCTTTGGCTGAGGACAAGGCGGAGGGCCAGACTACTATGCTCCGTTTCTTGGGCATAGTTCTCGACTTGGGCACCATGGAATGTCGCTTGCCGGAAGATAAATAGTTGGCTCTCAAGACGGAGATTCGTGGGATATTGGAACTACGCAAGATCCAGCTTCGGAAGCTACAATCCCTGTTGGGTAAGTTTAACTTTGCATGTCGCATTATTCCCATGGGAAGGGTGTTTTGCCGATGGCTGTCGGCGGCTACAGCGGGGGTTAGGTCTCCTACCCATTTTATCCAACTCAATAGGGAACATCGTGAAGATCTGAGGGTGTGGCACACGTTTCTGGAAAGCTATAATGGAAGGTCAGTTTGGATGTCCAGACCGGTGAGCAAATTTGACTTGAAGCTGTTTATGGACGCAGCAGGGTCTACTGGCTTTGGGGCCTTCTACCAGGGTCATTGGAGCGCGGTACCTTGGCCGCGTTCCTGGTTAGCTGCGGGCTTTCTCTGTAACCTGATGCTCCTGGAGCTTTTTCCAGTAGTGCTGGCTATGGAAATTTGGGGGGAGTCGTTTCGGAATTTGAAAATTCGGTTGAATTGCAACAACATGGGAGTGGTACAAGTCATTAACCACATCTCAGCATTGTTACAACCTGTCATTCGACTGCTGCGCCACATGGTACTATGTTGTTTGCAGTTGAATCGTTTTCTGTATGCTGTCCACCTCCCTGGGGTCGACAATACTTTGGCTGACTCCTTGTCTCGATTTCAGTGGAACAGGTTCCCGAGAGCTGACACCAGTGGCCGAGCAACGGGGGAGGGGGGTTCCTTGTCCCGGTTGGCTGTGGAAGATTGCCTTGTAGTCGTCTCTGGATGGATCAGGCGGTCAGTGAGTGAGGCCACGTGGACGGCATACGTTAACGTATGGCAGGAATGGTTGGGGATGGTTCGGCAAGCTGGGGCAGATCAAAATGGTGCGGAGGTAAGGCTGATGGTCCTTTAATTCGTTTCCAGAACCCTGGAGCTGGGTGTGTTGGTGTCTGCCATTGGAAGGGCCATTATTGTTACATGGGGATGGGCTTCCTTTGTTTCAGTTCATGGCCGTTTTCCGGAAGAGTCTTTGAGCAGAGGGTTTAGAAGACAAACAGTATGCCTCGCACTCCTTCCATATCGAGGAGGCCACGGAAGCCGCTCAGTGTGGGTTGGACGAGGCAGCTGTGAAGCGGATTTGTAGCAAGGTCGTTCCTGAGGCCTGATCATTTTGCATGCCCTGATAGGCCACCTGACATTCTGGTAATCCATCTGAGCGGGAACGATCTGGGGGTTCGTTTCAGTAGGGAGCTCATTATGGATATCAAGTCTGATTTCCTGCAGCTCAGCACAGCTTTTCCCAACATGCTGGTCTTGTGATCTGAAATTGTGGCTCGGATGACTTGGCGCCTGGCAAGGTCAGTGGCAAGGCTCAACAAGACCCGTATAAGGGTCAATAAAGTGGTGGGCATGGTCATGGATTCTTTATTTGAAATGGGGGCGTGGACATCCGCCATATGGAATTGGAATCTGATACCAGGTTGTACCTCAGGGGGAATGGTGACCACTTATCTGCAGTGGGTATAGATTTATGGTCCCTGGGGCTGCAGGATGGGATTCAGCGTGCATTTTGGGTGTGGAGGGGCCCTCAAGGGTAAGGTGTCACCCTAGTGAGCGGTGGCGGTAGTTGGTCTTTGATGGCCTAGGCTGCAACCTCTCAACTAAGGAAATTCTTGCCAGATGGTAAATACAAAAGTTCATCTCACTCGATAGCCTATTGGGGACATTTAATGGTTAAGTGCATCAGCTGCATCCAATGCATTTTGGGGGAAAAAAAGCAGTTGAGAGTCCACACAGACAGCGGCCTTTAGTGCTGTCCAAAGACATTAGTCTTCATCAAGCCTTAATATACAGTAGGTCCCCTAGTGCATTCTGCTGTGATTTCATTAACATCAACTGCTCGAGTTCTGAAGAGGGGGGGGGGGCTCTTTTCCTCTGAAATCTGTTGGCTCTTAACCATTAAACGTTTCAAAAAAGGCTTTCAAATGAGATGATCTTTTGTGCTAGGTACCCCTCAGTACACACCAAAGACATTGCATATATGGCACAGGACATACACAGCACTAAGTGTGCACAGGATAAAAAGCACGGAGCATACACAGGATACACTACACAGCACTCCTTGTACACAACACAGAGCATACACAAACGATGGCAAACACATGTCACAAATATAAAGTAGGTGTTATACCAATTTGGCTGCAAAAGTGGAAATATACTGTAACACCTTCCCACCTTCGCTATAGCCATAAGATGGCTACAATGCGGTCATCCAGTTCTGGGATGGTTTCCATGGATGTCCTCCCAGAACCCCGCCCCCTGCGCACCTCGTGCAGCTTGCATCGGGTGTGCTCTGTGACTGCTGTGTTCTTCGGACACAGCTGATCACAGATTGGGGTAAAGAGCCAATCACAGCGGCCCTTTACCATGTGACCAGCTGTGTCAAATTTACAGCTAATCCATGTAAACTGACTTTAAGAATGTCAGCACAGTACCCTGATGATCAGTGAAGCCCTATCAGTGCAGCCTATCAGTGTCAATCAGTGCCACCTATCAGTGCCCATCAGTGCCGCCTATCAGTGCCTCCTCATCAGTGGCCATTAGTGGCGCTTATGAGTGCCCATTAATGGTGTCTATTAGTGATGCCTATCAGTGCCCATCAGTGCCGCCTATCAGTGCAGCCGCATCAGTGCATCCTCATCAGTGCCACCTCATCTGTGCCCATCAGTGCCCATCAGTGCAGAAAACCAGTGCCCATCAGTGCAGCCTATCAGTGCCCATCAGGGCAGCCTCATCAGCCAACATCAAAGAATAAAGAAAATTACTTATCTGAAAATTTTTATAACAGAAACTAAGAAAAACGTTTTCTTCAAACTTTACGGTCTTTTTTATTTGTTTAGCAAAAAATGTAATACCACCAAAAGAAAGCTCTATCTGTCTTAAAACAAGTGATAAAAATGTCATATGGGTACAGTGTTGCATGGCCGAGCAATTGTCATTTAAAATGCGACAGCGCTGAAAGCTTAGAACTGGCTGGGGCAGGAAGGGGGTGAACGTGCCTAGTATTGAAGTGGTTAAATAATTCAGGAAGAAGCAAAGGCTTATTTTTGGTTTTATTTGCCTTGCACATGATTGGGTTTTGAAGTTTAGGAGATACCCTTTATTGGCTAACTTAAATTATTTATTATGCAAACTTTTGGGACCTCTTAGATCCACTGTAAATCTGTCTTCAAACACAAGGGGTGACCTAGAATGGCGGGTTCCTTCCTGGATCTCCTGGTTACTGTTCTAAGCCAGGAATCTTCAATCTAGGGCATACAAGCCAAATCTGGCCCACTGCAAGGTTTTATCCGTCCCGCAGCTAGAGTCAGTAGCTGCTCACACAGGTCATCAGGTCAGTCAATAGTCTCTATTTCTCTCCAACATCCATGAGCTCCCCTCCAGTCTCCAACACTGGTTCCCCAGGGCACACTCTGATGTGGACTTCGATGTGAGGGGGGACTCTGATGAGGACCCTTACATAAGAGGGGACCCTGATGGTGTCCTAACTTGAGCGGGGAACATGATAGGGGCCCCACATAAAATGTGGACTCTGATGAGGCCCCTGATGTAGGGGCGGACTCTGATGTAAAGGAGAACTCTAATGTAAGTGTCAACTTTGATGGGGACTCTGGTGTAAGAGGGACCCTGATGGGCTTAAAATTATTTGGAATTTATTTGCTTTCTTTTACTGAAGTTCTGAATCACATCATGTTCATTGCAAAAAACTCAAAGAGAACGTCATTGATTCAAATTTTATTCATTCATTAGAACACAAATCTTTGTAAAATATCCGATGTGTCTGTCATACTAAAAAGTTTTTAGACCTCTATTATAAGCTTTTGGTTGGACAATTACCTTGTTTTTCTGTCTCTTTTTGATGCTTACTTTATGTTCTGTATTAAAATGTTTCATATATTTTACAGAAAAACTACTGTAACATTCACATCCCCATACATATAAATATAACAATGATTATAATTAATAATAATAGTTATTATTATTTGCATGTGTCACAAGTCTAACATAACACTGATCTATTTTTATCACTGTATATTGTTAACAAGATTTAGGGATCTGACAACCAACACCAGAAGTCCATTGTCAGATTTATAAGAGGTGTTTGCAGATTTCTCAATGGTGGCTGTCATATCTCCCATCCAAACCACCATATTGCAGAGCTGGCATGCATTATTGTGGATTCGGTAACTTATGCTCCATAGTCTAGTGACTCCTGCCAGTTGGTTACTAGGGATGGCGCCAGCGATCTTTGCTGCAGCTGAGCCCTTTAAACCAGAGCATAATGAAAGCATCTTTGATGTCCTGAGGCTCTGTACCCGCTTTCCAGCAACTGTACGGGAAGACGTGTCTGCTTTCATGCCATATGGTCACCTTCTGAAATTCTCCATTGGCAAACTCATGAGGATCAGCTGCTACCAATTTTATTCTGCTAAACTAAAAAAATTATTTTTACGCATTCTTAGTTCTTTCAGAAATGATTAATTACAAAATATTCCCCCATCGAACAGTTTGGGATTTTTTGAACAATTAAAATTATTTGATGGTTGAGACATGTAAAATGACATACATTTTTCCATCAAATACTGTATAAGTACAATTTGCTATCATTTGTAATAAGTGAAAAGAAATGCCAATACTTACTTGCATCTGATCAAATTGTAACATGAATGGTGTGATCTTATTATTATTATTTTTGATTTTGTGACCATGAAACCATGTATGGCAGTAGTGCAAAAGAAGGGTGACCAATTGGAATTGCCATGGAAGAACAATAACGATATATGTGGCAAGGTTACAATTTTAAATTTTATTCAATAGCAAGAACGAATAAGAAGGAAGGAACTTGGAAGGCAGAAAGGGGAGGAGAGAAAAAAAGGAAAGAAGAAAAGGAATGTAGTATGAAAGGAAGGAAGGAAGAATGGGAGGAAAGGAAGAAAGGAAAGAAGCAAGGGAGGGTGGGATGAAAGGAAGGAAGGAAGGAAGAAAGGAAGCAGAGAAGGAAAGGTAGAAAGGATTGAAGCAGAAGTGTCTGGCACCCAGGGCACATGCCCTGCATCTCCTGCAGGGTACCTGGGGTCCCTGAAGTCATGATCTTCCATCACTGCTGTAGTTGACATTGCTCTGCATCAGCTGCAGCTGCCTGACATATACTTCAGACCTGGGGGATGTTCCCCCTAGGCTGCTTATTAACTCTGACATGTCACATGACACACATGAGGCGAAGCCTGGGCGGAAGAAAACACCCCATGCTGTGCTGTATCTGAGAGAGGATTTGTGCTAAAAAGCGGTAATTAGGGGGAGATGATTTGTGTGGTTGTGGTTGAATTTGGGCAATTTGTGCTAGGAAGATACTCCTGACTAGGGATGAGCCGAACACCCCCCGGTTCGGTTCGCACCAGAACCCGCGAACGGACCGCAAGTTCGCACGAACGTTAGAACCCCATTGACGTCTATGGGACTCGAACGTTCGAAATCAAAAGTGCTCATTTTAAAGGCTAATTTGCATGGTATTGTCCTAAAAAGGGTTTGGGGACCCGGGTCCTACCCCAGGGGACATGTATCAATGCAAAAAAAACTTTTAAAAACGGCCGTTTTTTCGGGAGCAGTGATTTTAATGATGCTTAAAGTAAAAAAAAAAAAGTGAAATATTCCTTTAAAAATCGTACCTGGGGGGTGTCTATAGTATGCCTGTAAAGTGACGCGTGTTTCCCATGTTTAGAACAGTCCCTGCACCAAATGTCATTTTTAAAGGAAAAAATCTCATTTAAAACTGCTTGCGGGTTTAATGTCATGTCGGGTCATGGCAATATGGATGAAAATCAGTGAGACAAACGGCATGGGTACCCCCCAGTCCATTACCAGGCCCTTTGGGTCTTGTATGGATATTAAGGGGAACCCCGCACCCAAATTAAAATAAGGAAAGGTCCCTATATACTCTGAACAGCAGTATTCAGGCGGTGCAAACAAGACAGGGACTGTAGGTTTGTTGTTAAGTAGAATCTGTTTGTAATTTTGAACATTTTTAATGTGTTTAGCTCCAGCCAAAAAATCTTTTCTAAGCTTTTTGGAAAACATAGGGAAGGGTTATCACCCCTGTGACATTTGTTTTGCGTCTTTCCTCCTCTTCAGAAGATTTCACCTCACTTTTTTGTCCCAATGAAAAATGTTTTTTGAAAATTTGGGTTTTTTTGTGGAACAAGGATTGGAAAGCATCAGTGGAAAGGAGAAATTGTTTTCCCATATTAACTCTTACAGGAGAGAATTTCCCTTCCTTAGGGGTAGATTTCATCTCACTTCCTGTTGTCTCCTTCCGTTTGCAAGTAGGAGTCGTTTGTAAGTTAGATGTTTGAAAGTAGGGTCCTGCCCTATATACTCAGCAGAAATTTGGGCCTTAGGTGTTGCTGTGGCCAAAACACTGTAAGCCCTCACAGGGCCCTGCTGTGAAATATTAGATCAAGAATTGTAATTACATGCCCCTGTTGAACAGGAGCTGAAAAATTAGGCCTTAGGCACTGGTGCTGGTGCCACAACACTGCAACCCCTCACAGACACTCTAGTTGGAACGCAGGAACGAGCCCTGCTGCAAAGTATTGCATCAAAAATTGTAATTACACGCCCCTGTTAGACAGGGGCAGAAAAATTGGGCCTTAGGCACTGGTGCTGGTGCCACAACACTGCAACCCCTCACAGACACTCTAGTTGGAACGCAGGAACGAGCCCTGCTGCAAAGTATTGCATCAAAAATTGTAATTACACGCCCCTGTTAGACAGGGGCAGAAAAATTGGGTCTTAGGCACTGGTGCTGGTGCCACAACACTGCAACCCCTCACAGACACTCTAGTTGAAACGCAGGAACAAGCCCTGCTGCAAAGTATTGCATCAAAAATTGTAATTACACGCCCCTGTTAGACAGGGGCTGAAAAATTGGGTCTTAGGCACTGGTGCTGGTGCCACAACACTGCAACCCCTCACAGACACTCTAGTTGGAATGCAGGAACGAGCCCTGCTGCAAAGTATTACATCAAAAATTGTAATTACACGCCCCTGTTAAACAGGGGCTGAAAAATTGTGCCTTAGGCACTGGTGGTGGCGCCCAGAACCAAAAATGTTCTTACAAGCTATCAGCGTGATGATTGAGGAGGAAGAGGATAATTACTCAGGGGTAGTCACTCAGCATCAGCATAGGCAGTCTTTGAAGGGATCTGAGATTTCAAAAAAAATTATTCGGTTACATCTGCATCAGGTGCTTGGTAGCTGGTGGTGATCCAAGACTGATTCATTTTTTTGAAGGTCAGCCGATCAAACGAGTCGGTGGACAGACGCACCCTGTGATCGGTTACCACGCCTCCAGCAGCACTGAATGTGCGTTCCGAAAGAACGCTGGATGCAGGACAGGCCAGTAGCTCAATTGCATACTGTGCAAGCTCTGGCCAGTGATCCATCCTCAAGACCCAGTAACCCAGAGGATTTTCGGTGGGAAAGGTGTCCAAGTCTGATCTTGCCCCTAGGTATTCCTGCACCATGTAAAACAGACGCTGGCGATGGTTGCTGGAACCGATCATACCTTGGGGCTGCGGACCAAAAAATTGTCTGAACGCATCGGTCAGACGGCCACCTTCTCCACCGCTCCTTCTTTGACTGACCGAAGCCTCAGCAACACGTTGTCCAGAAACAGGAGTTTGTAACCTCCCAGTCTCTGGGAACGCGTTGCACAGACCTTTCTGCAAGGCCTCCCGAAGATGTTTCATCCTCTGTTCCCTCTGCGATGGCAAGATAAGGTCCGCAACCTTACCCTTGTAACGTGGATCAAGGAGGGTTGCCAGCCAGTATTGGTCCTTCTCCTTGATACCACGAATACGAGGATCCTTACGCAGGCTTTGCAGGATCAGGGAGGCCATGCAGCGTAGGTTTGCTGAGGCATTCGGTCCGGAGTCCTCTGGGTCACTAAGGACAACAACGTCCGCAGCCACCTCCTCCCAGCCACGTACAAGTCCATGTGTTCCTTGGGACTGATCCCTTAAAGACTGCTGATGCTGAGTGCCAGGCTCCACCTCCATACTGACACAATCTTCCTCCTCCTCCTCCTCCTCCTCCTCGTCCTCTTCCTGTGTGATCGGCGGGCACGCAGGAACACTGTCTGGATAAAGGGGGCCTTGAGAGCTAAGGAAGTCCTCCTCTTCCTGCCTCTGTTCTGCCTCAAGTGCCCTGTCCATTATTCCACGCAGCGTGTGCTCCAACAGGTGGACAAGGGGGACAGTGTCACTGATGCATGCACTGTCAGTGCTCACCATCCTCGTGGCCTCCTCGAATGGTGACAGGACAGTGCATGCATCCCTGATCATGGCCCACTGGCGTGGGGAAAAAAAACCAAGGTCCCCTGACCCTGTCCTGGTGCCATAGTCGCACAGGTACTCATTGATGGCCCTCTGCTGCGTGTGCAGCCGCTGCAGCATGGCCAACGTCGAGTTCCACCTGGTGGGCATGTCACAGATTAGGCGGTTCTTGGGCAGGTTAAACTCCTTTTGGAGGTCCGTCAGCCGAGCACTGGCATTATATGACCGGCGGAAATGCACAGAGACTTTCCTGGCCTGCCTCAGGACATCCTGTAAGCCCGGGTACCTGCCCAAGAACCGCTGCACCACCAAGTTAAGGACGTGAGCCAAACAGGGCACATGGGTCAGTTGTCCCTGTCGGAGGGCAGAGAGGAGGTTGGTGCCATTGTCGCAAACCACCATTCCTGCCTTAAGTTGGCGTGGCGTCAACCACCTCTGAACCTGCCCCTGCAGAGCTGACAGAACCTCTGCCCCAGTGTGGCTCCTGTCCCCCAAGCACACCAGCTCAAGCACCGCATGGCATCTTTTGGCCTGCGTACTTGCGTAGCCCCTTGAACGCCTACGGAGCACCGCTGGTTCCGAGGAAGAGGCCATGGAGGAAGAAGAAGAGGAGGGGGTGGAGGAGAGAGGTGTGTCACAATCAGCATTTTGGAGGCGTGGTGGCGGAACAACCTCCAACACTACTGCACCTTGTCCTGCATCCTTCCCAGCTGCCAGCAGAGTCACCCAATGCGCCGTGAAACTTAAGTAACGTCCCTGTCCATGCCTGCTGGACCATGAGTCAGCGGTAATATGCACCTTACCACTGACCGCCCTGTCCAGCGAGGCATGGACATTGCCTTCCACATGCCGGTAGAGAGCGGGAATCGCCTTCCGTGAGAAAAAGTGGCGTTTGGGTACCTGCCACTGAGGAACCGCACATTCCACAAACTCACGGAAGGGGGCAGAGTCTACCAACTGAAAAGGCAGCAGTTGAAGTGCTAGCAATTTTGCCAAGCTAGCATTCAACCGCTGGGCATGTGGATGGCTGGGAGCAAACTTCTTTCGGCGCTGCAGCAGCTGGGGCAGGGAAATTTGCCTGGTACAATCTGACGTCGGTGTACCAAAAGCAGATTGCCCACAAGTACTTGGCTGTGACACACCTAATTCTACACCTTCATTCCTCTCACTGCAGGTCTCAGAGAGGACTGAAGGTCTAGTGGGGTTGGAAATCTCAGCTGATGAGGAGCAAGGAGAGATCGTCTTTGTTCTTTGGTGTGGGTCTTTTAGATACGCTTGCCAACGAACTGCATGGCAGGTCAACATATGTCTGGTCAAGCATGTGGTACCCAAGCGGGAGATGTTTTGGCCACGCGAGATACGCTTGAGACATATGTTGCAAATAGCAGCGGTGCGATCTGATGCACTCGTCTCAAAAAAGGCCCACACCAAAGAACTTTTTGAATAACGCGCAGAGACTGCAGCGCCCTGCACATGTGGAGCTTTGGGGTGTGATGCAGTCAATGTGCTGCCCTTAGGCTGGCCCCTGGAGGGCATCCTGCCTAGTTGGTGATGTGCCACCTCCTCCTCCTCCTCCTCCTCCTCCTCTCTCCTATCAGGCACCCACGTTGAGTCAGTGACCTCATCATCCCCTCCCTCCTCATCACTGGAGCAAACCTGGCAGTATGCTGCAGCAGGGGGAGCATGACTGCCAGATTGCTGTCCTTCTTGGGCACCCCCTCTGTCCGTGCTCATGTTACTGCTTTCATTGAGCTCAGTATCATCATCAGAGCCTTCCAAACGCTGGGCATCCTCCTGGAGCATGTACCCAACACTGTGGTCAAACAGTTCGAGGGAATCCTCATGAGGACATGGTGGAGCTAGGGAAGGAGTCACTGATGACATTGAGCTGAGGGAAGAGGCCGCTGCTTTGCCAGACAAAGCACCCTGGGCATGGGTGAGAGAGGATGAGGAGGATGAGGACGGCTTGGTCATCCACTCGACCAAGTCTTCCGCATGTTGCGGCTCAACACGGCCAGCTGCCGAAAAAAAGGCCAAGCGTGTCCCATGGCCACGTGCTGATGAGGATGCACCGTCTCCACGACCAGCACTAGACACAGAGCCTGCTTGCCCTCTCTTATTGGCTTGTGACTGTCTGCCTCTCCTTCTTGGCCTTCCAGACATACTAATGGCCTGTAGCTGCACTAAGCTGGGATAGAACACCTGTAATTTTCTTAAGGTAGCTTTATATACTGTAACCAGACAAGCCTGCCTGTCAGTAGGAAGATAACAGGAACGGATCTAGCTGAACACTGTGAGCAGGACGTACTGCACTAAATGTATATAGCAGGAACGGATCTAGCTGAACACTGTGAGCAGGACGCACTGCACTGAATGTAAATAGCAAGAACGGATCTAGCTGAACACTGTGAGCAGGACGCACTGCACTGAATGTAAATAGCAGGAACGAATCTAGCTGAACACTGTGAGCAGGACGCACTGCACTGAATGTAAATAGCAGGAACGGATCTAGCTGAACACTGTGAGCAGGACGCACTGCACTGAATGTAAATAGCAGGAACGGATGTAGCTGAACACTGTGAGCACAACGCACTGCACTAAATGTAAATACCAGGAACGGATCTAGCTGAACACTGTGAGCAGGACGCACTGCACTGAATGTAAATAGCAGGAACGGATCTAGCTGAACACTGTGAGCAGGACACACTGTACTAAATGTAAATAGTCTAGCTGCCTGACCGTGGTACTAATAGGATCAAAAAGAACACCTGTAATTTTCTTAAGGTAGCTTTATATACTGTAACCAGACAAGCCTGCCTGTCAGTAGGAAGATAACAGGAACGGATCTAGCTGAACACTGTGAGCAGGACGCACTGTACTAAATGTAAATAGTCTAGCTGCCTGACCGTGGTACTAATAGGATCAAAAAGAACACCTGTAATTTTCTTAAGGTAGCTTTATATACTGTAACCAGAAAAGCCTGCCTGTCAGTAGGAAGATAACAGGAACGGATCTAGCTGAACACTGTGAGCAGGACACACTGTACTAAATGTAAATAGTCTAGCTGCCTGACCGTGGTACTAATAGGATCAAAAAGAACACCTGTAATTTTCTTCAGGTAGCTTTATATACTGTAACCAGACAAGCCTGCCTGTCAGTAGGAAGATAACAGGAACGGATCTAGCTGAACACTGTGAGCAGGACACACTGTACTAAATGTAAATAGTCTAGCTGCCTGACCGTGGTACTAATAGGATCAAAAAGAACACCTGTAATTTTCTTCAGGTAGCTTTATATACTGTAACCAGACAAGCCTGCCTGTCAGTAGGAAGATAACAGGAACGGATCTAGCTGAACACTGTGAGCAGGACGTACTGCACTAAATGTATATAGCAGGAACGGATCTAGCTGAACACTGTGAGCAGGACGCACTGCACTGAATGTAAATAGCAGGAACGGATGTAGCTGAACACTGTGAGCAGGACGCACTGCACTAAATGTAAATACCAGGAACGGATCTAGCTGAACACTGTGAGCAGGACGCACTGCACTGAATGTAAATAGCAGGAACGGATGTAGCTGAACACTGTGAGCACGACGCACTGCACTAAATGTAAATACCAGGAACGGATCTAGCTGAACACTGTGAGCAGGACGCACTGCACTGAATGTAAATAGCAGGAACGGATCTAGCTGAACACTGTGAGCAGGACGCACTGCACTAAATGTAAATACCAGGAACGGATCTAGCTGAACACTGTGAGCAGGACGCACTGCACTGAATGTAAATAGCAGGAACGGATCTAACTGAACACTGTGAGCAGGACGCACTGCACTAAATGTAAATACCAGGAACGGATCTAGCTGAACACTGTGAGCAGGACGCACTGCACTGAATGTAAATAGCAGGAACGGATCTAGCTGAACACTGTGAGCAGGACGCACTGCACTAAATGTAAATACCAGGAACGGATCTAGCTGAACACTGTGAGCAGGACGCACTGCACTGAATGTAAATAGCAGGAACGGATCTAGCTGAACACTGTGAGCAGGACGCACTGCACTGAATGTAAATAGCAGGAACGGATCTAGCTGAACACTGTGAGCAGGACGCACTGTACTGAATGTAAATAGCAGGAACGGATCTAGCTGAACACTGTGAGCAGGACGCACTGCACTGAATGTAAATAGCAGGAACGGATCTAGCTGAACACTGTGAGCAGGACGCACTGTACTGAATGTAAATAGCAGGAACGGATCTAGCTGAACACTGTGAGCAGGACGCACTGCACTGAATGTAAATAGCAGGAACGGATCTAGCTGAACACTGTGAGCAGGACGCACTGCACTGAATGTAAATAGCAGGAACGGATCTAGCTGAACACTGTGAGCAGGACGCACTGTACTGAATGTAAATAGCAGGAACGGATCTAGCTGAACACTGTGAGCAGGACACACTGCACTGAATGTAAATAGCAGGAACGGATCTAGCTGAACACTGTGAGCAGGACGCACTGTACTGAATGTAAATAGCAGGAACGGATCTAGCTGAACACTGTGAGCAGGACGCACTGTACTGAATGTAAATAGCAGGAACGGATCTAGCTGAACACTGTGAGCAGGACGCACTGCACTGAATGTAAATAGCAGGAACGGATCTAGCTGAACACTGTGAGCAGGACGCACTGCACTGAATGTAAATAGCAGGAACGGATCTAGCTGAACACTGTGAGCAGGACGCACTGTACTGAATGTAAATAGCAGGAACGGATCTAGCTGAACACTGTGAGCAGGACACACTGCACTGAATTTAAATAGCAGGAACGGATCTAGCTGAACACTGTGAGCAGGACGCACTGTACTGAATGTAAATAGCAGGAACGGATCTAGCTGAACACTGTGAGCAGGACACACTGCACTGAATGTAAATAGCAGGAACGGATCTAGCTGAACACTGTGAGCAGGACGCACTGTACTGAATGTAAATAGCAGGAACGGATCTAGCTGAACACTGTGAGCAGGACACACTGCACTAAATGTAAATAGTCTAGATAGAAGATAACAGGAACGGATCTAGCTAAACTGAATACAGTGTATATATATATATGCAACACCTGGGATGCATATATATACACAATACACTGTAAGTGCAGCTAACTGACTGACTGTTCTGCCTAATCTATCTAACTCAAATCAAATGACACTGTCTCTCTCTCTCTCTATCTCTCAGCACACCGGAACACACACTACACAGGGCCGCCGTGCAGGCGGCCTTATATAGTGTGGGGTGTGTACTAAATCCCCTGAGCCATAATTGGCCAAAGCCACCCTGGCTTTGGCCAATTACAGCTCTCTCTACTGACGGCGCTGTGATTGGCCAAGCATGCGGGTCATAGTGCATGCTTGGCCAATCATCAGCCAGCAATGCACTGCGATGCCGCAGTGAATTATGGGCCGTGACGCGCCACACGAATTTGGCGCGAACGGCCCATATCGTTCGCAATTCGGCGAACGACCGAACAGCCGATGTTCGAGTCGAACATGGGTTCGACTCGAACACGAAGCTCATCCCTACTCCTGACCCCCGCACTCTGCACATTGCACCCACCTGACTAAAGTATCTTGTAATCCTGACACCTGCACTGTGCGTGTTACAGTATGTACTTCTAAACTCGGCATTGACCACTGCATATGCATTGATTGAAATTCAACCAGTTCAGCAGGGTCAAATTTCGATCTGTGTGTGGTTGCTCTTGTCAGACAGAAATCAATCATTTGATCAACTTCTGTTGAAGGGACATGTTGGACATTACGACGTACGTGTTTTACGTCACCGCATTCAGAATGATTGGATTTTCCGACAACTTTGTGTGACCGTGTGTATGCAAGACAAGTTTGAGCCAACATCCGTCGGAAAAAAACCTAGGATTTTTTTGTCGGAATGTCCGATCAATGTTCGACCGTGTGTACGGGGCATAAGAATACAATGTCTTCACTGGCTGAATGAAAAAAAAGCTAACCATGTATGACCAGCTTAACAGACTCCTGTCCTATATACACTATATTGTGTACAGTGTTCATTGCCTCACTTATTGCTTGTTGCTAAGCATTCACTGACTATTTTAATAAAGTTCTTCTTTAATTAAGGTAGACTAGACAAAGTGTTAGCTCTCTATTTTCAGTGTACACAAATTTATATGTGATTTTTTTCATTTTTTTTAAAATGATTGTGCTGAGGTTTATGCATGTCTGTAGGACTCATGCTTGTGACACAGCAATCAAAGCATATTTTGTCTATACAAAAACCGGTATGTTTTATTTAACCATGCCCATTTAAGCTTCTCCCACTGTTAACACAATTTCACTGTTCACCTCAGCATGCTACTCACACCACATTACTACTCTACATGGGGTGCCCAAAGGTACCCCAGACCTTTTACAATCCTAGCCACACTCTGGAATGAAGGAGGGAGGGGAGGAAGAAAGGGAAGAAGAAAGGAGAGAGGGAAGGAGGAAAAAAGGAAGGAATGAAAAAATTAAGGGAGAGAATAAGAAAGGAGGAAAGGAAGGGAGAGAGGAAGGAAGAAAGAAAACAAGGGAGGAAAAACAAAGGGGGTAAGGAGGGAAGAAGTAGACATGCTATAAATACGGGTCCTGACATTTTTTTTTTTTTTTTGTCAAAAGGTGCTGATTACCTGGCTGTCAGAGCTCCAGGGTTGTCAACTACACAGTCTTGGCAGCTGACATTACTATGCGATCTCAGGAGCTGGGAGACAGCATGTGAGATGTTAGACCACTTGAAGCCCATGCAAATATCCTGTAACTCTTTCATAAGTAAATCTGCAAAGTTATAATCATTTTAGCCTAAAGCTGGTCAGAGATGGTTTGAAATTTTAGTCCACGTGTGACTGCCCCCGTTTGACCGAAGTCGGTGGTTAGATTGACTTCTGTCGAACAGATAAACTGGAAAACTTTTGTTGATCAGAAGCTGCAACCAACCAGCTGCAGCCGATGCTGTCCCACTGTCAGAATACAATATCATGGCAGATGTTGATTCCTAAAGCAGAAATATGTCACAGCAACAAATACCATAACATTAGCAGCGCTAAAATAATCCAAACGCTTTAGGATTTGTTCAAAGTTCGCTAAAATAGTTAAATAAGTATGAAGTCCACTTTATATATAAAATGAGGCAAATGTAAATGTAGGATTGTCCATCACAGAAAAAACATTGCAGATAGTAATTCAAAACAATCGCCTCCTCCACACTGCACGTGTCACAATCCCCCTAGGGAATTCACTTACCAGATGATACTGGGTTATACGCTTATTGGTCAATGGATGATGTCTGCTCACTGCATACACTCCGTCAGATGATCCTGGATTATACACTTGGCTTGCAATGGGTGTTGTCAGCTCTTTGCATGTAATCCATCTAGATGTTTGCTCGTCACAAGCAGAGAACAAAGATACACATAGCATAATCCAGTACTAAAAGGTATTTATTATAGGTTTCCTTAAGATTGCACACTTATAGGGCGTACACACGGTCGGACTTTGTTCGGACATTCCGACAACAAAATCCATGGATTTTTTCCGACGGATGTTGGCTCAAACTTGTCTTGCATACACACGGTCACACAAAGTTGTCGGAAAATCCGATCGTTCTGAACGCGGTGACGTAAAACATGTACGTCGGGACTATAAACGGGGCAGTGGCCAATAGCTTTCATCTCTTTATTTATTCTGAGCATGCGTGGCACTTTGTCCGTCAGATTTGTGTACACACGATCGGAATTTCCGACAACGGATTTTGTTGTCGGAAAATTTTATCTCCTGCTCTCCAACTTTGTGTGTCGGAAAATCCGATGGAAAATGTCCGATGGAGCCCACACACGGTCGGAATTTCCGACAACACGCTCCGATCGGACATTTTCCATCGGAAAATCCGACCGTGTGTACGGGGCATTACAGTGTAATTCAAAATAAAAGAGCATGTAACAACAATGTATCACAAGTCGATATTCCTGACTACCTCTCACCGCTCCAGCAGTGTTCCCGGGTGAGGAAAGCAGGAAAGCCGACGATGTAGGTTGCTGCTGATTCCTCCTTCCCTTTTTGTGGATGGAGGAATAGATCCATCTATGGCCAGCTTAATGTTCCTTTCATTACAAGTTCTCTTTGTGTTCCGCGTAAAGTGCTGCAGCATATGTCTGTAGTTTTTCAATAAACAAAATTAAAAATATATAAATACTTAAATGCAAAAGCCAACAAAAACAAAAGCACGCTGAACATTACCTTACTACGCAAATATGACTTTATTGTTATTATTATTATTATTATTCAACAATTTACTCAAATGTGAACCAAAAGTTATTCTTCTTTAATTGTTCTTACTTATACAATTTAGGCATAATGTCTGTTTTTAATAAAAATGCCTAATTAATCTTGCCTCCTATTATTTTTTATGGCTAAATTATTTTATGTTTTTTTTTTTTTATGTTACTATGATATACATTCTCAAACCTCTTCTAGCAAAGCCGCCTTTTATGATTTTTAGCCCAGAATCTTTTTCCAGTTTTTCCCAGTTCAGAATGTCTTTATTAAAAAGTTGGATTTTATCTACCTATTAGATTTTCCATCAGTGTCAGGACGCAGATGTGAACATTCTGCCTAATTTCATTGGCTCTTGGGGGGTATTCATTTCACCCTGTGCAGCTGATATGGAGAATCTTATTACTCTAGGCTAAATGTACTGTTATAGTCTGCACTGCTAATTTTATTGACTTTTTGAACCCACTTCTCTTTGAGCACCATAAATGCACTTAAGCACTTTATAATGACAGACTCTATAAACGTCCAATTTTGTTTTTCTTCAAAATGTATTGTTACAAGAAGAATATTTAAAATGTAGTATTTTTTAACTTTTATCTTTATGGATATAATAATCATAATTTGATGAGTGGAGTTAAAGTGACCTAGTGTTAGAGTACACTTTATATGCTAAGTGCTGCATGTTAAGTATTGTGTAAATGTAACACTTTGAGGTATTTAAAGCATACCTTCACCCCTTCCGCAGCACTCTCCTCCTCTCCATCCTGCCCCCCCCCGCAGCACGGATTACAGGGTTTTTACATTTTTTTTACTTGCTTTTTTTTCTTGGTAAAAGCATCGGCCCGCCCACCCAGAAGAGCCAGCAGCTGTCAGGAGGAAACATGGCAGCGCCAGACCTATGCAGCAGCTTCAGAGAAGAGATCCCAGAAGCTCATTGGGGTGGTGGATGGAGCTGGGATGGGATTGGGATAGTGGACAGAGCCGGGATGGGATCGGGGTGGTTGATAGACCCAGAATGGGATCAGGGGAATGGATGGAGTCAGAATGGGATCGGGGTGGTGGATAGAGCTGGGATGGGGTCGGGGTGGTAGATAGAGGCAGAACAGGATTGGGGGAATGGATGGAGTTGGGATGGGATTGGGGTGGTGGATGGAGCAGGAATAGGATCGTGGTGGTGGATGGAGCCGGGATGGGATCAGGGTGATGGATGGAGCTGAGATGTGATTGAGGTAATGGATGGAGCTGGAATGGGATCAGGGTGGTGGTGCAGCCGGGATAGGATCAGGGGGGGTGGATGGAGCTGGAATGGGATCGGAGGAATGGATGGAGTTGGGATGGGATCAGAGTGGTGGATGGAGCCGGAATGAGATCGGGGTGGTGGAGGGAGCCGAGATGGGATCGGGGGGATAGATGGAGTATGGATGGGATTGGGGGAATGAATAGAGTTGGGATGGGATCGGGGTGGTGGATGGAGCTGGGATTGAATTGGGGTGGTGGATACAGCCAGAATGGGATTGGTGGAATGGATGGAGTTGGGATGGGATTGGGGTGGTGGATGGAGCAGGAATAGGATCGGGGTGGTGGATGGAGCAGGAATGGGATTGTGGTGGTGGATGGAGCCGGGATGGGAACGAGGGGATGGCTGGAGCTGAGATGAGATTGAGGTGATGGATGCAGCTGGAATGGGATCAGGGTGGTGGTGCAGCCTGGATAGAATCAGGGGGGAGATGGATGGAGCTGGGATGAGATCAGGGGAATGGATGGAGTTGGGATGCGATCAGAGTGGTGGATAAAGCCAGAATGAGATTGGGGTGGTGGAGGGAGCCGGGATGGGATTGGGGGGATAAATGGAGTATGGATGGGATCGGGGGAATGGATAGAGTTGGGATGGGATTGAGGTGGTGGATGGAGCCGGGATGGGATCGGGGGGGATGGATGGAGCTGGGATGGGACCAGCGTGGTGGATGAAGACTAGCATGCTGTAGAGCAGTGGTCCTCCAGTCCTCAGGACCCACCAACAGGCCAGATTTAAAGTAGTAACTTGAGGAGATGCAGACTAGAATACTGCAATCACTGAGCAGCAAATTATATCACCTGTGATTTATTTCACTTATCTTGCAAACCTGGCCTGTTAGTAGGTCCTGAGGACAGTAGCTGAGAACTACTGCTGTAGAGCACAGAGCAACTACAATTACACACACACAGCTCTTCTGGTTACAGGAGAGCAAACTAAATTTGGCTAATCAAAAAAACCTGGAAACTGGACAAGAGGGTGGCACACAGCAAAGAGCCTGATCTTCCCACCAGCCTCCCAGTTCCCTTCCAACCCACGGACACGGATGCTGAGGCAGTCCACCTCAAACTGACATCACCGACACAACAGCATTTTTTCCTTTCACTAACACAGACACAGCGGCATTTTTTCTTCCAGTAATACCACTGACCCAGGGGCATTTTTCACTTCCAGTGACAGCACTCTTTCCCTGCTCTATCCAAAACTAGAAAAAAGTTTTTAGCTTGATATAGATTTTAGCAGAATTAATTTTGACATCAAACATCGATTTAGTTTTAGTCGTACTCTTTTGACTAAAATGCCATATTAGTTTTAGTCATATTTTAGTCATCTGAATTGTTTTAGTTTAAGTCGTATTTTAGTAGAATAAAATCTAATGGGTTTAGTTAAATTGTGATGCATTATTTAAAGTGGACCTTCAGTCATTTTTTCATCTTTCCATCTATTAAATCTTCTGCTCTTGTTGTTTTAACTTTAGATAGTAAAACATTTTTTCTTCTGCCAGTAAATACCCTATACAGCCCACTTCCTGTTTCTTGTCTGGAAAAAAAGCCTAGGCTTATGACATCATGCACAGCTCTCTATCATTCTTGTGAGAGTTTGCCAGGAAGGGAGGGGGGATGAGTCATAAGAGGGCCAATGAGAGCTGTAGAGCTGCAGAGCTGGAGGTGTGCCTCTGTGTGTCTGTATAAAGGGGAAAGGGGAAAGAGGAGAGGGGAGGAAAGGGGGAGGGGGGAAGGGAACAAGAGGGAGAAGAAGGGGGGGGTGGAGGGGAAGACGGGGGGAAAAGGGAGAGGGGGGGAGGGGGGGAGTGACAGGGAGAGAAAACAGGGGGGGGGGGGAGATGGGGGAAGGGAGAGGAGGAAAGAGGGATGGTGACCAGTCTTTATAAAAAAAAACAAGTTTCATAAACAAACAAAAATATTGCTTTCTGACAAACAGAAAAGCAACTTTAAAATAAATAAATAAATAAAAAATGTAAACTCTATTTGCTATAATGCCATTGCATATACAGGTGCATCTCATAAAAATTAGAATATTATCAGAAAGTTGATTTATTTCAGCAATTCAATTAAAAAAGGGAATATATATTTTATATAGATGCGTACACACTGAGTGATCTATTGCAAGCATTGCTTTCTTTTAATTTTGATGATTATGGCTTGCAGCTAGGGATGGGCGAATAGTTCGGCCCGAGCATAGGTTCAGGCCGAACATTCGCTGTTCAGACGTTCGCCGAACAGCCAAACAAACGGGTCGTTCAACCGTTTGTTCGCCTCCCCAAACCAACCACAAATTCATGAACAGTGAACAGTGCATTGCAAGTCCTGATTGGCTGAAGCCAGTGAAAGCTTCAGCCAATCAGGACACAGAGCACTGTCAGAGTCATGATTGGACACTGTCATCATGACTTTATCCAATCATGGCTCATTCCCGCCCCACAGTATAAAGGTATTCTTTCAATGGCAACCATTTTCAGTGTGATTTCAGCGTGGAGAGAGATAGAACAGGGCTCTGTTCAGTGCTATCAGTTAGTTAGTGTGCTATACTGTGCTATTTTACTTCAATTGTCAGTGTAGAATATTAGTTTAGTGTCAGTCTAGGGATAGTGTGAGTGTAGTGAGGAGGACCATCATTCAGATTTCCATAGTGTGCAGCTAGAGTAGGGACAGCTCAGATAGTTTCACTGTAGTGTAGTGAGACCGTGTCATTCATACATACATTAGTGTGGAGTAGGGACAGCTCAGATAGTGTCAGTGATCTTTACATTAGTGTATAGCTAGAGTAGAGACAGCTCAGATAGCGTCAGTGTAGTGACGGTTGAACACCGTCTATTTGATTGCGTTACTGCCAGTTTAACGCCATTTACTTCTGTGTGCGTTACTGCCAGTTTAACGCCATATAACGCTCTTTAGGCATGTGATCGGCTGTGCCCAATCACAGCCGGTCACATGTAAACAAGGAAGTGCCGGTAATCGGCGCTCCTTGCCTCATACCGACAGAGTGTGAGGGGAGGAGAGCCGATCAGCGGCATCTCCATGCAGGGGGACATTTAGGAATGTAATCAGGGCACTGATCATCAGTGCCCTGATTACAATATTGAAAAACAGTGTCATAAATCAGTGCCCACCAATGCCATCTATCAGTGCCCACCAGTGGCCATCAGTACCGCCTCTCCGTGCCACCTATCAGTGCCCACCAGTGCCGCCTAACAGTGCCACCTATCAGTGCCCATAAGTGCGGCATATTAGTGCCTCCTGATCAGTGCCACCTAATCAGTGCCCATAAGTGCTGCCTCATTAGTGCCCATAAGTGCCACCTCATCAATGCCCACTAGTTCAGCCTATCCGGCCCATCAGTGCTGCCTCATCAGCGCACATCAGTTGAAGGCAAAAAATTACTTAGTTACAAAATTTACTGACAAAAGTGAAAAACATTTTTTTCAAAATGTTTGGTGTTTTTTTTTTTTGGAAAAAATAAAAAAACCCAATAGTGATTAAATACCACCAAAAGAAAGCTCTATTTGTGTAAAGAAAATGATAAAAAATTTGTTTGGGTACAGTGTAGCATGACCGCGCAATTGTCATTCAAAGTGTTCAAAGACGTTCGGGTCCCATTGACTTTAATAGGGTTCGTTATTCGGGTCCAAACTTTTGCGGTGTTCGGAAGTTCTGGTGCGAACCGAACAGGGGTCTGTTTGGCCCATCCCTACTTGCAGGTAGTGAAAACCCAAAATTTAGTATCTCAGAAAATATGAATATTACATAAGACCAATAAAAAAAACATTTTTAATACAGAAATGTTGCTTACTGAAACGTATATCCATGTACAGTATATTATGCGCTCAATACTTGATCAGGACTCCTTTTGCATGAATTACTGAATCAATGCGGCGTGGCATGGAGGTGATCAGCCTGTGGCACTGCTGAGGTGTTATGGAAGCCCAAGTTGCTTAGCGGCCTTCAGCTCATCTGCATTGTTGGGTCTGGTGTCTCATCTTCGTCTTGACAATACCCCACAGATTCTCTATGGGGTTTAGGTCAGGCGAGTTTGCTGACCAATCAAACACAGTGATACCATGATCATTAAACCAGGGATTGGTACTTTTGGCAGCATGGGTAGGTGCCAAGTCCTGCTGGAAGATTAAATCATCATCTCCATAAAGCTGTTCAGCAGAAGGAAACATGAAGTACTGTAGAATTTCCAGGTAGAGGGCTGCACTGACTTTGGACTATCTATGAAATATAATGTTCATGCTATGCTTCCCTAAAGAGTGGAGTGTATCTGTTATATGCTCTACTCATTTTCTTATCTCAATAAACTCTACACACGGGCGGAATATTGGACGGTATCAGCCAGTTTAACCGGTCAACATTCGGCCCCTGTGTACTGCAGCCGGTCTGACAGAAGCCGGCCATCTTCTGTCGAAGGGGCATGACTGAAGGGGCTCCCGTCAAAGGGGCTCCCAATCAGCGCTCACAGCCAATGGCTGAGACCGCTGACCGGAGTGTTCTGACAGATGGGGGGGGGGATGCGTCCCTCTGTCAGAACACAATAGCACAGCAGGGGAGATCGCTGTACTAACATCGGATTGTTAGTACAACGCATCTAACCTGAGCTGTCCGTTTTTTCATTCAGCCAGGTGGGCTGAACGAAAGAGAAATAGCAGTGTTTACTAGGCTTTACACTCCAGAAAATCTAACCTGTAAGTGCTTATCAGGTGTTTTGAACTCCCCAGTGTGACATCATGGGCTTAATAACAAAATACTACACTTCCTTGCGAAAACACCTCAAGATGTACGGACTTTAGAGGTACCATAAGAGAAAACATATTTGTATTAAAAGACATATTTATTAAAAACCAGATTAAAATATATTTTGGTACAACATGCATCTTAAAATACCATGCACAATTTTACTCTTTTTCATAGGTATTTATGAATACTGAGAAGGTATTTGTTCCCAAAGGGAGATACGCATTAATACCAATGACCCCTTAATGTAATCACTCAGCTCTTTATCAAATTATTACTCAGGTACAGATAAAGGATTGTGGCCCCTGGCACAGCGTTCTCCCAATTCTCAACGTGTTTCACAGAACACACTGCTTCTCCTGGATGGAACGATACATTACACAGCATTATAAAAAATAGAACATTTCAATCAGTAACATAATATATATAGACAAAGTACAATGTATACATACATTTTAAAGTGATTCGAAACCTTGTTTTGTTTTTTTAATAATAAACAAGTCATACTTATCTGCTCTGTGTAATAGTTTTGCACACAGCAGCCCTGAACCTCTTTTTCTGTTGTCCCCCACTGGCGCTCCTGGCTCCTCCCCTTTGGTAATTGCCTCCATAGGAAGCCACTTGCTATGAGGCCACTAGTGTAGGCACGATCCTGAGCCGAGCTGCCTGCATGCATAGATACAGATGGCCCCATCCCCCTGTTTCCTCATCACAGGGTTTGATTGGCAGCACCAGGAGCCAATGTTGCCCACTGTTGCCTCTGTCCTATGAGGAGCGAAAGAGCTGAGCATAGCGCTGGATCGAGATCGGGCTCAGGTAAGTATTTAAGGAGCTGGGGGGGGAAGCCAACATTTGAAAGGTTTTTTTTACCTTAATGCCGAGTACCATTAGAACCACTTTAAATATTATATTATACTCACTTCATGAGTAAACCTGTGATGTGTTTGAAGATGAGCAAAAACGAGGCAAAGCTAAATTATGGGTGGATACAGAGGTAAAATAAGGGGAAGGAAACACATATTGTCCCCGACATGAAAAGGGAGAAAGTTCACCACAGCCGACTGGAGACCAAGCTACATTAATCAATTAAATATCGAGTAAGTAAGTAACTATCGTAAATATCAAAATCATGCAAAGTAAGTATTGAGTAGTTTATATATATATATATATATATATATATATATATATATATATATATATATATATATATATATATATACGACAGGACCCGTTCTCCAATGCAAAAATGGATTTATATCAGATGCTCTTCAAGGCATAAAATAGTTACATGCTGCTGTACAGTTACGAGCATACCATGCTCTTCATCAGGTTTTGTGTAACTATTTTATGCCTTGAAGAGCATCTGATATAAATACATTTTTGCATTGGAGAACATGTCCCGTCGTTTTTTCTATTGGATATCGATGAAATATTGGGAGTCCACCCTGACACTGATCTCTACATAAGGAACCAGAGGAACAATAGAAGTAACCCACCCGAATAAATATATATATTATAATGAATATTTATAAGTGTAATTTCACTTTAAATATTAACAACAAGAAATGATATCTTGCTGTGAACTTGGGCATGAGAAGAGCTATTTCTGGTCCAATATTAAGACAGGTGACTCAATAGATATAGGCCGCAAAATGAATGCCTCAATATTAACCTATAAAAATGAAAATATATCGTGCATTATTATTGATTACTGAGCAAACATATAAAAAATAACACTACTCTGATCTTTAAGGAGGAACTAAACTGTATCTGAGCACCACAAACTGAAAAATCTATTTAATTCATTTTTAACATTGAAAGCAAACTCACCCATCCATCAATGTTTCCAGGCTTTATTTTGTTGTGAAATAATTTTAAAAACACCCCCCCTAGCATTTCTACTGTAGCTGCAGCCATTTTGAGTAAGGGCAGATGATTGATGAATTAGCTTGGGCATGCAGGCAGGATAGTGTGCTTAGCTGAGAAAGTCCCTCCTCCTCCAAGTAAAAAAAATGAACCTTCCTATCTATTTATTAATGTTACTATTATAAGAATTAAAAATAGTTAATGTTGATATAGTTTAGGTCCACTTTAAGGTGCGTCAAAGCATTTCTGGAGTACAGCAGATTAATTTGTCTCTAAATGATATCACATACAGTATATTGCGTCACTGGAATATAGGGAGACAGAGTTTATTTCTAATTCCTGCTGAACACTGCGGGCTATGCTGGAGACAATGGAAACATATTCAGCAGTAGAATGGGATCTGTGCCTTAATGATGTGGTTTAGTAGCTAACAGAAGTCGATTAAGTGCTGTTCTTGTCCCAGCCTAATCACTGGGCTTCGGTAAAGTGTCAAAACAATGATGTCCATGAAATGGTTTGCTGATGGTAAAGATTAGTGCTAAATTATTCCCAATATCCTGTGGCTAAATTCAGACGCAAGCCGACAATCATTGCAATCTGTGTGTAAAGGATAAAGCTGCATGGGCGGTTTATATGGTTTATCCCTAAACACTTGGGAGCTCTAACATTTAGGTCCCCTTAACGCTATGCATTGTGTTAACACACCTGAGTCATGGCAGCCCATTGATTTTAAATGTGCTGGAAGTTCACATTAAAGCTGAAATCTAGCCTGATATAAAAGACAAAAAAATGAAGCTCTGTAAATCATTAAGACATTATTACATTTATTTGTTTTTTAATGCGAGCAACTAGGTACCAAAAAGGTTTTAAAAGGTTAGTTCACCTTTACCAAAAAACTGCCTAGACAGGTAAGAGGCACTGTGGGTGAAAACAAACTGTCAAACAAAAGCAAAGAAACATCCCAGCTCAACTTACCGACCAGCCTGCAACCAGCTAAAATAACCTAAAAGTTTGCATTAAAAACAGGGGTTTAGTTTGCACAAATTTGCAAATACATGCATAAGCTGCAGAGCCACTTCATGGCACCCCAATATTATCTGCAGCCCTAACTCTACATTTTGAGAGCCTTCTGTCAGGGCTGGGCTTTTAGCTGCTCTCCTCCCAGTGCTCAAGGCTGCTTGGCTGTCAGTTAATTACCAGCCACTCATTTTTTCCACAGTGACTCACCTGGTTACCATTACCTGCCTCATTAGTCCAGCCTACAGCCAGCCCCCATTCTTTTCATGCCTTTGCCTGGTCAACATATCCAGTATGTCTCTGCTGTGTTCCTGTTATGACTTTGCCTGGCTGACGTTGCTTCTGGTTTCTGATCCTGATCTTTGGCTTCTGACAACACTGATTTCTGGTTTCCTGATTCTGGCTCGTCTGATTAACTGTTTTGGCTTATCTAACCCTGACTTCTGTTTTTGACTACGTTCCTGATTTGTATTATTTTAAATATTAAATGAAAAGTGTTATTTTAACTGCATTTTCTGATTCTGCCTGGTTCATGGTCCCTGTTGTTTGTACTGTTTGGATACTGGTGAGTTGACACACTGGACACCTTTGCTGCCATTGTGCATTATGCTGGGTGTCCAGTGTTGCCCTGTGCCTTTAAGGAGGGGCGAGCTCCCTCCAGGCTCACCTGCCCTCTGCTTATCCATTATAATGCATGTGCTTCTACTATGAAGCAGTGGCGGCCTGTGGGCACACAGGCGCCACCCCCCCATTCATATGCTCGACCCCTTTTAGGACGCCGGACACATGTATTCCTATGGTGGGGGCAGGAGGGGGTAGTACTTTTTGAAGCACCTTTTTAGAGCCAGTGGCTCTAAAAGGCTTCAAAATAGGGTGGGCTCGAGGCGCAGACAGTGCGCCCTGATACCACCCAATTGTGTGACGATAGTGAATTAATTTTCGCTATTTTCACACTAACCTTCCTCCCCGCCAATCAGGTCAGAAGGCAGGGTGGCAGACCTGTTTCTCGATCGGTCAAAGCACCAGATCACCCTATTGGATGCCTGGCGCTTAGGAAGAGGAACAGGGAAGACATGCTGGAGGAGCTGCTGCGGTAAGTCCCCTCTGCCAGAGTCGTGCGTGGGGGTGTGTGCTGCCAGAGCAGCGAGCAGGGGGTTCGGTGCTGCCAGAGCTGCGCTCGCGGGGGAAGTGTGCTGCTAGAGCTGCATGCGGGGGGCGTGCTGCCAGAGCCACGTTCACGGGGGGTGAGGGGGTTGGGGTGCTGCCAGAGCTGCATGGGGGGTGGGCACAAGTGGCTTTATATGATGGGCACAAGTGGCTGCATATGATGGGCACACGTGGCTGCGTTTGACGGGCACAAGTGGCTGCATATGATGGGCACAAGTGGCTGCATATGATGGGCATAAGTGGCTGCATATGATGGGCACAATGGCTGCATTTGATGGGCACAATGGCTGCAATTGATGAGCACAGTGGCTGGCTGCAAATGATGGGCACAGTGTTTGCATTTGATGGGCACAATGGCTGCATTTGATGGGCACAATGGCTGCATTTGATGAGCACAGTGAGGCTGCAATTGATGGGGGGGGTTTCAGTATTTTTCAGTTTGTTTGCGCCCCCCCCAAAAAAAAAAATTTGAGCACCAGGCGCCACTGCTATGGAGGCTCTCAAAATTTAGAGTTAGGACTGCAGATAATACTGGGGTGCCGTGAAGTGGCTCTACAGGCCCCCAAACTGCAAAATCAGGTCTCTTTTAGTTGATTTAACCAAAGTGGAGGAAGATAGGCTACAAAGGGACAATAAACACTCATGCCTGAGTTGTAAAAAGGAGGAGCTACAGAGATCTGCTTCTGGATTATGTTAAAGCATATCTAAACCCAATAGGCATTAAATGTTTTGCAGCTGAGATGCAAAATATTTGTGGTGTGTGGTGGCTGAATTAATTATTTTTTTAGGACACTTTTTCTTATTTTAAATAGGAGATCCTGCCAGTAACACATTTCTTGTCCTAGGGTGACAATGCTAACTCATTGTATTGTATAGAGAGGCATTGTCACCCTAGGATAGGAAGTGTTTTAGGACTGCGGAACACCTTGCCCTCTCTTCATAACATGGAGGGGGTTTATGTAGTCCTAAGAGATATCTGGGAAGAATACAACCAATAAGAGTATAGCACAGGCATAGAGCACAGAAAATGATCAGCTTGTAAGGTTTTTGGCAGGATAAACAGTTTTTTTTTTTAACTTATCCAACAGATATAGCTAAATGCTTTCAGTTATGTATTTAACATGCTAAAGGTGACCAGATAAGTTAAGTTCATTGTTAGGGGTTACATACATTTTAAATGAAGCTTCCTGGAGCCGTAGTGACCTGTGATGAGATGTGGACACCAGTAGAGTGTTAAGTGGAAGTGATTCAAGACTGTTGAGCTTGGTGATCACAATTCAGATCTGCCCATGGTCACATGATCTTACATTGGCTTCAACCTGGAACCTGAGCTCAACAGGATTGTGTTTTACAGCTCTAAGGTACAGTTGGCAACCTTTCTGCTCTACCCTACTTTTCTCAGGGCTGGGTAATCCATTAAAGTGGATCAAACTCTACAGTTTATGTCTGCTTTAAGTGTCTGTTTTTCTGATACCGTGTAAATTTTGCACCATTGCTAAAGGACCCCAAGAGATCTTTGTAGCCTCAATAAATATAATGACCTGTATTAGTAAATCTGGCTGCTTTCGAGGCAGTGAAGAAATATGCAGGGTTGATTTGTGTTGAAATATGTGACAAGCAAAACTAAGTTCCGTAAAGGGACGAAAACTATATTGTTGTTTTAGGTGTTCGTCTGGATGGAGCATACACGCTTTCCTTGTTGGCCGCTTGCCTTGATGTGATTTCATTGAACAGTATTCTCTTATGGGGAAATATTTATGGGAAATCTCTTCCTCCCGGCCCTTTGTGGTTAGCTTTGGGATTGTATAATATTTGCTAACTAACTCAGCATAGATCATTGTCCGCAGGTCTGGTACTTTCATTGATGCTGTGCAGACAATCAGGCTATTGACCATTGTCTGATTAAAGCATCACAAATTGCATTGCTGGTGACATTTATTATAGAGTGTTCATGTCTCCAGTTTTGGTCCTTGTGAACTCCGATGATCCTTAGCCATCCAGGCCAGCGGAGGGAGCAGTTTGTAGACAGACCACTCTGTGGGAAGTGTTGGCCTTAACAGGAACCAGATGCTCTCCATTTATCAGATAATTTATCACTTAGATTATAATAGATAAAAAATACAATATGAAAAGTGTGTGCTTGTATTAGGGAGTGATTTCTAGGCAAAGTACTAGAATTCTTTTTTTCTAAAAAAAACAACATTTAGTGGAAAAAGAAAATTCAAAACAGGTGATCAAACCTATCTACGATAGTGTCCATGGTTTGTGGACCCTGGTGGACATCAGCTTACCATTATGAACAATGCAGTTCTATCTGATTGTGAAAAACCCCCTATCTTTCCACTGCTTATAAATTTTCAGTCAACCACAGGGAAGTAATTTGTCACCGTAAAGTTGTTCTAAAGTCTATACTTTTTTTTACCTTGATGCATTCTCTTCATTAGGGTAAAAACACCCAATTGTTTTTCCTAGCCCCCCATCCCTATACACTTACCTGGCTCTTATAACCACTCCAGCGCTCTCTCAGTTTCAGCACCACTCCACTCACTTCCTATTCTCACAGGAGACACTGAAGACATCGAGAGCCACAGGCTCTTACTGCTGTAAAGAGGAGCGAGGGCATGGCTTAACGGCGCTGTCTGCATCTATGGACGCACATATGTGATTTCAGTATAGCACCCAGCTTGCTAAGGAGGCACCCAGAGCAGGGAGAAGGTGACAGAAACAGGGGGACTGCCAGAAGAACTGAAGACAGTGCTTTCAGTGAAATATCCTTATGCAAAACAGGTAAGAATGACCTATTTTTTATTGAAAAAAAAATAGAATTTAATATCACTTAAAGCAAACCTTTTTGTCCATTCAGGGAAAAGTAACAGGTTTCGTATGGACCAAGGAAGGTAAGGAGCATAGACTCGCCCTCCACCCGGGTTGCCTTTTGGAGCCCACCACAAAATCCCTCCACAAAACCCAGCATTGTATCAAAGCTTACACAGGCCTATGGACCCTTGTCACAGTGCTCAGGCCTGCCTATTGGCCTCTCAAACACCAAGCACTACATTGTGGGATGGCAAGGGGGAAACCCACGTGTTCCTTCATATCTGAAAGGCCAGGATCTTTTCCTAGCTCCAACAGGCAAACAGTGGTGTGGTGGGGGAGTTTGTATAAGGCCCCCTTACCCTCTATCCTCAAAAGCAGTTACTTTGCTATGTAAATGTCAGCAAAATGTTGAGATACAGTCCTGTAAATTCAGATAATACTATTCACAGACCTCATTAAAAAAAAAAAAAAAATATATATATATATATATATATATATATATATATATATATATATATATACTGTATATATCAAGTTCTATATGGACACACAATTCACTAATGGGTTCAGCGTTGGACTAGAACAAGGCATCTTGTGGTCAAAACGACAAAACTATCCAATGGCTTTGGAAGAAAACACAGGGACCTGCATCATACATGAATGTCCTTTTAAAAGCCTTATATATACATCTTCTCTTCAGAAACCATATATATGGTTCAATAGGAACTTGTACCTGGTTCTGCTGAGAAGAATGTGGGATGAAGTATCGAACATGGCAATGTACATGTGCTGGTGAATGTAGACTAGTTGGTTCCCTGTTAGTAATACCCATGAATGATACATTAAGCCACATTTGGATGGCCCTGCCAATATGCCTGTCCCATATTGGCACTACATGTCCATTAAAGTGTTTGAAAAGGATGAAGGTTTTTTTACCTTTATGCATTTTATGCTTCAGCGTGCAGCATCACCCCAGCCCCCCCCATACTTACCTGAGCCCGATCTTCCTCCAGTGATGTGCACAAGAGCCTCGACTCTCTGGGGACTCTCTATCCTCATTGGCTAAGACAACAGTGAGAGACACAGGCTCCCACTGCTGTCAATCACGGCAAGTGAGCCAATGAGGAGAGAGAGGGGACGGGGCTGAGCCACGGCTCTGTGTGTGAATGGACTAGTCTGTTTGGGTGAGACCATTGCAAGCTGCTTGCTCTGGGGGCACTTGGCAGGAGGGAGGGGCCAAGAGCACCAGCGGGGGACCTAACAAGAGGAGGATCGGGGCTGCACTGTGTAAAACCACTGCACAGAGCAGGCAAGTATGACATGGTTATTTATTTATTTTTAAATTTAACATCCCTTTAAAATCTGCTATAAGCCAGTAGGTATGTAGCATTTTTCACAGTATAGTAGGGACTATCCAGAGAGAGAGATCACTGTGATGCAATTGGCCAGCTTAAACATGAATTGCAATATATGTAAAACCAAGAATCCCTGATTTTGATGCAAGAGGCTTCATTAGGAATTAGCGATGTATACCAGTGCTATCGTAATAGCATCATAGGCCCCTGGGCAAAGTAATGCACTGGGGCCCCTACTAGGGAAATGGATTCCGGCAGCATGCTACACGCATCATGGAAAATCGGTGTGGCTAAATTATGCTACGTGCTGGGCATGGCTTTTTGTCTGATTAAAAACAACAAATAAACACAACTAGAAAATTATCACAAATGAACCCCTTGTACACACTATCCCACCCTCTCTAAACACTGCACCCCTGAATACACTGACCCTCTGTCCCCCTGTACACACTGCTCCCACTCTATTCTACTCTATCCCCCTCCCCGAATACATTACCCCTGTGGCTTGTATATATGTATGTTTCTACACAGTACAGTGGGCAGGAGGGCACAGTACAGGGCAGGCAGGAGGGCACAATACAGGGGGGGCAGGAGCTCACAGTACAGGGGACCAGGAGGGCACAGTACAGGGAGCCAGGAGCTCAGAGTACAGGGGGGCAGGAGGGCACAGTACAGGAGACCAGGAGCTCATAGTACAGAGGGGCAGGAGGGCATAGTACAGGGAGCCAGAAGGGCATAGTATAGGGGGGCAGGAGGGCACAGTACAGGGAGCCAGGAGCTAACAACACAGGGTGGGCTGGAGGGCACAGTACAGGGGACCAGGAGAGCACAGTACAAGGGGCTAGGAGAGCACAATACAGGGCTGGCAGGAGGGTACAGTACAGGGGGCCAGGAGAGCACAGTACAGGTCAGGCAGGGGGCACAGTATGGGAGGCAGGAGGGCACAGTATGGGTGGCAGGAGGGCACAGTAGAGGTGGCAGGAGGGCACAGTACAGGGGACTAGGAGAGCACAGTATAGGGGGTAGGAGGTCTCAGTACAGGGGGCCAGGAGAGCACAATATAAGGCTGGCAGGAGGATACAGTACAAGGGGCCAGGGGAGCACTGTACAGGTCAGGTAGGTGGGAACAGTATGGGTGGCAAGAGGGCACAGTACGGGTGGCAGGAGGACACAGTACAGGTGACAGGAGGGCACAGTACGGGGGGGCAGGAGGGCACAGTATGGGGGGGCAGGAGGGCACAGTACGGGAGGCAGGACAGCACATTATGGGCGTAAGGAGGGCATAGTACGATGGGCAGGAGGGCACAGTACAGGGTGGGCAGGAGGGCACAGTACAGGGAGCAGGAGGGCATAGTATAGGATGGGCAGGAGGGCACAGTATGATGGGCAGGAGGGCACAGTACAGGGTTAGCAGGCGGGCACAGTATGGTGGGCAGGAGGGTACAGTACAGTGGGCAGGAGGGCACAGTACAGGGTGGATAGGAGGACACAGCACAGGAAGCAGGAGGGCACAGTACAGGGGGGCAGGAGGGCACAGTACAGTGGCATGAGGGCACAGTACAGGGGGCAGTAGGGATCAGTATGAGGGGCAGGAGGGCACAGTACAGGAGGCAAGAGGGCACAGTACAGGGTGGGCAGGAGAGCACAGTACAGGGTGGGCTGGAGGGCACCGTATGGGGGGCAGGAAAGCACAGTATGTGTGTCACTGCTGACAGTGCACTGGACAGAGCTCTGTCTCCCCTCCAAATGTATACCATGCTTATATATGCAGTGCTTCCCCACTCCTCTATACCATAAACACAAGCCAGGTCTGTCCCCTCTTCCTCTGCTCAGGCATTGGTTAGCAGAATACATGGCTTACAGTCTTGCATGAATTATTATAAAGCTGTATTATTTCTGAGCTGACCTGTGACATTCATTGCTGTTAATACTATGCATTTAAAGATACAGAGCAGCTGATGTGTGGGATAATGTTCCTTTAAATGCTATTGGAGGCTGACAGGCCTGTATAAATGTGGGGCCCACATGTAGCCTGCAGATGTAAACCACATGGACACACATTTTGGCAATAGATCCTGCTCACTGTAACATTTGAATTATTCCAGGTTTTCAGCCGGCAATTTATCTGCTGTAAGGTACATTTCATCACTTGCTCTAATTAGGTCTCACAGCAGAAAAATATTTGGGAAGCGAATCTCTGAGGCAATGGCAAAATTAAATTCTTAGTTATATTTGATTTGCATACTTGTGTATATATATATGTTTTTTATAAATACGTAGATTGATTCAAAGAAATATAGATTTACAGATCATAAATTGAATGAATAATTGATATTCATATAAACACAAATTCACTAAAAAGATCTGAGCAGACATTTTTTTTTTGTTTTCTACCATGTGCACCCAATCAAAAATAATGTCTTATTTTTTAGGCCTTGTTTGCACGGCCGTCCATAGGAGACTTTAGGTCAAGCTTTGAAGCTGAGCTCCAGGGAGATATTAAAAAACGCCAATGAATACAGGAAAAAAAAATATAATTTTTTTTATTACGCTTTTATTAAGGAATAAAGAATTCCTGTCACACTGTACAGCCAATACACATATGAGGTCCTCTGAGATTCCAGTGAACAGCAGATTGAATGAATAAGGCAACACTATGGGGATGATTTACTAAAGGCAAATACACTGTGCACTTTGCAGAGTGCAGTTGCCCTCTGTGAGTGCAATTGCCCCAAAGCTTAGTAAATGAGGTAAGGCTTGACTTTGCAAAGAGTACCCAATCCTGTGCAAGGAAAATTAAAAAAAACAGCATTTTTGCTTGCACGTGATTGGATGATGGGAGTCAGCAGAGCTTCTGCTCATTTACTAAGCTCTGGAGCAACTGCTCTTTGCAGTCTTTTTCCCTTTAGTAAATCAACCCCTATGATTCAATGTATCACACTTAAAGTGTTACTAAACCCACAACAGTAAAATTAGTCTGTATATACAGTAAAGCATGCTTGTTAAACTGAACCAAAGGGGTTAATCATCCACATTGTGCAAAAAAGGCTGTTTGATCCTATTTGCACAGATCCTCCCCTTCTTGCTTTGCCCCCAAAACATGTCTGGATAAGACAGAGTTAGTGGAGTCAGTCTGCACATGCTCAGTTTGGTGTGTATTGCTAGTGAGTTTTTTTTTTCTTGGGAGAGTGCATGTGATTAGCACAGGGCCGATCAGCACTGTCCAGACAGAGGGTCAGGGGTTCTGCAGCCTCATAGGACGGTCAGGGAAGAATGAAAACTCCTCTTACAAGCTTTAACCAGACACTATATCACAAGACTGCTCTAACTGCTGATGAGAAAAGGTATTTAGAAGTTTATATTTACTAAAATAATTGCATTTCCATGTTCTGTGTACTGTGGGAGACCCAGATATAGTGAATGCAGGGTCCTGGGTTTAGTAACAATTTAAGCTGGAATAGGCAGCAGGTATTTATATGCCACATCCGTGATGCTTCATGCTAGTGAGTTTTTTTTTTCTTGGGAGAGTGCATGTGATCAGCACAGGGCCAATCAGCACTGTCCAGACAGAGGGTCAGGGGTCCTGCATCCTTATAGGCCAGCCAGTGCAGTATGAAAACCCCTCTTTCAAGCTTTACCCAGGCACTGATAGAAATCACAAGACCGCTATATACAGCTGATGAGAAAATGTATTTAGCAGTTTATATTTATTAAAATAAATGCATTTCCATGTTATGTGTACTGTGGGAGACCAGATATAATGAACGTAGTGTCCTGAGTTTAGTTACACTTTAACTCAAAGCACAATTCTAAAGGTATCAATTGGTAATGCCCTTGGATTCAGCCCCATCCCTGCCAGGGTTTTATACATCAGGACAGCCAACGCCGAGGCCTCGGTATGAACTTGTAGTATTCAACATATGGTCAAGTAGCGATGAACTGGCCGCACACGGATGCCATCACTGATATAAAACCAACTTTAATATAATAGGTAGAGGATTCACAACATATAGTCTTGCCTGTCCAGCTCCGGCCCAATGCGTTTCACCCCACAATGGGCTTAATGATAGAGGATAAACTAAATTAGTGCTGAGTAAGAACTAGACAAACACCAAACAAATTAACCAAGACTGCAAGCTCAGACCACCAAAGCACTACAAAAATCAATTATTTCTTGCTCCCTCTTTAACCACTTCAGCCCTGGAAGGATTTACCCCCTTAATGACCAGGCCATTTTTTCGATACAGAACTGTGTTACTTTAACTGACAATTGTGTAGTTGTGCAATGCTGTACCCAAAGAAAATTGATGTCCTTTTTTTTCCCACATATAGAGCTTTCTTTTGGTGGTATTTAATCACCTCTGCGTTTTTTTTTTGTTTTTTGCGCTATAAACAAAAAAAGACAATTTTGAAAAAAAAACAATATTTTTTGTTTTCTGCTATAATACATATCCCAAAAAATTTAAAAAAACAAATGTATTCATCAGTTTAGGCCAATATGTATTCTGCTACATATTTTTGGTAACAAAAAACGCAATAAGCGTATTTCTTTGGTTTGCGCAAAAGTTATAGCGTTTACAAAATAGGGGAAAGATTTAGGGATTTTTTTCTTTTTTAATTGTTTTTACTAATAATGGTGGTAATCAGCGATTTTTAGCAGGACTGCGACATTGCGGCGCACAAATCTGACACTAAGCGGCATTTTTTGGTGACCAGTGGCACCAATACAGTGATTAGTGCTATACAAATGCACTGATTACTGTATAAATGGCACTGGCAGGGAATGGGGTTAACACTAGTGGTGATCAAAGGGTTAAGTGTTCCCTAGGGAGGTGCTTTCTAACTGTCAGGGGGATGAGCTCACTTGGAGTAGAGAGAGATCGCTGTTCCTGATCACTATGAACAGCTGATATCTCTCTCCTCCACCCCTGTCAGAACAGGGATCTGCCTTGTTTACATAGGCAGATCCCCGTTCTGCCTCTCTTCCCCACGATCGTGGGTGGCAGGCGGACATCGAGTCTGTCGGACCAACGGGCGAGCTCCTTGGCGTCAGACGCGCTCCCGCTGTATCTAATGCACAGACCAACGTACAGGTACGTTGGTTCAGGCAGCCGAGCCGTCCTGCCGCGGTTTATGTGCGGGGGGCAGTCCGAAAGTGGTTAATAAATCCATTTCCTACATAGGTGGGGCTACACTAAACCTCCTGGGTGGCCAAGAAGAGTCTGTTAAATGTTTGGCAAACACTTTGCAAAAGCTACTTGGGTGCACTCAAATTTTTGGCAAAATACATACTGCCAGTACTAGTATTTGGAAAGAGCATGGCAAGGTTCATATTTTTAATGCCTGGGCATTAGATAAATATAAAAAATATTTTCCAATATTTTATCCCTTTAAAGACCCCGTAAGCACAAAATACCTGTTGATCTGCCAGAAATGCACTAGCTTCTAATTTCCTGTTGTGGACTGAATCCGCGTGTCTTTTTGTGGGATTAAAAAAACAAGAATTGGTGTCAGTTGTCTCTTGCTAAACTACTGAATACCTCCAATTCCCCTCATCTCCACAACATAGGGACTAATTGTTCTGCACATGGTCTGTATATTTAACAGACCAAACAGGAGCAAATAACAGAAGTTCATTGTTAAGTGTTACATACGCTTTAAAGTAAATGTAAACCCTATGTAATGATATTTAGTTATTTATATATTTTTTAATTTCTTTATGCATCTCAGTGCTGTTGGTTTTCTGTAGCTGCTTCCTGTCTATATGCATTCACTCCAGCATTGGCTGCATTGCTGTGCACAGGCTTCCATCCTGACCATAGGTGTCGGCAGCTTATTGCATTAAAGTGTGCACCCCAAAGCTCAAACACACACGCCTTTCTCTGCAGCCTCAGCTGCACTGGACAGTAAATGAACAGGTAAGTGCTCTGGGTGGAGCGGCTTCCTGTTCATTCACAAACTGAAGCATAGTAAACACAGTTTACTATGGAAACACAGGAATCAGCAGCACACTTAGTAATTAGGGTGTGCCCAGGCACACCTGGCACACCCCCTGCACACATCAATGTTCCTGACAGTGACAATACTGGATCATTGTGACTCTGCACAGCAGCTTGTAGCTTCCACTAGGGGCTCATGTGATAGGGTGACAGTGTTACTGCTCAAATAGGAGACAGATGTCAACCATAACAGAAAGTACCTGAACAAGGACCCTCATGATAGAATCACTGGGTATTATTTTAATAAAAACCGGCGACTGAAAAATATTGAGGACAACATTTGAAATGACAAGCAAGCACAGTTGATCCTTTAATTTAAACCATCTAATTATAATCCTGGGGCATCAACACAAAATGTGAGCAAACCTCAAATAGAAAAGCCTATCCCCTGCTGGCATGATGTAATGAAGGACCCTTGCTCTTTGTGCGGAAGCAGTGACCTCTCTGCAGAGGTCTGGCACGATCCCCCTCCCCACTGAGTCAGATTAATAGCTCAGCAAACAGCAAGCCAATGCTCCCTGTTGAATGGAGAGCTCCCTCCTGACTGCAACTGCAGTCCTGAAATTGTGTGCCCTGGGACTGGAAACTACTGCTTAGGGGTTCTTTGGTGGCCAGCCACATGACCAGATGCCACGATGTTTGGTCATATGTGGGTTGACTTACTAAAGTAGAGCATTTTCACTTTGCAGGTGAACTTTCATTTAGCTTAGTGGATGGTGTGAACTTTCACTTTGGAAAAAATACCCAATCATGTGCAAAGAAATTTAATAAAGAGTTCTTTTGATTGCAAACGATTGGATGATGGAAATCAGCAGAGCTTCACCTCATTCATTAATGACTTGCTGACCACTCTATAGCCGAATGACGGCTACAGCACAGTCGTCCAATTCTGGGCGGCCTCCCGTGATCGCGCCCCCTCTGCTGGGCACAGACGGGGCACTCTGTGTTTGGCAGTGTCCTCTGGGTACTGCCAAACACAGATTGAGGTAGAGAGCCAATCAGCAGCTCTTTATCCCGTGATCAGCTGTGTCCAATCACAGCTGATCACAATGTCAACAGAAGCCTGTTACCGACTCTCCTCGCCGCTCCTTCTCACGCTGTCAGTGTGTGGAGGAGAGGAGAAAAGAGCTGATAATCGGCTGCTGCCAATTAATGCCCATCTCTGCTGCCAATTAGTGCCCACCACTGCTGCCAATCAGTGCCCACTACTGCTGCCAATCAGTGCCAACTACTGCTGCCAATCTGTGCCCACTAGTGTCTCCTCATCAATGTCACCTATCACTGCCACCTACTAGTGCCCATCAGTGCCGCCTACCATTGCCAATCAGTGTCGCCTACCAGTGTCCATCAGTGTCGCCTATCAGTGCTCATCAATACCACATATGAGAGCCCATCAGTGCCACCTATCAGTGCCCATCAGTGCCGCCTATCACTGCTCATCAATACCACATATGAGAGCCCATCAGTGCCACCTATCAGTGCCCATCAGTGCCGCCTATCACTGCAGCCTCATCAGTGCCTCTTCATCAGTTAAAAGTGTTTATAAGGGCGCTCTGAGTAACAGACCAAGCAGATATCAATCAATGTAGAAATAAAAGAGGGTCTTCATGCACTTCCGGCAGCACTTGAAGAGAGAAGTAAACTCTGGAAGCAAAATGAAAAGAAAAAAGGCGCCTCTAAGTGCAGAAGTAAAACTTTATATTTCCCAAAAGGGTTAAAAACACTTACAAAGGGGTGGATGGGTAAGAACACATCATATTAGTAATATGGCAGGTGGTCCGGCGTTCTGATAGTCCCAAGGAGTCTCAGGGATATCCGGCGGTGTAATTCTATGGCAGCATATTCTGAAGCGGCTGGCAGATGGAAGCCACAACTCTCCTGGATACTAGAAAGACAGCTAGGCATGGAAGCCGAATCCAGGAAGTGACTGCCATAGAATTACACCGCCGTGTGTGAAAAAAAATGATGAAAAATGTTGTTTGTGTACAGTGTTGCATGACCCCGCAATTGTCATTCAAAGTGCAACAGCGCTGAAAGCTGAAAATTGGTCTGAGATGGAAAGGGGGTGAAAGTGCCCAGTGGGCAAGTGGTTAAGCTAAGGGGAAATTCCTTTGCAAAGTGAAAATTCCCTTTGTTATGTTAACAGCCTATTTAGTAAATCAACCCCATGATGTCTGCTGAACATGCGGGTCATAGGGATTGATTTACACTTTGCAAAGTGCAGTTGCCCCAGAGCTTAGTAATTGAGCAGAAGCTCTGCTGACTTCCATCATCCAATCATGTGCAAGCAAAAATGCTGGTTTTTTTTTTTTTGCCTTGCACCTGATTGAGTATTCTTTAGACATGTGCACAGCCAAAAAATTTGTTCATTTTCGTTTCATTCGTTTATTTTTTTTTTCAGGTCATTCGTTATGATCGCAATTCGTAAATTCGTACATTCGTAAATTCGTACATTCGTAAATTCGTGAATTCATACATTCTTACAATCGTACATTCGTACATTCGTAAATTCGTACATTCGTAAATTCGTAAAATCGTACATTTGTAAATTAGAAAATTCAGAAATTTGTAAATTCGAAATTTGAAAATTCAAAAACCCGAAAATACGAAAATCTGAAATAGTAACTAACTAATAAATTATAGGTATTGTAATTTCCTTTCAAATTTGACTGTCAGTGATCGTAACAAATACGAATTTATCCGAAGTTACGAATTATCCAAAACGAATGCTGCATCTAAACAAATGGAACGGAACAAATTAATAATAAATAATAATAATAAAACGTTTTTATTATTATTATTGTTATTTATTATTATTAATTCATTATGTTTCATTCGTTTGGATACAGCATTCGTTATTTCGGATCATTCATAACTTCAGATAAATTTGTATGTGTTACATTCACTAACAGCCAAATTTGAAAGGAAATTACAATACCTATAATTTATTAGTTACTAGTAATAGTTAAGTTATTATTAGTTAATTATTATTTCAGATTTCCGAATTTCCGTATTTCCGAATTCACTAATTTACGAATGTACGAATTTACGAATGTATGAATTTACGAATGTACAAATTTTCCGAATTTACGAATATTCTGATAAATAAGTTATACGGGTTTTCGTTAATTCGGATATTTCCGAATTAAGGAATTTGTCGAAGTTTGTTAAACTAATTCGGAACGAAACGAATTGCACATGCCTAGTATTCTTTCAAAGTGAAGCTTTACCTCATTTACTAAGCTGTGGAGCAACTGCACTTGTAGAGTGCACAGTCTATTTGCCTTTAGTAAATCAACCCCATAGTGTTAATCTGACTAAGCCAGTAAAGTGAAATTTGTGCTGATGTAACCAATAAAAATAAAAATGTGAGCAAACAAAAAAAATGACAATATTTTTTAAAAGCAAAGTAGCACAAAATTAATATTTACTAAGAACACATAATAGTTTTTCTTTAAATGGCACACGCAGCATAAAAACTCTTTGTTTCTGTTTCCTAAATTTATCAAGACCACTTGTCATCTTTATCCCACTTGAGACAGGAAGGTAAAGGAATGTGTTAATCTTCAGTTTCATCAGCAACAAAATGGTCATGACCTCACCCTGCAGAATCCAAAATTCGGTCCACATCACCGTTAATCATAATTATATCAACAACATAATAATGATTAATCATCACATTGCACAGTGATCTGACCTGCTCCCACCACAGTGATGCCAGTGGTGCAGTTGTAATTAATCATTTTACATCCCAACCAAGGCCAGACCCTATTTATAGAAAGGATGATTTCTTAATGAGTTCACATATAAAAGTACATTAAATATATTTTAGTGTATTAGATTCAGAAAGCTTTTTAACTTTAAAACTCCAGACAAATATTATGCGGTTGGAAATGTTAAAGCCTAACTAGGGGCTATTTTTATTTTTTTAAATGGCCACCCAATATGTAAAAAAAAAAAAAAGATGGCTTCAATACTCACCTCCTCTCTGGCACTGTCCCCCACAGCAATTCCAAGTGCTATTGCACCCTTAAAGCAGAGCTGAACCCAAGCACCTTACCATCTATTAACCTCCCTGGCGGTATTCCCGAATCTGGCTCGGGTTGGATTTTTCCATACCAAAAGCGGTAACCCCGAGCCAGACTCGGGGTTGCATCGCAGGATCCAGGAAGAGCTTACTTACCTTGTCCCCTGGATCCTGCGATGTCTCCCCGCTGTGATCGGCGAGCCGCTGTGTCTCGCTCGATTCACAGTGCCGAGCTCCGTTCCCTGCGAGCGGTGCGACGCACGGGGACGGAGTTCGGCGGTAAATTCAAAAGTGAAACACATAGTATAGATACAGCATACTGTAATCTTACAGATTACAGTACTGTATCAAATAACTACACATCCCCCTTGGTCCCTAGTGGTCTGCCCAGTGTCCTGCATGCAGTTTTATATATATAAAACTGTTCTTTCTGCCAGGAAACTGGAGATTGTCCATAGCAACCAAAACTGTCTCTTTACATCAAAAGTGCTTTTAGACCAGCTAGAAAACAGCGATAATAAATTAGAATCACTCGCAGAATTGAGTGATAGTGATTTGTGGGGAAATCCGTCACCAAACACTAAAAGTAACAAAAGCGACAATTCTGCAACTGAGCAAATTTCAGTGTTTTTGATTTGATTACATTATTATATAATTTTTATTATTATTATATTATTATTTGTTATAATTATTTATAGTTATTTATTATATTATAATTTTTTATTTCGTTTTTCAAACTTTATCATACCCGGGATGTCTACTAGACTCTTGTTTGGACAGATTTAAGTGAACTATTCCTAAGAATTACAGGCCTACAGTATAAAACGCCAAATTTCTGTGCAAAATAATTGTACCGCTTTCAGCACCTAAAATCAGAAATAATCATCCCGCCAGGGAGGTTAAATGCGATGGATGCTTTCATTTTCCTTTTTTTTCAGATATTTGTGAACTAAATTCTAAGGGTGTATCACCTGTATTTTCGGCAAGTTGACCTGTTGATCTAGTCAGAAATCCAGTTTCCTTGCCACTTTCTGTAAGCTAAACATAAAAAAGAATCTTATCTTGCTTCTATAAACTATTAATCCCATCAAGCTCCATGTAATGAAAACAACAACATATTTGAAGTTCAACCTATGTGGCAACCATGGATTCTTTCACAGATACAGTGGAGGAGTGAACATAGCTACCCTGGGATGAAAATTGTGTTATTTGCAGGATTTCCAAGTGAAAACAAAGTAAAAATAAGATGAAAAAGGGAAACTAATACAGCTACCACATACAAGGTAAGCTGCATTATAAAACATTTATGTTTTTGAAGTTTAGCTATGCTTTAAAAACCAGCAAAAAAAAAACATTTTTGCTTTTCTATTAAATGTTATGGAAAATGTACCATAAAATGATTTTATACATTTCTGACTTTTAATGTTAGAATTCTGAGATTTAAAGTCAAAATTCTGACTGTAAAGTATCAAAATTCTGTCTTAATAAAAAGTCAGAATTCTGTGATTAAACATGACAATTCTGAGATTTCAAATTCAGAATTCTGAGTTTCATAGTTGGAATTTGGAGAGAAAAAAGTAATAATTATGAAATTTTAATTCAGAATTCTGAAATTAAAAGCCAATATTTTAACAATAACATCATAGCTTTGCATTTTAAAGTCAGACTCCTGTGATTCAAATTGAAAACTTGTTAGAATTCTGATTTTAAAACAAGGAATTCTGACTTTATTATTTCAAAATTCTGACTCAATAGAAACCCAGAATTCTGTGATTAAAAGTAAGATTTTTTTAAGTTTCATAGTCACAATTCTAAATTTCAAAGTCATCATTCTGTGATTATAGCAAAAGAAAAATCCTAGTACTAAAGTACCTAATATACAGGGTGACTCTGTAGGTACTTATAGGTCACTTGTGCCAACGTCCCCGATAATGTCTTAGATGCATCAAGGACTATAAAATGGGACTTTTAAGGCACAACTGTAATGGACTACAAAAGGTATATAAAAAGGTTAAATTTTATTAATAACATACAAAGAACATGGGGAATGGACATGGACATTTAAAAACAACACATCAGATATAGGCATACAACACATGTAGTAACACCATTGAGGATCCTATCCTGCAGTCTCCTAAGTATTTCTAATACTCATAACAGTACATTAAATTCCAGATAAAGGAAAAGGGTAGACTTCCCCTAGAGAGTTTGAGATTGAAGGAGCACTGCAGGTCTGGTATTCCAAAGTGGTGTATTCTCCAATTGCTCTACATGTTTCACGTTGACAGAGAACGCTTCTTCAGGAGCTAGAGGTTCGATTGAATATAAGAAGGAAAAGATGTATTCACAAGGTGGACTTAGTCAATGGATCGCTGAAAACGATCAGAAGTAAAGGTATCTTTGAAAAAGATCAGACTAGCAGCAGACAGAGACCAGGGCATCCCAGATAAATATAACATCGGATACTTGTAGGTATAGGAAAGCTTGAATGAGCTGCAGTTCCTACGGTAGATAACAAGAGAATCTGAGAGTGCACTGCTCTGCTGGGTTGCTGCCTGTTGTATGTCCCCTGTGATTATAATTTAGAATTCAGACTATTAAAGTCAGAATTCTGAAATTAAAAGTCAGACTATTAAGATTAATTCAGAATTCTGAGTTTTAAAAAATGTTGAGACTAAAAGTCCGATTTTTTATTCATAGATTTCTTTTAGGTTGTGCCAAGGGTTCTTCTGTATTTACCAATGCATTTTGCCAAAATAGGGACAGTTCAGAGTCCCAATTTTTGCAGAATCGTTGATGACACAAAAATTCCAAACTTCCCTCATACACAGTGGCTGGTGCTCAAAGTTTTTGCAATCAAATACAACCACTGTGCCATCAAATGCAGCTACTGTGTCCCATCATATGCAGCCACTTGTGCCCCATCATATGCAGCCACTTGTGCCCCATCAAATGCAGCCATTTGTGCCCCATCATATTCAGCTACTTCTGCCTATCACGTGCAGCCACTTGTGCCCATCAAATGCCGCCACTTGTGCCCATCAAATGCTGCCACTTGTGCCCATCAAATGCCACCACTTGTGCCCATCAAATGCTGCCACTTTTGCCCATCAAATGCCTCCACTTGTGCCCAACAAATTCCACCACTGTGCCCCCCGCCCGCTGTCTACCTGGCACTTACCCCATCTTAGTGGCGGGTCAGGCAGCGTGTGACAGGGGTGAGCTGTGGGACGGCTCCTGTGTCCTCCATGCTGTCCTCATTGCATCTCTTCTCGTTCTGCTAGGCTTCCAATAGGGGTTTCTGTGTCTTCAACCAATCAGGTGACGGGTATTAGACCCACGCTCTCCCTGATTGGGGGAGAGGCGGTTTAGTGTTAGAAAAGCAAATAACCTCACAAATACGCTTCTAGAAGAATGGTCAAACATTCCCATAGACACACTCCTAAACCTTGTGGACAGCCTTTCCAGAAGAGTTGAAGCTGTTATAGCTGCAAAGGGTGGGCCAACACAATATTGAACCCTACGGACTAAGACTGGGATGCCATTAAAATTCATGTGCGTCTAAAGGCAGGCGTCTCAATGCATTTGGTAATATAGTGTATATATATATATACGTGATCTGACACTTCCAGGCTGGGGGCACACACACAGCGGGAGCTGATCCGCAGGTACTGTGGACTCGATGTCCGCCGGCACCCACTGATCATGAGGAAAATACACAGAACAGCGGTCTGCCTATGTAAACAAGGCAGATTGGCATTCTGACAGGAGGGAAGGGATGGATTATGTGATCCTGCAAAGCAGGAAACAGATTCCATATCTTCCCCTAGTAAAAGCACCTCCCACACTGTTAGAAAAGACAGGTTAGGCACACAGTTAACCTATTGATTGCCCCTGATGTTAACCCCTTCCCAGCTACAGTGACAGTGCATATTTTTAGGACTGTATTCATGTCACTAGTCCCCAATAAGTGTCAAAAGTGTCAGTTAGTGTCAGAATGTCTATAGCTATATCCCAGTCCCACTATAAGGCACTGATCGCCATTACCAGTAAAAAATAAAATAAAAATAAATAAAAATATCCTGTAGTTTGTAAACACTTTAACTTTAGCACAAACCAATCAGTATAAATTTATTGGAATTTTTTTACCAAAAACATGTAGCAGTATACATATTGGCCTAAATTGATGAAGAAATTTGATCTTTTTTCCATTTTTTTTTTTATTGAAAATGTTTTATAGAAGAAATTATTTTCAAAATTGTCGATCTTTTTTTGTTTATAGCGCAAAAAATAAAAAACGTGAAGGTGATTAAATACCACCAAAAGAAATCTCTATTTGTGGGAAAAAAGGACATAAATTGTATTTCGGTACAGCATTGCCTGATTGCGCAATTTTCAGTTAAAGTAACGCAGCCTGGTCATAAAGGGGGGTACATTTTCTGGAGGTCAAGTGGTTAAAAAAATACAGTACACAACGCAAAGACATCCAATGGTGAGTGGGCATTGGTCAGTGCTGGCACATAATCACACTGAACAATGTGGACAGGTGACACTAAGGGGTTGATTTACTAAAGGAAAATAGACTATGCACTTTGCAAAGTGCAGTTGCACTCTGCGAGAGCAGTTGCTCCAGACATTAGTAAATGAGGAAAAGCTCTGCTGAAATCCATCATCCAATCATATGCAAGCAAAAAGGCTGTTTTTTTAAATTTTCCTTGCACGTGATTGGGTATTCTTTGCAGAGTGAAGCCTTACCTCATTTACTAAGATCTGGAGCAACTGCACTTGCAGAGTGCACAATCTATTTGCCTTTAGTAAATCAACCCCTATATGTTGTGAATCCTCTACTGATTACAGTAAAGCTGGTTTTACATCGATGACAGCATCAATAAGCAGCCTGTTCATTTCTACTTGACAAGTGGCAATAAAACTATGGTACAGGGTGGACATATGCTGTGTTAATGCTACTAATATACAGTATCTCACAAAAGTAAGTACACCCCTCACATTTTTGTTAATATTTTATTATATCTTTTCATGTGACAACATTAAAGAAATGACACTTTGCTACAATGTAAAGTAGTGAGTGTACAGCTTGTATAACAGTGTAATTTTGCTGTCCCCTCAAAATAACTCAACACACGGCCATCAATGTCTAAACCGCTGGCAACAAAAGTGAGTACACCCCTAAGTGAAAATTTCCAAATTGGGCACAATATGCCATTTTCCCTCCCTGGTGTCATGTGACTCTTTAGTGTTACAAGGTCTCAGGTGTGAATGGGGAGCAGGCGTGTTAAATTTGACGTTATCGCTCTCACTCTCTCATACTGGTCACTGGAAGTTTAACATGGCACCTCATGGCAAAGAACTCTCTGAGGATGTGAAAAAAAGAATTGGTGCTCTGCATATAGATGACCTAGGCTATAAGAAGATTGGCAAGACCCTGAAACTGAACTGCAGCTTGGTGGCCAAGACCATACAGCGATTTAACAGGACAGGTTCCACTCAGAACAGGCCTCGCCATGGTGGAACAAAGCAGTTGAGTGCACGTGTTCAGTGTCATATGCAGAGGTTGTCTTTGGGAAATAGACGTATGAGTGCTGTCAGCATTGCTGCAGAGGTTGAAGGGGTGGGGGGGTCAGCCTGTCAGTTCTCAGACCATACGCCGCACACTGCATCAAATTGGTCTGCATAGCTGTCATCTTCTAAAGATGATGCACAGGAAAGCCTGCAAACAGTTTGCTGAAGACAAACAGACTAAGGACATGGATTACTGGAACATGTCCTGTGGTCTGATGAGACCCAGATAAACTTATTTTGTTCAGATGGTGTCAAGCGTGTGTAGTGGCAACCAGGTGAGGAGTACAAAGACGAGTGTGTCTTGCCTACAGTCAAGCATGGTGGTGGGAGTATCATGGTCTGGGGCTGCACGAGTGCTGCCGGCACTGGGGAGCTACAGTTCATTGAGGGAACCATGAATGCCAACATGTACTATGACATACTGAAGCAAAGCATGATCCCCTCCCTTCGGAGACTGGGCCGCAGGGCAGTATTCCAACATGATAAACGATCCCAAACACACCTCCAAGACGACCACTGCCTTGCTAAAGAAGCTGAGTATAAAGTTGATGGACTGACCAAGCATGTCTCCAGACCTAAACCCTATCGAGTATCTGTGGGGCATCCTTAAATGGAAGGTGAAGGAACACAAGGTCTCTAACATCCACCAGCTCCGTGATGTCGTCATGGAGGAGTGGAAGAGGACTCCAGTGGCAACCTGTGACGCTCTAGTGAACTCCATGCCCAAGAGGGTTAAAGCATTGCTGGAAAATAATGGTGGCCACACAAAATATTGACACTTTGGGACCAATTTGGACATTTTGACTTAGGGGTGTACTCACTTTTGTTACCAGCGGTTTAGACATTAATGGCTGTGTGTTGAGTTATTTTGAGGGGACAGCAAATTTACATTGTAGCAAAGTGTAATTTCTTCTGGGTTGTCACATGAAAAGGTATTATAAAATATTTACAAAAATGTGAGGGGTGTACTCACTTTTGTATATATATATATATATATATATATATATATATATATATATATATATATACATTTCTGATTTTGCCCATAGTTCACCTTTTGTTCGATAATCTACTTTGAAATGTATAGACATTTTCTGAATGTCTATTACTAAACCCAGGACCCTGCATTCGCTATATCTGGTCTCCCACAGTACACAGACATGGAAACGCAATTATTTTAGTAAATATAAACTACTAAATAGTATACCCTTTCTCATCAGTAGTTAGGCTAGGTTTCCATTATTGTGACCTGAAAGTCCCATGATTTTTGCTGCAATTGTGATGCGACTTGAAGCAATGCCTGTGTATTCTTGAGGTCTATGGACCTCAAGTCGCATCAAAGTGGGACCAAAGTAGTGCAGGGACTACTTTTAAGTCGCTGCGACTTGAAGTCGCACAGATATGAACGGTACTCATTGGAAATCATGGGGTATGACTTGTCATGCAGCTTTGCAGTCCCAAGCCGCATGGGAAGTTGCTTTAGTGGAAACCGAGCCTTAGAGCAGCCTTGTGTATCATTTCTCAGTAAAGCTTGTAGGAGGAAGAGTCCGTGAAAAAATCTTTTGAGGTGTGTGTATCTGACACCAAAAAGTGTGGAAAGCAATGTAGTGTTGATAGAAGGTCCACCACCGTTTTTTAAAAAGAGGGGCTTACCGGAACGATTGGACACAGATGGGCATACACCCACTGTGTCAATCAGGCTTGTAAAGGTGAAAATCCCTGGAGATAATATCAAGGTGACCAGGATACTTGTAGGAAATGTATATGGCAAGGAAGGACAAATCTAATCAGATATCCAAAGAATATGTGGAAAAAATTTGAGAGCACATAGCGTGATACTGCATAAAAGGCTTTAAAGCATATTTATTAAAGGTAAAAAACTCACATTTATGAAGCTTAAAAACAGCGCTGAGTACATGGGTAATATGGCAGTGTCAGTGGTGTCAGCAATCCTTCCCGACGCGTTTCATCCTACCGGACATCATCTGGGGTCACCTTTTATGCAGTATCACGCTATGTGCTCTCACATTTTTTCCACATATTCTTTGGATATCTGATTGGATTTGTCCTTCCTTGCCATATACATTTCCTACAAGTATCCTGGTCACCTTGATATTATCTCCAGGGATTTTCACCTTTACAAGCCTGATTGACACAGTGGGTATATGCCCATCTGTGTCCAATTGTTCCGGTAAGCCCCCCTTTTTAAAAAGCAGTGGTGGACCTTATATCAACACTACATTGCTTTCCACACTTTTTTGTGTCAGATACACACACCTCAAAAGATTTTTTCACTGACTCATCTTTCAATAGTGTGTCACTTTATACTATTTGTGAATTATGATCACAATGTATGCCTACCAATTATGTTAATACATACCTTTTGGATTTATGTACTTACATTGTATGATATGAATCAATGTCATTTTTCACTCAATTTTTAGCGCTGCACTTCCCTTTACACTATATTATTTACAGGTTTAGATCACTTGTTTGTGCTAGCTGCTCACATTTTCTTGACAGCGCGATATTCACATTTACTTTTTAAGCTTGTAGGAGGAGTTTTCATTATCCCCTGATCCTTTGTCTGGACAGTGCTGATCACATGCACTCTCCCAAGAAACAAATAAACTAATTAGGAATACACACCAAACTGAGCATGTGCAGCCCGTCCCCTGGCTCTGGAAATATTGGGTTATTTTTTGGAGACAGTAAAAGAAGGGGAGGATCAGAGAGACAGTGCCAAACAGCGTTTATACACATGGCAAAGGATTAACCTCTTAGGTTCCACAGTGAGTATAACAAGCATGCTTTACTGCATATACAGACTGATTTTACTGTTGTGGGTCTAATAACAATTTAAGCATTGGTATTGCAATGAGGACAGGTGACCAGGTGCAGTAAAAGTAGCTGAAGTGCAGCTGCTCAGGGCTGTACACATGCCCAGCCCCAATGCTATGCTTTGCGGCCACAGCAAAAATAAAAGTATAACTAAAGGCAAAACTTTTTTTTTTTTTGTTTTGGATAGAGTGGAGAGCGATTAAAACACCTGTCAGTTTGTATTGCTGTATGTGTCCATTAGGGAGATTCTCCACCTTATTTGTCCTGTTTACTATTATCACTGAGAATGAAAATAAAGAAAATTCCAAATTTGGAGTTGTCAGAAGAACAGGAATGAAGGGGAAATCTTCCAGTGGGGACACTAGTTCTGGTGACAACCAGGGATTTCCTCACTTTGTCCTGTTCACTGTTATCTTCGAAAGTGAAAGCAAAAGTAAATTTGGTTGACATGAGAACACTAATAGAAGGGAAATCTTCCAATGGGGACACTAGTTCTGATTACCCTGGTGACACACCGGTATTTCCTCACTTTGGAGGGAGTACCTCTTACTACCAGTTTTGGCTATGGGATAAGAAGTAAAGAGAAATCTGCCCAATAGGACACAGATAGGAAAAAAAAACTGAGGGGTGTTATAGCCCTCCTTTACTGTATCCAAAATGAAAAAAAAAAGTTTTGCCCTTTAGTTACACTTTAAACTGCCTGTAAAGTTTGGCAAACAGTACCGTATACATCCCAACTTTTTGAGATAGGAATGAGGGACAACTATTAGCAAAAGTATGCAGGCATAAGAACACACCCCCTGCCGCGCCCCCTTAATCACTTCAGGCCTGGAAGATTTGGCTGCTCAATGACCAGGCCATTTTTTGCGATTCGCCCCTTGCGTTGCTTTAACTGACTATTGCGCGGTCATGCGACGCTGTACCCAAACAAAATTGACGTCCTTTTTTTCCCACAAATAGAGCTTTCTTTTGGTGGTATTTGATTACCTCTGCGGTTTTTATTTTTTGTGCTATAAACAAAAACAGAGCGACATATTAAAAAAAAACACAATATTTTGTACTTTTTGCTATAATAAATATCCCCCTTTTTTCTTTAAAAAAGCTAATTTTTTCCTCAGTTTAGGCCAATATGTCTTCTTCTACATATTTCTGTTAATAAAAATCACATTGGCATGGACCATATGGTGAGTACATGGATTGAAAACTGGCTACAAGAGCTGGTTCAGAGGGTGGTGATAAATGGGGAGTACTCAGAATGGTCAGGGGTGGGTAGTGGGGTCCCCCAGGGTTCTGTGCTGGGACCAATCCTATTTATTTGTTCATAAACGACCTGGAGGATGGGGTAAACAGTTCAATCTCTGTATTTGCAGATGATACTAAGCTAAGCAGGGCAATAACTTCTCCGCAGGATGTGGAAACCTTGCAAAAAGATGTGAACAAATTAATGGGGTGGGTGACTACAGGGCAAATGAGGTTCAATGTAGAAAAATGTAAAATAATGCATTTGGGTGGCAAAAATATGAATGCAATTTATACACTGGGGGGAGAATCTCTGGGGGAATCTAGGATGGAAAAGGACCTGGGGGTCCTAGTATATCAGTGGTTCACAACCTTACTAGTGCCGTGATCCCATGATAAAATTTCCCAAGTTGTGGGGACCCCTAACAGTAAAATTTTCGTAGTGTGGGTTGTCAGTACCCAAGACAAGTAATTTGCGCCTCTAACTCACGGACATTTAGCGCTCCCTGAGTCCCTTCCACTCGTACAGTATTAAAACCCCTTATGGTACATTTTAGGATTTACCACTTTTTTGCTTTATTCTCCTTTCTTTCCCTTTTATCTCTCTCTAGCCTAACTGCTTGTTTTTTTTCCCCCATCCCTCTCGCTAGCCGTCTTTCTTGTTCTCTAATGCCGCGTACACAGAGTCGGACTTTCCGGCAGAAAAAGTCAGCCGGAATCTTTTCATCGGACATTCCGATCGTCTGTATGCCTCATCGGACTTTTTTTTTTTTAAATTCTGACGGACCTAGAAATAGAACATGTTTCAAATCTTTCCGATGGAATCAATTCCTATCGGGAAAACCGCTCGTCTGTATGCTGTTCCGAAGAACCAAAAACAACGCATGCTCTGAAGCAAGTACAAGACGGAAGCTATTGGCTACTTGCTATTGAACTTCCTTTTTCTAGTCCCATCGTGCGTGTTGTACGTCACTGCGTTCTATGCGGTCAGACTTTGGTGTGATCTTGTGTAGGCAAGACAGTTTCAGCGGAACTCCGTCTGAACTCCGTTGGAAAAACCTCCAGAGTAGGGATGAGCTTCGAGTTCGAGCTGTTCGGCTGTTCGGCTGTTCGGCTGTTCGCCGAACAGCGAACAATTTGGGGTGTTCGCGCCAAATTCGAATGCAGCGGAACACCCTTTAAAAGTCTATGGGAGAAATCAAAAGTGCTAATTTTAAAGGCTTATATTCATGGTATTGTCATAAAAAGTGTTTGGGGACCCGGGTCTTGCCCCAGGGGACATGGATCAATGCAAAGAAAAGTTTTAAAAATGGCCGTTTTTTCAGGAGCAGTGATTTTAATAATGCTTAAAGAGAAACAGTAGTTTTAAATGATTTTTTTTCCTTTGAAATGTAATTTTGCTGTCAGACTGTTCTAAACACGGGAAACATGCGCCCCTTTACAGGCATACTATAGACACCCCCCAGGTACAAAATTTAAAGGGATATTACACTTTTATTGTTTGACTTTAAGCATTATTAAAATCACTGCTCCTGAAAAAACAGCCGTTTTAAAAAAAATTTTTTGCATTGATCCATGTCCCCTGGGGCAGGACCCAGGTCCCCAAACACTTTTATGACAATAACTTGCATATAAGCCTTTAAAATTAGCACTTTTGATTATTCATGTTCGTGTCCCATAGACTTTAACGGTGTTCGCGTGTTCAAACAAATGTTTTGCCTGTTCGCAAGTTCTGGTGCGAACCGAACAGGGGGGTATTCGGCTCATCCTTACTCCAGCGTTTATTCCGATGGAAAAAATGGTCGTGTGTACGCGGCATTACTCTTTCTCTCCCTTTTTCTTTGTTCCTCCCCCTCTTTTCCCTCTCCCTTCCATGTATTCTCTATTTTTATTCCTTCTCTTAGTCCTTGCTGGGGGGGTGGGGGGAATGGGATGAGTGGCAATGCTGGGGGAGTTCTGATCAGCCAGCTTAGGTGCTCTTGATCAAGGTCATCTGCTAATCTGTTGACTGTAGTGGGGACTTTTAATGGCAACTATAATGACAGGTAGTGTTACACACCGTGTCTCCGGATTCTCTGTGTCTCAGACTTCGTGGCATCTTGTAGCAGTGACACCTATGCCGAAATCAGGAGATAGGGTCTCCTCCTGCCCCTCCCACTTCACATTCCTCACCAGTCAGCTGACCTCTAGTCTCTGCCCCCCAGCAATGCCGAAAAAATGGAATGGGCGGCTGCGAAGAGGCTAAGTGGGCGGGCGCGGGCTCCAGGAACAGCCCTGCTGGGTGGCCAAAGGCTCCAAGGACAGCCCTGCTGGGCGGCCACAGGCTCCAGGGACAGACCTGCTGGGCAGCCACAGGCTCCAGGGACAGACCTGCTGGGCAGCCACAGGCTCCAGGGACAGACCTGCTGGGTGGCCACAGGCTCCAGGGACAGCCCTGCTGGGAGAGTGGTGCAGGCTCCAGGAAAAGCCCATAATTTGGTGACCCCTGGCAAATCATCATTCGACCCCCAGGTTGAGAACCACTGTAGTAGATGATAGGCTCAGCAATGGCATGCAATGCCAAGCTGCTGCTAACAAAGCAAACAGAATATTGGCATGCATTAAAAGGGGATCAACTCCAGAGATAAAATGATAATTCTCCCACTCTGCAAGACTCTGGTCCGGCCGCACCTAGAGTATGCTGTCCAGTTCTGGGCACCAGTCCTCAGGAAGGATGTACTGGAAATGGAGCGAGTACAAAGAAGGGCAACGAAGCTAATAAAGGGTCTGGAGGATCTTAGTTATGAGGAAAGGTTGCGAGCGCTGAACTTATTCTCTCTAGGGAAGAGACACTTGAGAGAGGATATGATTTCAATTTATAAATACCGTACAGGTGACCCTACAATAGGGATAAAACTTTTTTGCGGAAGGGAGTTTAACAAGACTCGTGTCCCCTCATTAAAATTAGAAGAAAAGAGGTTTAACCTTAAACTACGTAGAGGGTTCTTTACTGTAAGAGCAGCAAGGATGTGGAATTCCCTTCCACAGGCAGTGGTCTCAGCGGGAGGCATCGATAGTTTCAAAAAACTATTAGATAAGCACCTGAACGACCGCAACATACAGGGGTATACAATGTAATACTGACATATAATCACACACATAGGTTGGACTTGATGGACCTGTGTCTTATTTCAACCTCACCCACTATTTAATACTATGTAATATTAAGTGTATATTGAATGGTTTGCTCAAAAGTTATAGTGTCTACAAAATAGGGGAAAGATTTTTGGCTTTTTTATTATTCTTATTTTTTTTTTTACTAGTAATGGAGGCGATCTGCGATTTTTATTGAGACAAATTTTTTTAAACCATTGGCAATTATACAGCAATCAGTGCTATAAAAATGCACTGATTACTGTGTAAATGTCACTGGCAGGGGAGGGGTTAACACTAGGGGGCGATCAAGGGGTTAACTGTTTACACACACACACACACACGTCCCTGTTCTGCCCCTCGTGCCCGTTATCGCACATGGCCGGAGGTCATCTCCTTCGCCGGCCACGAGCATTGGCACCCCTGCAATGCAGCTATCCCGCTTAAAGGAGCCAACGTACAGCTACGACGGTTCGCGGGATCGTGTCGACCTGCCGCAGTATAATGACGGTGGCTGGTTGGCAAGTGGTTAAAATAGAATCATACAAAAAAATAAAAGATTAATTAAAGTGTTACTAAACCCTGCATTCACTACAGGCATACCCCACTTTTAAGTACGCAATGGGGTTTATTTACTAAAGCTGGAAAGTGGAAAATCAGGCTCACTTCTGCATAGAAACCAACGAGCTTCTAACCACAGCTTGTTCAATAAAGCTTTGGTAATAAAACCTAGAAGCTCATTGGTTTATATGCAGCAGTGAGCCTGATTTTGCACTTTCCAGCTTTAGTAAATAAACCCCATTGTGTACTTAAAAGTGGGGTATGCCTGTATATCTGGCCTCCTAAAGTACACAGAACATGGAGACACAAATATTTTAGTAAATATAAACGGCTTAATACCTTTTCTCATCAGCAGTATATATCAGTCTTGTGACTTCTATCAGTGTCCAGCAGAGCACTGGGTAAACCTTGTAGGAGGAGTTTTCATTCTCCCCTGATTGTCCAATGACGCTGCAGGACCCCTGACCCTCTGTCTGGACAGTGTTGATTGGCCCTGTGCTGATCACTCTCCAAAAAAAAAAACTTTCTAGCAATACACACCAAACTGAGCATGTGCAGAGTGCCCACAAGGCTCAGTTCTATAAGAAGACGGGTTGAGGACAGTGGAAGAAGGGGAGGATAGGAGAAGACAGGATCAAACAGACTTTTTACAGGATGCAGAGGATTAACCCCTTAGGTTCCACAGTGAGTCTAACAAGCATGCTTTACTGCATATACAGACTGGGTTTACTGTTGTGGGTTTAGAAACACTTTAAACCCATGAGTGCTGCTTTGTTTTTGTTTTTTTAACCGCTACTATTCCTTTATATTGGCTCTTGTAATGTACAAATGTAGCAATCTAGAAATTGTATGAAAAGGTTTAGCACTGGGAAACACTTTTTGAAAGATAAAACGTGCATTTTATATAGAAACTATATAGATCAGACCAGAAAAAAGGAAAATGAGGAGGAAAGAGGGACAGAGGGACTTCCAAATCAGGGACAGTCCCTTGAAATCAGGGAGAGTTGGAAGCTATGGTACTGACACTGAACAAACTTGAGTTAATGGATCCAGAGCACAACCAGTTGTGGCACGGTGGTTTGGCATATTGAGGGTTAAAACAGGTGGTGAGAAGGTGACACACCACCTCCCAGCAAGCTGCTAACCACCCTCTGAAAATCAGTCCACCTTGGATGCTTTTCAGAAGGGTGGCAAGGGCTGCCCCATATCCGAACGAGCCCTAAAAATCATCCAGACGCAGCAGCAATTTTCGTCTGTGTGTCGGGCAGCTTCAGATTCATCTTGCTGTAATTTTCAAACTCTGGTGCAGCTATAAACAAATGCAAAGTCTGTTTATTTGTGTCTATCCATCATGATTCTCCTGAGCTGATGAGAATGAAGTTGGGGTGGAGAGTTTTGTCCTCAGAGTGAAAAAGAATGTGTAAGGCTTTGGAGAGCAGCCACAGACCAGCCGAACACCTCACTGGGGCTTTTAAGGTCAGGATTTGCTGAAAGATATTTAGTGCCACCTTCTACAAAGCAGAAACAAATGTTCCTGGAGCGCAGCTGGGCAAAGGTTAAGATAAACTATGGAGAGTGCAGGGACCTCTGTGCTCAACTCCATCTATAGACTAGATTGATTATATATTACTTTATGACACAGCACAGTGTAGAGCCTTCTTAAAACAGAAGGTATCTATATGTTTTACTTCAATCACAAACTCATTACAGCACAGATACAGCCTAATATTTTTAAAGCCATTAATTCCAAACTGCATACAGTTGGCCATCATCATTGTAGTGCAATGTTTTCCAACCTCATTCCTTAAGTACCCCCAAGAGGTCAATATTTTGGTTATTTTCCTTAGATAAAATAGCTCTCATAAATACCAAGCCATTGATATTGATTTAAAGAACCTGTGCAAGGTGAAGGAAATCTTAAAAAGATAACCACTGGTGTAGTGTATGAATACCATGGCGTCTATGGAGTAGAGCTTGGGAATCAACCAGAAAGTGTAACCAGGTTTGAATGCCACAGGTGAGCCAGGGAAAATAGGAATGATTTTCCTGGATCCAGTATCTATCCAAAAATAAGGGACGATTACCTTATTCATTTGCAAGGTAAGTGGGACATGTAGAAAACATCTATTTAGCAGGTAAATTATATCCTCATCAGGGAACATTTAACATATCAGCATAGAAATGCTTCTCGGAAATTTAATTCCATATGGCAACCCTGGCTGGACACCCCGGGATTGGCACCCCCACAACTAATTATGCATAGGTTACTTCAAGTTTAAGAGAGCGCTGTTTGGTTGACAGATATAATAATTGGTGTATTCATATTTTGTTTTCATGAGACTGTACCTATTTGTGCAGGCCAGGGACCAGGTTTACAGTTTGATGTCCAGTTGGTCGTCTGATAGCGGTGTTGGCTTGAAGAATTCTTACTCTCCTACACAGCACGGTTTGTTGTTATGTTAATGTAAGATTTATTTGATGCTACTGTTGTAATAATCTCCAATTACTTAAAATACATATAGACAAGATGACATTTATTATTCTGATGTTACAATCCATACTTTGTCATTTTTGATGATCTGATGCATGATGTGTATTTTATCTTTAGTGGCTCAATAAAAGAATTTTCTGATTTAAAAAAAAAGAAAACATCTATTTAAGTAGGTCCCCATGTTCTTTGTATTGGTTTAGTCATTTGGATTTCATCAGTTTGGATTACCCTTATCTGTCAGGTTATACTTTCTTGTTGGTCTTTAAGCCTTACTCCATAGAGGCCATGGTTTCCGAACATTGCATTGATGGTGGCCATCAAGCCTGAAACAACTATATCCTGCTTGAAATGAAAGGCTCTATACAATTATACTGTATCTGCTCATTTTTTAAAATATACTTTCTTTTTTTAAGAATTTTCAGAAATATTAACAATCATACAACCAAGGGTATACAGTTATCTGCTGGAAATAGGTCAATATACATCAACAGTACTCATATATTTAAACAAGGGACCCAAATCACAGTATACTATGGTTTATACACAAATTAATGTTTTACAAACCTGTAAGTTCAGATATCTGAACAATCAAAACCTCTGGTAAATATGTGTGGGAGAAGGAAACTGTCAGTGTTACTTCTTGGAGAGTTTACAAATAACTAGGAAATCTTTTTAAGACATTGCCTTTACAGGGAATCTACAGTGGGGCGAAAAAGTATTTAGTCAGCCACCAATTGTGCAAGTTCTCCCACTTAAAAAGATGAGAGAGGCCTGTAATTGTCATCATATGTATACCTCAACTATGAGAGACAAAATGTGGAAACAAATCCAGACAATCACATTGTCTGATTTCTGAAAGAATTTATTTGCAAATTATGGTGGAAAATAAGTATTTGGTCACCTACAAACAAGCAAGATTTCTTGCTCTCACAGACCTGTATCTTCTTCTTTAAGAGGCTCCTCTGTCCTCCACTCATTACCTGTATTAATGGGACCTGTTTGAACTTATTATCAGAATAAAAGGCACCTGTCCACAACCTCAAACAGTCACACTCCAAACTCCACTATGGTGAAGACCAAAGAGCTGTTGAAGGACACCAGAAACAAAATTGTAGACATGCACCAGGTTGGGAAGACTGAATCTGCAATAGGCAAGCAGCTTGGTGTGAAGAAATCAGTTGTGGGAGCAATAATTAGAAAATGGAAGACATACAAGACCACTGATAATCTGCCTCAATCTGGGGCTCGACGCAAGATCTCACCCAGTGGGGTCAAAATGATCACAAGAATGGTGAGCAAAAATCCCAGAACCACACAAGGGGACCTAGTGAATGACCTGCAGAGAGCTGGAACCAACGTAACAAAGGCTACCATCAGTAATACACTACGCCGCCAGGGACTCAGAGATTTTGAGTGCAAACCTCCTCCCATCAGCAAGGGCATTAAAGATGAAACGTGGCTGGGTCTTTCAGCATGACAATGATCCCAAACACACTGTCCTGGCAACAAAGAATTGGCTTCGTAAGAAGCATTTCAAGGTCCTGGAGTGGCCTAGCCAATCTCCAGATCTCAACACCATAGAAAACCTTTGGAGGGAGTTGAAAGTCCGTGTTGCCCAGCGACAGCCCCAAAACATCACTGCTCTAGAGGAGATCTGCATGGAGGAATGGGCCAACATACCAGCAACAGTGTATGACAACCTTGTGAAGACTTACAGAAAACGTTTGACCTCTGTCATTGCCAACAAAGGATATATAACAAGAGATTAACTTTTGATATTGACCAAATACTTATTTTCCACCATAATTTGCAAATAAATTCTTTCCAAATCAGACAATGTGATTGTCTGGATTTGTTTCCACATTTTGTCTCTCATAGTTGAGGTATACCTATGATGACAATTACAGGCCTCTCTCATCTTTTTAAGTGGGAGAACTTGCACAATTGGTGGCTGACTAAATACTTTTTTGCCCCACTGTATGTTAAAGCGGAATATATGTGAAAAAAAACAAAAAACAAAGGAAGTTGATATTTATGATAGTGAGCACATAACTGATTTGAAACCAATAGGCAACTCACCTGTGAGAAAGAAGTTAATTATTTTTCTTCAGGATAAATTCCCTGTTAAGCAGCTACTAATAATAGAAAGACACAAGTCTAAGTTCCTCTGTGTAGGAAACTGATGTGAACAGTACTATGAAAAAACTTACCCTTGTAGTGCCCCCCTCCATACTGTAAGGGTAACTTCTTGTTTGGTCTAGGGGTAGAGGGATAAGGAGTGATAGCCACTGTATCCTCATTCCTGTAGGCTTTTTCCATCTATGCGGTTGCTCTCCTTAGGCCTCCTCTATTATGCCTTGTACACATGACCAGACTTTTCAACTGATCTGGTCCGACGGAACAAATCCGTCGGACAATTTGATCGTGTGTGGGCTTCATTGGACTTTTTCTGTCGAAAAATCTGTCGGACTTTAGAAATAGAACATGTTTCAAATTTTTTCGACGGACTTGAGTCCGATTACAAAATCAGTTCGTCTGTATGCTAGTCCGACGGACAAAAAAGGACGCAAGGGCAGCTATTGGCTACTGGCTATAAACTTCCTTATTCTAGTCCGGTCCTACGTCATCACGTTCAAAACGATTGGACTTTGGTGTGATCGTGTGTAGGCAAGTCCGTTTCATTGGAACTCTGCTAAGACTCCGTCGAAAAGTCCTTCGGAGTTCAGTTCGACGAAAAGTCCGGTCGTGTGTACACGGCATAAGGCATCTGCCTCCTCCACATACAATGCAGGGTTACAGTATAAGCCCTGCACTGTATGTGATGACCCTGAGGGATTGCCAACAGCCTGAACCAGAGGAAAAGATGAGAATGCTGGAGTGTGCTGGAGTGGGTTGTAAGGTAGTAAGTTATACAGCATCTTCATTACCCCTAGCTTTAATAACACTGTAGATTGTTGATCTGGGGAATACATGATTGTCTTAGGGGATCAAATTGCAAATTGTTCTATAGTTTGTATCCTCTGGATCAAGGGTTTTGTAGATGAAGGTTATTAACCACTTCAGCCCCAGAAGGATTTACCCCCTTAATGACCAGGCTATTTTTTGCGATACTGCACTGCGTCACTTTAACTAACAATTGCGCGGTCGTGTGACATTGTAGCCGAATAAAATTTTTGTCTTTTTTTTTTTCCACACATAGAGCTTTCTTTTGGTGGTATTTGATCACCTCTGCAGTTTTTATTTTTTGCGCTGTAAACAAAAAAAGACAGGCAAATTTTGAAAAAAAAAGCAATATTTTTTACTTTTTTCTATAATAAATATCCCCCAAAAATGTAAAAAACAAATTTCTTCATCAGTTTAGACCAATATGTATTTTTCTACATATTTTTGGTAAAGAAAATCTCAATAAGCGCTTGTTGATTGGTTTGCGCAAAAGTTATAGCGCCTACAAAATAGGCGATAGATTTATGACTTTTTTTTTTGTTTTACTAGTAATGGCAGCAATCTGCAATTTTTAGCTGGACTGCGACATTGTGGCGGACAGATTGGTCACTTTTGACAAATTTTTAGAACCACTGACATTTATACAGCGATTAGCGCTATAAATAGCCACTGATTACTGTTTAAATGTCACTGGCAGGGAAGGGGTTAACACTAGGGGGCGATCAAGGGGTTAAACGTGTTCCCTAGGTGTGTTTCTAATTGTGAGGGGATAAGACTGACTAGAGGAGGAGCCAGATCGTTGTTCATACTCTGTTTCTCCTCCCCTGTTAGAACCGGGATTTGTGTGTTTACACACACAAATCCCAGTTCTGGCACTCATTCCCACGATCGCCACGTGCATTGGCTCTGGGGACATGCTGCGGGCGCGCGCCTGCTATATCGCTTTGAAGAGCCGACGTACCATAACGGCGATTCGTGCAGCCTTGCCTACCTGCCACAGTATAACTGCGGCAGCTGGTCGGCAAGTAGTTAATAAGGATGAGCTCAAAGTTCAGGCCAAACACAAGTTCAGACCTTTGGTTGTTCATGCATGTGTTCAAACGCTGGACTTTTTACTCACTTTTCATGAGCCTAATGTCATGTATAGTAGCGTTTTTTCTACCACTACTATACATGACAGCATCATTGCTATCAATGGTTTTCAAGGAAGTGGCGGGTGCCAGCACCTGCTGCTTCCTAAGCAACCAGTGACATCACCCAGCCCCATTCATTTACTGGCCAAGAATCCCTGGTCATGTAAACATACAAGAGGCATTAGCATGATGCCACCGAACAAAGACGGACACTTTTGGGCAATGACATTGACTAAATATGGCAGGGGCATGTTTGGTCAAAGACATCAGTGGGAGATCCTGATCCATTTGTTTACTTCTAGCAGAGGGGCCCAGGAAAAGTAATTTGGCACCAGTCAGCAACGGAATCAGACATGTCCATCAGTCAGTGGGTTTCTTCTGCTTGTAGGCAGGGCAGGGATATGCTGAAGGGGCCTACAGGGGTAGCTGAGTGGTTGTTTGTCATGTCCACCATGTTTCCCATTAACTCATTGAGCGTCAAGTACTGGGTCACATGTGAGGCCTACCCCACGTGAATTTTTCTGGGCTACATTAGGCACTTTGTACAGGGTCACTTTACTGCACACATGGGGTACCTTTGTCTTTGTGCCATTTTCATCAATGCCCTGGGACAAGGCTTGGACTGCCGTGGGGGATTTTTTGAACTTATGGCAGACCTCTACTCTTAGAGATGAACATACAGCATGCACACTGCACTGCATTGGTTCTACAGTTAACTCTTAGTTCCCCGTGACAATGCACACCTTCTCTGTAATCTGCATTTTGAAGGGACACACTGAGCCAATGTACACATCCACCTCTCCAGCATTTCCCACTACCATTCCCCAGTAGTAGACTGGGCCCCGCTTTGCACTCTGCACAGGTTCCACATGTGCATTCACTTAACTTTCTGCACCTTTGTACAGGATGGGAAACCTCTGCGGTGTAATCTGCTCCTGTAGCTATGGGAGACAGACCACTGGCGTAAGGTGTGCCAACAACATCTCCCTCACTGCTAGAGGTCATGCCACCTATATCAGGTAAACACGATCACCTGGTTGCTGTAAAAATTCAACCACTTTGGGTAACCACTTGTTTCTTCTCACTACTCCTCTTCACATGGATGTCTTCATACCCCAATGTGTTTAAGACCCATCCGGTGAACTATGTGTGCTCGTTACTTACAATACACCCCTTTTAGTAACTTAAGACCAGGCAGGGACAGATTTTCAAATGCTTTACTTGGAAAAAGTGCAAAAATAAAAATGTCACAGTCCAACAGGCAAGACATGATACTTCCTCGATCCCTAACAAAACACTACAGGTGAGGTGCTGCCCCAACATACCTGAAAAAGGTGCATTTCAGAGTTCATAGTCCTTCCAAGGCTCTCTCACGCAAGTGTAAATCCTTATGAGGCACATTCCAATACTGGTGTCTTCGGAGTGAACCCCAGGTTCCGATAGCTTCACATCCTGATAGTGATAGTAGCATCCTTCTGGTTCTGTGGAGAACTTCCACAAGCACTGATGAATCCCGACCTACACGGGCCATGCCTGGGCTCCGGACCATGGTCCCTTTTTATATGTCACAAGACCAGTGGGTCGGACCAAACAAAATGACCCACTAAAAAGCAAAAGAATTTGGAAAGGTCTTAACAACTCCTACCCTTATGACCAGGACAGCACCAAACTAACTGGCTAAAACTTCCAACCTGCTTACACTCCCCCTCCCTGTCTCCCATAAGCAGCAATTAAAAACTTTGACAAACACAGTATACAAGGTAATAAGAGTCACACATAATAACCAGGGTCCGGGAGGAAAATTGGAGCTCCCAAGGTGACGTGGTGACCTTGGACTCTATGTATGACAGGGCGTCCTGTATTGTAATGCCGGTAAAAACAGTGGACGCTTAAATGTACTCATTTTGTTTAGCGAAGCTCTGCATATGTTCTGACACAAGCGTATTTTCCCCACATTGCTTGGCTATACAGTTTAGGCCTTTCCACCTTCAACTGGGGAAAGAGTAGCTGTGTCAGTCGGTTGATCCGTACCTTATGGTCGAAAGATCCTTGTGGCAAATAAGCATCGAGTGGCCAGAGATACTTGTAACCTGTGCGCTTAATTGAGGCTGTAGCATTCTACGTTTCCCACGGCAGAGGGAGAGGTGGACAAGTAATTGCAAGCTCCGGAGACGGTGGCAAGTCCTCATTCAACTCAAAGATCATACGTTCCCAAGAAATCCCTCTTGTGCGACCCTGAAAGGGTGTTGGCTTGGAGGCAGGAGCAACTCTTCCCGCCAGGGTGCAACAGACAGGTCTGGTAGCGAAAATTCCAAAGCTGAATCAAATCCACTTGGTCCTTCCTCTTCATCCCCCGAATACAGTGCCTTGAAATTTTCCACATTTTGTAATGTTACAACCAAAAACGTAAATGTATTTTATTGGGATTTTATGTGATAGACCAACACAAAGTGGCACATAATTGTGAAGTGGAAGAAAAATGAGAAATGGTTTTCAAAATGTTTTACAAATAAATTATCTGAAAAGTGTGGCGTGCATTTGTATTCAGCCCCCTTTACTCTGCTACCCCTAACTAAAATCTAGTGGAACCAATTACCTTCAGAAGTCACCTAATTAGCAAATAGAGTCCACCTGTGTGTAATTTAATCTCAGTATAAATACAGCTATTCTGTGAAGTTCTCAGAAGTTTGTTAGAGAACCTTAGTGAACAAACAGCATCACGAAGGCCAAGGAACACACCAGACAGGTTAAGGATAAAGTTATGGAGAAGTTTAAAGCAGGGTTAGGTTATAAAAAAAATATCCCAAGCTTTGAACATCTCATGGAGCACTGTTCAATCCATCATTCGAAAATGGAAAGATTATGGCACAACTGCAAACCTACCAAGACATGGTCATCCACCTAAACTAACAGGCCGGGCAAGGAGAGCATTAATCAGAGAAGCAGCCAAGAGGCCCATGGTAACTCTGGAGGAGCTGCAGAGATCCACAGCTCAGCTGGGAGTATTTGCATATAGGAAAACTATTAGTCGTGCACTCCACAAATCTGGCCTTTATGGAAGAGTGACAAAAAGAAATCCATTGTTGAAAGAAAGCCGTAAGAAGTCCCATTTGCAGTTTGTGAGAAGCCATGTCGGGGACACAGCAAACATGTGGAAGAAGGTGCTCTGGTCAGATGAGACCAAAATTGAACTTTTTGGCTCAAACAAAACTTCATGTATGGCGGAAAACTGCACATCAGCCTGAACACACCATCCCCACCGTGAAACATGGTGGTGGCAGCATAATGTTGTGAGGATGCTTTTCTTCAGCAGGGACAGGAAAGCTGGTCAGAAATGATGGGAAGATGGATGGAGTCAAATACAGGACAATCTTTCTTTCAAACTTTTTTAATATTATGAATAAAGAAAGACAAAGTACAATAGAATCATTATGCACAAAGGCCACATAGGTCAGAAACCCAAAGTACAACAAAGTTATAATGATAGTATCATCCCTAACATAATGATAGAACAACTATGGTGTGGGCGCTTGTAGAGATTAGAAGGTTATTAAAGCTAAAACAGTCCAGAGTTACCCCAAAACAAACAAGGGTAGGATGACATCCTACTCATATGATCCCACACCTTAATAGTATTTAAAATCAGGGATAAGCTCAGTCTAGGGAGACTATTAGCCTAGAAATGGAAAGAGAGGGGAAAATAAAAAAGGAATAAAAGGTAGGAAAAAAAGCTTAGGCACAAGACCCTGTCTTAGGTCCTGAAAAGATAAAAAAGGTAGAAAGTATAGAGAAAGAAGAGAAAGAGGAGGAGGAGAGGAAACCCCCGATATGACCTCTAAATTATATTGCCCAGGGGGGTAAGGCCAAAGAGGGGCGTCTGAGAGGGGGAAAAAAATCCAAAAACAGAGAAAAGTTACAAAACTTAATTAACATATTTAGCCCAAGGATCCCATATTTTCCAAAACCGGGACACAGCATCAGTGAGCCAACTTGCCAGGTGTTCATTAAGCATTATTCAGGAAACTTTGCGTCTAAACAAAGCAATGTGAACTGAAGGGCGCTTCCATAATCGAGCAATGGTCAGTAATATTGGGCAATCTTAGAAGAAAACCTGTTAGAGTCTGCAAAAGACTTGAGACTGGGGCGGAAAAAAAAAAAATGATGAACGTATGGGCTGCCTTAGACTTTTTCTGTTGTCCCTCTTCTATGTTTCTATGATAGTGATTATCACTGAGCTATTTCATTTTGTGAAATATGGCCATTACAACTTTGACTTTCGCTAACTAGGTCTGTATGTGTTAAAAGAAAAATAATGGTTACTGGGCCACAAACCTGGGAAACCATTGATAAATCATCTTATGAAGTTTAGAGACACCATGACAAACATGAATCATCCATTATAGAAAATCTGCATAATGCATAGGTCCATATGGCGGAAAGGTCAGCGCCCCCAGGGAATGATTAGGTAACCGCAAAGGAGACAAAGAACAGATATCTGATGGCATGGCAGACAATTGACACATGGCTAGCTTATGATATTATCAGCGATTAATGGGAGACAACTCGAGGAGAAAGAACACAAGAGTTCAAGATGATTATCTGAAACAGAGGGGCCTTTTAAAAGATACAATTTATCAATTAGAACACAATGAGCAAAATACTAAACTACAATTACATCAGGCCTGTCTCTTAAATGTGACAAACTATCACTCAAGGTCCTGTTAATTAGAAAAACCTATCCCATTAAATTGACATTTTCTTTTGTATTGTATTTTAGAACATTGTATTATTAGAACATTAGAACATTGTATTAAGAACATTATTGTAAAACATTGTATTTTAAGCTTAATAATATGTCAAGTAATATATTATCAATATCAAAAAAATATATACACTATTATTATTATTTAAGGTATTTGTATAGCACTGTCAATTTACACAGCGGTTTACATATACATTGTACATTCACATCAGTCCCTACCCACAAGGAGCTTACAATCCAAGGTCCCTAACTCACATTCATATACTAGGGCCAATTTAGACAGAAGCCTTACCCCCGTATACTATACCCTCCCGACCCCCCATTACCATGTCCTCCTGACCCCCCAGTACTATGCCCTTCTGACACCCCAGCCCTCCTGATACCTCTGTACTGTGTCCTCCTGATCTCCTAGTACCATAACATCCTGACCCCCCAAAACCATACTTTCCTGAACCCCCTGCACCATGCCCATCTGACTCCCCAGTACAGTGCCCCACTTATCCTCCTGTACCATGTCCTCATGACCCCTGCTCTACATACTAATGACCTCTGTACACTGCTCAATATGCTGATGACCTCTGTACACTGTTCTACATACTACTAAACTCTGTAAACTCTGTACAACGCCCAGCATCATACTGACCTCTGTACACTGCCCTAACTACTACTGACTTCTGTAAGACAATCAGAATAAATGATGGGTGGAAGAAGTCCTGTTAGGGAACCTCCTAATTATTAGACACCTAGTGTCTGGTACCGCATCCTTGAAAAATTCAATGAAAAAAAAACCCTAACTAGAAGGTGGAGGACTTTAAAAGCACTACGCATATATAAAAAGTTAAATATTTTATTTTACAAATGTAAAAAAAAAAAAAACATAGGAATATTACATGTCAACATTACAAGTACATGAATTTGTATTGAGTATTGTCATTCATCATCCCCGCCCCATTGGGCAATGGATTCATCCCGGAACACTGCAGCATACTGACTCCTGTACACTGCCCTACAGGCTACTGACCTTGGTACAGTGCCCTACATCCTACTGACCTCTGTACACTGCCCTACATCCTACTGACCTCTGTACACTGCCCTACATCCTACTGACCTCTGTACACTGCCCTACATCCTACAGACCTCTGTACACTGCCCTACATCCTACTGACCTCTGTACACTGCCCTACATCCTACTGACCTCTGTACACTGCCCTACATCCTACAGACCTCTGTACACTGCCCTACAACCTACTGACCTCCGTACACTGCCCTACATCCTACTGACCTCCATACACTGCCCTACATCCTACTGACCTCTGTACACTGCCCTACATCGTACTGACCTCTGTACACTGCCCTACATACTACTTACACTGGTAAGAAGTCAGAGCAGATAGCCGGGCCTGAAACTAGTCAAGCAAATCAGCCTGTAGTATCGGATGTTCTGCTTTCATGATGGACTCCACCATTAGCCTTGTGAGTGTGACCAATTACTCCCCAGACATGAAAAAAATGTAAATAAAAGTGAATGCCAAGTTTCTCACTGAAGCTAACTTTTAAAGTAGGCTAAGTTTATATTTTTACAGTGACATTAGTTTTATTGCTTTTTCTAGGTTTTCTTCATGCCGTATTTACTTTTTATTGGAGGCTTGCTAGTTAATTTATTTTAAAAAAAATAGGCGACGCACCCCAGTGATTGCTGATGTCTTCCATGTTGTCCAGGTAGATCTTCACCTCAAAGGTTACATAACCCAGGTGTAGACCATCTAATAACCACCCAAAGCTAACCAAAAAACTCCCAGAGATGTCATCATCCCATGCATCATCCCATCCTGACTTGTTGCTGGGACATTGCTAGGACACTCCCAAACATTACAGACCCCCCCCCCCCCCACCATCATAAGAGCAACAAGGCAGGATGAGGGGGCGCCATCTCTGGAATTTTTCAGCCAGGCTTCAAGAAGTCCCAAAAACTGGCCTACACCTACAGCAAAGGCATTATTTAACTTAAGTCAAAGCTGCACAGTTTGTTTTTATCTACAGGCACCCCTTACTTGCGTAGGCATTTTCTTGATAAAGGTAAACTAACCCTTTAAACCCCAACCATCTCTGACTACCAACAGCGTTTTTTACTTACCTGAGTCCATCATCATGAGACCTTCTGCAAGGCCTCTCTGTAAGTGATGATTGGTGATCCAGCACTGGAATCTAGGAGGGCTCTACTCCAGACAGTCAGTGTTAAAGTAGAACTAAAGGAAAACATTTTTTTTTTCCATTTTGTATAGCGTAAGGGAGGGATATAACAATGGATTTTTGCCATCTGTGTCCCATTGGGGAGATTTCCCTTTATTTCATGTCTCATAACCGAAAGCGGAAGTGAGAGGAAATTCATGCAAATTAAGGGAATATCTTGGGGCCTCCCAGGTCAGCAGAACTAGTGTCCCCATTGGAAGATTTTCCCTCTATTGCTGTTCTGGGGACAACCCAACATTTGAAGTTTTCTTTTACTTTCACTTTCAATGATAATGGTAAACAGGATAAATGCAGAGGGTGAATCTCCTTAACAAAGGCAGAAGTAGCAATAATGAACAAACCTAACAGATATTCTAATCCATCTCAACTCTGTCCAAATATTTTTTAAAAACCTTTAGTTCGTTGTCTTTAGTTATGCTTTAAGTGTCCACATCTCTGCTGCCTGGACATTAGCTTTAAAGTGTAACTCCAGGCAACATTTTTGAGTGTTCTGTGTCCCAAGGGTGAGATTTCTCTTCATTTCTTATCCTGGAGACACAACAGGATATGAGAGGATCTTTCTCTAAAGTGAGGGGAAAGAAATACTCCCTTAGACATTAGTCACCATAACTGCCAGAAGAGGAGGTAAGGGACTTTTCTGTGCAACAAGTATTACCTCTTTTGTTATTTTAAACAAAAGAAAATACAGTGGAACCTTGGTTAACGAGTAACGCAGTTAACAAGCGTTTTGAAACACAAGCAACTTTTTTTTTTTCATTCTGACTCGGTTTGCGAGTGTTGTTTCACAAAACAAGCAGAATTCAAGCTCATGGGGTGTGCAGTACCCCATTTGGCCAGAGGTGCGGGGGCGGAGATCAACGGAGAGATCTCCTGCTGAGCTGGCGGACTCCGCTGAGCGGATCCGCCTCGTGTGAATTGGGCCTTAAGCAACAACTTCTATAAAATGCAGCTTAATAAAGTTGCAATATTATTGATCATGACTTGTAGTAGCATGACTTGAGATTATTTATGGTGCCAACATCCAAAGAAGAATATTTTAAGAGTACAAAAAAAAAACATCAGGTGGGAGGGATTTTATAGGCACCATATATTAAACAAACCATAGATAAAATGAGCAAAGCTTTATTATTGTTAGATTAAAGTGATTATAAAAAGGTACACTTTTTATTAAAATGCAAAATTCAGCTAAATTTCGATTCGTTAAAAACGAATTGCACATGTCTAGTTACCAACCCCTGTCAGTTTTAGGCCTGTTCAGCCATTGAATGTTACTATTTCAATAGTGCGGTTTCTTTGTTTGACCCCCACAATATACTACTTTGAAGAATTCTTGTATTATATCTGTAAGCTCCTGAAGAAGCACAATTGTGCGCACAACATGTAGAGCGGAAAATCTTCCTGTGACGTCATATTGTGACTCAACCACTCCATGCACTTTATCCCTCTTGGATGCTGCTGTTGTATATTTCTAATTACATCCTATTGGATTAGAATATAATATTAGGAGGTTCTACTTGAGTCCTTGGGGTCATGTACTAATATGATGTCTTTTCTTTTTATGTGTTGTAAATTACGATTTTAACTTTATCCAATTAAAATTTCCAATTTTTATCCTATAAAGTCCATTTTTGCAATTCCATATTTTTTCCATTCATATCGGGACGTTGGCATGTTGTTACTAGTGTATCCACAGTGTCACCCTGTGAGGATACACGTTAAATTTCATAAAGCCTTTTTGACAATTATTTGGAGGGGATGGGGGGGGGGGGACTGCAAGCACAAGGATTTTAACCTTAATGGTAAAATACCTTCTGCCTTTAGAACTACTTTAAAACCATGCAGTAAAATATTGTGTATTCGCATGCTAAATAATATTAAATAGGATACATTGTTTACAGTAAATGTATTCTATACTGTAAATGTCTAATACATATTTTTTTTATTAATTTAAAAAGTAGCCATAACAATACAACACAAAAAAACAAACAAAACAGAAAACCATATGGGTTTCATAGACACCTAAAATACTGTAAATTGTATTTACAAACATATACTAAAAAGTGTACTATACTGTAATTGTGTGTGACACCTATAACAGCATGTTATTGTCATACATGACACATATCTGGCCCACTACATCACAGAGATAGTGTCCAAGTGCCCGACGCATTTCAAGACTTGCACTTCTTTAGGCTGCTTTTACACTGGGGCGGAAGGGGGCGTCGGCGGTAAAGTAGCGCTATTTTTAGCGCTGTTTTACCGTGGTATTCGGCCGCTAGCGGTGCGGTCTTAACCCCCCCGCTGGCGGCCGAAAAAGGGTTAAAGCCACTCGTATAGCGCGGCTACAGCCGCGGTATTGCCACGGTATAGCCGCGCTGTCCCATTGATTTCAATGGGCAGGAGCGGTTTAGGAGCGGTGAATACACCGCTCCTTCACCGCTCCAAAGATGCGGCTTGAAAGAGTTTTTTTTTCTCTCCTGCCAGTGCACCGCTTCAGTGTGAAAGCCCTCGGGCTTTCACACTGAACAAACAGCGGAGGCTGTTTTGGGGCGGTTTGCAGGCGGTATTTTTAGTGCAATAATGCCTGCAAACTGCCCCAGTGTGAAAGGGGTCTTAGTGGCAGCTCAGTGGACAGAAAAGGTAAGTAGATAATTCACACATTATGTGGACAAAATAGCCTGCGAGTATAAAATTAAAAGTACTCCCCTTCTTGCATTCCTATACCAGCCAAAGGGGAGAGAAGGGAGGCCCAACTGCACCAGATCCTTAAAAGGGTTTTATATAATAGGCAAAGGGACCACGCATGGTCGATCACAAAATAGGCCAAAAACACAGAGGAGCCAGCAGTAAATAAATCCGTAAATTCCAAAAAAAGGAGACGGCACTCCAAATCCTTAGTAAATGGTTTATTAGGTACACATAAAATCTACACATAAAAGGGTACAGCTTGGGAGCTGTGATCAAGGCGGTTGTGCCAAAACATTAGCCCCTTGTACCCTTTTATGTGTAATAATAATAATAACTTAAAATAAAAAATAACTTAAAATAAAAACATAAAATAAAAAATAATAATAACAAAAATGTGAGCAACAACTACTATAAAATGCAGGTTAATAAGATTGCAATATTATTAATCAACGAGTGCAGTATTATTGATCTCAAATTGCAGAGACACCCAGAAAAGATATAAGGTGTGAGGGGGTGAGGGTGAGAGAGGTGGGAGAGAGATCACTGTATTTCTACTTTCCACATTTTAAATCTGCATAGTAGCAAATAATACAACAAAGAAATGTTATTTTTTTATGTTATATCCAAACAGGTCACATTGGAACATCAAAGATCACGTAAGTCGTTTAGGACTTAGCTCGTTGAGACACTGTGGCCATTAAAAAATATCTGAGCAAAGTAAGCTGGTTTTGTTTTGTCCTCTTCGGATTCCTTAAGTGCAACTTTGACCGTTTCTTCCATAACTCAGACCAGGAAATGGGAAACAATTTTAGATAGAGTGCTGAGAATTGGTAAAGGCTTGCCAGTTCCCTATCCACAAATTAGAAACAGGATCTGGGCCTCAGGTTTGGAAGGCATTCAGGAACAGGAAACAAAATTCAGCCAGGCATCAGTCTCACAGCTGTCAGGAGCCCCGGTGAAACCATTTGAATGATCAAGTGCTGCCATCTGGAGGTGCGTGAGTGTATGACACAATGCAATAATAAAATGTATTTGTTGTTGATGTTTTTATTGTATTATTAAGCCTCATGCACACTGGACGTTTTTGGACATTTTTATAGCTGGCTTCAGACGTTTTTTTCTACAATCAATATCTCTCCAACATGTTATCCTCTGTGTCCATGCACACATAGGCTGCTATCAACTGTTTTTGGCTGGGGCGTTTTTTTGACTGTAATTAAACCCCCAAACCAGTGGGTTCTGAGAAGAGTTTTTCAGCTGTAAAAAAGTTCTAACGTCGAAAAACGCAGTTAAACACGCGGCTCACTGGCTTTTTTAACGTTTGAATCCTTTAGGGCTCATGCACACAGGACTTTTTTTACAGCTGCTGTTAGGGGCGTTTGACTTTTTTTTCAACTGCCAGGAGCAGTAAAAACGAGTTGTAAAAATAAAAAATGCCACAAAACGCGGCTAAACGTGTCAAGCCATGTTTAGCTGAGTTTGATGTTTTTAGGTGTCTTTACATTAACGCCTAATGCCAAAAACTTGGGAAAAAGCGCAATAACGCAAATGTAAAAATGTGGCTAAGCGTGTTTTTTAGCGCTGGCGTTTTTAAAATGTCCTGTGTGCATGAGCCCTTACTAATAGCACAGAAGTGGTTTCTGTCTAAAAAAAATGTTAAAAATGTCATGGGAAAAACTCACTACAAAGCTACTGGTATTTTAACGTTTTTTTAGAACGTCCACTGTGCGTGAGGACTTATAGTTTCCTCTTTCCTGAAAATAGTGCTGACATACTTTTTAGAACTTCACAGAATAATCAGAATAATTTAAAGCTTTCCCTGCTACAGAGGAGAGTACAGATCAGTGAGGGTGCGTCCATAACTGCGCACGGGTGCCACCCCCTCTCTCCTGCCACCCCCCTCTAGCACCAATAGATAGATTCATGCACTGCATGAATCTATCTATGGCTGCCGCTGCCACCCCCTATTCAGGTGCCCGGCTCCTTTTCCGGTGCAGGGCGCCTGAATTACAGCGGCGGGGGGTGGTTTTGAAGCACCTGATTAGAGCCATAGGCTCTAATAGGCGTCAAAAAAGGTGACCTGTGAGCACCATGCTGGGCGCTCACAGGCACTCAGCTGTGTTAGAAAAGCCAATGAATATTCGCTTTCCTAACACTAAACCCCCCCTCTCCGCCAATCAGGTGCTCGGATCTGTTACCCATCACCTGATTGGCTGAAACGACCGGCACTGTGATTGAACGCCAGACGTCCAATCATAGCAGAGGATGGGAAGAGAGGATGCGAGAAGACATCGAGGAGCTGTCCCACTGAGACAGGTAAGTGCAGACAGCGTGCTGGTGGGGGGCACACTGGCAGCATGTGATATGGCACAGTGGCTGTGTTTGATGGGGCACAGTGGGAGCAATTGATGGGCACAGTGGCGGCAATTGATGGGCACAGCGGCGGCAATTGATGGCGCAGTGGGGGCAATTGATGCATACAGTGGCGGCAATTGATGGCACAGTGGCTGCGTTTGATGGCACAGTGGCAGCAATTAATAGGCACAGTGGCTGCATTTTATGGGGCACAGTGGCTGCGTTTGATGGCACTGTGGCTGCGTTTGATGGGCACAGTAGCTGCATTTTTTGGGGCATAGTGGCTGCAATTGATGGCACAGTGTCGTCAATTGATGGGCACAGTGGCTGCATTTGATGGCACGGTGGCTGTGTTTGATGGGCACAGTGGCAGCAATTGATGGGCACAGTGGCTGCATTTTATGGGGCACAGTGACTGCAATTGCTGGCACAGTGGCTGCGTTTGATGGCACAGTGGCGGTAATTGATGGGCACAGTGGCTGCGTTTGATGGCACAGTGGCTGGGTTTGATGGGCACAGTGGCTGCGTTTGATGGCACAGTGGCGGCAATTGATGGGCACAGTGGCGGCAATTGATGGGCACAGTGGCTGCGATTGATGGCACAGTGGCTGTGATTGATGGTACAGTGAGGCTGCAATTGATGGTTTTTTTTTTCAGAATTTTTCAGTTTGTTTGCGCCCCCCAAAAAATTTGAATGGGTACACGATTACATATTGTTCTGTGGCCGTGGAGCAAAGAATCGCAGTTGCAGCATGTGTACAGCACTAAGCGGCTGCTAGAGATGTGCACAACGGAAAAATGTGCTTCGTTTTGGATTAATTTGTTAAAGTGGTACTAAAGCTTTAAAGTTTTCCACATTAATGCATTTTATACCTTTAGGTGAAAAACCTTTTGTGCTTCAGCAGCCCCTCAGACCCCCCCTTTTTCTTACCTGAGCCGATCCAGCGATGTGCACGATAGCAGCGGCCCCTGCCGCTGTCGTCCTTATTGAACAGATTGATAGCAGCGGGTTCACAACTGCTGTCCATCAAAAGCTGTGACAGGGAGCAGGGGGGGCACCAGCTGAAGAGGAGAGGTCTGGAATGCTGACGGGGGACCCCAGAAGAAGAGGATCAGGGCTGCCCTGTGCAGATATGTCTGTTATTTTAATTTTAAAGAAAAGGAGCCTTTAGTACAGTGGTTCTCAACCTGGGGGTCGAATGACGATTTGCCAGGGGTCACTGAATCCTGGGCTGTTCCTGAAGCCCACACCGCTCTCCCAGCTTTTTAGCGACCGCCCTACTGGGCTTTTCCTGGAGCCTGCGGCCGCCCACTCAGCCTCTTTGCAGCCGCCCATTCAGTTCACAGCATGGCTGGGGGGCAGAGGCTAGAGGTCAGTTTTAGTGATGAGTAATGTGAAGTGGGAAAGGCTGGAGGAGACCCTATCCCTTGATTTCGGCATAGGTGTTACCACTGTTAGACACCACAGAGCTGGAGACACAGTGAGTAACACTAACTGTGATTACAGTTGCCGTTAAAAGTCCCCACTACAGTTCTCAGATCAGCAGATGACCTTGATCAAGAGAACCCAAGTTGGCTAAACAGAACTCCCCCCAACACTGCCACTCATCCCATCCCCCCCACGCCCCACCAAGGAGTAAAAATAGAGAATACATGGAAGGGAGAGGAAAAGGGGGGGAAGGACAAAGAAAAACGGAGAGAAAAAATAAGAGCAAGAACAAGAAAGACAGTTAGAGAGAGGGATAGGGAAAAAAAAAACAAGAAATTAGGATAGAGAGAGATAAAAGGGAAAAAAAGGAACAAAGAGAATGGTACATGCCAAAATGTACCATTAGGGGTTTAATACTGTAAGAGTGGAAAGGACTTGGGGAGCTCTAAATGTCCATGGGTTAGGGGCGCAAATTACTTGTCTTGCCTTGGGTGTGGACAACCCACGCTACGAAAATAATTTTACTGTTAGGGGTCCCCACGACTTGGGAAATTTTATCAAGGGGTCACGGCACTGCAAAGGTTGAGAACCACTGCTTTAGTAACACTTTAAGTAAATCTTTTCATTTCATCATATTCGTTAGTAGGGATGAGCTTCGAGTTCGAGTCGAACGTACGTTCGACTCGAACATCGGCCGTTTGACCGTTCGTCGAATTACGAACATTATGGATCGTTCGCGCCAAATTCGAGTGGCGCGTCAAGGCCCATAATTCATGGCGGCATCGCAGTACATTGCTGGCTGATGATTGGCTAAGCATGCACTATGACCCGCATTCTTTGGCCAATAACAGCGCGGTATTTTCAGTCAGTGTACTCTATCCTGTGCACAGTGTGCAACTAAAGCTAACTGCAGACAATTGCTGGTGTTCTCTTCCTAATAATTCCACAGGCAGGCAGCTGCAGTATTTTCAGTCAATGTACTGTATCCGGTTGCACATTGTGCAACTAAAGCTAACTGCAGACAATTGCTGGTGTTCTCTACCTAATAATACCACAGGCAGGCAGTGGATTCAGCTAGCTGCAGTATATTAGTGTACTGTATACTGGGCACAGTGTGCAGCTAAAGCTCACTGCAGACCATTCCTGTTGTTTTCTTCCTAATAGTACTACAGGCGGGTAGGTGATTCAGCTATATCAGTATATATATCAGCTATCAGTATATGTATACATCCCAGCTTTGTGCAGCTACTTCTCACTGCAGGCCATTCCTTGTGTACCTATTCCAATACATCAAAGACAATATGTCTGGAAGGCCAACAAGGAGAGGCAGACAGTCACAGGCCAATAAAAGAGGGCAAGCAGGCTCTGTGTCTAGAGGCAACAGTGCTGGTTGTGGATATGGTGCATCCTCATCAGCACGTGGCCATGGGGCACGCTTGTCCTTTTTCTCGGCAGCTGGCCGTGTTGAGCTACAATGTGCCGAAGAGTTGGTAGAGTGGATGACCAAGCCGTCCTCATCCTCCTCATCCTCTGTCACCCAAGCTACCTTGGCTGCCAATGCAGCTGCCAAAGTGGCCTATTCCTTGGACTCGAGGTCATCATCAGTTACTCCTTCCCTAGCTCCACCGGAGGAGTCCCGCGAACTGTTCGACCACAGTGTCGGTACATGCTGCAGGAGGATGCGCAGTGTTTTGAAGGCTCCGATGATGGTACCGAGCTTGAGGAAGGCAGTAACGTGAGCCCAGAGAGAGGGGTTGCCCAAGAAGGTCAACAAACTGGCAGTCATGTTCCCCCAGCTCCAGCATACTGCCAGGTTTGCTCCAGTGACGAGGAGGGAGGGGATGATGAGCTCACTGACTCTACGTGGGTGCCTGATAGGAGAGAGGAGGAGGAGGCGGAGAAAGAGAAGGAGGCACATCTCCAACGAGGCAGGATGCCCTCCAGGGGCCAGCTTAAGGGCAGCCAACTGACTGCATCACACCGCAGAGCTCTGCAAGTGAAGGGCGCTGGTTACTCCATGCGTATTCCAAAAGTTCTTTGGTGTGGGCCTTTTTTGAGATGTGTGCAGCAGATCGCATTGTTGCTATTTGCAACATATGTCTGAAGTGTATCAAGCGTGGACTAGGCAGCAAGTGCTTGGGCTTAATCAGACATATGTCGAGCTCCCATGCAGCCCGTTGGCAACACTACCTAAAAGACCCACACCAAAGAACAAGGCGGACCTCTCCTTGCTCCTCCTCATCAGCTGGGATCTTCAACCCCACTATACCTTCAGTCCTCTCAGAAACCTGCACTGAGAGTAATGAAGGTGTAGAATTAGGTGTCCCACTGCCAAGTACTTGTGGGCAATCTGCTATCGGTACAGCAACATCCGATTCTAGCAGGCAAATTTCCCTACCCTAGTTGCTCCACCGGCGAAAGAAGTTCGCTTCCAGCCATTCACATGCCCAAAGGTTGAATGCTAGCTTGGCTAAATTGCTAGCACTTCAACTGCTGCCTTTTCAGTTGGTAGACTCTGCCCCCTTCCGTGAGTTTGTGGAATGTGCGGTACCTCAGTGGCAGGTTCCCAAACGCCACTTTTTTTACAGAAGGCGATTCCGGCTCTCTACTGGCATGTGGAAGGCAATGTCCATGTCTCGCTGGGCAGGACGGTCAGCGGTAAGGTTCATATTACCGCTGGCTCATGGTCCAGCAGGCATGGACAGGGATGTTACCTATCTTTTACCGCGCACTGGGTGACTCTGCTGGCAGCTGGGAAGGATGCAGGACAGGGTGCAGTAGTGTTGGAGGTTGTTCTGCCACCACGCCTCCAAAATTCTACTAGTGGTGATTCTGCCACACCTCTTTCCTCCACCCCCTCCTCTTCTTCTTCCTCAATGGCCTCTTCCTGTGCTGATTTGTCCTCGGAACCAGCGGTGCTCCGTAGGCGTTCAAGGGGCTACGCAAGCACGCAGGCAAAAAGATGCCATGCGGTGCTTGAGCTGGTGTGCTTGGGGGGACAGGAGCCACACTGGGGCAGAGATTCTGTCAGCTCTGCAGGGGCAGGCTCAGAGGTGGTTGACACCATGCCAGCTTAAGCCAGGAATGGTGGTTAGCGACAATGGCACCAATCTCCTCTCCGCCCTCCGACAGGGACAACTGACCCATGTGCCCTCTTTGGCTCACGTCCTTAACTTGGTGGTGCAGCGGTTCTTGGGCAGTACCCGGGCTTACAGGATGTCCTTAGGCAGGCCAGGAAAGTCTGTGTGCATTTCCACCGGTCATATAATGCCAGTGCTCAGCTGGCTGACCTCCAAAAGGAATTTAACCTGCCCAGGAACCGCCTGATCTGTGACATGCCCACCAGGTGGAACTCAACATTGGCCATGCTGCAGTGGCTGCACACGCAGCAGAGGGCAATCAATGAGTACCTGTGTGACTATGACACCAGGACAGGGTCAGAGGAGCTTGTTTTTGTTTCCCCACGCCAGTGGGCCATGATCAGGAAAGCATGCACTGTCCTGTCACCATTTGAGGAGGCCACGAGGATGGTGAGCAGTGACAGTGCATGCATCAGTGAAACTGTCCCTCTTGTCCACCTGTTGGAGCACACGCTGTGTGGAATAATGGACAGGGCACTTGAGGCAGAACAGAGGCAGGAGGAGGACTTCCTTACCTCTCGAGGCCCCCTTTATCCAGACAGTGTTCCTGCGTGCCTGCTGATCACACAGGAAGAGGACAAGGAGGACGAGGAGGAGGATTGTGTCAGCATGGAGGTGGAGCCTAGCACTCAGCATCAGCAGCAGTCTTCAAGGGATTATTTACAGTCCGAAGAAACCCATGGACTTGTACGTGGCTGGGAGGAGGTGGCTGCGGATCATGTCATCCTTAGTGACCCAGAGGACTCCGGACTGAATGCCTCAGCAAACCTACGCTGCATGGCCTCCCTGATCCTGCAAAGCCTGTGTAAGGATCTTCATATTCGTGGTATCAAGGAGAGGGATCATTACTGGCTGGCAACGCTCCTTGATCCACGTTACAAGGGTAAAGTTGCGGACCTTATCTTGCCGTCGCAGAGGGAGCAGAGGATGAAGCATCTTCGGGAGGCCATGCAGAAAGGTTTGTGCAACACGTTTCCAGATCCTGGGAGGTTACAATTTCCTGGTCATCCTGGACAAAGTGTTGCTGAGGCTTCGGTCAGTCATAGAAGGAGCGGTGGAGAAGGTGGCCATCTGACCGATGCGTTCAGACAGTTTTTTAGTCTGCAGCCCCAAGGTATGATCGGTTCCAGCAACCATTGCCAGCGTCTGATTCACATGGTGCAGGAATACCTAGGGTTACTGGGTCTTGAGGATGGATCACTGGCCAGAGCTTGCACAGTATGCAATTGAGCTACTGGCCTGTCCTGCATCCAGTGTTCTTTCGGAACGCACATTCAGTGCTGCTGCAGGCTTTGTAACCGATCACAGGGTGCGCCTGTCCACCGAATCAGTCAATCAGCTGACCTTCATAAAAATGAATCAGCCTTGGATCACCAGCTACCAAGCACCTGATGCTGATGTAACCGAATCATTTTTTTTTTAATCTCAGATCCCTTCAAAGACTGCCTATGCTGATGCTGAGTGACTATACTGAGTAATTATCCTCTTCCTCCTCAATGATCACGCTGATAGCTTGTAAGAACATTTATGGTTCTGGGCGCCACCACCAGTGCCTAAGGCCCAATTTTTCAGCCCCTGTTTAACAGGGGCATGTAATTACAATTTTTGATGCAATACTTTATAGCAGGGCTCGTTCCTGCGTTCCAACTAGAATATCTGTGAGGGGTTGCAGTGTTGTGGCACCAGCACCAGTGCCTAAGGCCCAATTTTTCAGCCCCTGTTGAACAGGGGCGTGTAATTACAATTTTTGATGCAATACTTTGCAGCAGGGCTCATTCCTGTGCTCCAACTAGAGTATCTGTGAAGGGTTGCAGTGTTGTGGCAGCAGCACCAGTGCATTAGGCCCAATTTTTGAAGCCCCTGTTTAACAGGGGCATGATATTACAATTCTTGATCTAATATTTCAAAGCAGGGCCCGTTCCTGCACCCACCAAGAGTAACTGTCAGGCCTTACAGTGTTGTGGCAACACCACCACACCATCCACCACCAAAGGCCCAATTTTTCTGACCCTGTTCAACAGGGGCATGTAATTACTATTCTTGATCTAATATTTTACAGCAGGGCCCGTTCCTGCACCCGCCAAGAGTAACTGTGAGGCCTTACAGTGTTGTGGCAACCAACACCTAAGGCCCAAATTTCTGCAGAGTATATAGGGCAGGCCCCTACTTTCAAACATACAACTTACAAATGACTCCTACTTGCAAACAGAAGTAGACAACAGGAAGTAAGAGGAAATCTACTCCTAGGAAGGGAAATTCTCTCCTATAAGAGTTCCTTGTTTCACTAAAAACCCCAAATTTTCAAAATCCAATTGTCATTTGGACAGAAAGTGAGGTGAAATTTTCTGAACAGGTGCACAGACAGCAAAACAAATGTTACAGGGGTTATAATCCTTCCCTATGTTTTCTAAAAAGCTTAAAAATAGATTTTTTGGCTGAAGCTACACGTAAAAAATATACCAGTTCAAAATTACAAACAGATTCTACATAAGAGCAAACCTACAGTCCCTGTCTTGTTTGCACCGCCTGTATACTGCTGTTCAGAGTATATAGGGCCTGGGGGCTCCACGCCTTTCCTTTTTTTTATTTGGGTGCAGGGTTCCCCTTAATATCCATACAAGACCCAAAGGGGCTGGTAATGGGCTGGGGGGGGGGTTTCTCAATTATTTTCATCCATATTGCCAGGATCAGACATGACATTAAATCCAGAAGCAGTTTTAAATGACTTTTTTTCCTTTAGAAATGTCATTTTGTGCAGGGACTGTTCTAAACACAGGAAGCACGCACCACTAAACAGGCATACTATAGACACACCCCAGGCACAATATTTAAAGGAATATTTCACTTTCATCCATATTGCCAGGATCAGACATGACATTTTTTCACTTTAAGCATCATTAAAATCACTGCTCCCAAAAAACGTCCGTTTTTAAAACTTTTTTTTGCATTGATACATGTACCCTGGGGCAGGACCCGGGTCCCCAAACCCTATTAAGGACAATAACTTGCATATTAGCCTTTAAAATTCGCACTTTTGATTTCTCACGTTCGAGTCCCATAGACTTTAACGGGGTTCAAAAGTTTGCGCAAACTTTTGGTCCGTTCAAATGTTCTGATGCGAACTGAACCGGGGGGTGTTTGGCTCATCCCTATTCGTTATGTTAGAATGATTTGTTTTTGGAATTTGTTTGTCGTATTTTAATTGTTCGGAATCGATTTTTAAGGTTATTTTGAAAGATTAGCTATATTTGTTTTAACATGTTAATTAATTTTTGAGGATATTATTTATTATCCCTGCTAGTCCAACCCACAAAGAGCAATGAAATGAGCTAATTGGACGATATTGACTGGAGTCACGTGCATCTGAATGAACGAATGAACAAAATTAATTTTGAACTGGTTCCTTATGTTATGATTCAGAGATTGTGATGGATCCACCCCCATCCAACCCAACCGCAAAAGGTAGGAATCAACAATTCACTTTTATTCCCTACTGTATATATTGCAATATGTTTCCAATTCTTATGTAGTGCATATTTTATAATAATGAAAAATGTTAATGCAAAATAAAAACAAAATGGATTTGAATCAATTTAAATCATTAGTTATGTTGTTATTTTATTTCTGAAGCTTCAAACATTAACAAAAGGCTCAAATTATTGCATCGTGTCATCCGAATAAAATGGATAAATATGAATGAATTTGTTTTGTTATAATATATTTTGGATTTGTTGAAGTTTGTTACTATTGTGATTCGGAGATTCGGATACCCCCAAATCTCCAAATAACGAGGATTTCGTCAGTTTTTTGATTCGTAACTAAATTAATCACACATGTCTAGCGGCTGCTTGCCATTTCAGGTGGGGAGTCAGGGGCAGTAAAACCGCAGCTCAGTGGACTGATTTTACTTTTCTCTGCCAGCAAGAGGGTGAGCGGTGCAGTACAGCAGTGTGTCCTTGCCGACTATTTCGAATTGTATGCCCCAGGAGTTCTTTGGGCTACGCTAAACGATGAACTGGGTCACTAACTCCGGGACGTGGGGTAACACGTTCTCCCCAATATTGGCATTGGCAGGGCTGTGGTCATGTGAAGAATAAAACATTAAGGTGGTCCTTCAACCCAGAGATGAGCCATTTGTGTGCAGTACAAAAATATGTGATTCCTCTATAAGATGCTTCCTCCCATGTCCTACACACTAGCACTGAACTATGTATTGCATTCATTGGGACATGCAGAGCCTCTGCCCACTCCACCAATCAGCGTACTGCTGTTACCCCCCCCCCCCCAGTGACAGTCCCGCCGAGCACATAGCGCAGACCTCATAAGTGCTCGCACTTAACTCTTTTCTTCCAGTACCTATTGATCAGGCCATAGATCTCTGTAATGCTAGTCTGCTAGACCGGAGGAGACAGACAGCTAGGGAGGCAGTCAGAGCACCGATCCCCTCGCTACGGGAGCACCTCACACCTAACCAGGTACCACGCCAAAGACTAGTTGCAGTTCTTCCTTGTGATTATTCATGGCAACTACCTCTTCTTCCTTGCCTCGACAAGTAAACATCTGTCATAGCGGTGTTACACCTACTCCGTCGTGCCGTTATAGGTTTTTTAGGGACATGCCAAAACCCAACATGCACCCCTTGAATAACAAGTCTATACATGGTTAGACTCGAATAGAGAAGTCCACGTTCTTAGGGTGTCTGGACCAGTAGCAGCTGATGCTCCATTTTGGGGGCAGTAAATAAACCTGCGCAACCCCCCCCCTCTCGCTCGTCCCTCCATCATATTCTCACCCTAGCCCCACACTTACCCCATATAGGTCGCGGGCATCGTCGGATCATTCCAGCATCTTCTCCTCCTTGGTGACTTCCCGGGGCGGCTTCCCCTGAGCCTCCTCCTTGGTGACTTCCTCCTCGGCAGGCCAATATGGTTGCTTCTCCTCTCGGCCAATCGGGTCTTAGGACACACTTCCTGATTGGCCAGGAGGAGAATCAGGAAGACAATAGCGAGTATTAATTCGCTATCGTCACACAAGTGGGTGGGCTCACCCTTTTTGAAACCAATTAGAGCCTCCGACTCTAATCAGGTGCTTAAAAAAAAAAATAAAAACCCCATTGAAATCCATGCGTCCGGTGCTCTGTATGTAGATTAGGGGCTTGACGCATGGATTAGGGGGGCAGCCTAATTCGTATGGACGGGCTGCCACTGGTCCCGACGGATTGGAGCTCCAGAGTGGATCACAGGTCCGAGCAGGTCTCTGTATGTATCCTTGGTTGCATGTGTCCTCCCTAGGATCCAGACCTCTTCCCTTTTATAGAAAACGGGAGGAAAGCTCACAAACACACTCGGGAAAGGTGGCCAAAACATTAACCCTTCCCCCTAACCTAGGCAGCCTGATACTAAAGATACAGTAGGTCACCTGCTTACATGCCCACCACAAAATGGCCTTGCATGATATTCCTAGAATGTAATGCTACAGAAAGACATCAAATAATAAAGACAAGACAGGATAGGAGATAGTCAGAGACTTCAGAACATGCTCCTAGCCACTTCAAGACCTCAGTACAATACCTTTATATACATTATGACTTTGAAGTGGTTTATCAGGGTTATGCATGTATTTTTATTTCAGCCAGTGGCTGGCTTTCTCTTGAAAGCTTTCCGAGTGGCTCATGAGCCTCTGGACAGCTTTGAGAAGCAGCATTTCTTAGACTTATCGTTTCCACCGGCTTGCCCGAGAAACAATCCAATGGTGTGGCCGGCTGGTCCCAGAGGTGATCAAAAACTATATTGTCTTTGATCGCCTCTATGGTTTTGGAGGACCAGACCAACATAGTGATGTCAATTACGATTCAGGGCAGAAGTCAAAAACATTTTTGGGGGATCTTTTGTTTTTAAAGGTAAAGAGATTTGGGGTCTTTTTGGCTCCAGATCTCTCCATAAAGAGGACCTGTCATCCTTATTTCTATAACAAGGGATGTGTACATTCTTTGTAATAGGAATAAAAGTGATTACAAAAAAAATCAATGGGACAGTGTAAAAATAAAAAGTAAAATAAATGAGGAAAAAAAATTAAAGCACCCCATTCCTCCATGCTCGCGCGCAGAAGCGAGCGCATACGTAAACGGTGTTTACACCAAACATGTGAGGTATCGCCACGAATGTTAGAGCGTGAGCAATAATTCTCATGCTAGACCTTCTTTGTAACTCTAAACAGGTAACCTGTAAAGGCATTTAAAGTGTCACCTATGCAGATTTTTTAGTACCATAGTTTGTCACCATTCCACGAGCGTGCGCACCTTTAAATCATAACATGTTAGGTACCTATTTACTCTGCGTAACATCATCGTTTACATTTTACAAAAAAATTGGGGTATATGGTGTGGGGTTTTTTTTCAATTTATTAAACTGTATTTTTATATATATATATATATATATATATATATATATATATATATATATATACTGTATATATATATATATATATATATATATATATATATATATATATATATATATATATATATATATATATCTGGGTATTTTTTAAAACATGGTGCCGTGTGCTGCCGAGTAAACCGGAAGTGACGTTGTGACGTCACTTCCAGGTTACTACATCGGAGACCCGATCAAAGCCGAATATGGCTTTGTTCAGGTTGCCGGCCAGCCGGCAGACGTGTCGGCCGGTCGCTCGGGTCTCCCGGTGGGATGGGAGACCCGAGTACAATCACTTCAACAAAATGACATACAGGTTTGTGATTTTGCGTGGTTTAAAGAACATAACTGACATACTAGACTGTGAGTCTGTCATGGTTTTTAATGAGGATCTCCACAGAAAAAAAATGAGTAAAGTCCCCCTAAAACTCCATACCAGACTCTTAGTCTGAGCATGCAGCTTGGCTGGCCAGGAAAGGGGGGACACAAGCCTTGACCCCCCCCGACCATCCCAGGCCACGTGCCTTTGACATGAGGGGTGCCTTGCCAAGAGAGATCCCCCCTTGGCAAAGAACATCACCCCGATGTTGTTGAGGACAAGAGACTCTATCCCACATCCTAAACTGCAATGATGGAACATCTGCAACCCTCCATCTAATCGTGCAGCCCTGTGCCTCCTCTGCACTTCTCTGCAACCTTCCTCGTACTGAAAAGAAATCGCTACTAAGACCAGACCCAATAGTCCAACAGTTGCCTACATTTTCGGAGGAAAGAGACTACGATGACAGCACTTATCTCCACTGTGGTCATTTATAACAACACAAGCCAACAGATACAATTGTACTCCCTCTTCTCTGAATTACAAGGGGGTTGGTTGGTGGGTGGGTGGGTGTGAGGGTTAGAGAGGAGAACAGAGGAGGCACAGGGCTGCACAATTAGATGGAGGGCTTCATTCAATTGTGCTGCAGAATGAAGAGGTGGGTGGGGGTGGCCTCTGTGCTGACATTATATCATGGCAATGCCCATAAATTGTAGACATGAGCAATTCGTTTCATTCTGAATTATTTTTTTTTTAACGAATTTCAACAAATTAGTTAATTCGGAAATACGAAAACCCGTTTAACAAATTTTTCTGAATATTCGTGAATTCGAAAATTTGTAAATTCTTACATTCGTACATTTGTAAATTCGTAAATTCGCACATTCGTAGATTCCTAAATTCGCACATTCGTACATTCGTAAATTTGTAGATTCGGAAATTCGTACATTCGTAAATTCTTAAATTCGCACATTCGTACATTCGTAAATTCGTACATTCCTAAATTTGTAAATTTGTAAATTCGGAAATCTCCAATAATAATTACCTAATAATAACCTAACTATTACTAACTATTAAATTATAGGTATTGTAATTTCCTTTCAAATTTGACTCTTATGCCATGTACACACGGTCGGATTTTCCGACGGAAAATGTGTGAAAGGACCTTGTTGTCGGAAATTCCGACCGTGTGTAGGCTCCATCACACATTTTCCATCAGAATTTCCGACACACAAAGTTTGAGAGCTTGCTATAAAATTTTCCGACAACAAAATCCGTTGTCGGAAATTCCGATCATGTGTACACAAATCCGACGCACAAAGTGCCACGCATGCTCAGAATAAATTAAAAAAAGAAAGCTTTTAGAAACAATAGGAAATGAAAAGGTGGTATATGAGGTAATATAAAGGAATTTTAAAAAATCTGGAAGCCCTGGCTAGTGAAAATGGACCACCCCATTTAGAAAAAGGTATTAGAAGGGGAAGAAGAAATGTGAAGACCCCAAGATAAGAGTTATGATGTGTGTGTATTCAATATGACAAAGGGTGGGCTTGGCTCCAGGCCTAGGTACTAGGGTAAAGCGGGTGGGTAAAGGGGGAGGGTAGAAATGGGAGAAAATTAGAAATAAATCCTCCGTGGGGCGTATAAACATGTCTCACAATGTTTTATAATGTCTGTTTCTCTATTTCTGCTTGTCTGTGGGCTGGATCCATGTATATTTCGTATTAAGATGTATTGTATATAGATATGAAAAAAGATTATTTAATACAAAAAAAAGAATGCTATTGGCTACTGCCCCGTTTATAGTCCCGACATTCATGTTTTACGTCACCGCGTTTAGAACGATCGGATTTTCTGACAACTTTGTGTGACCGTGTGTATGCAAGACAAGTTTGAGCCAACATCCGTCGGAAAAAATCCATGGATTTTGTTGTCGGAATGTCCGATCAATGTCCGATCGTGTGTACAGGGCATTAGTGAACGTAACGAATACGAATTTATCCGAAGTTATGAATTAACCGAAATAACAAATGCCGCATCTAAACGAATGGAAAGTAATATATTAATAATAATAAATAACAATAACAACAACTTTTTATTATTAATTATTAATTTGTTCCATTCCTATTGTTTAGATGCGGCATTCGTTATTTCGGATAATTCATAACTTTGGATAAATTCGTTACGTTCACTAACAGCCAAATTTGAAAGGAAATTACAATACCTATACCTAATTTAATAGTTAGTAAGTATTTCAGATTTTCTAATTTTTGGATTTTCACATTTCCAAATTTACGAACTTTCGAATTTACGAATGTACGAATGTGCGAATTTACGAATATACAAGTTTTCTAATTTACGAATGTACAAATGTAAGAATTTATGAATTTACGAATTTACAATTTTACGAATGTACAAATTTACAAATGTACAAATATACGAATTTACGAATGTACGAATTTACGAATGTACGAATGTACGAATTTATGAATTGCGATCATAACGAATGGCCCGAAAAATGAAAAAAAAAAAAAAAACTAATGAATTTTTTGCCAGTGCACATGTCTAATAAATTGTGCTTCAGCCTGGATTGAAGCTACAGTGCAGCACCACAGAAATAAAATGGCAGTTTATTTCAAAACAACTGCACAGATTTGAACAGAACCAAGCGCCATGTGCACTGGATCCATTGGGGGATTCAACAAGGTTTTTAAACTTCTGGCGATAGTTCTTTTTTTGTTCAGTCTGATTTTATTGAATCAAAGATGTGAATACAGACAGCCAGCAAATACTGAGATTGGTTAGTATTATAAAATATCAGTGTAATATTCAGTATTACAGATGCAAATTACATCAAAAGAATAGAAACATGAAAAAGATGCTTAGCACTATCTTTGGAGTCAAACTTGTTTGCAATGAAAAGGCATGGCAACAAAGAGTAAGCAAATATTCGAAGATTCGTAAAAAATGTGTTTGTTGGAGGGATCACTGGTGTAAGGATCACATCAGTAATGTTTTTGCAAAGTGAAAAGGTGGGGTTCAAATAAAGAGTAACAGATTTGAAAGATCGTATAAGGGCGGGAGGGGGTAAAGTAGGCAGGTTAGAAACAGAGGGTAGATACACTCTGTCATGGTTGGGTAGACATGGGTTCTGGATTGCTCTTAGCCCAAGATAGAAACTCAGGTGAGTAGCAGAACATGGCCCATGTGGTTCAGGTGCGAGAAAAATGTTTTTCCTTTCCTGCCTCCTGTGCCAACAGATGTTCTAGGTCTCTTATAGAGTCTACTTCTGTGGCTCATTCTCCAAAGGAAGGCATGGTGGTTGATCCCCAATGGTGGGGAATGATCGAGGGCAATTTCAGATACTTCTTTCTTTAATTTGTGTAAGAACAGCCACGTCCAGAGAAATAGAGGACTGTTGGTTTTATACCATGTACAGATTTCCTCTAAAGGTGTTTTATGTGTTCATTGATTATGCTACAGGCTGTAGCAGCGTTATTCATAGGTCTTCATTAAAATTATACAACTGATCATTTTGGCAACTCCTTGTTTTTTAACTATTTCTAAGTAGTTTTACATCTAGCTGGTCTAATGGATCAACTATAACATGAATATCTGCACAGATTAGAGACTTTACTGTGATCTACTAATACCTGGAATTTCATGCTAGTTATGTGAAACACATTCCTTCCTAAAGGTGTTAGCCTAGAAATAGCAAGACTCTTAAGATATAACTTTTGGTTCAACTAGAATTTAAAGTGGAATTCCATTCTTTTTAATTATTCCCAAATGCCCACTCCACTGATACACTTTATGGCCGAGTGTGCCAACACCACCATTGATACATTTCAAGGCTGAGTGTGCCACACCACCACTGATGCATTTCAGGGCCGATTGTGCCAACACCACCACTGATCCATTTCAGGGCTCAGTGTGCCAACACCACCACTGATTCATTTCAGGGCCGAGTGTGCCAACACCACCACTGATCCATTTCAGGGCTGAGTGTGCCAACACCACCACTCATACATTTTAGGGCCGAGTGTGCCCATACCACCTTTTAAACTTTTCAGGGCCGAATGTGCCAACACCACCACTGATCTATTTTAGGGCAGAGTGTGCCAACACCACCATTAAAACTGTTCAGGGCTCAGTGTGCCAACACCACCACTTATACATTTCAGGGCTGAGTGTGCCAACACCACCATTGATGCATTTCAGGGCTGGGTGTGTCAACATTACCACTCATACATTTCGGGGCTGAGTGTGCCAAAACGGCTATTGATACATTTCAGGACCAAGTGTGCCAACACCACCAATGATACATTTCAGGACCACACCTCTACTTTACAATAGCAGCGGTGAGGTTTGTCTATTTTGTTTAATTATTTTCCAATTCAGAATTTGTACTTCTTTCCCCTTCTTGTCCTAAAAATTCTGTAGGCTTTAGCCACAGTGGCTGCAAGTGCATGGGAATTCCAGCTTTGAGCAATACAGGTGCCATCTTGAGAGACAAAAATATTCACGCGTCTGCCAGACACGATTTGTTTTATAATGTCCAAGACTCAGTAGAGCAGCTGTCTGGCAACCTCTGGAGAATTTTCTCCCTAACTACACTTACAAATTATAAGTTAATTACATTTTGTTTGTTATTAACCACATGCAATACTTCACTTCAAAATTAAATTGAGCAGTAATAACATAACAGCAAGCTGAATTTCCGATCTGGAGTTTTATATATAGTTGTTTTATAAGCCGAAGTAACAAGGTTTAGGTTAGGTTTCCATAGCAAAATAAATATTTAGTTTATCCAATAAAGATTTAGTTACCCCAGGCTGGACGTACAATTACTTTCCAAAGTCAACTAGGTTATTGGATTATTACAATATAATACAATAAAGCTTACCAGAATTAACTTTATTTATAACTCAATTTTATTATTAGGCATAATTCATTTATATTTGTTAACCTTTAGATAACCATAAATATCTAATGTAAAGAGGAAATACACTCTGAATTCCAAGTTATAAAAACAATATGAATACATCGGCCTTTTAATATTTCCTTAAAGGAACTGTCCTGTTTTGGACCACTTCCTCATTTGTAATTTTCTTCTGCTTAGCCTGCAGATAAATAGATGTTTTATAACATTTTCAAGTAGAATAAGTATGCATTGTGGCTTTAGCATGCATTCAGATTTTATTTGCAACATTTTTGCATAATTACGTTTGTTACTAAATGTTTTATGTACTGATTTGACATTAGTGGACCTGCACGGTGGGAAGACTAATGGAGGACAAGCGACAAGTCATCAGTATTGTCTGTAGGCTCTGTACAGCTAATTACTGATTTACCATGCTTTGTTCTGCACTGTGTCTTGTGTGGAGGTAGGTGTCGAGCTTAGCGACCAGTAGCTATAGCATTAGAGAGACTCCCACCGGCCAGCTGAATAAGTGCAGCAGCAGGCCATGGATGACACGGGCTCACCCGAGGTGCGGAGTCTAAGTAATCTAAGCACTAACCAGTGCTTACCAGAGTTCCCGATGGTGGAGATGGGTTTTGCTGAGTGTTAGTACCAAGTCGCAGTCCTCAGAATCTCACCACCAGGAAGTGAGCTAGCCAGGGTTCAATAGCAGATATTGCAGATAAGGATTAAGCAGAAGCGTAGTCAGTAAACAAGCCAAGGGTCGACAATAAGCAGTTGCAGGTTGGGATCAAGCAGAAGCGTAGTCATGGAACAAGCGAAAGGTTTGTAAGGAGTGGTAGCAGAGATACAGATGGCAGCAGGAGTGAAAAGAGTCTTATTTTGGCTGGAGAAAGCACAATAATCTGGCAAACAGGAAGTGCAAAGGCATGGCTTAAATAAGAAATTCATGGGAGAAGCAAATGGTTCAAGGTTCAAAAGAAACAAGGTTTAAGGCAAGATCATTCAAGGAATCGTCCAGGGAGCTGTCCAGCATTTCAGGTGGCTCAGCAAGAAGAGACATTGCCAGATACAGCAGGTTCAGACCCAGGTCTTCACAGTAGGGCTTTGCTTCCTCATGTCATAACTCCCCCCTTCCCAATGATTAAGTGGTAATGATTAACCACTTCAGCTCTGGAAAATTTTACCCCCTTCATGACCAGGCCATTTTTTGCTATTCGGCAATGTGCTACTTTTACTGGCAATTACACGGTCATGCAACACTGTACACAAACAAAATTGCTATCATTTTTGTGCACACAAATAGAGCTTTCTTTTGGTGGTATTTCATCACCACTGGATTGTTTGCAGTATGAATGAAAACAGACCAAATTTGTTGAAAAAATATCTATATATTTTTTACTTTCTGCTATTAAATATATCTAATAAAAATATTTTAAAAATGTAATTTCTTCATAAATTTTGGTCAAAATGTATTCTACTACATGTCTTTGATTAAAAAAAATCCCAATAAGTGTTTATTGATTGGTTTGCGTGAACATTACAAACTATGGTATATATACTAGAATTTTTACTGGAAATTTTGACGGCGATCAGCGACTTATAATGGGACTGCTATACTGCGGCGGTCAATCTGACACTAACTGACACTGGGAGGGAACTAACTAACTGCCACTGACACCACCAGTGACATTAATACAGTGATCAGTGATACTACTATACACTGTCACTGTACTAATGACACTGGCTGGGAAGGGGTTAACATCTAGGGCGATTAAGGGGTATGTACCTTATGCCCCGTACACACGGTCGGATTTTCTGACGGAAAATGTTTGATAGGACCTTGTTGTCCGAAATTCCGACCGTGTGTAGGTTCCATCACACATTTTCCATCGGATTTTCCGACACACAAAGTTTGAGAGCAGGCTATAAAATTTTCCGACAACAAAATCAGTTGTCGGAATTTCTGATCGTGTGTACACAAATCCGATGCACAAAGTGCCACGCATGCTCAGAATAAATAAAGGGATGAAAGCTATTAGCTACTGCCCCGTTTATAGTCCCGACGTACGTGTTTTACGTCACCGCGTTCAGGATGATCGGATTTTCCGACAACTTTGTGTGACTGTGTGTATGCAAGACAAGTTTGAGCCAACATCCATCGGAAAAAATCCTAGGATTTTGTTGTCGGAATGTCCTATCAATGTCCGACCGTGTGTACGGGGCATAACTATGTGTATTGTGTGTACAGTGTGCTGCTTTTACTAATTGATCTCTTCGTTTCTGAGAAACTGACAGATCGTTCCCTTCCTACAAAGCTCTGTGTTGTTTACCAACACAAGAGATCTGGGCTGTAATTGCACACAGCCACTCAGCAGGTCCCGGTCATAAATCATTGGCCGGGACTTGCTGACAGGCTTCCGCTTCGTACAATCACAGCAGGAGATGGTCAGGGAGGGCGGGGGGGGGGGGGGCGTATGCATGCGCCCTAAACCTGGAAGTAGGCAGCAACGTACGGGTACTTCGCTTTGCCTACAGTGACTACGCAGTCAGCAAGCAATTAAGAAGCAGCAGAGAGGTAAAGAAAACACAAATCCACAGAATAAATGAAGCAGAGGCTGGTAGATCCATATACTGCAGGTCCTCAGTTACAACTTCCTCTCCAGTAAGAAGAAAAGTGTACAGTAGTGCCATCACCAAATAATACCCCACAAGTCAGGAGACTAGCAGTCAGAGGCCGCAGGGCCTTAGATCAGATCAGGGTCTCCAAGCTTTCTAAACAAAGGGATAGTTTATTGTTCTTCAGACTTTAAGATGGCTGGACTGTAGCCAGTGGAAGCAGAAAATGCCCCAGCAACAGTGAGAATAGGCAATGTCTCAGAATGTCCCTTTAGCTTACCTCCTTCACCACTCACCTCTCTCTCAAAAAAATTATAAAAACTCTCTAGTAATCATCTCCTAAATGCTGCCAAAATTTGCATTCCAGCCCTCTGGATACAGGAATCCCTTCTTACTCTATATATGTGGTTTGCAAAAATCAACAAACTGCAACATATGGAAAATCTCACAGCTTCCTTGAAAGGCAGGAAGAAGAAATGTCAACATACTTGGTTCTACTGGATGCAGTTTACATGTTCCTGAGGATACAAAGCCATTTTGGGTCAGACAGGCTAGGAGCGGTCAGTTCTAGTACCGGCATGGACCTACCCCTTCTTTCCCTTCCTTTCCCTCCCCTTCCTTCTTTGCTCGCTGGTACCTTCTACTTGTACTTTTTCCTTCTTTTCTTAATATTAGTGGGAGTTTGTTATAATCAACTGTAGGTATTATTATTTATTATTATTATACAGGTTTCATATAGCGCTGACAGTTTGCGCTGCGCTTAACAAAATAAAGGCAGACATTACAGTTACATTACAATTTATTACAAGAGGAATCAGAGGGCCCTGCTCATTAAAGCTTACAATCTAAAAAGGAATGGTCAAATGATACAAAAGGTAATAGCTGTGGGGGGATGAGCTGAAGGAGGAAGTACACCAGTGTTAGTTAGCAGCAGGATAGGCTTCTTTAAAGAGAAGGGTTTTCAGGGATCGTCTAAAGATGGATAGATTAGGGAACAGTTGGACAGATTGGGGTAGGGAGTTCCAAAGGATGGGAGAAGCTCTGGAGGAATCCTGGAGGCGAGCATGGGAGGAGGTGACAAGGGAGCTAGAGAGCAGGAGGTCTTGGGAGGACTGAAGACAGCAGCTTGATAGGTATGTTTTCATTCCCCTATCCTTTTGATGTATAAGATACGATGCTACTGAGATTAATCTGTGGAGTTTTTTTCTCATTTTTTGTAGGATACAGAAGTAAAATGCCATCATAAAATCCAATATGTCAAGTTGTTACGCTGTTATTATTTTCAACTCCTATGTTCTACACCAGGGGTCTTCAAACTACGGCCCTCCAGTTGTTCAGGAACTACAATTCCCATCATGCCTAGTCATGTCTGTGAATGTCTGCTGGAGGGCCATAGTTTGAGGATCCCTGTTCTACACCTGTGAAACCCCTACATGAATAATGTCTGTAATCTGCGTTTTATTGCAAATTTAAAATCAAGAATTTCCAAAAATAAAAACAATGTCTTAGGCTTGGTGGTCAGTGCAAGTAAATGAATTGCATGGCGCCTGTGGTGAGTAGGCGGGGTAATAGTGCTCCATCATTGGTGCCAGTTGGAGGAATTGTGTTCCATCGTGAGCTGTGTATACAGCGTTAAATTGATCTTTGATTGCCGGGATGACTGGCTCCTATGCATGTACAGGAGTGACATCATCCTCCGCCGGCCAATGAAGAGACCCAAAGACCGGCACTCAGAAGAAGATGCCGGTGCCGGTGAGGGACCATTTGAGAGGTAAGTATTAATACCTTTAGTTCCACTTTATTACAGCTATAAGATTCACACTGCAATGTGTGAGTTTCTGTGCGGTCCCTCGCATCCTGGTTTTGACAGCCTATTTATTTGAATGGGCTTCCAAACGCATGGAACTGCACAAAAAGTAGTGCAAGCTTTACTTTTGGAACACAAGGAAGCGCCAACTAACTGCAGCATTAAAATGTTACATGATAAACAGCACAGTTTGTCCAGTGCTGAGAGTTCAGGTAGGAGGCGATTTCCACTGCAGCCTGTATACACACCCACATGTGTAAAGTCAATGCATACAGGATAAAACAGCCTTTTTACACAATGCAGAGGATTAACCCCTTAACTTCCACAGCGAGTATACCAAGCATGCAATGCGGCATATACAGACTGATTTTACTGTTGTGGGTTTAGTAACACTCTAATGAGTCTTTAATAAAGTAAAAATGCCAAATATAGACTAACAAGGGTAAAATCAAAAGAGCTTATCTGCAGCCATAAAAGGTATGCTACAGCCAGTCCACCTGGAGAAATCGCATGTAGCTGCTAGCAGCGTGCGTGTCAGTTGCATTAACATAGCATAACTTAAAATTTGAAATTATGTGCAATCAAATCTCTGCGCTGTAGAGAAACCAATCCAATCCTTAGAAATGACAAATTATACAATGTACACTTAATAATATTAGTGCATATCAACAAACGAATGAATCTTATCATTCTGCTGCCACCATAAAATACACTATATTGTCAAAAGTACGGGGACGCCTCCCTATACACGCACATGAACTTTAATGGCATTAGCCCCTAGTGTTCAATATTGAATTGGCCCACCCTTTGCAGCTATAACAGCTTCAACTCTTCTAGGAAGGCTGTCCACAAGGTTTAGGAGTGTTTTTATGGGAATGTTTGACCATTCTTCCAGAGGCACATTTGTGAGGTCAGGCACTGATGTGGACGAGAGGATCTGGCTCACAGTCTCCGCTCAATTCATCCCAAAGGTGTTCTATTGGGTTGAGGTCAGGACTGTGAAGGCCAGTCAAGTTCCTCCACCTCAAACTCACTCATCCATGTCTTTATGGACCTTTCTATGTGCACTGGTCCATATCATTTGGTGGAGGGGGGATTATGGTGTGGGGTTGTTTTGCAGGGGTTGGGCTTGGCCCCTTAGTTCCAGTGAAAGGAACTCTTAAGGCATCAGCATACCAAGACATTTTGGACAATTTCATGCTCCCAACTTTGTGAGAACAGTTTGGGGATGGCCCCTTCCTGTTCCTGTGCCTTTGGCTCCTGCTGCTGTCAATCACCTGCCAGTGAGAAGAAAGCAGTCCTAAGGAATGCTGTGTTTGTCAATGTACACACAAAGTGTGGCTTGGGAGAAAGCCTGCATGAGTGCCTCCATAGTAAGCGGCTTGCTATGGGGCCACTCAGCAGGGGAAAATCAGGTCTTCTGTCCTGTTAGACAGGGCTGTGTAAATCTCAGAACTGGATGGACAAAAAACAAATCCTTTAGCAAGTAAAATAGCTCCCATATATGTATTTGGCATCTGTTCAACTTTGATTTGTTGGTTTTCCTTCCACTTTCATTTCCAATGAGAGGAAGTGTCCTTAGTGGGGGTCACAGGTAACAGGTACTTAAATAGCGCCAACAATTTACGCAGCACTTTTCATATAAATTGTACAGTGCCTTGTAAAAGTATTCACCCCCCTTGGCATTTTTCGTGTTTTGTTGCCTCACAATCTGGAATTAACATGGATTGTTTGAGGATTTGCATCATTTAATTTACAGAACATGCCCACAACTTTGAAGATTTTTTTTTTTTTATTGTGAAGCAAACAACAAATAGGACAAAATAACAGAAAAAGTCAATATGCATAACTATTCACCCCCCTAAAGTCAATACTTTGTAGAGTCACCTTTTGCTGCTATCACAGCTCCAAGTCGCTTTGGATAAGTCTCCATGAGCTTGCCACATCTTACCACTGGGATTTTAGCCCATTCCTCCTTGTAAAACTGCTCCAGCTCCTTCAAGTTGGAAGGTTTGCGCTTGTGAACAGCAAACTTTAAGTTTGACCACAGATTTTCTATTGGATTGAGGTCTGGGCTTTGACTAGGCCATTCCAACACATTTACATGTTTTCCCTTAAACCACTCAAGTGTTGCTTTAGCAGTGTGTTTGGGGTCATTGTCCTGCTGGAAGGTGAACCTCCGTCCTAGCCTCAAATCACACACAGAGTGGTACAGGTTTTGCTCAAGAATATCCCTGTATTTAGTATCATCCATCTTTCCCTCAACTCTGACCAGTTTCCCAGTCCTGACTGCTGAAAAACATCCCCACAGCATAATGCTGCCACCACCATGTTTCACTGTGGGGATGGTGTTCTTTGGGTGATGTGATGTGTTGGGTTTGCGCCAGACATAGCATTTTCTTTGATGGCCAAAAATTTCAATTTTAGTCTCATCAGACCAGAGCACCTTCCTCCATACATTTTGGGAGTCTCCCACATGCCTTTTCACAAACTCAAAACGTGCCATTTTGTTTTTTGCTGAAAGTAATGGCTTTCTTCTGGTCACTCTGCCATAAAGTCCAATTCTACCTATAGCTTATTGTCTTCCTATGTACAGATACTCCAGTCTCTGCTGTGGAACTCTGCAGCTCCTCCAGGGTTACCTTAGGTCTCTGTGCTGCCTCTTTGATTAATGTCCACCTTGCCCGGTCCATGAGTTTTGGTGTGTGGCCCTCTCTTGGCAGGTTTGTTGTTATGCCATGTTCTTTCCATTTGGTTATGATAGATTTGATGGTGCTCCTAGGGATCATCAAAGATTTGGATTTTTTTTATTACCTAACCCTGACTTGTACTTCTCAACAACATTGTCCCCAAAAAGGCATGTATATGTAATGACAGATCATGTGACACTTAGATTGCACACAGGTGGACATCATTTCACTAATTATGTGACTTCTGAAGGTAATTGGTTGCACCAGAGCTTTTTATGGGCTTCATAATAAAGGGGGTGAATACATACGCACATGCCAATTATCAGTTTTTTATTTCTGAAAAATAGTTTTATGTATATATTTTTCTAATTTTACTTCACCAACTTAGTCTATTGTGTTCTGATCCATCACGTATAATTCAGATTAAAAAAAACATTGAACTAAAGGCTGTAATGTAACAAAATAGGTAAAAACCCAAGGGGTGTGAATAGTTTTGCATGGCACTGTACATTCACATCAGTCCTTACTCTCAACACTAAAAACCCAGCAGAGGTTCCAACCCCTTTCCCGCTGTCTACAAAACTAAATTGAAAAAAAGGGCTGGAATTTCACTTTAATCATTTTCTGTGTCCCCACACTCTGGCAATAGACGGAAGGAGTGAATTTTCCACCAGTCCTGCTAAATGATCCTCCTCCAGACATGCCAGTCTTAAATGTTAGGCATGGAATGTCTTCTCAAGCTCTTTTCCCATTTTTGCCAAGCTTTGTAAAAAGAGAAAACAAGCTTGTATTTTATATAATACCAAATGACAGGCCGGCACAAACTACAGCCGGCTAATTTAATACACACATTTGTGACAACGGCATCATTTGGAGGAAAAAAGGTCTGCGCTGAAAAGAATGTTTTCTTAAGCGAAATCGTTTTCACTCTGGAGTTTTACTGCTCCGTTCATGCAAATTGGGAATGATGCCTAGATTGCATGATAAAGTATATAGTATGGCTACGGTATGCTCAATTTATAGCCGGTCCCTATTATGCACTTAAAATAAGCACTGAGTAATTAATAGTCAAGATAAATGTCTTTTCTTATTTCCTGAAAATATATTTATCTTTTTGTCCTTGGGATCCCTCGTACCCATGCCAAAGAGTTCAGCTGAGACAGAACACTGCTTGAGTTTGCTGTTAGTTTAATGGTGTTTGCAGCCAGTTAAAACAAACAGAATGAGTCAGGCTCAAAATGTGACGTTACCTTGCTATTTCATAATGGCATTTTGGCCTACATACCTCTATATTTCAATTAAAGGGAATTATTGGCTACTTTAGAGGAAAAAAACATTTGAGGTATAACTGTAAATTTTTTACAGTTACTCACTTTGAAATATTTTTTATTTTCAGGTTTGTAGGCGCTAGTGGCTGTAAAACAAGCAGTGCAATCAGCATCTTTACTAAATGAATGCTGAGATCAAATTAATTACAGGATAAGATATCTAGAAAAAAAAATGGTCTAAGCTGAGTCACTGGTGATGAAGTAGTGGAGAATAGTCAGTTAGCTTGGTTAATATGGTAAAGCTTTTTATAATTATTTACGTGGAAGGAATACATAAAAAAACAAGATTTTTACTTGAATGATTCATTTGTGATTTCACCTTTTTAACTTGGTCACTTTTCTCTACTCCTTTAAGCCTTGTGTTTTAGACTGGACTGGATAACCACCTGTAGCACCTTCCTAGATAGGTATTGGATAAAGTAAATTTAGTTATGGCTCACTGTATTCAGTGGAGCTGCAGTTTGTTGTTAGGCAAATTTAGTTTTGGCTCACTGTAACCAGTGTTTCTGCATTGATTATTTTGGTCTGTTTAGTGTTTCGCTTGCTGCAGGTTTGATTGTTCTCTCTGCTTTCGGGAAAAATGTGGGTTGTTCTGGAACTCATGAGGCAAATGGAAGCATGAATATTTATACAGCCATGGCCAATTCCTTGAAGGGTGTCCCAGATGACTGCTGGGGGTCTGCATAAATACTGAGACACAAAGCTTCCAGGTATTTTTCCTTGGAAAGAGGTCACAGCCTTAGGAGGGGTTGCTTGCCCCCTTAGGCCATCTTGCCATGTGCCTGTGGGTAGCTGAGGCCTCAGGTGGGCGACCTGAGGGCCTGCTTTGCTGGCAGCTGCAGAAAGCTGACTGAGGTGCTGTCATCCGAGGATCTAGTCTAGTATCAGAGGGAGAAGGTGTCACATGAATGTTGGACAGAGGCAACCAACTCTCCAAGGACAGCTGTGAGTACAGACTGGAGAAATAGAGATCCTAGAGACTGTGGGCTGCTGCCACCCCTCTGGTGCTAGATAGTCAGCTGTGTGTGAAAAAAAAAAGGGCACATGGCTGGCGTCCTGAAGAGCTAGGTACATTTTGTTCTTTGTGAAGGAATTCTGCTCAAACTACTCAAAAGAGGAAGCTTTTGTGCCTTTAGCTACTACCACAAAGCCAAGCTCACTTGCCACTTTTAGAAGGACTTTGCTTACAGTTCTACAGAAGGATGTTAAGTGTTCTCAATTTGTACATCGTTCTTTTTGGAATATCCCACTAAATTTCCTAACCCTATCCAAGTTACCCAAACATAAAACACACCAAAAAGAACACCCCTGTACTGTTTTAGTTAATACGAAGAGTGGCTGTGGCCATGTCCCTGGCTGTGAGGCAACTGTTGGGAAAAGAAACCCTGGGCAACTTCCGGGAGACCTCGCCACAGGAAGTTCGGCCCCCCTCATCCTTCTTCCACTGCTGGGCCAGTTAGAAAGCGCAGGCCTCAGGCTGCGCAGTAGGGAACTGGCTGTAAAGCCAAAAAGCTTCACTGCCAGTTACTCTTACCAGGATTGGTGGCAGCAGCACCCGAGAGCTGATCAGAAAATCATCTTGGGTGCAGAGATTGCGGGATCCCTGGATAGGTAAATGTCCTAATATTAAAAGTCAGCAGCTACAGTATTTGTAGCTGCTGACTTTTAATTTTTTGTGGGGTGGGGTGGGGAGCTGAACCTCCTCTTTAACATGTGGTGCAGGAGTGAGAGCTCCAGTGAAGTCTGTCCAACAGGCAGGGTTACTGCCAGAGTGCCAGCCTATCACAGAGAGCGGGCGAAGTTACTACCTGGTTTCAGCCAATTTGGAAGAATGAGAGAAGATGAAGCGCCACTTCTGGGTGTAGAGGAAGGAGACGCTAGTCGTGAGAGCACCAAGATGGTGGCACCTACCGGAACACACCAGCCAGAGTCAGACAATACAAAGTATCGCCCGCTTAATGTCCAAGGAACACAGATGGGGAAACTGTGTGTAACACTGAGCAGACAGAATGCTGTGCAGCAGGATAGAGCAGGAGGGAGCTGGATGGGGATCAGGGCTGAGACTGATACCTAGAAGCTTTGCTTGCAATCGCATCCAGAGAAACGAGACCGCTGCTAACAAAGTAGGGCCCATGGCTGAAGTTCATCTGAGGGATGCTTTGGAAAGTCAGCCTGGGGCCCCAGAAGGAACCAGTAGCCATTACTTCAGTAAGTGAGCCGATGGGGGTCAGAAAAGGACCAGGTTTGGACTTGCAGCCACTCAACTTGTCGCAGAACCAGGAGAGACTTGCTAATATCAGGAGGCACAAGCCTGAAAGTTTGTGGAGTTTTATTAAAGAGGACTTATATGCCCCATACACACGGTCGGACTTTGTTCGGACATTCCGACAACAAAATCCTAGGATTTTTTCAGACGGATGTTGGCTCAAACTTGTCTTGCATACACACGGTCACACAAAGTTGTCGGAAAATCCGATCGTTCTAAACGCGGCGAACATGTACGTCGGGACTATAAACGGGGTAGTGGCCAATAGCTTTCATCTCTTTATTTATTCTGAGCATGCGTGGCACTTTGTCTGTCGGATTTGTGTACACACGATCGGAATTTCCGACAACGGATTTTGTTGTCAGAAAATTTTATATCCTGCTCTCAAACTTTGTGTGTCGGAAAATCAGATGGAAAATGTCCAATGGAGCCCACACACGGTCGGAATTTCCGACAACACGCTCCGATCGGCCATTTTCCATCGGAAAATCCGACCGTGTGTACGGGACATAAGGCGTATGTCATTGTAGAGAGCTTAGGTTAAAGGAAGTTTATCAGAAAGGTGACGGATTCTTGTGTCCCACCAGGTAGGGGTAACCCACAGGAGTTGCCTGGACTTGCATGACTTTAGAGAATGGTACAGAAGAGAGTAGCCATTAGGTATGGGTACAATTACCACTCTGTGCCTCGCAATTTGATGGAAGAGCTGGAGGCATTAAGAGAGCAATGGTGCTATTATTATTATGGGAAAGGTTCCAGAGTCTTGATGCTGAGTGTAAAAGAAGGACGCTTTATTTACTATGATTGCATAGTCTTCAGGAGGGCAGGGCAGGAGGATCAAGTGTGGTCTGTTTATGTCTGGGGTCCAGATGGAAGCATGTTGCAGATCCCAAATCCAGAATTCTACAGTTGTGTCTAATACGGCTATAAAAGAAGCTACCTCTATTTGTTCTTCTGTAAAGTGGGCCATGGTAGTCAGTTTTAAAATGACTACCACCTTTCACCAAGTCAAGTTTAGGTGGGCTAATATTGTGGCAATGTGCAGAACCTCACCAAAGTTTTGCAAGTCTACAGAAGAATGAACCCATTGTAAAGCTTCTGCCTGGTCTTTAAAGTTATTCAAGTTTGTCAAGCTTTTCAAGTTCTAAGTGTTCTACTGAACTGTTGCCCATCATAGGAGGCAACCACCCTGTTCTAAATCATTTCCCCCCTATCCTTGCAAGGGAAATGGTACTTCAGTACATATTCAGATGTCAATCCAAGGTTAAGTCCAGGTGAGTCATTGTTGTGGCAAATGGACTATGGATTACCACAAGGGAAGTTTACCCAAGGTAAGGAAACCCTAGCAAAAATCTTTGTTTTCAAGTTCTTAAATGCATGAACTGAACAGTTGCTAAACATAAGGGGCAACCCTTGCTATTTTGCAGGGAAAATGTTTGTTGTTTAAACAACCCTAGTTACCTTTTTGGTGGGTAATGGCTCATTGAAGGAGACTTTCTGCAAAAATGTTTACATTCTACCCAGCAAGGGAAGGATCTCTTGTTAGGTTTCCACCACTACTCTACATTATGAGAAGTTAGGTGGTGCTCCTGATGCTGCAGAGGTGGTGTCACTGCAGGTGTCAGTTGAGTTGAGTTTCATACCCTCTGCTTGGGTTTATGGACTTTGGTTAGCAGAGCCAGAACCCATACATTCTAAAGGATTCTTTCACTGTTGCTATGTGTTGCTAAGCATCCCTGGCTAGGGAGATCGATTTCATAGCAGGTCGTATTGATATGTAGTTATCTAGATTGTTTAGACTAGCTATGATATCTGTTTCTGCTTTGTTTTCCAGAACTCTGGAGGACTCTACGTGGCAAAATTCAGCCTTATTGTATATATGTTCGTTACTTGATATAAGTGCTCTGGCTGCAGGGCAACTGTTGGAAAAAAGAACCCGGGGCAATTTTCTAGCAGCTCCTACAGGGGTAGCACTACACATCTATTGCCTGCTGGACACCTTTAGATTTATATTCAAAGGCTCATTGGGGAAAATAATGATCAGAGACATAGACAGGCCTTATTTTTTTTTTGTTGTTCAACCAGTGGATTGAACAAAAAAAATCAATTGATTCTCCCATCCACACATTCAAGGTGGATGGAGGAATCACTCATATAACAATTGTACATGTATTCTGTCAGCACCTAGCCTTACCCTGTCGTCAGAACACAATGCTCGGCTAAAGCCAGCGGCACTGATTGTTCGAGAAAAACCAGAGAGGCTGGTTGTACACAAGTCAATTGATAGATCAAATTGTGTACAACCAACTAGCCCATACATAGCTAAAAATTCAGCCAGTCCCTACTGAACCAGCCATTTTTCAATTTATGTGTGCACGGCTTTAGAAAAACGTGTCATTGCTTTTGTTGTCCTCCTAATACAGATGTATGTTCGTGTATAAAACAAAACCTTAGTCAAAATGATTGCTATAGAGTTTAGAGTGAGATATCAGGGATCAGTGGTAGTAGAACCAGATGGGAGAACAGGAGGCAGGGATCACTGGTGGCAGAACAGGAAGAGTTTAAGGCATTGATGAGTGATAGGACAGGATGGAAGAGAAGCCAACAAGGATCAGTGATGGGACAGTGTGAAAGAGAAGCCAGCAGGGATTATACATTTTCAGGCCAGGAAGTGAGGGAAGGCAGAAAGGATTAATGATGGCAGAACAGGATGGGTGAGATGGTAGAAAGGATAAGCAATGGAACAGGATGGAGAGGAGGCAGCAGGGATATGTGGTGGGACAGGAGGGGAGGGGAAGAAGGGCGTGAGAAGAGAAAGCAAGGATCGGTGATGGCAAAACAGGACATGAGAGAAGGCAGCAGGGATTTGGGTTGGCTTAATAGGATGGAATGGGAAGAAGCAGAGATCAGTGATGGTGGAACAGAATGTGATAAAAGACAGAATAGATCAGTGATAACAGAGCAGGATATGAGAAGAGGCAGCAGGGATCAGTGATGGGACAGGATGGAGAGGAGATAGTAGGGATCAGTGATGGAATAGGATATGAGAGCAGACAGCAAGGATCAGTGATGGCAAGTCAAGATGGGAGAGGGACAGTGGGGATCAGCAAAGGCAAGATTGGATAAAGAGAAGGCTGCAGGGATTAGTGATGGCAGAACATGACATGAGATGAGACAGTAAGGATCAGTGATGGGACAGGATGGAGTGGAAACAGCAGAGATCAGTGATGGGACAGGATATGAAGCACATAGTAGGGTTCGTTGATGGGATAGGGTGTGAGAGGAGACAGCAAGGATCAGTGATGGGATAGAATTTGAAGCACATAGTAGGGTTCGTTGATGGGATAGGGTGTGAGAGGAGACAACAAGGATCAGTGATGGGATATGATTTGAAGCACACTGTAGGGTTCAGCGATGGGATAGGGTGTGAGAGGAGACAGCAGGGATCCCAGATGGCAAGTCAGGATGTGAGAGTGTATGGAGAGAAAAATATATTACAAAGTGAAGCTGGCATATTTTTACAGTGACATTTGTTTTAATATATTTTTCTATGCTTTCCTTACTATCTAATTAGGCCTTTCAAGGGAATTTCTTGAAAAAAAAAAAAGGCACGGAACATTGGTGATCTTTTTTTATGTTGTTCAGGTAGATCTCCACCTCTCAAAGTTGCCTACCCATGGTCTAGAGCATTCCCACCAGATGTGGATCATAGTTCCCACCAGATCACAACCCCAAAAGTACAAGGCTGATGACATTGGGTACATTTTAGCAAGCCAAGCAGGCACCAAATACATTGCACCATCTTGACAACACTTTAAAATTGGCATCTTGGCTGTCACGGCGGTCACGCAACCTGAAAACTCGGTTAGACGCCGGTCACTGTGCTGGGAGCATGCAGGGTGCATGCTCCCAGCTCAGAGCTATTGACCTCAATTCACGCAAAGTCGCTAAGGCCCAGGCTTGTGTGCTCCCCGTGCCAAGGGGTTAAAGGAGACATTACATGAAAATAGAATGTCCACTCTATTAAAAGCCCCCCCTCCAAAAAAAAGTCAAATGGCCCGCACAGGTGTTGCTATTATTTATTTATTATGGGTAGATGTATATCGGCAATAACTTAGGCAGCGCTTTACATACTGTACATTGACATCAGTCTCTGCCCTCATCTAAGGTCTCCATCTCACATTCATACATACACATGCTAGGGCCAATTTACACAGGAGCCAATTTACCTACCCGCATGTCTTTGGAGTGTGGGAGCAAACTGGAGTACCCGGATTCAAGTTGTCTAAATCTTGGGTGAAAACATTTATGCCCTGTACACACGACCGGATTTGCCGTCGGAATAAACTCTGAAGGTTTTTACGACGGAGTTCCGATGGAATTCCGATGGAATTCCGCTCAAGCTGTCTTGCATACACACGGTCACATCAAATTCCAACTGTCCAGAAAGCGGTGACGTACAACACGTACGATGGGACTAGAAAATATAAGTTCAATAGCCAGTAGCCAATAGCTTCTGTCTCGTACTTGCTTCTGAGCATGCGTCGTTTTTGGTGCGTCAGAACAGCATACAGACGAGCGGTTTTTCTGATAGTAATCTGTTCTGTCGAAAAAATATAGAACATGTTCTCTATCTAAGTTCGTCTGAATTTTCGACAGGAAAAGTCCGATGGGGCATACACACAGTCGGAATATACAATGAAAAGCTCCCATCAGACTCTTTCTGTCGGAAATTCCGCTCGTGTGTACGCGGCATTAGAGGTAGACCCCAATGGAACTTGCCATATGTTGCTACTTTATGTGCAGTGAAATGATTTTAGAATCTAAATCCGATTCTCACAAATAATTCCTCCTAATTAAACAAAGTGTAACTATAATCCTACCTAATTTAAGAAGACATCTAATCCATCAATAATGCAAACTGTTGCCAATTCACAATTCTTTGTTGTCTTTTCACCATTAAATCATTTAACATAATCAGAATAACATTAAATGGCCTATTTTAATTTAAAGCATTTCAACCATGTATAAATAAAATGTCAAACCAATCTCTGAACTATCGCAATACATTACATAAAATTATAAATGATCAATAGGATTACAATACACAATCAGATGGCAGGCATGCCACCACAATTCTAAAAATAGAATTTGGTACATGAAAAAGTAGACTTGTCTTAAAAGATGTAATGTGAAGCATAGCGTAATTAGTGCATACAGAAGAAAGCAGGAAATCTGGCAACCTATCTGCTTTTTTTAGGCAATTTACCTTAATTGCATCATTGCAAACATAATTATTGCATCTGGATTTTCCAACGTAAACAGTGGCTCCAGACGCAAGGAGAAAGAATGATAGATGACACTTTCTTAGGAGGCTACTTTATTAAATGATTGCATTCCAAAGCTTTTCATGCTTAAAACATAGATCATCCTAAATTCTTTTTAGGTTTCATTTTTGGATTTCAGACTCTCTAAACAGCTCGCCAATTAGACATGGGTGCAACTATAATTAACAAGCTTTGTCTGAGGAAACAATGGCTTTAAAAACTCTGGGACCCCATTTCAGCTTTTATACATTTCATTTCATTTAAGGGAATACATTGACTTTTCAGTATTTTTTTTTTAGATAAACACATAGGAGATCAGCTTGAAGTAAATAATATCAGTCCTAATGTTTTAGAAACCACTTTTCTATTTATAGTTTGCAATTATATACACTATAGTACCAAAAGTATTGGGACGCCTGCCTTTATACGCACATGAACCTTAATGACATCCCAGTATTAAGACTCGTACACACAATATGATTGTTGGCCAACTGAGCGTCTGATTTTTGTCTTAAGGGCGTGTACCAGGATCTTGTCTTTCATACTAACGGTACACAATGGTTGGAATTTCCAACAACAAGGTCCTATCACACATTTTCAACCCGGAAAATCCTATCGTGTGTACAGGGCATTAGGTCTCAGAGAGATTTCAACCAATATAAATCTGCCCTCCAAAAATACTATTTCAGCCTCCTCACTGCCAAGCAGACCTAATTTATCACTCTCATTAGCAACTTATCATCCGGTCCCCGTCAACTCTTCTCTGCCTTCAGCTCTCTACTTCGTCCTCCACCGCCTCCACCTACCAACTTACTTACAACAGAAGATTGATACAATTCGTGAGGAGATCTCTACTGTTCCGATACCCTCCACGCGTCACACTTCATGCCCGCAGGCACAATCATTACTTCCCTCTTTCAACCCCACCACTATAGACGAGGTTGCTAAACTACTTGCTAATGTCCACATTACCACCTGCCCTCTGGATCCTGTTCCCTCACAAATGCTACGTCCACCCTCTGGCTCTATGCTACACTCTCTAACCCACATATTCAATCTCTCCCTCTCTTCTGGCATCTTCCCCAACTCTCTAAAACATGCACTTGTCAGACCCATACTTAAAAAGCCCTCACTGGACCCATCCAATCTTAACAACCTACCCCCATCTCCTTGCTCCCCTTCTTATCCAAACTCCTGGAACGTCTGGTCTACAACCGACTAAGCGTCCACCTCGCTGATAACAGCCTTCTTGATCCCCCTCAGTCTGGATTTTGTCCTCAACACTCCACAGAAACTGCTCTCCTAAAACTAACAGACGATCTACTAATGGCCAAAACCAATCGACACTATTTTGTACTCCTACTCCTACTCCTGGACCTCCCTGCTGCCTTTGATATGGTTGACCACCTCCGCCTCCTCAAAAAACTCCACGCCTTTAATCTCCGTGACTGTACTCTTCGCTAGTTCTCTTCCTACTTATCCAACTGCACCTTTAGCATTTCCTACAACTCTACTTCCTCTTCTCCTCTTCCTTTCTCAGTTGGGGTACCCCAAGGTTCTGTTCTTGGACCTCTCCTATTTTCAATCTACACCTCCTCCCTGGGTCAGCTGATAGCATCCCATGGCTTCCAATACCACCTCTACGCTGACGACACCCAAATCTATTTCTCTACCCCTCAGCTCACTCCCTCTGTCTCCTCACGTATCACTAGTTTGCTATCAGATATATCCGTCTGGATGTCACACCACTTCCTCTAACTCAATCTATCCAAAATCGAACTTATAATTTTTCCTCCCCCATATGCCCCTTCCCCTGATCTCTCAGTCAAAATCGATGGCACAACTATAAGCCCATCCCAACATGCCAAGGTTCTAGGTGCCGTCCTGGACTTTAAACTTCCCTTCAAGCACCACGTCCAATCACTGCCGCCTCAAGCTCCGCAACATCTTCAAAATACGCCCCTTTCTAACCAATGACACAACAAAGCTCTTAATTCACTCGCTGGTCATCTCTCGCCTCGACTACTGCAACTCCCTTCTCATTGGCTTACCTCTACATAGTCTATCACCTCTTCAATCCATCATGAATGCTGCTGCCAGACTCATCCACCTTACCAATCGCTCTGTCTCTGCTACCCCTCTCTGTCAGTCCCTCCACTGGCTTCCGGTCTGCCAAAGAATTCAATTAAAAATACTAACAACTACGTACAAAGCCATCCACAATTTAGCCCCCAGCTACATCACTAGCCTAGTCTCTAAATACCAACCTACTCGTTTTCTTTGTTCCTCTCAAGACCTTCTGCTCTCTAGCTCCCTCATCACCTCCTCCCATGCTCGCCTTCAGGACTTTTCCAAAGCCTCTCCAATCCTATGGAATGCCTTACCCCAATCTGTCTGCTTATCTCTTATTCTATTATCTTTTAGACGATTCCTGAAAACCCTTCTCTTCAGAGAAGCCTGCCCTACCCACACCTAACAACTGTTTTTTAATTTTCTCCATCAGCTCATCCCCCACAGTTATTACCTTTTGTATCCACTTGACCACTTCTAGATTGTAAGCTCTAACGAGCAGGGGCCTCTGATTCCTCCTGTATTGATTTGTATTGTAAGTGTACTGTCTGCCCTCATGTTGTAAAGAGCTGCATAAACTGTTAGCGTTATATAAATCCTGTTTAATAATAATAATAGAAAGTGTTTGGGGACCCGGGTACTGCCCCAGGGGACATGTATCAATGCAAAAAAAAGTTTTAAAAACTGACATTTTTTCAGGAGAAGTGATTTTAATAATACTTAAAGTGAAACAATGAAAATTAAATATTCCTTTAAATATCATGCCGGGGGGGGTCCCCTTAGTCTGCCTGTAAAGTAGCGCATTTGTGTGATAAGGGCGGGGTCACCCGCTGATGTAACCGGATGACCCCACCCTCACTGACGGCACATGATGTCAGAAGGGGCGGAGTCAGTTACATCACCAGGTGGACCCGCCCTTACCTATATAACAGCTGTCACTGCGAAAAGACAGCAGTCGGCACCCCTATGTACCCCTACCCATTCACAAAGGGGGGGATCTGGGGGCCCCCTTGTTAAAGGGGGTTTCCAAATTCTGATACTGCCTGCACTGACTGAAAATAGAGTCTACACTGAATATCTATTCTACATTAATGCAGAATATATATATATACCCCTACCAGTGTACCCCTACCCATTTACCAAAAAAAGAGGGTATATACATTTAAATCAGGTGAACGGTGTAGGAATTACAACAGTTTATATATGTGTCTCCCACTTTTTAAGGGACCAAAAGTAATGGGACAGATTAACAATCATCCATCAAACTTTCACTTTTTAATACTTGGTTGCAAATCCTTTGCAGTCAATTACAGCCTGAAGTCTACATCCACTGCAACTGTCTACAGTTCCTGCTTGTTCTTGGGGCATTTTCCCTTCAGTTTTGTCTTCAGCAAGTGAAATGCATGCTCAAGCAGATTCAGGTCAGGTGATGGACTTGGCCATTGCATAACATTCCACTTCTTTCCCTTAAAAAACCCTTTGGTTGCTGTGGTGTGGTGGTGTATAGAGCCCCAAAAAGATTAGAATTGTGCCAATTTCCCAATATTTATGGACCTGACTGTATATATATATATATATATATATATATATATATATATAAAATAAATACACTGCCTGCACACCACTAACTAACCTGCCTGCCTAATCTAGCTCAATCTATCTCCATCTACACACTATACATGGCAACTATGTAAGCAGCCTTATATAGTGTGGGACGTGGACTTAGTCCCCCTGAGCCATAATTGGCCAAAGGCACCTATGGCTCTCGCAGCAGAGCACGCTGTGATTAGCCAAAGCATGCAGGTTAGGTGCATGCTTTAGCATTTATTATATGTCAATGTGATCTCGCAGTGCATTATGGGGCATTCCGCAGTGCTCGAATTTCCCGCAAATGCCCCATATGTTCGGTTCGTTTTAGAACAAACAAACACCCGATGTTTGAGTCAAACTTACGTTCGACTCGAACCGCAGGCTCATCCCTATATTCAACCCCCCTAAGTCAATAATATGTAGGACCACCTTTCACTGCAATTACAGCTGAAAGTCATTTTGGGGATGTCTTTACCAGCTTTGCACATCAAGAGAGTGAAATTTTTGCCCATTCTTCTTTGCAAAATAGCTCAAGCTCTGTCAGATTGGATGGAGAGCGTCTGTGAACAGCAATTTTCAAGTCTTGCCACAGATTCTTAATTGGATTTAGGTCTCGACTTCGGCTGGTCCATTCTACCACATGAAAATGCTTTGATCTAAACAATTCGATTGTAGCTCTGGCTCTATGTTTAGGTTTGTTGTCCTGCTGGAAGGTGAACCTCCCCCCAATCTCAAGTCTTTTGCAGACTCTAACAGGTTTTCTTCTAAGATTATCCAGTATTTGGCTCCATCCATCTTCCCATCATCTCTGACCAGCTTCCCTGTCTCTGCTGAAGAAAAACATCCCCACAACATGATGCTGCCACCACCATGTTCCACGGTGGAGATGGTGTGTTCAGGGTGATGTGCAGTGTTAGTTTTGTGCCACACATAGCGTTTTGCTTTTATGCCAAAATGTTCAATTTCGGTCTCATCTGAACATAGCACCTTCTTCCACATGTTTGCTGTGTACCCCACATGACTTCTCGCAAACTGCAAACAGGACTTTTTATGGCTTTCTTTCAACAATTACTTTCTTCTTGCCACTCTTCCATAAAGGTCAGATTTGTGAAGTGCACGACTAATAGTTGTCCTGTGGATAGATTCTCCCACCTGATCTATGGATCTCTGCAGCTCATCCAGTTACCATGGGCCTCTTGGCTGCTTCTCTGATTAATGCTCTCCTTGCCTGTCAGTTTAGGTGGACGGCCATGTCTTGGTAGGTTTGCAGTTGGGCCATACTCTTTCCATTTTCAGATGATGCATTGAGTAGTGCTTCGTGGGATGTTCAAAGCTTGGAATATTTCTTTATAACCTAACCCTGCTTTAAACTTCTCCACAACTTTATCCCTGACCTGTCTGATGTGTTCCTTGGCCGTCATGATGCTGTTTGTTCACTAAGGTTCTCTAACAAATCTATGAGGGCTTCACAGAACAGCTGTATTTATACTGAGAATAAATTACACACAGGTGGAGTCTATTTACTAATTAGGTGACATCTGATGGCGATTGGTTAAACTATTTTTTTTAGTTAGGGCTATCAGAGTAAAGGGGCTAAATACAAATGCACGCCACACTATTCAGATATTTATTTGTAAAAAAATTTGAAAACCCCATTAATCATTTTCCTTCCACTTCACAATTATGTGCCACTTTGTGTTGGTCTATCACATAAAATCCCAATACAATACATTTACGTTTTGGTTGTAAAATGACAAAATGTGTATAATGTCAAAGAGTATGAATACTTTTTTAAGGCACTGTACTGTGAAAATTGTCACAGTCAAAAGACACAGTCATTATCATAATGTTCCTGCCATGCAGATTTCAAACAACTATCTCTTCTCCTTCTAAGAAAGAGCCACATTCAGCCGTATCTGCTGAAATGGGAGACTCCGACGTAAACAGATTCCAACAACGAGGTCCCGTCTTCTGCACAATAGTCTTTCTAATGGTGTTGCTTTTTCCACCTCATTTTAAACTTGTGTAGAGGTCTATGTTCTCCGGCAGACTCGCTGGCCACCATGGTACCTTAGGGAAGGAAATGAAAGCTGCAGTAATGGATTTAATAATCCTTAAATAAATGAAACATTGCTTTACATATTGAATATTTACTTAAGAAAAGTCCAAGAAAATATTCTGGACATTTTAAAACTTGGCAAATAGAAAAAAAACTACCATCAATCTTGTGATGTTCCTTATGGATTACTGGCTCTTGGATTACTTCATTGCACATCTGGACTGCTAAAATGAAAGTCCAAAATTGTATGAAAGCTTCAGCTTGCTACGAAAAAATGACACACCAAAAACATATATGAAATAAATGATATTTTAACTCCTTTACAACCACTCACTACATATATGCAGAAGCAAATGGGTAGGCTTTAGTGCCCACCGGCCACACAAATGCGTCATTGGGCTGCTGTTGGTTATGTGTTGAGATTGTACTCGCTGCGCGCTCCAATCTGAAAGATAGAGCTGTCGAAGACCTCATGATTCAGACTAAAGATCGGTAGCTGACAGATGACTTCTGATCATGTGACTACTGTCACAGTGGTCAAATGATTGCAGGTGGACGTTCAAAACTGTCTAATGGGACACCAGGGTAGGCATGAAAGGGGTTAAGAAACCAGTCTACTTCATGATATTATAGCTGGAGCTGGTGCCCCTTCTTGGATACTCTAGCGGTGATTTCTCACTGCCATAGTTCTCACCTCTGTTCCTGTCCACCCAGGAGATTTGAGTGTTTCCACCCATCTTTGTGGGTTCCAGTGCCTCCTGATCAAGGACCTTAAAGTGTAAATTCACCTTTACAGAAAATCTGAAAGGTGAACTTACACTGGACCCCCTCCTCACGCCCTCCCCCCTGGTCCCGCCGACCTGGAGTCCCGCGATCACCCGCAGAGAGACATCGGATTGCTGCTTTACTGGTCTGGGGATTTGAAATCCCCATGGCTTAATCTCCTAAACGTACCTCTCTGCATGTACGGATAGGAGGCATTCTAATTGGTCAGCGCTTACCAATCAGAACCCGCCTAGCCCGTTCTGTCAGCGCTGGAGAAGAGGAGAGAAAGCCGCAGGAATTTCAAATCCCTGGACCGGTAAAGCAGCGATCCGATGTCTTACAGTGGGTGATCGCGGGACACTAGGTCAGCGGGACCGGGGGGGATAGGGGAGGGGTCCAGTGTAAGTTCACCTTACAGATTTTCTGTAAGGCTGGGTTCACACCTCTGCAAATTGGATGCGGGTTTCCTATGTGCTAGCAGTGTTGACAAACAGCTAGACTGAAATTTACTGACACGACACCCAAAATTTACTAGCACAGCCAAGTTTTTACTGGCATTTCCAAAAGTTACAGTTTTAAATGCAAATTTCAGTATTTAGGCTACAAACAAGTACAATATGCAATTAGCAATGTGATGTAACGTAGATAAGGCAAAAAACATGCTATATTTCTTATTTTATTTTCAATATAGTAAGTAAGTAGGTCAGAGACAGGATTTAGGAGGGCAAGACATTAGAATGGGTGCACACACACACTGATAGCAACGTGCAGCAGCACAGATGATGAGGACACATCCCCTCCTGAGTCACAGTGACAGTTTCTCTCCACGCCAGGTGGTCCCTTCAGTCCACTCCAGTCCAAACAGCACCAATAGTCCCGCTCCTGGCTTGCCTTGATCCCATCATGCAGACCCACACTCAAGGCTCTGGCTGCTCCACTCGGCTCCCTTGCGCCGTGATGTCAGACCCCCCCCCCACTGGTGCTGCCCAAACACACTGTAGCAGGCACTCGGATGATCTCGGCCGGCTCCAGACCAGAACTGCACATGCATAGTCCCGTGCCGAGCATCACAGCTATGTTTTTTGCTGGCAACCTTTTCCTGTCACTGGCATTTACTGGCAGGAGAAAAGTGTCCATTGTTTACTGGCTGCCATGAAATACTTATGTTAGAACAAAGGGCTCTGAAGGTATAGCAGGGTAATGCTGTCCCTTAGGACCGCATGTGCAGGTGACATTACCGGCTGCATGCAGTGTGAATATCTCATAAAACATGCAGGTTTAGGAGATATTCATGGTACCTACAGGTAAGCCTTATTATAGACTTACCTGTAGGTATAAGTGCAAACTAAAGAGTTTTCTTCCACTTTAAGAATTCCAGGCATGGTATATTTTTACATAGTTACATTGGTTCAGCTTGGACTGTGGCCCGGAAGCTGGCAAACTCTGAAGTAGACACCGCCACCCCAGTGATCTCCACTTACTTCAACGTCCTGGCCAGCCTGAGGCATTCTGAATACAGGATGTTGGACACTCAGCATGGGTGCCTGAATGAATGCAAAGTGTTGTCTGATTGGATAAGATGGAAAGAAGGGGTGGCAATGTCACACTCTTCACCTCATCCAATCAGAGAATGCTTTGCATTCATTCAGAATTTGCAAAGCACTCTCTGAATGGCACGCATGCCGAGTGGCCCACCTCCTATCTTCAGAATGCAACTGGGCAGCAATTCAGCATGGGACCCAGAAGCAAGTGGAGATCAATTGAGTAGCGGTGTGTACTTCAGTGATTTCCAGTTTCCAGGCGCATTGGCAAAGTATATTATATACATAGTTACATTAGACCAAAGCAACTATAAATAAAACATACCATACCTGATATTTTTCTGTAAAAAGCCACACCTCTTATCCTTTCTATTTTAAAATTCTGTATGAAACCCAAACAAGCTGGATAGACGATACTCCAAATGCCTTAAACTTGTATGACAAGTCACCATCAATGGTAAAAGTTTCTTTTTTTTCCCAATTCCCTGCCTTCGTCACGGGGTCTAAACTATATTTACACAAGTGGTTTTGGTTATAAAACGCATACTGTATTATTGCTTATGAGTAATTTAAAATTGCCTCCCAGACAAGCAGAATCTTGGCCACGGGAGCTGTACAATTGCCCAACATAACTAAAATTTGATGTGTTCTACAAATAGCAGATATCCGGCACTAATTCTTCAGCATGTTCTTTGCTACAAATACAAAAAGGAAACAGTAGCACAAAAGAAGATATAGAGGATTCCAGTTTCTCTCCAAAGGCAAACGGCTCAGATTTATTTGACGGTCTATTGTTACCATGTGAGACATTTACCAAACCTTCTGTAATTTCTGATTATAGCTGAATTTGGTAAATATATTCAGACTGTACTACCTGTTCAATATTTACTGCTTTAGGCTGGGTTCACACTTGAGAATGCTTCGGCTCACAGCAGGAGTCCGGTGCACCTCCATTTACCATTTCAGGTCCGTTTTGGACCTGAAACTGACCAAAAGACGCACAGGGCTCCTGTGCAATTTGCACCGTTGCCCCTGCCGAGATGTGTGAACCACCTCCATAGAAAGCCGGTCACAATCTCCTGCTATGCGAATTGACCAGCATCCAATTCACAATAGTGTGAATCCAGTCTGACATACAGTACACAACAAAAAACCTTAGTTGAGAGAGATACGCACACAGCCATTATTGAACTCCTTCTAAAAATGCTAGTTGCCTGACAGTCTCTGGCTCCAGCAAATTGAGCCCCTGGCCCAGAACAGGTTTGCAGCTAGTAAAGTCAAACTCATGGTTTGCATGTGTGCCAGAAATGATTGAAGGCACTGGATCAGCAAGGTGGCCAATTAACTAGCATTTTCGGGAGGCACCCAAAAAATTTCTTTCAACATGTCGGGCAGGTAGCATCTTCAGGAGTCAGACAAAATATTTCCGTCATGATAGATTTTCTTTATCCACTTGCCTTCTACAAGCATTTTGATTTTTTTTGTTTTTTTACAGTAACAGTGATCTTCCCTTATCCGATACTGTGAAGATGCCATCCCACAAACACCCACCTACTGTGGTTCCTGGGCTCTCCCATTGCCCCAGGGGGGGTCACGTAAATGATGTCAGTGTAGCACCCTCTAGTGTGTGCTAGAAGTAGTTGTTAGTGTATGAAAATTTGGCTTGGCTGAGAGCCAGGCCTGGGTGGTGAATCTGGGTCAGGGTTTAATGACTCGGGGGCTGGATGACTCTTTTGACAGCTCTTCTGGTGCCTCCCCCTGTTTTCTGGAACAGTGGAAAATGTTCTAGATGTAGTGGGTAGAAGCTAATAAAGAACTTAGCTAGTATTGAACTGTAGTCTAGTAACTGTGCTGCCACATCCCAAATTACTATTTACCAAAAAAGAAGGAACTAATAATACAATCATGAGGTAATGTATATTCACTATCTGTGCAAAATATAATGGTACTGTACAATCATGTGCAAAAATGCAATAGTGTATAAAAAACTAACTTACACAATACACATATAATATATTATGTGCAAATCCAATAAATAAAGTGTATAAAGGTGACAAAATCAATAAACTGATAAACATTTACAGTCCCAAATGGTAAGAACCACACTATCTCAATGAATGAGATAGTAATAAAATGACAAAATGACAAAAAATGCAAAGTGCAAAAAGTGCAAAAGGTGCAGATGCTGCTTCAAGTAATTTCTTCAAAAGGTGTAAATCCTCCACAGTGAACTCTTCCCAGGGATTGACTGGAAGCGTGAGGACCGGAAGTGATGTAAGAGGCTCCTGTAATGACGATATTGTTACAGATCTGCCGCTTTTTGTATCCATTGTTGTAAGTGCCCATTTGGCTTTTTATCAATAAATCTATTTGTTCATACAATACTGCGCTATGGCATATCTTCTCTCATCCCTTACATATTCCCGCGGTGTGTCAACATCCACACTATTACACCAGAAGTCATTACCTGGATTATAGGAATAGGAGAGGCACCATCCACCACCATTAGATCCCGGGAGGATCTCCAGCCATAGTAATCTTTACAAGCCTTATACCATCTATATCGAGGTAAGAGTTTAGAGAACACTTAAGTGATATACACGAAGAGTTCACTGTGGACAATTGATGGACAATTTAGTCCATCAATTCATAGGTATTGAATAAAAACAATGAACCATTATATAACAATCAATGTACAATAGTATACAATACTCTGAAATAGAAGGTGGTTGGCCCCAGGTTAGTCTCATATAAATATGGACTTTATATAGGAGTTCACCAAGTGACTCCTACTCCCAAATAGTGAGTAGAAGCTGGCAGGGGCTGTCATGCATATTTATGAGGACCTCAACTAATCCCCAGCAAAAAGGGTCTGGAAGGGGGCAGGCCATCTCATAAATAGACATGAGTCATGCCAGCAGGTAGCCAGGTGGAAGATGGAGATAGAGTGCTGAGGAGGCTGTCGGTGGCCCTTGAGGACGCCCCCTAGTCTGAGGGGGGTGACTCTTCAGGCCTGGGGTTCGGGTGCTGGAAGATTTCCCCTAAAACACATGGAGGAAACCCTTCCTGGAGGCACGGGAGCAAGGAGAGGACAGCGGGAGCAGGCCAGCACATCCGGGAGATCTCCTGAGGGTTATCTGGTGTCAGAGCTGGGCTCAGCCCTTTCTTCTCTGAGCTGGCCGCTCAGCTGTTGGCTAATTGCCAGCTTCCATCTCACTCCACAGTTACCCGGCTGTTGATGATCGTGCTCGTCAGTCCTGCCTACTTAAGCCGTCCAGTCCAGAGGAGCTCTGCCTTTACCTTGGTTACTTCTGACTCATGGTTTCTGACACCTGGGTGGGCTGGTGAGTGTCAGTCTGAAGGACTGTGGAGAGAAGTTAGCCAGAAGGGCTAGTGAAAGGGGCAGCTGTGGCCAGGCAGGCTGGCAGTGCCTGAAGAGGTGGTGCTGGGATCAGTAGCCACAGGTGAAATGTAAGCTGGACACCGAACATTCGCTACACATCCAAGGGGCCTATAACAGGCTATTGCTCTAATCTGACTGAGTGATTTGCCAGATCTTTACAGTGTGCCAGCTGGGTTTCTACAAGCAAGTGAGAGCTGGAGGAAGAAGTGGAGGGTATATAGAGACTGTGTATACTTTGTCCCTGAAATTGTTCTGAAGTCAAGGGGGCATCCCATAATCTCTAATCCCTATCGCAGTTATTATCCCTCAATAAATAACAAAAAAACAAAACAAAGTCATGGACTGTTCTCTGACTCTGAGTGCCTGTGGAAATTCAGTGTGCCTGGCTGTGCAGGGTGGGGGATCCCAGTATACTTGTGGCTCCCTAGGGAGTGCGCTACATCAGGATGGTGAATGGGATCAATGAACACAGAAGTGCACAGCTCTGAGCATTTCTGGGTTCATAGCTGTCAGAATCCCAGCTGGGTAAACACCCAATATAGGACAGTCCTGTGATTGAGCAGCTGGAGTGGAGGGCAGGGGGGACTTGATGTCTCCATAAAGAGATTTTGTCAACTGCCAATGCTATCACATAGGGGGCTTGTTAGCTCCCTTGTAAAAGCAATACAATTAAATGAAAAAAAAATTAACAAAGGCAAATTATAATTTTGTTTTTTTTAAGTGTAACCCTGTTGCACACACGTGAATGCAAACTCATGCATAGGGCTCTTGGTGTATGTTAGCAGGTATTGTAATGAATGTTTGAGTGAGAGAAATAATTCTAGAGTCATTATTCCTGGTTGAAGTGTAACTAAAGGCAAAAGGTTTGTTTTTTTTGGACAGAGTGGTGAAGGACTAATACCCCTGTCAGTTTTTATTACTGTCTGGGCGCCCCGTTAGGGAGATTTACCCTCTCTCTTTGACCAGTGTACCATGATCATCAAAAGTGAAAGTAAAAGACAATCTCAAATTTTGGGTTGTCCCCAGAACAGTCATGGAGGGGAAATCCTCTGGTTCTGGTGACCTGGGGGCCCCAAGAAATTCCCTTAATTTGCGGGGATTTCCTCTCACTTCCTGTTTTGACTATGGGACAGGAAGTAAAGGGAAATCTCTCCAAGGGGACACAGATGACAAAAACAAACTGACAGAGGTTATAAACCTCCCTGACAGCAGACAGCGTGTTGTCAGTAAGAAAACCAAGTCCAATGTTCCAGGAAGTGAGGAGAGCCACTGTGGAACACAGGGCAGGAGTGCCGGCTCCTGCGGCCACCTCCTGCACAGATACAGCCTCCCATGGTCGGCTTGCTGTAGCGCGACACTTGTTAATATTCTGGGAGGTATGGGGTGTACTTAGGCGAGGGGGGGAGCGGCTGGCGCCCCAAAGAACGGCAGGTGACTGACGAGACCGGGTGCACGTAGTTTAACCTGGTGGAGGTGGAGCCTAATGCTCCGCCTACCCTCCTCCGTACGGCATCATTGCATCTGCTCCCCGGCCCGGGGCGGGGTCTCTTTGTGACGATAGGAGGAGGAGCGAGAGAGAGAGAGGAGGATGACAGGAACCCCCAGGCGGCGGCTAGGACAGCAGCAGGTACAAATTGATGAGAGGGATATACACAGATTGAAGCAGGACAAATTGTAAAACATGTATACCCAGCAGCTTTAGTATTCTGAATCACAAATTGTATTTACACAGCAAATTATCCCACCAACAAAAATGCACTAAATGTGCTGGGACTATTGAGGAAACCGCAGGATTGCACTGGCAGGCTTGGTGGCTTTGCAGAACAAATCGCTATCAATGGCAGCAGGAGCGGATCCAGAGTCTAGTCTCGGGAGGGGCACTGCCAGAAAATCCGTTTTTTGGGGACAATTTATCAGGGCAATGGCTGATGTTGGCGCTTCAATCATCATGTCATATGGTTGTTATGGTGTCAGGATGATTGAAGCGTATTATTTCTATTATTACATTGTTATATAAAATGAAATAGTTCAACTCATCATAATGCAGAATCAGTGGGAGCCCTGAGTGTGAGTGTGCCACGTCGCCTGTCACCAGATGCGGACTGTCACTTGCCACGTCACCTGCCACACGTTGCGGATTGTCACTTGCCACGTCGCCTGTCACCAGATGCGGATTGTCACTTGCCACGTCACCTGCCACATGTTGCGGATTGTCACTTGCCATGTCACCTGCACCCAAATGCGGATTGTCACTTGCCACGTCACCTGCCACACGTTGCGGATTGTCACTTGCCACGTCGCCTGTCACCAGATGCGGATTGTGACTTGCAACGTCGCCTGTCACCAGATGCGGATTGTCACTTGCCACACATTGCGGATTGTCACTTGCCATGTCACCTGCACCCAGATGCGGATTGTCACTTGCCACGTCACCTGCCACACATTGCGGATTGTCACTTGCTCTGTCACTTTCTTGCTAAGGTGGTCTCTTGCTGTGTCCCAGAGTCAGGCAGCAGAGAGATGATGTAATCTTTTTTGCTGCCCGCAGCTGCCTGCACAGTGAGGGCGGAACTGCAGGGATGCAGGGTGGGCGGTGCTGATGTCATCTCTCTGCTCCCCGGGCCCGCTGGCTCCCTGATTGGCCAGCAGCCCGCTCACACACCGCAATTGCCCTGTTGCCCCCCCCTGGATCTGCCCCTGAATGGCAGTGTGTTGGAAATTATGTGCAACCCTAGGACATGGTCTGTGTGTGCTATGCAGAATGCCCAGTGATTACCTTAGGGACTAAGCAGCACATTTCTACTTTTACATTTTCTTAACAAGCAAGTAAGAACAGTTAGCACATAGTAAATAGTAAATCTCTAATGACCTTTTAGGCTCGGTTCACACTGGAACCGGCTGCGGATCGCACAGGAATTGTCAGGGTCCTTACCTCGGCAGGCGGGGTGCCTGCGGTGGTGTGCGTCAGGGTGCGTCGGCACGCGTTGGCGCACGCGTTCCTGCAGACCTCGCCGTGCGGGCTCCTCGCGGCGCCGGTGTGTGTGTCCAGGATCGTTCCACTGTGCACGCCGGTGTGCGGGGGCGCGCGCGCGGGCGTTGGCGGGCGCGCGTGCCTGTGTGTGCCGGGGCGCGCGCGTGCACGTCGTTTGGCACCAAAAGCCCCATTTAAGCCAGTGAGTTCTTGTGACCAGTGCTGCCTAATCAACAGCTAGTCGTCCCAGAGCCTATCCGTGTACCTTGTCTGTTCCTGCTATACCTGTTGACCCGGCCTTGTCCCCCGACCTCTCTCTGAACTCTGCCTGCACCGACCCTTGCTTGTCTGACCATCCGCTTGCCTGTTCCACTGTACCTCTGCCGTCTGCCTGTTGCCAAACCCGGCCTGTCTCCTGACCATCCATCTGCCTGCTCCCTGGGATCCTATCAGCCAGTCTGCAGACTTCCTGCCTGTTGTCCACACTAGCCTGCTCAGCTCAGTGAAGGTGCTCCAGCCTACTCCAGTCTTTCCAGCTATTAACCCTGTGACACCCGGACAGCAATACCAGGACTGCCATACAGGCCTTCATGCCACTCCGTACTGTCGCACCCCCTGTTTACTCTACCAGGGGGCCGATAGTCGGAGGGTAAGGGAGCCTACCCTCTGCTCGACAGGACTCGCCGGTCTGGTAAGTAGGAGCCTGATAGGAATGCTGTGCGTCACGGCTCTCTGGTTCAGGGGCGAATAAGGGTCTCTGCCTGCGTTCGGCCCTAATAGGGAGCCAAAGACACACAGAGTTTCTGTACAGTGCGCTTCGCAGCTGCGCCAGAGGTATGTGAACCGGCTCCATAGAGAGCCGGTCACATTCTCCTGCTATGCGAATTGGATGCGGTAAAACCCGCATCCAATTCGCATAGGTGTGAACCAAGGCTTAGGGGGGTTAGCAGAGCGTAATACTGACTGTTACAGCTGATGCTCTCCTCCAATCCAGTTCTGGAATGTGGGTGGGTTGTCAACTTCCTCAAGTACAGCTCAGGACCGCTGGTCCTGTTTTATATATGATGACATCGGTGAGGGGAACAGCCACACAGCCAGTGAAGAGGAGCAGATTTAAGATCACAACAGACACTGAAGCCGGGTTTCAGTCAATTCTAACAGCTGTTTACATTAGAAGGCTGGCAGGAGTTGGAATTTTAGTGTTTCTATTGTGAATTTAAGCCACGGTTAGCACTGATGTGATTCGCAGTTATTCCTGTGCTTTTCCTGCACTGCATCATAATTGCACCCCATTGATGCAAACCGCTGCAGGCATCTATGTTAAAATAATGACACCACAAAATCTGTTTACATAACGCAGTGCGATTGGCTGAATTGGATTGCATGGGTGTTCACACCCATGCAGTCTGATTCCAGCATGGCAAAAAAAGTGCATGTACCTTTTTTGTGCAGGTTCGAGTTGAACCATACAAAATGAATGGGCTCAAATTGCACTGCAAAGAACCAAATGTGATTTAAACAGGAATGCAGTGCAATTTGTCTCTCTGTGATGTCACACCTGAGGTGGGCTGGTTGCTTTGGTAACGGCTTCCATCCATTGTGGCACGGCTGCAAATAATCTCTTTGACTTTATATTTCTGTGAGTTTGCATTTAACTTTTTAATTGAAATAAACCCATTGATGCTGCACTTAGCTGGTGGCCCCCTTGTGTTCTTTTTCATAAAGCTTTAACTATGAACAGTTTTGGGAGACAGAATTTTTTTTTACCATTTTACAGGCATGCACATTTTTAAGGCTTGATATGTTTGGTATCTACTAGATTGATACAACCTTATTTTTTATACTCTACCAAAAATATGTTTTATATTGTGTTTGTGTGCAGTAAAATTAACTTTAGTGTATTACTTCCTGAAATGATAGCTTTAATAAACAGTTGTGCAAATATCATGTGCCATAAAAAATTAATTTTTTTTTTCTTTCTACAGAGCTTCTACTTTCAGAAAATATATTATTGGGGGGGGGGGGGGTTTGTCATTTTCCAGCAATTTTTTTTTGTGTGTTTTGGATAGACTAGGGAAGTGTTAAATCATTTGTCTGATTTTTACTGATGTCTGTGTCCCCACTGGGGAGATCCACCTTCTTTATTTGTCTTAGTGGCCATTGTATTCAGGACAGAAAGTGAATGGCTACTTTAAAAAAAAACGCACGACAACCGGATTGCATGGTACTTCTCCTACCACTACTTCTGGTACTACCAGTTCAGGTAGGTGCACTGCATTTGTGACCTGCTTTTGGGGTGTTGTTAGTATTGCACTGACACCCAGTGCAGATCGCAGGGGTAGTGAGCTTTAAAAGCGGTTCGGGAAATGCGCACAGAACGCAGGTTTCCCGCACTACGTTCTGGTGTGAATGGGCCCTTATTCTATCCAAATTGAAAAATGTCAAGTTTTGTTCTACTTTATTCTATCCACTGCTATACTGTGTATGCAGCAACAAAGATTGGGGTTAGGACCGCACTATAGAGGGGCTCTGAAGAGGCAGTGCTGAAAATTGTTAGTTGGTGTCATTTGTTTTTGTTTTTTTGCTTCTTTTTTTAATTGTTCTGGCTAGCTGGTAAGCGTGCGGAAAATACGTTTGTCTATTTGTGACGTGCAAAGCCCTTCCATGTGCACCTTACGCTCAAACAGGGTCATTTCGGCTAGTCATAAACAGATGATGCTTCACTCAGGCCACAGTCAAGGTCTACAGGATGGTTTAGGCACCGTCCACCCAGCAATCCTGCAGTAGTATCATTCACACTGCCCGCCTGCTGAGTTCTGTGATTTTCCTCTATAGTGCCAACAGCGAAGATACAAACGCACAGAATGGGAGTTTAGGGCCATCTAGTGGAAGATTTTTATAACTGCAGCTTGCAGGGGAATTCCATTAGAAACTGCACAGAGCAGTAATGATGCCAGGCAATCTTTAAAATTGGAGCGTGCAAAATCTGGTGCAGCTCTGCATAGAAATCAATCAGCTTTCAGGTTTTATTGTTAAGCTTAACCACTTCAATACCGGGCAATTTCCCCCCTTCCTACCCAGGACAATTGTCAGCTTTCAGCGCTGTCACACTTTGAATGACAATTGCGCGGTTATACAACACTGTACCTACATTTTTATCATTTTCTTCCCACAAATAGAGGTTTTTTTTTTTTTTGTGGTATTTGATCAACACTGGGGTCCTTTTTTTTTGCTAAACAATCTAAAAAAGACTGAAATTTTTGAAAAAAAAAGTTTTTCTTTGTTTCTGTTATAAAATGTTGTTTTCTCCTTCACTGACGAGCACCGATGAGGCTGCACTAATAGGCACTGATTAGGTGGCACTAAAAGGGACTGATTAGGCAGCACTAATAGGCACTCATGAGGCGGTACTAATGGGCACTAATGAGGTAGCACTGATAAGGTGGCACTAATATGTAGAATTGATGGGCACTGATAGGCGGCACTGATAGGCAATACAAGATGGCACTGATAGGCAACACTGATGAGGAGGTACTGACAGGCATTACTGATGGGCACTGATTGGCATGTATGAAGGGCACTGACAGGCATTACTGATGGGCACTGATTGTCATTTTGATGGGCACTTTGATGGGCATTGATTGGTGATTTGGGTGGGCACTCATTGAGGTTTGGGTGGGCACTCATGGGCATTGTGGTGAGCACCTCTGATGGGGGCTGCGCTGATAATCAATGCGCTGATTATCAGTGCACACCCCCCCCCTGACAGGAGAGCCACCGATTGGCTCTCCCTGTCAGCACGAACCAAGCCGATTGACGGCACTTCCTGGTTCACGCTGTGATCAGCTGTGATTGATCACAGCTGATCACATGGTAAAGAGTCTCCAGCAGAAGCTCCTTACCACGATCGGAGATGCGGTGTGCCAGAGTGACACACCACACCACCGATCGCCGCGATTACGGCTTATCCTGCTGGACGTCATGTGACGCCCAGTTAGGATAACTGAACCACTTCCTGGCCGTCATTCTGCTATAGGCCGGGCAGGAAGTGGTTAAAGGTTGTAAACCCTTACATATTCCCAGTGAAGTGACTGGCCTCAGATAATACACAGAGATAAAACAAATCATCCTACATAATTTGCACCTATTTATCTACAGCTGTCTCTCTCCTACATCCATTCAAAGTGAAGAATTTAAACAGGATCTCTCAGCTCTGAAAAGCAGAGGGCGGAGATGCGGAAGTTACGTCAGTAAGGAGAGCTCTGAGAGCTGATTTAAGGGAGGGGACACACCCCCTTCATACAACACACAGGAACAGAGCTGTGGCTGTCAATCACAGGCTGCGCCCCCCCCCCCCCCCTGTCACCATTTTTCTCTTGGTGTCAGGAAAACTTGTATGAAGCGACTCATGCTTATAGCAGAGGAATGGAGCTTCAGAGAGAAATTACACTTCTTGCTCTGAATTGAGACAAGCATGCTTATAGAGCAGGGGGTCTCTAAACTATGATCCTCTAGTTGTTCAGGAACTACAATTCCCATCATGCCTAGTCATGTCTGTGAATGTCAGATTTTTACAATGCCCCATGGGACATCTAGTTCTGCAACAGTCGTAGTTGAAGATCCCTGCTATAGAGGGACATGCTTTGTTCATATTTCATGTCTGAGGTTTACAACCACTTAAATTGAAGAAGCTGAAGTTAGAAGATGATTGGCTACCATGCTGCACCAGATTCTGATTGCTCCAGTTTTAGTAAATCGCCCCAATGAAAGAAAACTGGATACTGCAGATAACTGAATGCAGCTTTTTTCAAAGGTAATCTTCTAGTACATAGACGTGCACACAGGGTGGGCCTGGGCACACCCTAATCACCTTGTGTGGTGCTGATTCCCCCTGTTTAAACCCCAGATATTTCACCAAAGCCCCCTCATGGGTCTTACTAAAAACTGTTCAAATGAAATAGAAAAAAAAATTGTTAAAAATAAAAACTGCTGACACCACCCACTGCCCTACTAACACTAATCCCTGCCCACTGGCACCATCCACTGTTCAGCTGACATTGTCAGTATAAATACACATGCACACATATATTTGTTTGAGCTTTGGGGTGCGCGCCATAATGTAATAGGCTGTGCACACCTATGTTCTAGTAATTGTATTATCTGTCACTTAAAATAATATTGAAGAAATGGGTGATTTCAAATGTTAGATTGTGATCCTTTATTAGAGTGGTGGTCAACTCACTAGTGTTGCACCCTCTAGTTAGGTAGGTGTTAAGAGTGAGGATTTTTCTAGCAGAGTACAAAAATGTAGGCAGGCCTAGCTGGTGGCTAGGCTTGTTTGTTTTCATTCTGGGCTGGGAGTGGCTCAGAGCAGGGCTGGGTGACTCAAGGTAGCATCACTGTCCCCTCCCTCTTCTTTCTAGAAGGTGCTAGAGAGAGAGGAGGAGAAGAGAGGTGGAGCTGCCTGGGGTATATTAAGGAGCTTTGACCAACCCCCAACTTAGTTTGTCAGGGGGCAGGCCTCATTAAATAACCAGGATCAGCCCAGCTGGGGAGGAATTGTCAGGGAGGAAAAGCTGGGAGTGAGAGAGTGTGGAGGCTGTTGGGGCCCATGGGGTGCACCTCAGTCTGGGGGGGGAACCTGGGCCGTGGCTCGGGTGCATCCAGGAGGAGAGAAGAGATCCTTGAAGGAGAGGCACATGAGAGAGCAAGTTGAGGACAGCGGGAGAGAACACTGCTAAGAGACTCCAGGGAGGACTACTGGTCACAGCCAGGAGGGCTGGTAAGTGAGAATAGTTGGGAGGACTAGGGAGGCGCACCTGAGAAAACTGGGAGATTGCAGTTTGAGAGATGGGTTCAGAATCAGAAGAGAGGACTGTGGGAAGGGCAGAGGAAAGAGGTCATTGCAGGGCCTGAAGAGAGCTATCTGGGAGTGGTAGCTGAATAGAGGACAGTTAGCACCTGAACTATTTCTACACCACAGGGGCCCGAGGTCCCTGCCCGCAAAAGGCAGTTCACTGAAGCCTGGCTGAATTACTCTCAGGCCTAACCATGCGGTGCTAGCTAGTCTGGAGGAGTAACAGTCTGCAGCAAGGGAAGTGCTGGAAGAGAGAAGGATAAAAGGTCTTAAGCAAGAGTTTATGGTGGAGAGAAGACTGGAGTGAATATACTGGAGTGTATATAGAAGTCCCAAGCAAGTTGCACTGAATGTTCCTGGGCATCCCATAATTTCCCATTTCCCATCTAAGTTCAATCCCCTCAATAAAAAACAAAGCTTATGGACTGTTCTGTGTCTCTGAGTGCCTGAGAGATGGATGCCGGGTTGGGCAGGGTGGCAGGTGAACCACTACATTCAGCAACCCCTACGGGGGCATGGCTACACTTGACATTCTTTTAATGTGGCCCCTGATATCACCAAATATCCACACATTATTTTCAGTGAATACAATTCTATGGCAAGCTGTCTGAGACTGCAGACATACAATAGGAGAAGGTTAGAGAATGCAGACTTACTATTGTTGGGGACTGGGGAGCATGCTTCTAGAGACAGTCATTGGCTGGAGACAAGTTACATGAGACTGCTCGAGATCACGGCAATTATAGGTACATTACACATCAATTTTTTCCCTTGTACTTGTGCCACATTTTATATTTTTTTCGGGAAAGACCCATTATAAAAGATCAGAGAAAAATGTACATAATATAACCGGGTACTAACATTTATAGGTAAAGTTGATCCATGGAAAATCAGGAAGAATTTTTTCCCCTACTGTAGCAAATTGGATCATGCTTTGCTGGGTTCTATTTTTGCCTTCCTCTGGATCAACTGTGGGCACAGGATTGTGTATATGGGAATGTAAATTTTATTTTTCCTCTCTTTTATTGATTGAACTAGATCACATGTTGAATGCGGCCCACCAGGCCATTTCCTGTGGCCCTGGCACCTCTCCTGCAGCTACCCGCTTCATCTCTGTCCCCACCTTGTCTCAGCAGTCGGCAGCAGAAAGGAGGACAGAACTCCTCATACAGATTCTGTGCCTCTGCACAGCTGCAGAACCCCTACAGCACCCTGGTCTCAGCAATCAGCAAATTCCAGCCCTCCTCTGGTCCTCCTCCAGACCCTGCACTTTCTGCTTTCCAGCTCCATCTCCATCTTCTTCCAGGCAGCAGCACAAGGTAAAGAGGGTGCACTGTGATGTAAGGGAGGGTGGGGGACTTTTGACATCTGATAGTGGGGGGCTCTTGACATGCGATGTAAGGGGGAGTGGGGTGCTCTGGACTCCTAGTCTTACAGATAAAACCGACCCTTTGAGCAACCATAATGCAGATGCAAATTTAGTTTGACACCCCTGAACTAGATGGACTTCTGTCTTTTTTTAACCAGACTAACTATGTAACTATACAATAAGAGAAGAGGGACGAAAAACACAGAAATAAATAAGACTGGTGTGAAAGAAGTAAACATAACTATTACCTACAAGAACTCACTCTAAAAAAAGTTTTTCACTGGCCTGAGTATGCACCAAAAAAGATTCCCAATGGCCACACAAGTATATACCAAAGGGCCCCATGGGACCCTGGGCGACAAGCCGCAGGAATCTGTAGTCTGGTTCTAATCACCCGTGTGAATGTAGCCTAATTCAGCAAAGCCTGTGTGCAGCTAAAATTAGAGCGTTATTAAACCATAAAGCAGACATTTATTAATTTGCAGCTTACCAATTCTTAGATGTGATGGCTGCATTAGTTTTCTTTTTAGGCTTTCTTTCTTCTATTTTCATCTGGTGATCCAGCCAGAAAGTTTGCTGTATCTGCTTATAAAGTGTGAGCTGAATTTCAGCTTCAATTTGTTAGTGTATCTAAATCTGCTGTCAGAAAATAAAATATCCTAAGAACATTTGATTGAGTCTCATTCTCATCACAGCCACAGCTTCATATATTGTGTGAAAAACACCAATAATTAATAAGCACATGCTGGTTATTTCACACAGAAGGAATGTACATGCAGTTTTGCTAAATGAATAGGCAAAAAAATGTTTGTATGTGTAGGGATCTGCTGGCCTGTACTGTCTGTATTTGTAACCAGCTGTTGTTTGTTAATTACCACAAAGTTAGTTTGGTTATGGACAGATATTTCCTGTCCCTGCTAGCTGTGTCAGAAACCCCAGAAGAAGGAAATGAGGAGAGAGAGGAACACACAGAAGTTGCTGCTGCTGCTGCAATTCACCCAGACCAGAAGCAGAGAGTAATAGGCAAGTATTACTTTGTTCTAATAGTTTAAATGCAGCTGCCCATAACTTTGAAAGTGTGTTCCTGAATCCTTGTGAAAGATGTATCGCTTTCCTATTATTATCTCACATGCACAGTGCCAGATAGCTAGGTCTGTGCTACTGTATGCGTGTAGCGGTCACCTTCCAGTATATTAGTAGATGAACTGTTTATTGCAATAGAGTTTATATGAAGCTCCTGTTATTTTAGTTAACCCTGTCTCTTCTAGTCTGGTATTCTATCGTTAGTTTTAGCTCAGAGCTCAATAACCAGCATAGGCTAGAGCCAGGTTAGGCATTTAATGGCCCCTTGACAGTTAGAGGTCCAGTTGCATGTCAGATTAGAAGCTACTTGAGACACACAGTAGATAGGCTGACCCTAAGTTCAAGTTTCACACCACAGTTTCTGCTGGTGTGAAGCTGCGTTTCAGGCTGGTTGAACTACAGTTGGAGGATCTCCCCACCACCGCTGATCTGATCTTCAGTCGGACTCTACATCACGCTCATCGTCAGGGGCCCCTGCAACTGAACTTTGCTGCAACATTCATCTGGAGGTATCCTTATTAATAAATACTATATATATATATATAGGACTAGGACTCCTGTTGGGCCCTTTGCTGATAATATCTGTTTGTACATTGAATGTATTTACTATTATAATTTTTTTCTTATATAAAGCTTGTATTATTTCCATACTGGTGTGCATCTATATGCTTATGATTAATGTTATATGCTGGTTGCAACAGTTTCTCTGCTCCCAATTTCTTTGTTTGGATTACTGGTTAATTTCCCAGGAAAGGAATCCCCTCTGTTCATGGGGAGTGGGACTCTGTCCTGAGTGGAGGCAGTACAAATTTATTATCAAACCCACTCTTCTACTTAGCAAAGGTTCTGGTTCTTGTATTCACCTACATGTTTGGTGCTGTATCCTATTTGTGGAGGACTATTTGTTAAAAACCTCCTCCAAAAGGGGGCTACATATATATATAAACCCTTTATTGTTTGCCCCCCCCAAAAAAAGATTAGGCACTAGCCGCTACTGGTGCACAAACTATACTTGAACAAGGTCCTATAGCACCTGCGGTGGCAACGCAAGGAGAATCCTCCAACCCTGGTAGGCCAGCACACATTTATCTCAGCTTTCCATTTCTTGGGATTGAACACAAAACACACTAAAGAGGGGTGTAGTGGTGATGAAAATGATTTTTAAGATAGCATTGCCCCTTCATAAGTGTTATGCTGCATTATAGCCTAACCTGGAGCCTTTGTTTAGTCTCAGGTTGATCTTTATACTAACTATTCTGGCATGGTTGCCAATCATCCATAAATTTATGAAGTTTGTAAAAATCGGCTGATTTTGTCGAAGCCGGTTAGGCTTTGGCAGGCACTTGGTGACATCATGGTGCACGCTTGGCACATTTTACAAATTGTAGGAAGGAGAACTGAGAGTAGGAGTGTCGGGATGGGGGGGGGACGGAGAGGGAGGATCAAGGAGCAGAGAAGGACCATCACCTGAAGGCTGATTGAGCCTCAGTGGCAGGAGCGGGAGCGCAGGGACAGGAAAGATTCCAGCTGGAGGATGAGGAAACAGAGGTGGGCCGTGACCTGACTGAGCCTACCCTCAGTGCTCCCACTGCCCTGCACCTAAACAGTCCTACGGAAGAGCTAGGTCAGTGACAGCTCCAGCTGCCCAGGACACACAAAGTCTGTGGGGGGGTCACTGATGTAAGGGGGGACTCAAAGTGAATACACTTAGTTAAGAGTGGGAGACCCTGGCGTAAAGAGGAACCCTGATGTAAAGGGCAATGCTGCAGAGTGCAGACCCTGATGTAAATGGGAACACTGTGGTGATGTAAGGAGGAATGCTGCAAACTGTGATGTAAGGGGGGGGGGGCTCTGGTGACAAGAGACCACCGTACATCAGAGTTCTTTTTTACACCAGAGTCTGCAGCATTCCCCCTTACATCATGTTCCACAGCATTCCCCTTTACATCAGGATCCACAGAGTTCCCCTTTCCCCTTTACATCAGAGTTCCCCTTTACATCAGGATCCACAGAGTTCCCCTTTACATCAGGATCCACAGAGTTCTCCCTTACACTGTAAGAGGGAACCCTGCGGACTCTGATGTAAAGGGAAACTCTAATGTAAGGGAGAACTTTGCGGACTGTGATGTAAAGGGGAACTCTGGAGTCTGATGTAAGGGGGAACTCTGTGGACTGTGATGTAAAGGGGAGCTCTGCTGACTCTTGTGTAAGGAATGGGCTTTGATGACCAGAGACCCCCTTATATCAGTATTTCCCTTTACAACAGAGTCTGCATCATCCCCCCTTATATCAAACATCACAGATTTCTCCTTTACATCACAGTCCACAATGTTCCCTTTTACATCAGGGTCTGCAGTGTCCCCACCTTTTCCTTATGTTGATGGGGACAAGGGCCTCTTCCCAACAACCCCGGCTGGTGGTTGTGGGGGTCTTCAGGCAGGGGGCTTATCGGAATCTAGAAGCCTCCTTTAACAAGGGGGTCCCCAGATCCCGGCCCCCCTATGTGAATGAGTATAGAGTACATAGTACCCCTACTCATTCACCAAAAAAGTGTAAGAAGTGAGACACAATATGAGTTTTTGACAAGTCATTTATTAAAAAAAAAAAAAAAAATTAAAAATGTGCCCCGGAGTAGATCCATCATCAATTATGATGCCCACCCCACCGCCTGACCCGAAAAAAGAAAAAGAAAAACCTCCGGTCTCGTCGAAGGCTCCCGACGTCTGCCTGCTCCACCATCTGCAAGTCCTTAAATAGCTAAGGGTGGCCCAGCCTTGTTGTGACGTCATGAGCTGGGGCATGCTGGGTCAATGACCTCACAAGGGGGCGGTGTCACCTGATGATGTCATCGGGTGACTCTGCCTCTTAGTTATTTGGGAAATGTCAGACGGCGGGAGCCTTCGACGAGACTGGAAGTTTTTAGGTTTTTTGTTTTTTTTCTAGGCTGGCGGTTCAGTGGGCGTCATGACTGATGATAAGTCTACACCGGGGGGGGGGCTTTTTTTTCATTAAAGGAAAAAAACTTGTGTTGTGTCTTTACTCACTTTTTACACTTTTTTGGTGGGGTGGGACCCCACACTGTTTTTTTTTTTTTTTGCTGAATTTTTAATTGCCAGCATTCTTTGGTTTACAATTCAGCTGTCAGTGGGGAAGCCAGCTGACAGCCATTGAGTCATCTGTTGTTAAGGACGCTCCTTAACAACCATTTATTTCCCAGCCCGCTCCTTAATAACCATCTATTCTTCACACAGAATTTGAATCGGTCGATCATTTGTCAACCGATCCTGAAAATGTTATTAAACAAAACAAAAATAAATGAAACTAAACAAATTCCGAAATTATTCAATGAAACAAAATTAGTAACATAACAAATCTATTGAAACAAAACAAATTTTTCAGTTCTGCACATGGCTAGTTATATTAGCTGACCTTGTAAAAAGGAGAAATATGTTTTTTGCCTTTTGTACCTTAAGCACATTGCTGATCGCACCAGCTACATGTCTGTAGCTTAAATATTGATATTTGCAAACGGTCATTTTGGCTAATTTTTTGAACTGTCAAAAAAAAAATGTGGCTCTGTTAATAAATTATGTGTGTTATGTCAGTAAAAAACTGGCTCTGTCAGCAATATTTTTGTGTTGTGTCAGTAGATTTCACTTTAGAAGGGTTGGCATTACTGGGCCTCATGCACAATGAGCGTTAAAAATGCTGCATTTAGTGGCATCTGGTGTTTTAACCTTTAACCGTGTTAACCCGCTGCTAGTGTGTACAGCTCTGTTTTGGCAGAAGTTGAGTCAAGTGTGAACAAGCCTTAAGGCTGATGCTTTTTTGACTTTAATACTTTTTTTAAAGTGTATCTCAAGGCAAAATTTTTTTTCAATGAAAATTAAAAAAAGGTTATATTTACCCACTCTGTGCAATGGCGATGCCCTAAACCACTCTGCTGGCGCTCTCTGCTCCTCCTCTTCTGTGTCTGCCCCCATAGCAAGGGCACACATGTGGGCAAGCTTTCGAGCCGGGCTGTATGCATCCATAGACAAACAGCACCACTCGGCCCCACCTCGCACTCCCTCCTCACAGGATTTGATTGACAGACATCAGGAGCCCACAGCGATAAAAAATTCTGACATTTTTTTTTACTCATTTACACATGCTTGTTCTGGCACATGTACTGTAGATAATCCAGAGAACTAGCATTTTCAGACGGAGGTCATGCAGTGACAGCTCAATTCAATGTCCCTCTTTCCTGTTTTGGTGGTGGGAGGTACGGTAAACGTATAAAACAAAGTCTTGGTTTGCCAACACAGACTCAGTCAAGCAAATTTTGAAACTCCTCCTGAATGATATTTTTGATAGATACTTTCTATTTCTGTAAACCTCTGCTAAATAAAGACGGAATAATTGTGAGCTGTCTCAATAAATCAGAGCGGGGTCTAGTAAAAAGTCCTAAATCATGGCAGCAGGCCATTATAAATGTCAGGCAGCAGGAAGGGGGCTTGCTAACTCTCTACAACAGGCAGTTTTTCTTTATGAAGTCAGTAATTAGTGTAAAACTGGTTCCAGGTGTTGTCACGGTGCAGCGTCTGGGGACTTCATGCTGTTCACAACCTTTCAAGAACACCTGAAAGTAATAGGATGTGTCCTGGGATTTTCGATGCTGGAGGAGGCTTAGAGAGAATGTTCTCATGTTACCAAAAACTAAAGGAAAATAACACTTTGTTCTACTGGCTGCACCATGGAAGACAACGTGCACCTCAAATGATGGCTGGAGGGTGATTAGGAGGACATCTGATCAGTATCGAAAGTATGGTGTTCATGCAGATCTAACATATTTTTTTCCTGTTAAATATACACTATTTAGCACTGCTCCCGCAGGAACTGCTGGAGTATCTGTACCTGGTCCTCCCACTGATTATCCTGCAGCCAGTTACACAGTATTTTCACATAGCCAGGTGCACTCATTCTTCTGCTTGTTGTTGTCAATGACCAGTCTAGGGTATTTGTTTTTATGTTTTATTTGGAGAACTTGGATAGGGCAAGGGATTTAGTAGGATACTCCAAATTAACTATGCACAAGCGAGGACATCTCTCCCCCCGCCCCTCCCTCTCCCTCTCCCTCTCTCCTGAACTATACAGCATCTCTATGGAAGAACAAGTCCCTCTGTAGCAGAAGAGACTAAGTGGACTTAAGTCTTCAAGACACTAGCTATTAGCAGGTTTTTGAATCATGCGCTTGGAAGCTTGATGTATGCAGAGAATACTTTACTTTCATGGAGGATTAGCAATGCATGTTTTTTATCATAGAACAGGAAGAGAACAAGCAAGTGCACACTTAGATACAGAGGGTACTTCCTCTCATATCATAGAATACATGAACTATACACTGTAATACTACAGCACCACCTGCTGGTATAGATAGGAAGAATGCATATACAGTATCTCACAAAAGTGAATACACCCCTCACATTTTTGTAAATATTTTATTACATCTTTTCATGTGACAACATTGAAGAAATTACACTTTGCTACAATTTAAAGTAATGAGTGTACAGCTTGTATAACAGTGTAAATGTGCTGTCCCCTCAAAATAACTCAACACACAGCCATTAATGTCTAAATTGCTGGCAACAAAAGTGAGTACACCCCTAGGTGAAAATGTCCAAATTGGGCCCAATTAGCCATTTTTTGTCATGTGACTCGTTAGTGTTACAGGTCTCAGGTGTTAATGGGGAGCAGGTGTGTTATAATTTGGTGTTATTGCTCTCACTCTCTCATACTCGCTACTAGAAGTTCAACATGGCACCTCATGGCAAAGAACTCTCTGAGGATCTGAAAAAAGAATTGTTGCTCTACATAAAGATGACTTAGGCTATAAGAAGATTGGCAAGGCCCTGAAACTGAGCTGCAGCACGGTGGCCAAGACCATATGGCGGTTTAACAGGACAGGCCTCGCCATGGTCGACCAAAGAAGCTGAGTGCACGTGCTCAGCATCATATCCAGAGGTTGTCTTTGGAAAATAGATGTATGAGTGCTGCCAGCATTGCTGCAGAGTTTGAAGGGGTGTCGGGGTCAGCCTGTCAGTGCTCAGACCATATGCCACACACTGCATCAAATTCGTCTGCATGGCTGTTGCCCCAGAAGGAAGCCTCTTCTAAAGATGATGCACAAGAAAGCCCGCAAACAGTTTGCTGAAGACAAACAGACTAAGGACATGGATTACTGGAACCATGTCCTGTGGTCTGATGAGACCAAGATAAACTTATTTGGTTCAGATGGTGTCAAGCGTGTGTGGCGGCAACCAGGTAAGGAGTACAAAGAGAAGTGTCTTGCCTACAGTCTAGCATGGTGGTGGGAGTGTCATGGTCTGGGGCTGCATGAGTGCTGCCGGCACTGGGGAGCTACAGTTCATTGAGGGAACCATAAATGCCAACATTACCGTGACATACTGAAGCAGAGCTTGATCCCCTCCCTTCGGAGACTGGACTGCAGGGCAGTGCCTTGGTAAAGAAACTGCAGGTAAAGATAATGGACTGGCCAAGTATGTCTCCAGAACTAAACCCTATTGAGCATCTGTGGGGCATCCTCAAATGGAAGGTGGAGGAGCGCAAGGTCTCTAACATCCACCAGCTCGGTGATGTCATCATGGAGGAGTGGAAGAGGACTCCAGTGGCAACCTTTGAAGCTCTGGTGAACTCCATGCCCAAGAGGGTTAAGGCAATGCTGGAAATAATGGTGGCCACACAAAATATTGACACTTTGGGTCCAATTTGGACATTTGCACTTAGGGGTGTACTCATCTTTGTTGCCAGCAGTTTAGAAATTAATAAAGGTGGCATTGTAACTGGTGACATTAGATAAGACAAGGTCATAGCAAGGATAGATTATGAGTGCATGGGGTGTCTCAGCCAAATGGCAGGGGTTTCTTTGAGTCCCTTGGCCTGCTGGGAGAGCCTATTTATTTGGGTGGAGTCAGGTGATCGGGGTTCTGTGCCACCTGGACAGCTGTCTGGGTGGACGTGTGTTGTATTGCCCCGGGCTGCTAGGCCGGAAGCCTGAGGCCTATCCTGGGATCATCTGGCTGCTAGGCGGCCTGAGGCCTATCCAGAAGCAGGAAAGTAGCGTAGGGTTAGGACTGTGGGCTTTTAGTCCAACCAGAAGTAGCAGTTCCGCCGGCTGGGGAACCAGCTGTGGTCGGAGGTAGAGGGGAAGCTGTCGCCACTAAGGGACCATCCACCTTGTTACCGGAGACCACTGTGAGAAAGCTGAGGACAGTACCAGAGCAGACTTCTCATCAGCTGGGGACGGTGAAGACGTTGGAAAACGTCAGAAAGTGCCAAGTCAGGGACCCAGCGGGACAGCAGAGGTAAGGCTTGTGGAGTATCAGTGAGTGCCAAGCCAGGGACCTAGCGTGTCAGCAAGGGTGACGCTTGAAGAGTATTTGTGAGTGCCAAGCCAGGGACCCAGCAGGAAAGCGGGGGTGACGTTTGAGGAAGATACTGAGTGTTAACAGTGAAGGAGCTCAGAGGATCCATTGGCTATTGGATCTGAAGTCCAGTGAGAGAGACTGAGAGCTCATTGAGTGAAGATCTACAGTGAGTGATTGGAGCGATTGGGAGTAAGCTGAGAACTGTTCGTGTTGCAAATAGTTGGATACAATTTCAGTTAGTAACTTCTACAAGATTGTTATCATAGGAGACAGCATCCTACTTATACAGAAGTGGTGTTCGGCTGGAGGCCTTCACCTGTATAGCTGTCTACCTATAGAAGTCTCTGAGTCTGCCGATTAACATTGCATCTACCTAAGGGTGTCCTGGCCCTAACCCGCTCTCCCACAGTTCTGTCCAAGAGACAATAAATCTCTTTTTGCATTCTAAAAGTGTCTGGCGCCTACCCTTTCATTTTGCATTACACCCACCATGCCTTGCAACCCACTCTACACAGAAGGATGTCAGCTGTCCCTAACTTTGGAGATAACCATTGGGCTTCAGGGGCCCCAGTGAGTGTACAGCATGTATAACATTGTAAATTTTCTGTCCCCTGCCTAGATGGCCTAGGCTATAAGAAGATTGTCAAGACCCTGAAACTGAGCTGCAGCACGGTGGCCAGGACTGTACAGCGGTTTAACAGGACAGATTCCACTCAGAACAGGCCTCACCATGGTCGTCCAAAAAAGTTGAGTGCACATGCTCAGCGTCATATCCAGAGGTTTTCTTTGGGAAATAGACTTATGAGTGCTGCAGAGGTTGAAGGGGTGGGGGGTCAGCCTGTCAGTGCTCAGACCACACTCCACACACTGCATCAAATTGGTCTGCATGGCTGTCATCCCAGAAGGAAGCCTCTTATAAAGATGATGCACAAGAAAGCCCACAGACATTTTGCTGAAGACAAGCAGACTAAGGACATGGATAACTGGAACCATGTCCTGTGGTCTGATGAGATCAAGATAAACTTATTTGGTTAAGATGGTGTGAAGCGTGTGTGGGGGCAACCAGGTGAGGAGTACAAAGACAAGTGTGTCTTGCCTACAGTCAAGCAGGGTGGTGGGAGAGTCATGGTCTGGGGCTGCATGAGTGCTGCCGGCACTGGGGAGCTACAGTTCATTGAGGGAACCATGAATGCCGACATGTACTGTGACATACTGAAGCAGAGCATGATCCCCTCCCTTCAGAGACTGGGCCACAGGGCAGTATTCCAACATGATAACGACCCCAAACACACCTCCCAGATGATCCATGCCTTGCTAATGAAGCTGAGGGTAAAGGTGATGGACTGGCCAAATATCAATTGTCATTCAAAACTGATCGCGGCTGTAATGAATTGTCGGATCTCTGCAATATAGATAAAACTCATTGAAAAAAAGGAGGGGGGGCGCGCTCTCATCCCCCCTCTTTTCCTGTGGCCTGCCAGGTTACGTGCTCGGATAAGGGTCTGGTATGGATTTTGGGGGGACCCCATGCCATTTTTTTTTTAATTTGGCACAGGGTTCCCCTTAATTTCCACTACGGGGGGGATACCATGCTCTCTTTATCTATATTGCCGAGACCCGACAATTCATTACAGCTGCGATCAGTTTTAAATGACTTTTTACCTTCAGAAATGTCATTTTCCTGTGGTACTGTTCTAAACACGGGAAAAATGTGCCACTTTGCAGGCATACTTTATTATCACATAGTTTTTTGGATCCTTTTTCATGTGAGAGCTAACTAACTCATTGACTATTTATACACAGACACTAATTGTGATTTAAAAAGCCACAAATGTGGGAAATTAATCTTTAATTGCGATTTTAACCTCTGTGTGCCACCTTCTGTGTCTGTACCAAGGCCAAACATCCCAGGGTATGTAAACTTTTTATCAGGGCCATTTGGGTGATTTCTGTTATCATTATGATTTAAAAGGGATCTGGTGATGTAAATGGGTGACCCCGCCCCCTATGACTTCACATGATGTCAGAAAAGGGCGGGGTCACTCGGGTTACGTCAGCAGGTGGCCCTGCCGTTGGCTATATAAGAGCTGTTAAAGCAAAAAGACAGCAGTCGCAGGGATGCCTCCCATGGAGGCAAAGTTTTTCTGATTTTTTGTTTTCTTTCAGGACGGTCGGCGCCATGATTGAAGATGGATGGACATCGCAGGACACTTTTTTTAAAAAATAAAGGAATTGTCCAAAACTGTCTCCGGTCATTTTTTGACACTTTTTTTGGTGAATGGGTAGGAGATGCAGATAAGCCCCCCACCCACAGACCCCCACAACCACCGGGCAAGGGTTGTGGGAATGAGGCCTGGTACCCCCAAAGTACCCTCCCCATGTTGAGGGCATATGGCCTGGTACGATTCAGGAGGGGGGGGGGCGCTCTCTTGTCCTCCCCTTTTCCTGCGGCCTGCCAGGTTGCGTGCTCGGATAAGGGTCTGGTATGGATTGGGGGGGGACCCCACGCCATTTTTTATTATTGGTGCAGGGTTCCTCTTAAAATCTATACCAGACCTGAAGGGCCTGGTATGGATTTTTGGGGGGGACCCCCACGCCATGAGAGCCATATATGTCTCTGGAAGGCTACAGAGGAGTAGGGCAGCAATATAGTTATCTTTGATGTCCTCTCCGATGGCATGCAGCTGCTCTATGATCTCTAGCATAGCATTCATGTGGTCACACATTTGCTGGTCTTCAGTGTCATCTTGTACAACTTTCGTAGCAAGTTTTTGTAATGAAGTCCACATACCTTTGACTGTTTTCTCTGTTCTTATGTGGATAAGCTGGTCATCTTCCACTAGTAAGTTTATGGTTGCTTTTGCCTGCCTATTTTTCCTGTCCTCCGTCTCTCCGTCTGTGGGTCTGTCTGTATTCAGCACTTGCCACAAGTCATCCTTGCTAAGAAACATTTGTAGTTTAAACTTCCACAGCTGGTAATTGGCATTGTTCAGCTTTGCTATTGCAAACTTCACATCTGAACCACTTGCCATCTTTCAGAAGTTTGTGTACAGTACTCATAGACTTGCAGTATCCTCTCCATAGCCTGCGTGCCTGGGTGCTGCTGGGTGCCTGGGGTATCCTCTCCAATGCTTGGGTCCATAACCTATTAGCAGGTTATTGAATCATGCGCTTGGAAGCTTGTTGTATGCAGAGAATACTTTACTTTCATGAAGGATTAGCAATGTATGTCTGTTATCATAGAACAGGAAGAGAACAAACAAGTGCACACTTGCAGATGTGCGTACTCGGCTTACAGGTTATACCGGGATGATGCCCGCAGCTGCAGGCATCATCCCGGTACTCTTTTTTAGCGACCAGCTTTCCAGGGATAACAACCGATGTGGCTAAAAGCCGCTCAGCTGTTATACCGGAGGAGCGGGAGGGGATGTCCCCCCCCTCCCGCCTCTCTTACCGGGCCTCCCATTCCACCGGGAGGCCCGATCAACAATCCACCGCCTCCGGCGGCTAGGGACAGACTGAAACGAAGCCGTAAGTGGCTTCGTTCCAGTCTCCTAATTGTAAACACGCAAGCAACGTCATGACGTCACTTCCCGTTTACTCGGCTGCCAAATATACAGTATTCAGAATCGCCGAAAATGGTGATGTGAATACTTTGAAGTGCAAAGGAGGGATCGGGGGTCTTTTAGACCCCGATCCCTCCATAAAGAATACCTGTCACCACCTATTACTGTCACAAGGGATGTTTACATCCCTTGTGACAGCAATAAAAGTTATCATTTTTTTTTTTTAAACACAATTAATATAAAAAATATAAAAATAAATAAGAAAAAACATTTTTTTAAAGCACCCCCGTCGCCGCAAGCTCGCGCAGCAAAGAAAACGCATACGGGAGTCGCGCCTGCATATGTAAACGGTGTTCAAATCACACATGTGAGGTATCGCCGCGATTGTCAGAGCGAGAACAATAATTCTAGCACTAGACTTCCTCTGTAACTCTAACCTGGTAACCATAAAAAAATTTAAAGCGTCGCCTATGGAGATTTTTAAGTACCGTAGTTTGTGCCATTCCACGAGTGTGTGCAATTATAAAGTGTGACATGTTTGGTATCTATTTACTCGGCGTAACATCATCTTTCATATTATACAAAAAAATTGGGCTAACTCTACTGTTTGTTTCTTTTTAAAATTCATGAAAGTGTCCCTTTTCCCAAAAAGTTGCGTTTAAAACACTGCTGCACAAATACCGTGTGACAAAAAATATTGCAACAATCAATTATCCTCTAGATTCTCTGCTAAATATATATATATATAATGTTTGGGGGCTCCAAGTAATTTTCTAGCAAAAAATATGGATTTTAACTTAAACCCCAAATGTCAAAAATAGGCTTAGTCATGAAAGGGTTAAAATACTACAGCACCACCTGGTGGCATAGATAGGTATAATGCATATGTATATATGTATGTATGTATGTATGTATGTATGTATGTATATATGTTGTGGGGTGTCAGTCTGACACCCCGCAACACTGATCTAGGTAAAGAGTCTCTGACGGAGACTCTTTACCACATGATCAGTCACGTCCAGTCCCATCAGTGCTGCATATCAGTGCCACCCATCACTGCTGCCTACCAGTGCCCATCAGTGCCGCATATCAGTGCCCATCGTCAGTGCTCATTGGTGCCACCTCATCGGTCCACCTTATCAGTACCTGTCAGTGCTGCCTTATCAGTGCCCATTAGTGAAAGAGAAAACTTACTTATTTACAAAAAATTTTAACAGAAACAGAAGCAAAACTTTTATTTTTTTCAAAATTTTTGGTCTTTTTTTATTTGTTTCGCAAAAAATAAAAAACGCAGAGGTGATCAAATACCACCAAAAGAAAGCTCTATTTGTGGGAACAAAATGATAAAAATTTAGTTTGGGTACAGTGTTGTATGACCGCGCAATTGTCATTCAAACTGCGACAGTGCTGAAAGCTGAAAATTGGTCTGGGTAGGAAGGTGTATAAGTGCCCTGTATTGAAGTGGTTAAGGGGAACCCCGTGCCAAAATCGTAAAGATTTTTTAAAAATGGCGAGGGTTCCCCCCAAAAATCCATACCAGACCCTTATTTGAGCATGCAACCTGGCAGGACGCAGGAAAAGAGGGGGGACGAGAGAGAACCGTACCAGGCCACATGCCCTCAACATTGGGAGGGTGCTTTGGGGTAGCCCCCCCAAAGCACCTTGTCCCCATGTTGATGGGGAGAAGGGCCTCATCCCCACAACCCTTGCCCAGTGGTTGTGGTGGTCTGCGTGTGGGGGGCTTATCGGAATCTGGAAGCCCCCTTTAACAAGGGGACCCCCAGATCCCGCCCCCCCCTGTGTGAATTGGTAATGGGGTATGTACCCCTACCATTTCACTAAAAAAGTGTCAAAAAGGTTAAAAAACACAAGAGACGGTTTTTGACAAGTCCTTTATTAATTTCTTCTTCTTTCCGCTTCTTCTTCCATTTTCTTTCTTGTGGTCTTTCTTCAGTGTTCTTCTTCTTCTTCTTCCTCCGCTCTTCTCGTCCCGCATCTTCCTCCAGCTTCTTCTCCACTCCGCCCGCAGGATCCGCCTCAGTGGGTGTCTTCTGCCGTATGACGCTTTGGTTTTTCTGACACTTCTTATATAATGGAGGGCGGGGCCACCCGGTGACACCGCCCTCCTCTGACACACGGGGACTTCACGGGGACTTCCCTCTGGCTTTACCTGTGTTGTCGGAGGGGGATGGGGTCACCCCGTTACGTAAATGGGTGATCCCGCCCCCTCTGACAACACGGGGAAAGCTGGAAGAAGATGCGGGACGAGAAGAGCGGAGGAAGAAGATGGAGAAGAAGATGGAGGAAGAAGAAGAACACCGAAGAAAGACCAGAAAAAAGAAGATGGAAGCAGGAGAAAATAATAAAGGACTTGTCAAAAACCGTCCCTTGTGTTTTTTAACCTTTTTGACACTTTTTTGTAAAATGGTAGGGGTACATTTGTACCCCATTACCAATTCACACGTGGGGGTGTGGGATCTGGGGGTCCCCTTGTTAAAGGGGGCTTCCAGATTCCGATAAGCCCCCCGCCTGCAGACCCTCACAACCACCGGGCAAGGGTTGTGGGCATGAGGCCCTTCACCCCATCAACACGGGGACAAGGTGCTTTGGGGGGCTCCCTCCCACTGTTGAGGACAAGTGGCCTGGTACGTTTCAGGAGGGTGGCCGCTCTCTCGCTCCCCTCTTTTCCTGCGGCCTGCCAGGTTGCGTGCTCGGATATTGGTCCGGTATGGATTTTTGGGGGGACCTCATGCCAATTTTTTTTTAAATTTTGGTGCGGGGTTCCCCTTAAAATCCATACCAGGCCCTACAGGTCTGGTATGGATTTTGAGGGGGGGGGCCACGTCTTTTTTTTTTTTGCCGCTGGGTTCCCCTTAATATATCCATACCAGACCTGAAGGGCCTGGAATGGAAATTAGGGGGACCCCCACACATTTTTTTTTTTAATTTTGGTTCAGGGTTCCCCTGTGGGGAAATTTCATGCCGTTTTTATCAATGAACTTTTATGTGTATTGCAGGATCGACAATTCATTATAGCCGGCGCTAGCGATAATAGTTTTACATGACTTTTTTTCTTTTAGAAATGTCATTTTGCTCTCAGACTGTTCTAAACACGGGAAACATGCACCCCTTTGCAGGCATACTATAGACACCCCCCAGGTACGAAATTTAAAGGAATATTACACTTTTATTGTTTCACTTTAAGCATTATCAAAATCACTGCTCTCGAAAAAACTGCCATTTTTAAAACATTTTTTGCATTGATACATGTCCCCTGGGGCAGGACCCAGGTCCCCAAACACTTTTTATGACAATACCATGCATATAAGCCTTTAAAATTAGCACTTATGATTTCTCCCATAGACTTTTAAAGGGTGTTCCGCGGCTTTCGAATTTGCCGCGAACATCCCAAATTGTTTGCTGTTCAGCGAACAGGCGAACAGCCAATGTTCAAGTCCAACTCATGTTCGACCCGAACCCGATGGAATAAAGCCTAATTATAACTCTGCATTTATTACCACACAGGTATTTTAACAGCAGTAAGAGTACAAATGTGTACACCTCCTACACGTGACATTTCCCTGGCTTCCCATTTGTAAATTCCACTGTGTTAACTCCTAGTGTGCTGGAAGGTGCAAACAGGGAAGCCCAGGGGAACTGTCAGCACAGAGACAGTAGTAAAGGGAACTTCACACTCATCTGTCCCGCATTCCATCGATGCGGCCGCACGAAACCCCGCTCCTCTCCCCCTCCTCTCCTCGGCGCCGTCAAATCTACTGTGGGCAGTGGCACCCGGCCATGACAGCTTATGGCTTCACTGCTGGGCGTGCATTGCGCTCTGCCATTGGCCAGACAATCTTCTGAGGCCTGTGTTGTGTCCCAGAAGATCACTGGCAGGGAGGGGACGCCTAGGGCGAGAGGAGGAGTCACCTAGGCGGCTGGGACAAGAAGTCCCACTAAAGAGGACACAAACCCCCCCCTCAAAAAAAATGACATGCCAAATGTGGCACGTCAGGGGACGCGGAGTGCTTAAAGCGGAAGTTCCACTTTTGGGTGGAACTTCCGCTTTAAGGAAGTGAGGTTATTTTTAGTTCAGAGCAGAGTTTCCGTAAATTTTTTGTTTATTAAAAGTTAGCAGCTACAAAAAAAGTGTATCTTCTTATACTTTTAATAAAAAGACACCCACCTGTCCCACAATCCAGCGACGTGGCCACCCGAAGCCTCATTCTCTGTCCACGGCGCTGGCAATACTACTGTGGGCATCTGGCTGTGACAGCTTGCAGTTTCACAGCCAGGTGCGCATGTCTCAGTGCGCTGTCCTGCATAGCCAGGCAATCTTCTGGGACCTGTGATGTGTCCCAGAAGATTACAGGGAGGAAGGGCCGCCCAAGCGGAAGTGGGAGCGCGTCAGTAATCGTGATGCATCGCGGAATCGAATCAAATCGTTGACCAGATAACTGGAATCAAATTGAATCGTGAGACCAGTGAAGATGCGCACCGCTAATATATATATAGGGGAGTATAGGGGAGTGGACAGTACAGGGGATAGGTAAGTGGGTATAATACAGATATATTTTCCTCAAGCAGAGCTGCATAGGGAAGCTGCTCTCACAGATCCTACCTATCTGGTAGGCTGTCACAAAGAGAGAAATAAAGGGGATGGGTGGAGAAGGAAGGAAGGAAGGAAGGAAGGAAGGAAGGAAGGAAGGAAGGAAGGAAGGAAGGAAGGAAGGAAGGAAGGAAGGAAGGAAGGAAGGAAGGAAGGAAGGAAGGAAGGAAGGAAAAAAAAGAGAGAAAGAAAGAGAAAAAAAGATGGAAGGAAAGAAAGAAAGAGAAAAAAAGATGGAAGGAAAGAAAGAAAGAAAGAAAGAAAGAAAGAAAGAAAGAAAGAAAGAAAGAAAGAAAGAAAGAAAGAAAGAAAGAAAGAAAGAAAGAAAGAAAGAAAGAAAGTTTTGCAGGGGTTGCTCTTGGCCTCTTAGTTCCAGTGAAGGGAACTCTTAAGACCTTAGAATACCAAGATGTTTTGGACAATTTCATGCTCCCAACTTTGTGGGAACAGCTTGGGGATGGCCCCTTCCTGTTCCAACATAACTGTGTACCAGTCAGGGGCGGATCCAGGGGGGGGGCAACAGGGCAATTGCCCCCCCCGAAATAATAGCACACACACTCTTAATGTAACTGTCTCCTGCGCTCCGCTGCCGGCCCGAGTCTCTCTCACATGTGCCGATCAGCGGCGCCGAGAGAGAGACTCGCGTGTGGTATGTACGGGTGGCGGCGGCGGTCACTGACACTGAAGGTGGGTGGAGCCTCTTCCCTGCTCTGCACTCGTTGCTAGACGCCAGGCGGCCCTGGCATTAGCAACGAGTGACGTCACGGTCAGTCACACTCACACTGCAGTGAGTGAGTGAGTCACGGCGTCACGTCGGAGGTCGGACTCGAGTCTCTCAGAGCCGACCGACGTGACAGTGTGACAGGGCCTGGAGCGGGCGGCTGCTGTGTGACTGAGGCTGAGCGAGGCAGCGAGCAGGCAGGTGTTGAAGCCGCTCCCCTTCTGATAATGTGACTGAAGGGACGTTGCGTCGCGGCCATCTTGGTACTCCCGCACTTGTCCACAGTAAGCCTAGTGTTTGTAAGTCGGCAAGCGGACATCTTTATACACCCACCAGAGTCTTGCTTATCATAGTTATTTTCAACAGTAAACTCAACTTATATTTCACTAAATAAGCTGAGTTTACTATTAAAAATAACTGTGAAAAGCAAGACTCCGGTGGGTGTATAAAGATGTCTGCTTACCGACTTCTAACTCTAGTCTTACTGCTGACAAGTGAGGGTGTACCAAGATGGCCGCAATGCAACATGCTTTTGCATGCATGTTCTGATGAGTTACAATATCTCTCACTGCCCGCCCTCACTCTAGGACACATCCACTGGCAACTTGGCAAGTGACAATCCGCATGTTGTGGCAGGCGACATTGGCAAGTGACAATCCGCATGTTGTGGCAAGCGACATTGGCAAGTGACAATCTGCATGTTGTGGCAGGCGACATTGGCAAGTGAAAATCCGCATCTTGTGGCAGGCGACATTGGCAAGTGACAATCTGCATGTTGTGGCAGGCGACATTGGCAAGTGACAATCCGCATCTTGTGGCAGGCGACATTGGCAAGTGACAATCTGCATGTTGTGGCAGGCGACATTGGCAAGTGACAATCCGCATCTTGTGGCAGGCGACATTGGCAAGTGACAATCCGCATCTTGTGGCAGGCGACATTGGCAAGTGACAATCCGCATCTTGTGGCAGGCGACATTGGCAAGTGACAATCCGCATCTTGTGGCAGGCGACATTGGCAAGTGACAATCCGCATCTTGTGGCAGGCGACATTGGCAAGTGACAATCCGCATGTTGTGGCAGGCGACATTGGCAAGTGACACGCTCAGGGCTCCCAATGATTCTGCATTATGGTGAGTTGAACGATTTCATTTTACATTACAATGTAATAATATAAATAATGCGCCTCAATCATCCTGACACCACATCAACCATGGTGCTGTTATGATTGAAGCGCCAACACCAGCCATTGCCCGACAAATTGCCCGCAAAATTTTATGGCAGTGCCCCTCCCGAGACTAGGCTCTGGATCCGCCCCTGGTACCAGTGCACAAAGTAAGGTCCAGACATGGATGAGCAAGTTTGGGGTGGAGGAGCTTGACTGGCTGCACACATTGAGTCCACAGTCATTTTGAAAGCTGCCCTCTGAGCACTCATCCATGGCCGGCCAGGCTTCCTCTAGCAGCAGCATGGACAGGCTGCATCCTCCGCTCTATGGGCTCTCCAAGGGAGATCTCTGTGTGACCGTACTGCTGGGAGACAAGCCTGCGGTATCCTCCAGGGAGCCGGATTTAGGTCCCACTTTAAATACCAGCTAAGTCTTGCTTCCTGTTGTGCATTGTTATCAGAAAGCTGGGTTTAAGGTTAGGTTTTATAGAGGTAGGTCTTTATTACTGTAGCGCCCTCTAATTTAGGTAAATATATGTTTATTAAAATATAATAATGTTCATTGTTGTAACTATATTTTAAAGTATTTCAGTCAAAATCTGTACTATTATTATTGTTAACCGTTATGAACATGTGACTATAAAAAATGTAATATATGTATGGTTATGTAAAAGCGAAACCACTTCAGTCACAGGCATGGACGGGCCATCCGGACTACCGGGAGTTTCCTGGTGGGCCGAATGGCTCAGTGGGCCAGTCACATGCATTCCTGGAGTAGCTCCTCTCTGACAGTGAGTGATCGCGATTCCTGTCAGGGGGAGCTGCTTCCATCACTTGCTGGAGAGAGCATTGGGCGTTATGCTCCCTCCAGGTTGCAGGGGGAGATAGACAGCCGGTTGACTTTCCTTCCTCTCTCCCCTATCACTTGTTATCACATGACTGGAGAAAAGCTGCCTTGAAAACTGTGAGTACATGTGGCAGGGGGAGGAGAGGGAGGACTCACTGATGTGAAGGGGGCTGCTGATGGGGACTCTCTGATGTGAAGGGCTGCTGGTGGGGACTCTCTGATGGGGACTCTCTGATGTGGAGGGGGCTGCTGGTGGGGACTCTCTGATGGGGACACACTAATGTAAAGGGGGCTGCTGATAGGGACTCTTTGATGTGAAGGGGGCTGCTGATGGGGACTCTCTGATGTGAAGGGGGCTGCTGGTGGGGACTCTCTGATGGGGACTCTCTGATGTGAAGGGGGCTGCTGGTGGGGACTCTGATGTGAAGAGGATTGCTGATGGGGACTCCCTGATGTGAAGGGGGCTGCTGATGGGGACTCCCTGATGGGGACACACTGATGTGAAGGGGGCTGCTGATGGGGGCTCTCTGTTGTGAAGGGGGCTGTTGATGGGGACTCTCTGATGTGAAGGGGGCTGCTGATGGGGACTCTGATGTGAAGGTGGCTGCTGGTGGGGACTCTGATGTGAAGGGGGCTGCTGGTGGGGACTCGCTGATGTGAAGGGGGCTGCTGATGGGGACTCTGATGTGAAGGGGGCTGCTGATGGGGACTTTGATGTGAAGGGGGCTGCTGGTGGGGACTCTGATGTGAAGGGGGCTGCTGGTGGGGACTCTGATGTGAAGGGGGCTGCTGATGGGGACTCGCTGATGTGAAGGGGGCTGCTGATGGGGACTCGCTGATGTGAAGGGGGCTGCTGATGGGGACTCTGTGATGTGAAGGGGGCAGCTGATTGGGACTCTCTGATGGAGACTCTCTGATGTGAAGGGGGCTGCTGATGGGGACTCTCTGATGTGAAGGGGGCTGCTGATGGGGACTCTCTGATGTGAAGGGGGCTGCTGATGGGGTCTCTCTAAAGTGAAGGGGGCTGCTGGTGGGGTCTCTCTAAAGTGAAGGAGGCTGCTGATGGGGACTCTCTAATGTGAAGGGGGCTGCTGGTGGGGACTCTCTGATGGGGACTCTCTGATGTGAAGGGGCTGCTGGTGGGGACTCTCTGATAGCGACTCTCTGATGTGAAGGGGGCTGCTTTTGGGGACTCTCTGATGGGGACTCTCTGATGTGAAGGGGGCTGCTGGTTGGGACTCTGATGTGAAGGGGGCTGCTGGTGGGGACACTGATGTGAAGGGGACTGCTGATGGGGACTCCCTGATGTGAAGGGGACTCTCTGATGGGGACTCTCTGATGGGGACTGCTGATGGGGACTCCCTGATGGGGACACACTGATGTGAAGGGGGCTGCTGATGGGGACTCTCTGATGTGAAGGGGGCTGATACTGGGGACTCTCTGATGTGAAGGGGGCTGCTGATTGGGACTCTGTGAAGGGCGCTGCTGATTGGGCCTCTCTGATTTGGACTCTCTGATGTGAAGAGGGCTGCTTATTGGGACTCTCTGATGTGAAGAGGGCTGCTGATTGGGACTCTCTGATGTGAAGAGGGCTGCTGATTGGGACTCTCTGATGGGAAGGGGGCTGCTGATTGGGACTCTCTGATGTGAAAGGCGCTGCTGACGGGGACTCTCTGATGTGAAGGGCGCTGCTGATGGGGACTCTCTGATGTGAAGGGGGCTGCTGATGGGGACTGTGATGTGAAGGGGGCTGCTGATGGGGACTCTCTGATGTGAAGGGCGCTGCTGATTGGGCCTCTCCGATGTGGACACTCTGATGTGAAGGGGACTGCTGATGGGGACTCTGATGTGAAGGGTGCTGCTGATTGGGACTCTCTGATGTAAAGGGCACTCTGATGTGAAGGGGGCTGCTGATTGGGACTCTCTGATGTGAAGAGGGCTGCTGATTGGGACTATGATGTGAAGGGGTCTGCTGGTGGGGACTCTGATGTGAAGGGGGCTGCTGATGGGGACTCTCTGATGTGAAGGGGGCTGCTGATGGATACCCTGATGTGAAGAGGGCTGCTGATAGGGACTCTGATGTGAAGGGGGCTGCTGATGGGGACTCTGATGTGAAGGGGGCTGCTGGTGGGGACTCTGATGTGAAGGGGTCTGCTGGTGGGGACTCTGATGTGAAGGGGCTGCTGGTGGGGACTCTCTGATGTGAAGGGGGATGCTGATGGGGACTTTCTTATGTGAAGGGGGCTGCTGATGGGGACTCTCTGATGTGAAGGGGGGCTGCTGATGGGGACTCTGATGTGAAGGGGGCTGCTAGTGGGGACTCTCTGATGGGGACACACTGATGTGAAGGGGGCTGCTGATGAGGACTCTCTGATGTGAAGGGGGCTGCTGATTGGGACTCTGATGTGAAGGGGGCTGCTGGTGGGGACTCTCTGATGTGAAGGGGGCTGCTGGTGGGGACTCTCTGATGGGGACACTCTGATGTGAAGGGGGCTGCTGGTGGGGATTCTCTGATGGGGACTCTCTGATGTGAAGGGGGCTGCTGGTGGGGACTCTCTGATGGGGACACACTGATGCAAAGGGGGCTGCTGATGGTGACTCTAATTTGAAGGGGACTGCTGATGGGGACTCCCTGATGTGAAGGGAGCTGCTGATGGGGACTCTCTGATGTGAAGGGGCTGCTGATGGGGACTCTCTGATGTGAAGGGGGCTGCTGGTGGGGACTCTCTGATGGAGACTCTCTGATGTGAAGGGGGCTGCTGGTGGGGACTCTCTGATGGGGACACACTGATGTGAAGGGGGCTGCTGATGGGGACACACTGATGTGAAGGGGGCTGCTGATGAGGACTCTCTGATGTGAAGGGGGCTGCTGGTGGGGACTCTCTGCTGGGGACACACTGATGTGAAGGGGACTGCTGATGGGGACTCTCTGATGTGAAGGGGGCTGCTGATGGGGACTCTCTGATGTGAAGGGGGCTGCTGATGGGGACTCGGATGTGAAGGGGGCTGCTGGTGGGGTCTCTCTGATGTGAAGTTGGCTGCTGACGGGGACTCTCTGGTGTGAATTGGGCTGCTGGTGGGGACTCTCTGATGTGAAGGGGGCTGCTGTTGGGTACTCTCTGATAGGGACACACTGATGTGAAGGGGACTGCTGATGGGGACTCTCTGATGTGAAGGGGGCTTCTGATGGGGACTCTCTGATGTGAAGGGAGCTGCTGATGGGGACTCTCTGATGTAAAGGGGGCTGCTGATGGGGACTCTCTGATGTGAAGGGGCTGCTGATGGGGACTCTGATGTGAAGGGCACTGCTGATTTGGACTTTCTGATGTGAAGGGCGCTGCTGATTGGGACTCTCTGATGTGGACACTCTTATGTGAAGGGGGCTGCTGATTGGGACTCTCTGATGTGAAGAGGGCTGCTGATGGGGACTCTGATGTGAAGGGTGCTGCTGATTGGGACTCTCTGATATGAAGGGCGCTGCTGATTGGGCCTCTCTGATGTGGACATTCTGATGTGAAGGGGGCTGCTGATTGGGACTCTCTGATGTGAAGGGCGCTGCTGATGGGGACTCTCTGATGTGAAGGGGGCTGCTGATGGGGACTCTCTGATGTGAAGGGGGCTGCTGATTGGGACTCTTTGATGTAAGGGGGACGCTGTTGGGGACACTCAAAATAAAGTGGGCCAGTCATGATAAAGTCCAGGGCCAAATTTTTGTCCCAGTCCAGCCCTGTTCAGTCATAAAAGTGATTGGTGATTAGGGATGAGCTTCGTGTTCGAGTCGAACCCATGTTCGACTCGAACATCGGCTGTTCGGTCGTTCGCCGAATTGCGAACGATATGGGCCGTTCGCGCCAAATTCGTGTGGCGCGTCACGGCCCATAATTCACTGCGGCATCGCAGTGCATTGCTGGCTGATTATTGGCCAAGCATGCACTATGACCCGCATGCTTGGCCAATCACAGCGCCGTCAGTAGAGAGAGCTGTAATTGGCCAAAGCCAGGGTGGCTTTGGCCAATTATGGCTCAGGGGATTTAGTACACACCCCACACTATATAAGGCCGCCTGCACGGCGGCCCTGTGTAGTGTGTGTTCCGGTGTGCTGAGAGATAGAGAGAGAGAGAGACAGTGTCATTTGATTTGAGTTAGATAGATTAGGCAGAACAGTCAGTCAGTTAGCTGCACTTACAGTGTATTGTGTATATATATGCATCCCAGGTGTTGCATATATATATATACACTGTATTCAGTTTAGCTAGATCCGTTCCTGTTATCTTCTATCTAGACTATTTACATTTAGTGCAGTGTGTCCTGCTCACAGTGTTCAGCTAGATCCGTTCCTGCTATTTACATTCAGTGCAGTGCGTCCTGCTCACAGTGTTCAGCTAGATCCGTTCCTGGTATTTACATTTAGTGCAGTGCGTCCTGCTCACAGTGTTCAGCTAGATCCGTTCCTGCTATTTACATTCAGTGCAGTGCGTCCTGCTCACAGTGTTCAGCTAGATCCGTTCCTGCTATTTACATTCAGTGCAGTGCGTCCTGCTCACAGTGTTCAGCTAGATCCGTTCCTGGTATTTACATTTAGTGCAGTGCGTCCTGCTCACAGTGTTCAGCTAGATCCGTTCCTGCTATTTACATTCAGTGCAGTGCGTCCTGCTCACAGTGTTCAGCTAGATCCGTTCCTGGTATTTACATTTAGTGCAGTGCGTCCTGCTCACAGTGTTCAGCTAGATCCGTTCCTGCTATTTACATTCAGTGCAGTGCGTCCTGCTCACAGTGTTCAGCTAGATCCGTTCCTGCTATTTACATTCAGTGCAGTGCGTCCTGCTCACAGTGTTCAGCTAGATCCGTTCCTGGTATTTACATTTAGTGCAGTGCGTCCTGCTCACAGTGTTCAGCTAGATCCGTTCCTGCTATTTACATTCAGTGCAGTGCGTCCTGCTCACAGTGTTCAGCTAGATCCGTTCCTGCTATATACATTTAGTGCAGTACGTCCTGCTCACAGTGTTCAGCTAGATCCGTTCCTGTTATCTTCCTACTGACAGGCAGGCTTGTCTGGTTACAGTATATAAAGCTACCTGAAGAAAATTACAGGTGTTCTTTTTGATCCTATTAGTACCACGGTCAGGCAGCTAGACTATTTACATTTAGTACAGTGTGTCCTGCTCACAGTGTTCAGCTAGATCCGTTCCTGTTATCTTCCTACTGACAGGCAGGCTTGTCTGGTTACAGTATATAAAGCTACCTTAAGAAAATTACAGGTGTTCTTTTTGATCCTATTAGTACCACGGTCAGGCAGCTAGACTATTTACATTTAGTACAGTGCGTCCTGCTCACAGTGTTCAGCTAGATCCGTTCCTGTTATCTTCCTACTGACAGGCAGGCTTGTCTGGTTACAGTATATAAAGCTACCTGAAGAAAATTACAGGTGTTCTTTTTGATCCTATTAGTACCACGGTCAGGCAGCTAGACTATTTACATTTAGTACAGTGTGTCCTGCTCACAGTGTTCAGCTAGATCCGTTCCTGTTATCTTCCTACTGACAGGCAGGCTTGTCTGGTTACAGTATATAAAGCTACCTTAAGAAAATTACAGGTGTTCTATTTGATCCTATTAGTACCACGGTCAGGCAGCTAGACTATTTACATTTAGTACAGTGTGTCCTGCTCACAGTGTTCAGCTAGATCCGTTCCTGTTATCTTCCTACTGACAGGCAGGCTTGTCTGGTTACAGTATATAAAGCTACCTTAAGAAAATTACAGGTGTTCTATCCCAGCTTAGTGCAGCTACAGGCCATTAGTATGTCTGGAAGGCCAAGAAGGAGAGGCAGACAGTCACAAGCCAATAAGAGAGGGCAAGCAGGCTCTGTGTCTAGTGCTGGTCGTGGAGACGGTGCATCCTCATCAGCACGTGGCCATGGGACACGCTTGGCCTTTTTTTCGGCAGCTGGCCGTGTTGAGCCGCAACATGCGGAAGACTTGGTCGAGTGGATGACCAAGCCGTCCTCATCCTCCTCATCCTCTCTCACCCATGCCCAGGGTGCTTTGTCTGACAAAGCAGCGGCCTCTTCCCTCAGCTCAATGTCATCAGTGACTCCTTCCCTAGCTCCACCATGTCCTCATGAGGATTCCCTCGAACTGTTTGACCACAGTGTTGGGTACATGCTCCAGGAGGATGCCCAGCGTTTGGAAGGCTCTGATGATGATACTGAGCTCAATGAAGGCAGTAACATGAGCACGGACAGAGGGGGTGCCCAAGAAGGACAGCAATCTGGCAGTCATGCTCCCCCTGCTGCAGCATACTGCCAGGTTTGCTCCAGTGATGAGGAGGGAGGGGATGATGAGGTCACTGACTCAACGTGGGTGCCTGATAGGAGAGAGGAGGAGGAGGAGGAGGAGGAGGAGGTGGCACATCACCAACTAGGCAGGATGCCCTCCAGGGGCCAGCCTAAGGGCAGCACATTGACTGCATCACACCCCAAAGCTCCACATGTGCAGGGCGCTGCAGTCTCTGCGCGTTATTCAAAAAGTTCTTTGGTGTGGGCCTTTTTTGAGACGAGTGCATCAGATCGCACCGCTGCTATTTGCAACATATGTCTCAAGCGTATCTCGCGTGGCCAAAACATCTCCCGCTTGGGTACCACATGCTTGACCAGACATATGTTGACCTGCCATGCAGTTCGTTGGCAAGCGTATCTAAAAGACCCACACCAAAGAACAAAGACGATCTCTCCTTGCTCCTCATCAGCTGAGATTTCCAACCACACTAGACCTTCAGTCCTCTCTGAGACCTGCAGTGAGAGGAATGAAGGTGTAGAATTAGGTGTGTCACAGCCAAGTACTTGTGGGCAATCTGCTTTTGGTACACCGACATCAGATTGTACCAGGCAAATTTCCCTGCCCCAGCTGCTGCACCGCCGAAAGAAGTTTGTTTTCCAAAAAGCTTAGAAAAGATTTTTTGGCTGGAGCTAAACACATTAAAAATGTTCAAAATTACAAACAGATTCTACTTAACAACAAACCTACAGTCCCTGTCTTGTTTGCACCGCCTGTATACTGCTGTTCAGAGTATATAGGGACCTTTCCTTATTTTAATTTGGGTGCGGGGTTCCCCTTAATATCCATACAAGACCCAAAGGGCCTGGTAATGGACTGGGGGGTACCCATGCCGTTTGTCTCACTGATTTTCATCCATATTGCCATGACCCGACATGACATTAAACCCGCAAGCAGTTTTAAATGAGATTTTTTCCTTTAAAAATGACATTTGGTGCAGGGACTGTTCTAAACATGGGAAACATGCGTCACTTTACAGGCATACTATAGACACCCCCCAGGTACGATATTTAAAGGAATATTTCACTTTTTTTTTTTTACTTTAAGCATCATTAAAATCACTGCTCCCGAAAAAACGGCCGTTTTTAAAAGTTTTTTTTGCATTGATACATGTCCCCTGGGGTAGGACCCGGGTCCCCAAACCCTTTTTAGGACAATACCATGCAAATTAGCCTTTAAAATGAGCACTTTTGATTTCGAACGTTCGAGTCCCATAGACGTCAATGGGGTTCTAACGCTCGTGCGAACTTGCGGTCCGTTCGCGGGTTCTGGTGCGAACCGAACCGGGGGGTGTTCGGCTCATCCCTATTGGTGATATCTTCTCCTGTTTGCATCTTTCTTTGCAGTACCCGCCGAGATGATCACATTACCTCATCACGTCTACAATCCTCGGCTCTTTTAATTTATATTTTGAGACCGGTAACACATTTCAAAGTTTTCAGTACATGAACTTTCACTGAATGTGGACTGTTTAATGAGTTTATAGCATGGATCACTTTGCAATATCATGATCTGTAAATGATTTCCATATTGAGCACTATATGATTGGCTCCTTGGCACACGCACATTACAATAGTAATATAAATTAATTGAAATAAGTGTGAACAAAATGGGGCCTGCACACCCAAGCGCCTCAGGAAATAGTGGAAATAATAAGGATTAAGGGTCCTTTCACACTGGGGCGGTTTGCAGGCGCTATTGCGCTAATAATAGCGCCTGCAAACCGACCCGAAAGTGCCGCCGCTTTAATTCCAGTGTGAAAACCCTGAGGGCTTTCACACTGGAGCGATGCGCTGGCAGGACGGTAAAAAAAGTCCTGCCAGCAGCATCTTCGGAGTGGGGAAGGAGCGGAGTGTATACCGCTCCTTCACCGCTCCTGCCCATTGAAATCAATGGGACGGCGCGGCTATACCGCCGGCAAAGCGCCTCTGCAGAGGCGCTTTGCGGTGGTTTTAACCCTTTCTCGGCCGCTAGCAGGGGGGTAAAACCGCCCCCGCTAGCGGCCGCATACCGACGATAAAGCGTTGCTTACAATAGCGGCGCTTTACCGCCGACAACACCCCCCGCCCCAGTGTGAAAGGACCCTAAATGTATCAAACGAGTGAGAATCAAACATCCAGTCTATAGTTAGCTACTAAAAAAATCCAAATGAGATCCAAACATAAAAATATAGCAGAAATGAGCACTGCTCATTTCTGCTATAGTGATAGAAATGAATTTCACCTGCTGTCCTGGCCACTGCCTGGGGTTCCCCTCATGCTCCTCTCTCTCTCCTCCTCCTCCTATCGTCACAGACAGAACCTGGCCGGGGAGAAGATGCAGCCAGTGAATGAAAGCTGCAAGGAGGATGGTAGGCGGAGCATTAGGCTCCGCCAGCCAAAAGGAATGCAGCCAGTCACCAGCCGCTTATGGGGACACCAGTCGCTCCACCCCCTCGGCCAAGCACGCCCAAACTACTGCTGCCCATAATATTTACTAGTGCCGCACTACAGCAAGACGGGAGGCGGAAGGCAGTCGTAGGGGAGGCCGCGGGAGGCAGGCCAAAAGACAGCACTGCTGCCAGTGTCATGTATACACTAATCAGTGCATTTTTATAACACTGATCTCTGTATAAGTGTCACTAGTCCAAAAAAAGTCTCAAAAGTGTCCGATCTGTCTCTCGTAATGTTGCAGTCCCGCTAAAAATCACTGATCACCGTCATGACTAGTAAAAAAAAAAATAAATAAATAAAAATGGCATAAATCTATCCCCTATTTTGTATATGCTATAACTTTTGCACAAACCAATTAATATACGCTTATTGCGATTTTTTTTTTTTTTTAACCAAAAACATGTAGAAGAATACATTTTGGCATAAACTGATGAAGGCATTTTTTTTGGATATGTATTATAGCAAAAAGTAAAAAATTGTCGTTTTTTTTTTTTCAAAATTGTCTTTTTTTTTTTGTTTATAGCACAAAAAATAAAAACCGCAGATGTGATCAAATACCACCAAAAGAAAGCTCTATTTGTGGGAAAAAAAAGGACGTCAATTTTGTTTGGGTACATCGTTGCAAGACCGTTCAATTGTCAGTTAAAACGATGCAGTGCCGTATCTCAAAAAATGGCCAGGTCATTAAGGGGAAAATCTTCCGGTCCTTAGGTGATTAAGGGTGTTTTACATGTGTTTTAGGAGCATTACCGTCAAATTCAACATGCATCTAGAAGATAGCACATCAAAGATGCAGCAAACGGGATTTGCACTGCACCAAAAACGCACATAAAATACACTGGTGTGAACCGGGCCTTAAAGTACTAAATTTGCAGCAGTGATGGAGAGTAAACACCTTGAGGTTCTTGTATGTGTGTTCAACAAAAGAACTATTCCCCCTTGAACGGGACTTTGAAGGCCATAGACATTGATGTGCGTAGAAAAATGATTTTTATTGTTACATAGAACAAGTAGATCAAACAGATGATCAAACATTAGAAGACAACTGATGTCCAAAGTTGTATGATAATACAGACATAACACAAAACAAAACAAAGTGCAACAGTACATATACCCAGGTACACAGGGATTACCATTCACTGGAGAGTACTAGTGTCATTTTATATGTACTGTTGCACTTTGTTTTGTGTAATGTCTGTTTTATCATACAACTTTGGACATCAGATGTCTCTCTTCCTCCAGTCAGTCCACCCCCCCCCCCCCCCACAGTTAGAAACCATTCCCTAGGAGCACACTTAACCCTTTGATCACCAGATGTTAACCCCTTCCCTGCCGGTGTCATTTATACAGTGACAGTGCATTTTTTTAAGCACTGATCACTGTATTAGTGTCACTGGTCCCCAAAAACTGTCACCTACTGTCGAATTTGTCCGCCGCAATGTCGCAGTCTGACTAAAAATCGCTGATCGCCACCATTACTTGTAAGAATAAAAATACCATTAAAAATATCCCATTGTCTGTAGATGCGATAACTTTTGTGCAAACCAATCAATATACACTTATTGGGGTTTTTGTTTACCGAAAATATGTAGCAGAATACATATTGTCCTAAATTGGTGAAGAAATTGGATTTTTTACATTTTTTTTATTGGATATGTTTTTTAGCAGGAGGTGAAAAATATTGTTTTTTTTTTTCAAAATTGTCGGTCTTTATTTGTTGATAGCGCACAAAATAAAAACCGCAGAGGGAAAAAAAGGACATCAATTTTGTTTGGGTAAAACATCACATGGCCGCGCAATTGGCAGTTAAAGTAACACAGTGCCGTATCGCAAAAAATGGCCTGGTCATTAAGGGGGTAAAACCTTCCAAAGCTGAAGTGGTTACCTTTATTTAATTTAGTTTATTTAATTGTTTTAAAAATCAGCACAAAGGAAAGTACTTGCATTCCATAGGACTAGTCAGCACTCTTGACAAGTGCCAATGGTAGATATGAAATACCCAAATTAATGTAGATATATATTTATTAATGCATCAGTAATTTTTTTTGTTTTGTTTTGGATAAAGTAGGGATAGGGAATGGTTTATTTTTTTACTTCACTTCCTAAAATACCAAGACAGACATCTACCTAGCATTATGCAGAATCTCAACCTTGTGTGGAGAAGCTATCACTTGTTTGTTCACTAGATGGCGCTCTTCACTGAGCTAAGATAATGATTCCATGTATTGCAATCTTATCCTACATTCATCCAGTAAATAGAAAGTGACAGGCATATTAACTAAGGCCTTGATTCATAAACTGAGCAGTAATTTCGCTTGTAATTATTGCTCAACACTGCATGCTAGATAATGCTTGATTCATGAAAAAATCAGATACCGCTGCCGCTTTGAGGTTTACCATTCATTCTAAATACAGTTTTAAAGAGGTATTAAACCCAAAAACAAAAAATTTTCAAAAGTTTGCAGTAAATGTGGTTTTGGCAAACTCTCTCAACTCATCTCTTTGTGCCTGAATTTTGTGTCTTTCTACCATTAGTTATTGTGACATAGATTGCTCAGAATGAATCTTTCCTGCTCTTGAGTTGAATCAGAGCTGGATCCTTATAGGAAGTGGATCTGAATATAAGAGGCTATTGTAGTCACTGTCATTTCCAGTAGATTAGCACATATGGGCTCACCAATTCCAGTAATAATGTGTGCTCATTAATACTGACCTCTATGCTTATGACATCATCACTGATAACAATCACACAACTGTAATCACAAACAAAAGAATCAATTCACACAGCTAAAACACAAGGATAAAGATACTTATTGACAGCTTTTATGAGCTTAGTCTAACGGGATTTGAAAATCACTGGCGCATGAATGAAAATAAAGACGCTTACCTTTGTGTAATATTTCATGAATAAAGCCTAATGTCTTTTTCTAATGCATTACCTCTATATGGCATGCCATCTTTTATGTTTGTTGGTTTGTATGTTTTTATGATTTTGCATTATATGGATGATGTTGCTAAACTCTCCTTTTGGCTATCTCTGGTTTTATTTAGTACTTTTTTTGTCACAAAGCCAAAAGAAGCATGCAGTAAGTGAAAACCGCAGCTGAAAGCTTTTTCCAGATCAATGAAAACAGTGAAAGACTGCACATTTCTCTCAGTACAGGTTTCTTTTACTAATTCATTATGAAATACTTACCTTAGATCGAAGCTGTTGCAGCGGTCCCCGTACAACTCTGTGACCGGCGACATTTCTCCCGGAGTTATTTCCAGGTTTGCAGGCCCCAGCGCTGTGATTGGCCGGAGCCACGATGACGTCACTCCCGCACATGCGCGCGGGAGCCGCCAGGCATGGCAGTGCAGAAACGGTACCAGTAGGCTGTTTCTTCAGTGTGTATGTGCCGATGATGTCGGCACAAGCGTATATGGTAAATATCTCCTAAACCGTGCAAAAACCAAGTCAACATTGGCAGGTCCTCTATTTTTAAAAGAACCCATGGAGATGAAACATAAAAATATGGTCCCCGGGGAGTGAACGGAAGCCGACCTGCATGGACGCTTAGCCTGCTAGCTCTCCCTCAGCCCGCAGCTCCACTGCACTTTTAGGGGACTTCCTCCACCCATCCATGGGCAAACCCAGGACCACCCGCTCCTCCACAACCCGGGGATCCTCACAAGCCCTGTCGGGGTCTTCCATGAGCTTTTGGGACTATTTTACAATGCCTGACATGTCACCAGGTGGAGCGAACAAGATGGTGCCTGACGCCTTCTCGGGCCTCCCTGCAGCCTCGATCCTTGGCCCTGCAGCCACACCGGGATTCACCAGCACCCTGATCAATGGCACCAGGGAATTAAGGGCCTCTACAGATGGTGAGTCTCCCCCATTGGGCGCTCTCCCCCTCAGCCACATCACGTGGGGAGCAGGCCGACACACAAGGCCAGCTCCTCATGCTGTACACACAGTGTACAGATGGCTTCCTGTGGCTGCTGCGGACGGTGTCAGACCCCTGCATCCATGAGGGCAGCCCCGATTCTCCCTCTCCATCAAAGGAACCAGAGGACTTTCTAGCTCTCTCAGGCCCCGCACAACCCCGGGCCCTCCTAGTGCCTGATGGAGGCGGTGGGCCTCACTCACCCAGCATGCCTGTACCTGCATCTCCTAAATCCCAGAGGCAGTCCCGACCCAGAGACCCTGGCTCCCCCAGAAGGAACACTGGGACCCCCCTCACCTATGCCCAGATCGCAGGCTCCTACGCATCTCTCCAGACAGGGGGCCATCCAGGCTAGCTCCATCGCCCTCCTATGCTCTGGCGTGATTTACTGGGACCCTCCATTACAGCCCACCACCACGGCTCAAGGTGTCCCTGCAGAGGAGCCCCATTCAGAGGCCCTCTCCCCCCACCTGCAACCACAGCAGGTGACAATAGCCCACCTCCAATCAGTCCCCTGTCTATGGTATTCCTATCTACAAGCTATTCCAACCAAGGAGGCAGTGGCGGAATTACCAGGGTCGCAACAGTCGCAGTTGCGACTGGGCCCGGCATTCCGCCACTGTGGGGGGGCCCAGCGGGGTTGATCTTCACACACGACTCTGAGCGGAGATCGTGTTTCATAGATTAATAGCACAGAGAGACTCCGGCGGCATTAATGTTTTATTTGTCGGTCCTCTCTGGCACGGATGAGAGAGGACAAACAGCTGATCTTACGGCTCCTCCTTCTCCCCCTCCCCTCTCCTGTGTGCTCTGCGGGCAGTCTAGTGTGAAGCTAAAGAGCTCACATTTCTCGCGGAGCACAGAGAGGGGAGGGGGGGAGAAGGGGGAGCCATAAGATCAGCTGTTTGTCCTCTCTCATCTGTGCCAGAGAGGACCGACAAATAGAACATTAATGCCGCCGGAGCCTCTCTGTGCTATTAATCTATGACACACGATCTCCGCTCAGAGCTGTGCTGTCCTGAGAAGGCAGACAGCACTGATAGAAGGCACTGATGAGCACTGATAGAAGGCACTGATGAGCACTGATAGACAGCACTGATGAGCACTGATGGGCACTGATGAGCACTAATAGAAGGCACTGATGAGCACTGATAGACGGCACTGATGAGCACTGATAGAAGGCACTGATGAGCACTGATGAGCACTAATAGAAGGCACTGATGGGCACTGATGAGCACTAATAGAAGGCACTGATGAGCACTAATAGAAGGCACTGATGAGCACTGATAGACGGCACTGATGAGCACTGATAGAAGGCACTGATGAGCACTAATAGAAGGCACTGATGAGCACTGATAGACGGCACTGATGAGCACTAATAGAAGGCACTGATGGGCACTGATGAGCACTAATAGAAGGCACTGATGAGCACTGATAGACAGCACTGATGAGCACTGATAGAAGGCACTGATGAGCACTGATAGACGGCACTGATGAGCACTGATAGACGGCACTGATGAGCACTGATAGAAGGCACTGATAGAAGGCACTGATGGGCACTGATAGAAGGCACTGGTGAGCACTGATAGACGGCACTGATGAGCACTGATAGAAGGCACTGATGAGCACTGATAGACGGCACTGATGAGCACTGATAGAAGGCACTGATGAGCACTGATAGAAGGCACTGATGAGCACTGATGAGCACTGATAGAAAGCACTGATGAGCACTGATAGAAGGCACTGATGGGCATTGATGAGCACTGATAGAAGGCACTGATGAGCACTGATAGAGAGCACTGATGGGCACTGATGAGCACTGATAGATGGCACTGATGAGCACTGATAGAAGGCACTGATGGGCACTGATGAGCACTAATAGAAGGCACTGATGAGCACTGATAGAAGGCACTGATGAGCACTGATAGAAGGCACTGATGAGCACTGATAGACGGCACTGATGAGCACTGATAGAAGGCACTGATGAGCACTGATAGAAGGCACTGATGGGCACTGATGAGCACTGATAGAAGGCACTGATGAGCACTGATAGACGGCACTGATGAGCACTGATAGAAGGCACTGATGGGCACTGATGAGCACTGATAGAAGGCACTGATGAGCACTGATAAAAAGCACTGATGGGCACTGATAGAAAGCACTGATGGGCACTGATAGAAGGCACTGATGGACACTGATAAAAGGCACTGATGGGCACTGATAGGAGGCATTTATGGGCACTGATAGGAGGCACTGATGGGCACTGATAGGAGGCACTAATGAGCACTGATAGGAGGCACTGATGGGCGCTGATAGGCCATATTGATGAGCACTGATAGGCAGCACTGATAGGAGGCACTAATGTGCACTGATAGGCTGCACTGATAGGTGGCATTGATGGGCACTGATAGGTGGTACTGATGGGCACTGAGGAACACTGATAGGCAGATGTCAGGCAGTATTGATGGGCAGAATTGAAGAGTACTGATAGGTGGCACTGATGGACGCAGTTAGGTAGCTTTAATGAGCACTGATAGGTGGTGCTGATAGGCGGAATTGATGGGCACTAATAGACGGCATTAATGAGCACTGATAGGTAACACTTGTAGGTGGAAGTGATGGGCACTGATAAATGGCACTGATGATTGGGGCACTGATTATCAGTGTAAACAATTTACTGACATTCTTGACAGTTAATGGCAGTCCTTTCCTAACACAAACACAGCGTGTGAGGAAAGGGCTGTGGATAACCAGTCTGTTTACATGTGATCAGCTGATCACATGGTAAAGGGCCGACGTGATTGCGCTGGATGCATGTCCCAGGGGTCATGTGGGAAGCACAGTTTTGGGAGGATGTCCATGGACACCCTCCCAAAATTGGAAGCCCGGGGCTCGGATGGAAGGGGGGGCCCCTCATGGTTTCTTGCACCGGGGCCCTAAAGGGGTTCTAGTTACGCCTCTGCAAGGAGGACTTTAAAAAGTTCATAGAGGATGTGAAATTCAGGTGCAGCATTGAAATTCAGGCACTACACACAGGCCTCAAATATCTAGCGGACAAAGTAGAGATGGCTGAGGAGGAGATTCAGGAGACTAAACTGGCAGTCCATCGCAGTCAAATTCAGGGCGCAGATCACCGCCTCTTGCTAAAGGACATGCAACGCAATGTCGAGGATCTGGACAACAGGGGGCGCAGGAATACCATTCATGTGCGAGGCCTACCTGAATCAGAGAAGGCTGAAGACCTGCAGTCCACCCTGCAGGCCCTGTTTAACAACCTTTTGGGTGAATCTCCTGACAAACACATTGAGATGGACAGAGCCCACCGTGCCCTCTGGCCTAAGGGCCCCACCTCTAAACCGCGCAACGTCATCTGCAGGGACTCTTACAACCCCTTCTCCGCACCTTACAGGAAAAGGACATTATCTACAGATGGGGATTTTAGCCTGACAGCAAGACACCAGGGAAAATCTGCCATACTGCGCTATCCAGAAGACTTGGATGCTTTTTGTGATGCACTTGGTATCTAGGGATGAGCTTGATGTTTGGGTCGAACATAACATCAGGTGTTCGCCCATTCGAAGAAAAGAGAACATTTTGGGGCGTTCGCAGCAAATTAGAGCACCGCGGAATGCTCCATAATGCACTGCGAGATCGCAGTGCATTGCTGTATGATAATTGGCCAAAGCATGCACCTGACCTGCATGCTTTGGCCAGCCACAGCGCCCTCTGCTAAGAGAGCCATAAATGGCAAAACGCAGGGTGCCTTTGGCCAATTATGTACTGTTTCTAATACACTTCAGGCAGTGTACACAGTATCTAATACAGTGTGTACAGTGTCTACTACACTTCTGGTGGTGTACACAGTACAGTGCAGCCGAAGTACAGTTGCTAATACAGTGCAGGCGGTGTACACAGTATCTAATACAGTGTGTACAGTGTCTACTACACTTCTGGTGGTGTATACAGTATAAAATACAGTGCAGCCATAGTACAGTTGCTAATAGGGTGCAGGCGGTGTACGCAGTATCTAATACAGTGCATACAGTTTCTACTACACTTCTGGTGGTGTACACGGTATCTAATACAGTAAGTCTGGAAGGCCACCAAGGAGAGGCAGATGCTCAGAAGCCACTAAAAGAGGGCAAGCACCCTCTGTGTCTACAGTCAATAGTGCTGGTCGTGGACATGGTGCATCCTCTGCAGGTGGCCGTGGGGCACCCTTTTTTTCTGCTGCTGGCCGTGTTATTGAGCCAGAACATGCAGAAGAGTTGGTGGAGTGGATAACAAAGCCATCCTCATCCTCCTCATCCTCTGTCACCCAGGCGCATAGTTTGCCTTCCAACACAGCTGCCAAAGCGACCTATTCCACCGGCTGCTTGTCCACAGTCGCTCCTTCCGTAGCCCCACCATCATGCACAGAGGAGTCCCCAGAATTATTCGACCACAGTATCGGGTACATGCTGCTGGAGGATGCGCAGCGATTTGAAGGCTCTGATGTTGGTTCCCAGGTTGAGAAAAGGAGTAACGTGAGCCTAGAGAGAGGGGGTGCCCAAGAAGGACAAGAAACTGGCAGTCATGTTCCCCCAGCTGCAGCATACTGCCAAGTTCGCTCCAGTGACGAGGAGGGAGGGGATGATGAGGTCACTGACTGTACTTGAGTACCTGAGAGAAGAGAGGAGGAGGCAAAACACCGAGGCAGGATGTCCTCTAGGGGGCAGCTTAAGGGCAGCCACCCTATTGCATCACATGGCAAAGCTCCGCAGGTCCAGGGCGCTGCTGACTCCCCGCTGACTTTTAAAAGTTCCTTGGTGTGGGCCTTTTTCAACACGTGTGCAGGAGATTGCACCGTTGCTGTTTGCAACCTGTGTCTGAAGTGGATCAAGCGTGGCCAGAACAGCAGCCGCTTGGGCACCACATGCTTGACCAGACATATGATGACCTGCCATGCAGTCCGTTGGCAACCGCACTTGAAAGACCTACATCAAAGAAAAAGGCGGACTTCTCCTTGCTCCTCATCTGGGATCTCCAACTCCACTATACCTCCAGTCCTCTCAAAAACCTGCACTGAGAGGAAAGAATGTATAGCAATAGCTGTCCCAAGTACTTGCAGCCAAACTTCCCTACCCCAGTTGCTGAACCGTAAAAAGAAATTCGGTCCCAGCCATCCACATGCTCAGCGTCTAAATGCTAGTTTGACCAAATTGCTAGCACTGCAACTGCTGCCTTTTCAGCTGGTAGACTCTGCCCCCTTTCGTGAATTTGTGGAATGTGCTGTACCTCAGTGGCAGGTTCCAAAATGCCATTTTCCCAGAAGGCCATTCCGGCTCTTTACCGGCATGTGGAAGGCAATGTTTTGGCCTCATTAGACAGGGCAGTCAGCAGTAAGGTGCATATTACCGCTGACTCATAGTCCAGCAGGCATGGGCAGGGACGTTAAATTTACTTCACGGCGCACTGGGTAACTCTGCTGGCAGCTGGGAAGGATGCAGGACAGGGTTCAGTATTGTTGGAGCTTGTTCTGCCACCACGCCTCCAAAATGCTAGTGGTGATTCTGCCACAGCTCTCTCCTCTACCCCCTCCTCTTCTTCTTCCTCTATGGCCTCTTCTCCAGATTTGTCCTCTGAACACTCCGTAAGCATTCAAGGGGCTACGCAAGCAGTCAGGCAAAAAGATGCCATGCGGTGTTTGAGTTGGTCTGCTTAGGGGACAGGAGCCACACTGTAGCAGAGATTCTATCAGCTCTGCAGGGGCAGGCTCAGAGGTGGTTGATGCCATGCCAGCTTCAGCCAGGAATGGTTGCATGCGACAATGGCATCAACCTTCTCTCCGCCCTCTGACAGGGACACTTGACCCATGTTCAATGTTTGGCACGCATCCTGAATTTGGTGGTGCAGTGGTTCTTGAGCAGGGACCCAGGCTTAAAGTATCTCCTGAGACAGGCCATAAAAGTCTGTGTTCATTTCCGCTGGTCATTCAATGCCAGTGCTCAGCTGGCTGACATTCAAATGGAATGCAACTGGCCCACCCCCCGCCTCATTTGTGACATGCCCACCAGGTAAAACTCAATGTTGGCTGAGGTACACAGGTACACAGGTACTTATTGATGGCCCTCTGCTGATGCTGCAGCGGCTGCACATGCAGCAGAGGGCCATCAATAAGTACCTGTGCGAGTATGGCACCAGGACAGGGTCAGGGAGCTTGGCTTCTTTTCGTCACGCCAGTGGCTACTGATCAAGGATGCATGCACTGTCTTGTCACCATTTGAGGAGGACACAAGGATGGTGAGCAGCGACAATGCATGCATCAGTGACACTGTCTCTCTAGTCTTCCAGTTGGAGCACATGCTTCTTGGAATAATGGACAGGGCACTTGAGGTAAAACAGCGGGAGGAAAAAGAACTTCCTTACCTCTCAAGGCCCCCTTTTATCCAGATAGCATTCCTGCGGGCCCACCAAACACACAGGAAGAAGAGGATTGTGTCAGCATGGATGTAGAGGATAACACTCGGCAGCAGTCTTCAAGGGATGGTTTTCAGTCCCCAGAAACCCAAAGAGTTGTACGTGCCTCGGAGGAGGTAGTTACAGATCATGTGATCCTTAGTGACCCAGAGGACTTAGAATCTAACGCCTCTGCAAACCTATACTGCATGGCCTCCCTGATCCTGCAAAGCCTGCGAAATGACCCTAGGATTCTTGGTATCAAAGAGAGGGATCATTACTGGCTGGCAACCCTTCTTGATCCACGTTACAAGAGTAAGGTTGCAGAACTCATCCTGCCTTCGCAGAGGCAGCAGAGGATGAAACATCTTCAGGAGACCTTAAAGAAAGGTTTGTGCAATGCATTTCCAGACCCTGGGAGGTTACAATCTCCTGGTGCTGGACAACGTGTTCCTGAGGCTTCTTTCAGTCAGAGGAAGCACGGTGGAGAAGGTGGCCCGCTGACCGAAGCCTTCAAACAATTTTTCAGTCCTCAGTGCCCAGGCCTGATCGGTTCAAGCAAGCATTGCCAGCATCTGCATTACATGGTGCAGGAATATCTGTGGGCAAGAGAAGACTTGGAGACCTTTCCAGCAGAGCATCCACTGGGTTACTGGGTCTTGAGGATGGACCACTGGCCAGAACTTGCTCAATATGCAATTGAGCTACTGGCCTGTCCTGCATCCAGTGTTCTCTCTGAATGCATATTCAGTGCTGCTGGAGAGTTTGTAACGGATCATAGAGTGTGCCTGTCCACAGACTCCGTTGATAGGCTCACATTCATAAAAATGAATCAGTCTTGGATCAGCAGCTATCAAGCACCTGATGCTGATGTAACTGATTGGATTTTCTATGGATGTGGGATCCCTTGAAGTCTGCCTTTGCTGACTATCCTATTCCTCCTCAATCTTGATGATGCTACCTTCCAACAATATTTTTGGTTTAGGGCATCACCACCAACACCCAACTTTTCTGCCACTGTTTAACAGAGGCATGTAATTACAATTTTTGATCTAATATTTCACAGCAGGGCCCGTTCCTGCGCCCAACAAGAGTATCTGTGAGGGGTTACAATGTTGTGGCACCACCACCACCCAAGGTCCATTTTTTCTGCCCCTGTTTAACAGGGGCATGTAATTACAATTTTTGATATAATATTTCAATGCAGGGCCTGTTCCTGCGCCCAACAAGAGTATCTGTGAGGGGTTACAGTGTTGTGGCACCACCACCCAGGCCCAATTTTTCTGCCCCTGTTTAACAGGGACATGTAATTACAATTTTTGATATAGTATTTCACAGCAGGGCCCATTCCTGCGCTCACCAAGAGTAACTGTGAGGGCTTACAGTGTTCTGGTACCAACACCTAAGGCCCAATTTAGTATAGTATAGTATTTATACTGCTGTCCAGAGTATATAGTGCCTGGGGGACCCCCACGCCATTTTTTTTTAATTTGGGTGCGGGGTTCCCCTTAATATCCATACCAGACCCAAAAGGCCTGGTACTAGATTTTGGGGGGCATTCCATTTTTTCAATGATTTTCATCTATATTGTTGGAACATGACAATACATGACAATACATTACAGCCGCGAGTAGTTTTAAATTACATTTTTTCCTTTAGAAATGTAGTTTTGCTGTGATATTGTTCTAAACACAGGAAAAATGCGCTACTTTACAAGCATACTAAGGACACCCCCAGGCACGATATTTAAAGGAATATTTCATTTTTATTGTTTCACTTTAAGCATTATTAAAATCACTGCCCCCGAAAAAACTGCCATTTTTTAAAACTTTTTTTGCATTGATACATGTCCCCTGGGGCAGGACCTGGGTCCCCAAACACTTTTTATGGCAATAACTTGCATATAAGCCTTTAAATTTAGCAATTTTGATTTTTCATGTTCGTGTTTCATAGACTTTACGGTGTGTGTGTCTTTAAACAAATTTGTTGCCTGTTCGCATGTTCTGCTGCGAGCCGAACTGGGGGATGTTCGGCTCATCCCTATTGATATCCCTGTACCTCAGCAACCTGATTGGGACCTTGTGGTCACTCGGCCTCCACCACCTGTGGTCTGGCAGAAGGTCTCCCCCACTAAGCGATCCCAGGGCCCGGATACCCCCCGCAAAGCCACCAAACACAAAAATAGCTGATCTCCCCTGTGACTTCCCCTCTGAGTCATATTGGCTCTTTCTTTTTTTGACTGAACCACAATCTGGTTACTGCCCATGGCTTTATTCCAACTAGTACCCTGCCATTAGTCCCCGAGTGCCCTTGCCTCATTTTTCAGTTTAGCATCATGCTGATACACGAGAGAGGTCGACTTTTTGTTTACCAACCCCCTTTTTGGTTTACCACCTAGAGTTCCCCCCATACCCTCCATTTTTTTTGTCACGCTCCTGGCCCCTGCGTATGGTATATCACCGACTGAATCAGATAAGTGCATTCGTAGCTCCTCCTACCTCCCGCAATGGTTAAGATTTTGTCACTAAACGTCCATGGCCTAAACTCCAATAGAAAAAGGCACCTGGCACTTAGGGAATTTAGGCAGTCGGGGGCTGATGTCGTCAGATAGTTACATAGTAGGAGAGTTTGAAAAAAGGCACAAGTCCCTCAAGTCCAACCTATGTGTGTGGTTTTATGTCAGTATTACATTGTATATCCCTGTATGTTGTGGTCGTTCAGGTGCTTATCTAATAGTTTTTTGAAACTATGCTCCCCGCTGAGACCACCGCCTGTGGAAAGGAGTTCCACATCCTTGCCGCTCTTACAATAAAGAACACTTTACGTAGTTTAAGGTTAAACCCCTTTTCTTCTAATTTTATTGAGTGGCCACGTGTCTTTCCTTTCCGCAAAAAAGTTTTATCCCTATTGTGGGGTCACCAGTATGGTATTTGTAGATTGAAATCATATCCCCTCTCAAGCGTCTCTTCTCCAGAGAGAATAAGTTCAGTGCTCGCAACCTTTCCTCATAACTATTATCCTCCAGACCCTTTATTAGCTTTGTTGCCCTTCTTTGTACTCGCTCCATTTCCAGTACATCCTTCCTGAGGACTGATGCCAAGAACTGGACAGCATACTCTAGGTGCGGCCGGACCAGAGTCTTGTAGAGCGGGAGAATTATCCTTTTATCTCTGGAGTTAATCCCCTTTTTAATGCATGCCAATATTCTGTTTGCTTTGTTAGCAGCAGCTTGGCATTGCATGCCATTGCTGAGCCTATCATCTACTAGAACCCCCAGGTCCTTTTCCATCCTAGATTCCCCCAGAGGTTCTCTCCCCAGTGAATAGATTGCATTCATATTTTTGCCACCCAAATGCATTATTTTACATTTTTCTTCATTAAATCTCATTTGCCATGTAGTTGCCCACCCCATTAATTTGTTCAGATCTTTTTGCTAGGTTTCCACATCCTGCGGAGAAATTATCGCCCTGCTTAGCGTAGTGTCGTCCGCAAACACAGAGATAGAACTGTTTACTTCATCCTCCAGGTCATGATTCAAGAAACTCACTTTGATAGGTGGGGCTCCTTTGCATTCACTTCCAGACACTATCCTCAGGTCTTTCAGGCCTTTAACCCTCGTAAACATGTAGGCGTCACTATACTCTTCAAATAGGCTCTCCGTTCACCTGCTCTACCTCCTACCTTGACCCGCGAGGACACTCCGTCATTATACGCGGCATATGGCAGATACAGACAGTTACCTTCTGCACCTTCTAAGCCCCGAGTGTCCATCAGCTCCGATTTCTGACAAGGGTGTTCGCCCATCTCTTTAGGTCACCCCATGAATTCCTGATAGTCAGGGGAGATTTTAACCTGTCCCACTCCATGGCTTTCGACCGCCATGTGGTGAATCCCAAGGCTCCACAAGCCGGAGTCCTCAGAGACTTCAAAGCTCTTTTGCCAACTCACTAGACGATATGCTCTTTTTGGCGCCTGGTGGGTCCTCCACCCTGGTGATCGACAGTACACGTTTTACTCCACCCCACACCACACACACTCACGCATAGATTACTTCTTTGTCAATAATACTACACTCCGCATTACCCGGTCCACACAGATACTCATGGTCTCCTGGTCCGATCATGCTCCTGTGTTACTTACATAGACCTAGGTACTCCTTCCCATAGGCCGTGCAATTGGCGGCTGAATAATTTTCTTCTTCAACATTTCCCCTCCAGAGTAGAACTGGAAGCTACCCTGAAACATTACTTTTTTTGAGAATGACACCCCGGATGTCTTTCTTTCTACCCTCTGGGCAGCCCATAAGGCAGTTATCTGGGGTTGGTGTATTGCCCTTGCTTCAGCCATGCAGAAGGACGCTAGGGCCACTAAAGTACAAACCGAAAAGGAACTCAAGGTCCTTGAAACCCAGTTGCAACTTTCCCCGTCCATATCCCTTTTCAAACGGATTACCTGCTTATGTATGACCCTTAAAAACTTGGTGGTAGGCCAGGTGGAGAAAGCACTAATCCGGCTGAAACAACTATACTATAACAAGGGTAATAAGGCACATTCACTACTGGCTATGAAGCTAGCCGACCGTGCCCACACATCGACCCCGCACCAAATTAAGAAAAGGGTTGGGTTGCTTACTATCCCATCCCCAAGATATTGCCTCCTTTGCGGAATACTATACTGACATATATAATAACCCTGGGATCCCTCAAAATCCCCCCCGCCAGACCTAGTAGATAGTATGTCCCACTGGGAGCAGATTGGGATTCCTCAACTCCAACCCTCGGACCTTCTTGCGCTCAATGAACCCATTACAGAAGAAGAACTTATGACGACTATAAAAACCTTACCCTCTCACAAATTCCCTGGCCCAGGTGGCCTGCCGAACGAGTACTACAAACCCTTCCTTCCCCTATTGCTCCCACCCATGTGTAAACTATTTAACGCTTTTCTTCAGCAAACCCCTATCCCAAGTGACATGCAGAGATCCTTTCTTACCCTGATCCCAAAACCAGACAAAGACCCTTCCATATGTGCCAGCTATAGGCCCAAAACCCTTTTGAACTCTGACCTAAAAATATTCACTAAACTTCTCTCGATCTATTTGAATGCGGTTTTACTCTCCCTGATCCATAAAGATTAGGTGGGCTTTGTTCCCCTCCGCCAAGTGGGAGATAACACGAAAAAGGCCATAGATTTAATTGATGTAGCTAACAGAGACTGTTCAGAGTGCCTTGATTTTGAGCCTTTACGCAGAGAAGGTTTTTGACCACCTAGGCTGGCCTTTTCTGTCAGCCAGGCTGCAACACTTGGGTTTCCAGGGGCACTCCCTGCGGGCCGTACAACACCTTTACACCAACCCTACATCACAAGTGAAAACTGCTTATGCCCTCTCATCCTCCTTCCCAGTCACTAACGGTACCTGCCAAGGATGCCTGCTCTCACCTTTATTATTTGCAATCTGTGTAGAACCTCTGGTGGCGTCTATTCGGGGGAACTCAGACATTCGGGGCATATCGGTAAGAGGGAAGGAATTTAAAATCTCGCTGTTTGTGGACAACGTCATACTCACTTTGACCCAGCATAGGATCTCCCTACTGAATTTACATGCTGAGCTTGATAAATATCAGGCCCTTTCGGGGAATAAAATAAATGCGTCAGAACCCCTTCCAGTCAATCTCCCAGAGGTTGAAGTCCACCACCTACAGTCCTGTTTCCCCTATAACTGGAAACTCTATTCCTTGAAATATCTGGGGGTTAACCTCACCCCGACCTTTGCCACACTGTACCAAGCTAATTCCCAAAAATGGAAGACTCATCATATATCTTTCCTGGGACACATTGCATCCGTCAAGATGGCCATCCTCCTTAAGCTCTTATACCTGTTCCAAACACTACCCATTCCTGTCCCCTACAGACTCCTCCGCTAACTACAAGCGGACTTAATAAGCTATGTTTGGAACTATAAGAGACATAGGATACCCAACTCAGTATTAATGGCGTTGCGCTCTGATGGGGGCCTAGTGTTCCCCAACCTCATAATATACTACCAGGCAGCCCAGTTACGCACGATAGTCTCCTGATTTCCCCAATGCTCCTATAATAAATGGACAGAAATTGAAAAAATTTGGCTGGTGCTTGTACATCTGAATAGCTAACTCTGGAATGAGAATGTGGAGGTAGAACCTAGCTGATTGTTGGGGTCAATGTCCCAGGTTGCTTTGGTACAAGTTATCTCGTGAACATAAGTTTTAATCCGAAAAATCACTGCTGACCTCCTTCGTCTGCAACCCTAAAGTGCCTGCTAGCCTTACCTGTCATATGGCATTGCCTTGGGTGTCATGGAACTTGTTCCACTTTGGACACTTAGTAGACCCTAGATCACGCAAATTACTACCATTTCCTGAACTTCAAGATAAACACGATCTACCTTGCCAGATGTTCTATGGATATTTGCAGATCCGGCATTATGCCCAAACCATAGCCCTGAATCTGCAATTCTCCACACCTTCCCCTTTTGAACGCATTATACTGGAGGGCTCCGCACGCAGGGGGCTAATCTCCAATATATATCGGATCCTTAATACATACTCCCTACCAGACCAGGGTAAACATGCTTACATGCTCTGTTGGGAGAGGGTGCTGGGTGAAGAAATTCCCGTGGAAATGTGGCAGGCGATCTGGACTCAGGCAGCCAGGAGCTCTTTATGTACTCTCTATAAGGAAAACACTTACAAAATTCTCTACTTCTGGTACCTGACTCCGGACGTGCTCCATGTTATCTACCCCTCTAGTTCTGACCACAGCTGGCATTGCCAGGTGAATAGAGGCACCCTTTTCCACATCTATTGGACTTGCCCTCTAATAGCTCCATTTTGGAGTTCGACACAACTACTGACCCGCCTCTTTAAGGTGCCGATACCCATGACACCGAAATTCTTTCTGCTGGGCCTCTCTCCTTTGAAAATAGCTAATCCCTATAAGAAGCTACTTAGACACATCCTTACGGCTGCACGTTGCCTTATCTCCCTCAACTGGAAGAGGCGCTCATCACCCTCCCCGGATGCCCTGTATGCTAGGGTCAAGGATGTGGAGCTTATGGAGAAAATGACCACTAGGATACGGGACAGACTAGAGGACCATGATAGGGTCTGGGAGCTGTGGCATCTCCGGGAGGATCCGCCTTGAGCCAGTGACGGAGCTAATGTGATAACCCTCTACTTTTCCTTCCTCTCTTCCCCCTCACTTTTTTCTTTTCCTTTTCTCCTTCTCTTTATTCTCCATGCCATATTTTGTGTGATGTCAGACTTCAAGTATTGCTTAATATTGCTCCAAAGCAATCTCATAACTGACATTGAAATGTATAATGCTAACTTTAAAGAAGGCTTCTCCTTTTTTATCACTATTGCGACCTTTCACGCATTTCTTTATTTCTCTTTTGTATTCCTGTATTGTTTCTCCATTGAGACAACCAATAAAACTGCTATTTGGAAAAAATATGGTCCCCTTTCATTCACATACATACATTACATGTAAGTTTAATAAATCTGTTCAAGACTTCTTGTTCATTGATCGGTATAGGGTGGCCATCTAATAAGGATTATAATTTTCTCTTTAATTAGATTGGCAACTTCCTAAATGGTTGTAAGTACTCACTGTAAGTATTGTTTTGAATTTTTTATTTGCTGTATACCTATATGTGTACTCTAGAGATGGGATGAACACCCCCCTGGTCAGTTAGCTCCAGAACTCTCAAACATCGCGACAGTTCAAAGCCAAATAACAAACCTGATTGAAGTCTATGGGACCCGAGCAGGAAAAATCAAAAGTGCCAATTTTGAGGGCTTAGATGCAAGTAATTGGGCATACAAAGGGTATAGGGGTCCGGGTACTGCCCTGGGGGACATGTATCAATGAAAAAAAGTTTGAAAAAAAAATCATTTTTAAATGAGCAGTGATTTACTTATGCTTAAAGTGAAATATTAAAATTCCTTTAAATATAGTGCCTGGGGGGTCCCCTTAGTTTGTCTGTAAAGTGGCACATCTGTACAGTGTATAGAACCTGCATCAGAATCTAGTAATGGCTGTGCATCATCAGGGAGCTAGTGGCTGACGCTGTGTTCAAATAACTCAGCTGACTTGTCCATGCATGATGCTGGGGCTAAGGCAGGAGTAGCTGTGGACAAGGAGGCAGAATAAGCTGCTCTGGCAGCTGCGGTGGACTGAGCACTAGTCTCTGTTTGGGTGACTGAGGATTAGGAGGATGAGGATGGTTTAATAAGCCAGTCAGCCACCTCCTCAGCATGCTGTGGCTTGACAGCACGGGCAACATCACTAAACAGAGGAAATTATGCCCTGCCTGAGGACTGACCATGTCCACCTTTGCCTGTGGACACATATGCTGCCGGCCCCCTTACAGTGCCATTGGAACATCTGCCTCTCCTTGTTGTCCTCCCAGACATGATGGGGTGGGGTGGGGGGTGGGTTATTACCAAAATGTAATAGAGAAGGGGGAAATGTGTACTTCAATGCACTTTAATCAATGGAAAGTGGTGTTTGGTGCACTTTAACTTGAGTACTCACTACACAGACACACTCCACTGATGCACTTCAATATACTGCAGTAAAACTGCACTGATGCACTTCAACATACTGCAGTAAAAGTGCACTAACTCAATTCAATATACTGCGGTAAACATACACTAACACACAGTGGCGTCTCCAGCTTTCATATTTAGGGGGGGCACATGGGGGGATAGGGACAAAAGTAGGGGGGCAACTATAAAATGCAATTTTATATATATATATAATATATATATATAATATATATATATATATATATATATATATATCTCCTGGGGCCCTTTACTACGATCCCACAACGGCCCTTTCACATGTTCTGCAGTGAGCTCCCTTCCTACTGTATTGGGGCCCCCCCAGGGTGGCAGAAAACAAGAGATATATGTCAACAGCATACCAAGAAAATATAAGGGTCCAAAGCAGTCGTAGAACTATCAGGGTTGCAAAGATTGTCTTGCCACCGGGCCCTGGTGTTCTGCCACTGTGGGGTTCCCCAGCCTCCTTTTGCTGTCCTGCCCCTTCTATTGACAGTGCTGGTCTGGCATCTCTTGGAATTTACAGTCTGTTTTTTCAGTGACTGAGAGTCCTGGTGGAGTCCTTCCTGCAACTCGCTCTTCTCCCTGCCAATGAGGATGCAGGGGAAGGAGCAGATCGGGCAGCCGTGGTTGTGTGAGCGCTTGCATTATGCAGTGTCAGCGAGCAGAGGGAGGGGGGAGGGAGGACTGGGGACGCTCTCCCTCTTAGACATTGCCTTTTTGTAAAAAAAAAAAAAAAAATTTATAACTGGGGGGCACATGGTGGGGCACAGCATAATGTTGGGGGGTTCAGGGCCCCCTCTGGCCCCCCTAGGGACGCCATTGCTAACACACCTCAATATACTGCAGTAAAAGTGCACTAACTCAGTTCAATATACTGCAGTAAACATGCACTAACACACTTCAATATACTGCAGTAATCATGCACTAACACAGTTCAATATACTGCAGTAATCGTGCACTAACGCAGTTCAATATACTGCAGTAATCGTGCACTAACACAGTTCAATATTTTGCAGTAAACGTACTCTAATGCCCCGTACACACGGTCAGACATTGATCGGACATTCCGACAACAAAATCCATGGATTTTTTCCGACGGATGTTGGCTCAAACTTGTCTTGCATACACACGGTCACACAAAGTTGTCGGAAAATCCGATCGTTCTGAATGCGGTGACGTAAAACACGTACGTCGGGACTATAAACGGGGCAGTAACCAATAGCTTTCATCTCTTTATTTATTCTGAGCATGCATGGCACTTTGTGCGTCGGATTTGTGTACACACGGTCGGAAATTCCGACAACGGATTTTGTTGTCGGAAAATTTTATAGCCTGCTCTCAAACTTTGTATGTCAGAAAATCCGATGGAAAATGTGTGATGGAGCCTCCACACGGTCGGAATTTCCGACAACAGGGTCCTATCACACATTTTCCGTCGAAAAATCCGACCGTGTGTACGGGACATAATACATGTCAATATACTGCAGTAAACCTGCCCTGAAACAAAAACTGACACTAAAAATGAATGGTCTCACTACACTCACACTGCACTTTCACTATATTCACACTACACTTACACTCTACACTCACAATAGAACCACAATAGCACACTATAGCACATTTGCTTGCTATTAGCAATGAACAGAGCCCTGTTCTATCCATCTCCACTCCAATATCACGCTGCAAATGGATGCTCTGGAAAGAATCCTTTTATAGAGGGGGTGGGTCTATGAGCAATGAGCCATGATTGGGCACAGTCATCATTACTTTCTCCAATCATGGCTCTGACAGTGCTCTGTGCCCAGATTGGGCAAACCCTAATTGCTTCAGCCAATCAAGGCTTCCAATGCACTGTGCCGCGTGCAGTGCATTGTGGGGCGCTCGGTGATTGCATTCAATTTTTTTCTTACTTTAAATATGTAGGAGGTGCAGTGTCTCTATGGCATGGGGAATGAGAGAACAAGGGAGACATTTTCATCTGGAATGATTTTATTGACTTGTGTTATTTGCAATAAAATACTGATTTTATAAATTGTGGTGATATGTGAAGGTAAGATTTTGGCACCATCAAAGTCCCCTTTTCTTTCTCTTTTGGTATATCCTATTTTCAGGTTCTCTATTTGTATCATCATGGGTTCAGATTAACTCAACTATGTTGTAAGAATGATCCCTGTTAAAGAAAAGGTATTTTACTTACCTTTCTTGATGTCTTTGGCTTGGATCTTTGCTCTCCCTAAAGGCTACACCAGTTGAAGAATCTCTAACATCTGACACTTTGAGATGGATGGGATGTCTGGTCCCTAACTGCTCATGTGGTTCCACCTGATGCCAACTTTTTCATTTCTCAAAAGGAGTGTTCTTCCAAAGCATTAACTTATGTCTGTAGACAACACAACAGGAAACGTTATCTATGATTAATGCCTCCAATAGCAAGCTTTCCTCATTTTAGAAACTATCCAGATTTGTATTCATTCAAAGATTAAAAACAATGTAACATATACAAATAGATATTAAAACATATCATTAGTGCACATTTGAGGTCATGACCACACTAACAACCAATCTTTGAATATTCCAAATGGGATGTCAAAAGGGTCCCCATAATAGGGTGAACGCGTTTCCCGGGGGCTCCCGCCTCTTCAGGACCTCGTGAACATCATAAATATCCCCATGTGATTCATGAAGTCCAAGAGGTCCTAAAGAAGCGGGAGCCCCCACGAAACATGTTCACCCTATCATGGTGACCCTTTTGACACCCCATTTGGAATGTTCAGGGATTGGTTGTTAGTGTGTTCATGACCTTAAATGTGCACTAATTATGTGTTTTTAAATATCTTTTTGTATATGTTACATTGTTTTTAATCCTTGAATTAATACAAATTTGGATAATTTTTAAAATGAGTGAAGCTTGCTATTGGGGGCATATATAAAGTCCCAAGTGTTTGCATGTTCAGATTACAGGGTTGATGCCTCATTTGGCAATAATCTAAACTAGAAGAAGATCACCACACATATGTGTATTATCTATGATTAATGACAAAACACATCTTTACTTTTGTAGTGTGTGTTCCCTCAAAGTGTTATTTTGTTACGTTTTCTAAATATAAAGACTCGTCGTCACTCACCCATGCTCTCATTCTGATCAGATATCCAAAAGGTTCCTAATCTCTCTTGCTTTTCTCCTGTATGCATTTCTTTTTGGCTCTTGCCTAAACAAAACCTTTGTCTCTTTGATCTCACATTCGTCTATGTGTTTGTTTTATATCAAAGAACTCCAGAATGTTATTCCCGGCAAATCATCACAATGGCGCTTTCAATGAGTTATTCCATCTCCAGTAGCTGTGGAACGCTGTGGGAAGACAACAGGCTCAGTTAATGCAGTCTGGAAGATTAGATCATGTCTTCAATTAGGGTAATCGATGTCGTGCTGTGGGGGATATACAGGACAAGCGTGCGCACTCTCTATATCTCATTACGTGTGTCACCATTATACATTGTGCTCTCAATCTATTAGGCTAATATTTTATCTTGAAAGGAAGCAGCTGAAGTCAGTTGTCTATTGATTAGTCTAGACAATAGGATGTACATATGTTCACATGTAAGACAATAGTAGGCTCAGGTCAAGCCTCCAATGAATGAGTCCCCAACCTATGCTTTCATCCCCCCCAACATAAAAATGCATACCCAATAACAAACATACAGTATCACAAAAGTGAGTACACCCCTTACATTTTTGTAAATATTTCATTATAGCTTTTCATGTGACAACACTGAAGAAAGGACACTTTGCTACAACGTAAAGTAGTGAGTTTACAGCTTGTATAACAGTGTAAATTTGCTGTCCCCTCAAAATAACTCAACATACAGCCATTAATGTTTAAACCGTTGGCAACAAAAGTGAGTAGTGAACGTAACGAATATGAATTTACCTGAATCTAAACAAATGGAACGGAACAAATTAATTAATAAATAATAATACTAATAAAAAGGTTTTATTATTATTATTGTTAGTTATTATTATTAATTCGTTACGCTCCATAATATTCTGAAAAAAAATATCTATGAAACGAATTGCACATGTCTAGACTATATGCATGGTGGAATGAGCAGCTCATTTGGGGCAAGAAATTAACTGAGTCTAGTAGGTCCCCTCGACTAAAGGAGACAGATGCCCATTTGCCTGTATTTTTAAGACCAATTAAACCTTAGTAATTTATTACTGTAATGCAGTCAGGCTACAGCACTCTGGAGAGTCAGTCCGCTGCTCTCACACACAACACGGCATCCTTAAGCCCCGTACACGTGTTGGGAGACATTGACTGGTTACAATAAAAACCAATAAAAACCAGGTGACCTTCGGCCCGTGTGTATGTCGGTCTGTCCGACAGAAGCTCCAATCGCTGCTCAAATGGCTCTGTGATGTGTGTAAGAGCAGCAGTCTGACTCTCCAGAGTGCTGAAGCTCTGGTTATTTTAACTCTTGCTGCAGCACAAAGTCAGGGCTAGTGCTAGACTATTTTTTGCTCTAGGCAAGACAAGCTACTTGCACCCCCCCCCCCCCCCAAAAAAAAATGTTTAACACTTCTATATTTTTAACAGTAGAGAATATTGATATCTAAACATGAAATTGCTAAATTTCTTTTAATTTTCAAAAGTAAGTGCCAAAGGATGCCAAAGAGACAGCCCAATCAAGCAAAGAAAAAAAACAGCCCAATCCAGCAAAGAAACATCCACATATAGCAATGAGACATTCCTAAATAGCAAATAGACATTCCCATATAGCAAAGAGACAGCCAAATGCAGCAAAGAGACAGCCCAATCCAGCAAAGAGACATCCCCATATAGCAAAGGGACAGCCAAATCCAGCAAAGAGACATCCTCATCCAGCAAAGAGACATCCTCATTTAGCAAAGAGACATCCAAATCCAACAAAAAGGCAGCCAAATCAAGCAAAGAGACATCTCCATATAGCAAAGAGACAGCCCAATTCAGCAAAGAGACAGCCCAATCCAGCAAAGAGACATCCCAATATAGAAAAGTGTGACAGGTGGAGGGGGACAGTGTGACAGGTGGGAGGCAGCATGATAGATGATGGGGAGTGTTGTGACAGGTGGGGGGCAGTGTGACAGGTGGGGAGAGTGTGACGGGCGAGGGGGCAGTGTGATAGGTGGGGGGAGTGTGATAGGTGGGGGGCAGTGTGATAGGTGGGGAGAAGTGTGACAGGTAGGGGACAGTGTGACAGGTTGGGGGATTGTGACAGCCTCAGGTGGGGGCAGTGTGACAGGAAGGACGCCAGTGTTACAGATGGTGGGAGTGTGACAGGTGGTGGGGGCCAGTGTGACAGGTGGGGGGCAGTGTGACAGGTGGTGGGGCCAGTGTGACAAGTGGGGGGGCAGTGTGAGAGGTGGAGGGAAGTGTGACAGGTGGTGGGGCCAGTGTGATAAGTGGGGGGCAGTGTGAGAGGTGGGGGGAAGTGTGACAGGTGGGGGGGCAGTGTGACTACACTGACCTACCTGACTCCTACACTGACCCACCTGACCACTACAATGACCTACGTGACCACTACACTGACCTACCTGACCACTACAATGACCTACCTGACCACTACACTGACCTACTTGACCACTGCAATGACCTACCTGACCACTACAATGACCTACCTGACACCTTCAATGATCTCTCTCCCTCTACACCTTATCGGAGGTGTAAAGGGAGGCTGCAGCACAGCACAGTCGGAACGGCACAACAATAATTTTGTGCCCCCCTAAATGTCAGGCTGCCCACCCCTTCGCTACGCCACTGGTTTGCCTAGCAGCAGCGCCGGCCCTTGTATAATGTACATACAAAAAATACCTAAACCACAAGTATATATTATCGCACTACAGTAATAAATGGTGACGATTCCATTGATGTTTAATGTATGTGTTTGCGCCAGTCACGTTTACAGAGGGAGGCTCCGGTCAGACTATTTAGCAAAAAAGGGTTGCCTCAAGAGAGTATTTCTATATCCTTTATGTTCCATTTTGGTGAACTGCAGAACACTCACAATATTCACTTTTTCATTAACAGTAAAATATCTGGGATGCCCGCGACATTTTAGTTCCTTTATTGCTGTTTCAAACCAAAGATATAAAAAAATTGCCAATGACCACATTGTATGAATAGCATGTGTTTTTTTCAATGAACACTTTAAGGAGGCCCCAGGCACGTGCTATGTGCTATCTGCTTTTTGTAAGTGTAAGTATCAATGATTTGAATTGAAACCTTTGACCCATTAGTCAGTACAGCCACAAAATATCATCATAATGTCAAACCAGCAAATCATATTGCAAAAACAACAATGAAGACATTCTAAAAACAATTAAAACCACATGTGTCCCAACAGACAAAATGAATAGCCACATAGGGCACACCCTCAAAGGAGAATCTAGTAAATGTCTGTGTATATAAATAAATATGTGCATGTGCATGTGCATACATGCAAAAGTGAGTATACCCCTCACATTTTTGTAAATATTTTATTATATATTTTCATGTGACAACACTGAAGATATGACACTTTGCTACAATGTAAAGTAGTGAGTGTACAGCTTGTATAACAGTGTCAATTTGCTGTCCCCTCAAAATAACTCAACACAGCCATTAATGTCTAAACTGCTGGCAACAAAAGTGAGTACACCCCTAAGTGAAAATGTCCAAATTGGGCCCAATTAGCTATTTTCCATCCCCGGTGTCATGTGACTCATTAGTGTTACACGGTCTCATGTGTGAATGGGGAGCAGGTGTATTAAATGTGATGTTATTGCTCTCACTCTCTCATACTGGTCAATGGAAGTTCAACATGGCACAGAACTCTCTGAGGATCTGGAAAAAAAAATTGTTGCTCTACATAAAGATGGCCTAGGCTATAAGAAGATTGCCAAGACTCTGAAACTGAGCTGCAGCACGGTGGCCCATACAGAGGGATAACAGGACAGGTTCCACTCAGAACAGGCCTCTCCATGGTTGACCAAAAAAGTTGAGTGCACGTGCTCAGTGTCATATCCAGAGGTTGTCTTCAGGAAATAGACTTATGAGTGCTGCCAGCATTGCTGCAGAGGTTGAAGGGGTGGGGGGTCAGCCTGTCAGTGCTCAGACCATACGCTGCTCACTGCATCAAATTGGTCTGCATGGCTGTCATCCCAGAAGGAAGCCTCTTCTAAAGATGATGCAAAATAAAGCCCGCAAACAGTTTGCTGTAGACAAGCAGACTAAGGACATGGATTACTGGAGCCATGTCCTGTGGTCTGATGAGACCAAGATAAACTTATTTGGTTCAGATGGTGTCAATCGTCTGTGGTGGCAACCAGGTGAGGAGTACAAAGACAAGTGTGTCTTGCTTAGAGTCAAGCATGGTGGTGGGAGTGTCATAGTCTGGGGCTTCATGTGTGCTACCGGAACTGGGGAGCTACAGTTCATTGAGGGAATCATGAATGCCAACATGTACTGTACTGTGACATACTGAAGCAGAGCGTGATCCCCTTCCTTTCGGAGACCGGGCCGCAGAGCAGTATTCCAAACTCATTTCAGGACGGGTGGGGGGGGGCTTCCCTTACTTCAAAATCGATTTTTTCGTGGTGTCTACCATGCTACCAACCGAGAGGCGAAATCTAAGGACGTTTCTATCCTGATTTCCAGTCGTATCCCTTGGTCTCTTACCAACAGTTGCTTTGATATGGTGGGGTGTTTCTGAAAGGGCATATTGGTGGCACCAAAATGACACTGGCGACCGTTTATGCACTAAATACTCATCAAGACTCGTTTTTATGCAAAACCCTATCGAAGCTGGTGGAGTTTGCAGAAGGCAAACTGATTCTTTGGGGGGACCTGAATGTTCCATTTGACCACTGTGTAGCTACCTCCTCTGGTTCTTTCTCTGTTCCCCTCTGCTCTAGGAAATGAATATAACAAAAACTCCATGATCTGCAGTTAGTAGACACCTGGCGCATTCTACATGCTGGGGAACGAGATTACTCTTTCTTCTCCACCCCTCACCAGACGTACTCACGTATAGACCTCTTTCTGGTACCTCACCAACTACTATCTCTCGTCCAAGACGTTTCTATTGGCACCATAACCTGGTCTGACCATGCACCTGTTATGCTGCGACTCTCTCTGTCTAGCTCTAATGCCACCACAGACTAGTGGTGGTGCTTAAATGAGAGTATACTGCAGAAAAGAGAGGTTCTGAACGAGGTAGTCCAAGAAATCAAGGCTCACTTCCAAACAAATGCTATCCCAGAGAGTGATCCAGGCATGGTGTGGGAGGCCCATAAGGCGGTCATACGGGGAATTCTGATCAAGCACGGATCCCGTATTAAGAAGGCAAGAGAAGCGCAACTGACAAAACTGCTGGCCACTATTCAGGTCCTTGAGTTGCAGCATAAGGGGTCAACTCATCCTATTGTGGGGACTGAACTTGCACATCTCCGTCGGCAGGTCTCTGACCACCTTCACTACAAAGCTAAAGCAGCACTCCAATCGTGTATGAGGATAGTGTATGAATAAAGAGACAAATGTGGCAAATGGCTAGCCCGGGCACTTAGGGACCAACATAAAGCTTCTTATATCCCATATATTAAGGATTTGGACAGGCGAAAACTTTCTTTGCCCAAAGACATTGCCTAGAAGTTTGGGGAATTTTATTCCTCCCTCTACAACCTTCCATCCTCTCCTCCCTCCTCCTCCATAGAGGACTACCTCTCCTCGGCACATCTATCGCACCTCCCATCTCCAATTCTAGGAGATCTTCAGGTCCCCATCTCCATAGAGGAGCTGAGCGGAGCTGTAAAGCTAGCCAAACGTGGCAAAGCACCCGGCCCAGACGGGTTCACAATACAGTATTATAAGACCTCCTTCCCTTGTTAGGCCCACATATGGTAAAAGTATTTAATGGCTTAGGCCAGACTACTTTATTCCCACCGGAATCACTCTTGGCACATGTCTCATTCATCCCGAAAGAAGGGAAGGATCCCTCTGTCTGCAGGAGCTATCGGCCGATCTCTCTATTTTATGTGGACTTGAAGCTCTTCACACAGATACTTGCCTCTCGGCTGCAACCCCTGCTACCCCAATTAGTCCATCTAGATCAAGTAGGCTTTATCTCTAGCAAGAGACAACACAATTAATGTGCTTAATCTAGTTTACTTCACCAATCAAAAGGGCTCTCCCTGCATCTTTCCTAGCACAGATGCGGATAAGGCCTTCGATAGGGTGCACTGAGCCTTTATGTTTGCAGTCTTGAGGCACATGGGTTTTGGAGAGCAGAAGCTCTGCTGGGTATCTAGCATATACTCTTCGCCTAGAGCTGCGGTGAAGGCGAATGGGGTGTTCTGAGAGCCCATTCCTATCTCCAATGGCACCCTTCAGGGATGTCCTCTGTCACCCCTCCTATTCGCCCTCTCGCTGGAGCCCTTCCTAAACAAGATTAGACTGAATCCAAATATCTCTGGCATTCAGGTGGGTGACGCTACCCATAAAGTTTCTACCTATGCGGATGACCTACTATTCTCTCTAACCAATTCTCACACCTTGCCAAATTTACTGAAAGAATTTGATCATTAAGGAGCACCATCAAACATGAAAATTAACTATTCCAAATCGGAAGCAATGGGAGTCGCTTTACCTGTCCCTTTGCTGCACACCCTCAAACTAAACTTTAATTTTAAATGGACCGACTTAGCATTGAAGTGTCTGGGCACCTACATTCCACCAAACTTAGCAGATACGTTTAAAGTGAACTTGCCACCCCTGCTAAGCAAAGTCCGCTCCCTTCTAGACAAATGGAATCAAGGATTGCATTCATGGTTTGGACGCTGTAACAGCATCAAAATGAGCATCTTGCTTAAAGTAATATTCCTCTTTCAGACCCTTCCCATCTCCATCCCTTCATCCTTCTTTCGCCAAATAAATTCTCTCTTTGCCAAGTTCATCTGCGCACTCAAGAAGCCTAGGATCGGTAGAAGCCTCCTGACACTACCCAAAATTCATGGGGGGATAGCTGCCCCGGAACACTTTTAAATACTACCAAGTGGCCCACTTGGGCAGAGTCATAGATTGATGCAGACATAGGGACCTTAAACTATGGACACACTAGAACAACAGTTTAGCCCTTTCCCTCTGAACAGGGCGCTATGGTGCTATGCTTCCTTACTGGCTTCCCTCAGGTCTCATCCTGCTATAGGCCCCACTCTCCAGGTCGGACACATGGCCTGTATGAAACTGGAGCTTTCCTCCACCCATTCCCCACTATTTCCCATATTGGGAAACCTCGGATTACAACCAGGAATAAAGCAGGGCCTGTTTCGGAAACCTCCGGGAGAGAGACTGCTTCCAAGCTTCCCATTTTTTGCCTACTAATACCTGGCCCATGCGCTCCATGTTGTAGCTGCCAGGTGGTCAGTATAAACTACCTTTCTGGCAAGCGCTTCAGCTTCATCACATCTTCCATACCCTGGGTCCCCTGACTCAATTCCGCAACCAGAGGACTCTATTTGAATCATACTGTGAAGACAGGGACCCCCACACCCTATCAAAGATGTATGCTCTGCTTATTTCCCACCTGGATGAATTCATCAAATGGGAAAGAGACCTTGATAAGACCTTCACAGCTTCACAGTGCCAAAATATCATCCACCTTTCCCTGAAGTCATCTATCTGCATTCGTACACAGGAATCCAACTATAAAATACTGATGCGCTGGTAACTTACCCCGTCGACTTTGAGTAAGTGCTTTCCCGGAGCTTCGGAGCGTTGCTGGAGGTGTGGGGAAGAGAGGGAAACCCTCCTTCATATCTTCTGGTCCTGTTCGAGGCTCCAACAATATTGGCCAGAGGTAAAGACGATTTGCCAGCAATTTACGGACTTCCCTATTTCAAGGGATCCTGCCTTTTTCCTGCTCCACTGCTCAAAAATGCCAGTTCGGACATACAAAAAATCAATCCTTCGACACTTAACTAACGCCGCCAAAGCCTGTGTCGCTTTGTGTTGGAAAGACCCCAATCCTCCTTCCATTGCCATGTGGCTTAATAGGGTTAGGAGTGTCAATACCCTGGAAGATCTGGTACTTACTGCCCAAAATAAAAGGGAACGATATTCGAAGACGTGGACACATTGGAACATGTTCGTATATTCGGATGAAGGGAAGTCCCTCCTGGAGAATTGCTCTTAAGAGTAAAGTCCTCCCATCATTTGCACTGCGACAACTGTGCGTTCCATCACCCTGGCACTCCCCCCCCCCTTTTTTTTTTCCTCTCTTTCCCCCTTTCTCTCCTCTTCCCCCCTGTTCCACTACTACCCACATTGACACCATATGGGTGACTCTACGTCTTTACAATACAGCTCTCCTCTACACAGAACTGAAATGTCCGCTCACATAACGCGAACGGAATGTATACAATTACCACCTCATCTCTTGAAGGGAGAAACTTACCTGACTGCTGGAATTGTCACACTAATCTACTATCAACCTACTCAACCACAGACGACGTTATGATAGCTTATACCTATGTCTGTTTTTAAATGGCACTCTTTGTGCTTTTGGCTGTTATGTGTTATGACGACTATGTTTTTCTTCTATATAAATAAAGGATTTGAAAGAAAAAAAAAAAAAAGAATGCTGTAGGCAGTGTCTGCAATAGCCTGATATTGCACCCCCGATCTGCTGATCACGGATGCAATGCTCTTCAGTCTCCTAAGAAAAAAAATAATAAGGGCTGGTTCACGCAGTGAAGATGTGCCAAGCTTGGTGGATCGCACTCATTCCTTTTTTTTTTTAAAACAAACTCAGAAAGACATCTCATAACGTTGAATTGCTGGCCGCATGGTGCAAGGCAGTGGATTGCCTCCCACCACACTGCACTGATTAGTACTGCATGCTATAATGATCAGGTAATGACCTCCAGGATCCGAGATAACTTGGTGGATGTTGCAGAGAACAGCCTTACTAAAAAGAATGGACACCCCCCTGGAATAGATGGAGTATGTAGCGTGTAAAGCATCCAGTTTTTTTTTCTCAGCCTACCATGCCTGCACACCACCGCAATGTAATGGTGTGAACTGGGCACATAGGAGAAAAGGCATTTTGCCTTGTTCATACAGTGGGAATGCGCTGGCATAGCCGCCGAATTCAGTCCCAACACATCTGGTGTGTGTATATATCCTAAATGCACATTTTTTTACTTGCAAAAATGTGTATTTATTATTATTTTTTTAAAAGGTGAACTTAACCTTTACACTTTTTTTTGTTATCCTAATGCATTCTCTGCATTAAGGTAAAAAACGCCCCACTACTTGTCCTACCCATTTTTTTATTCTTACAAAATATGTGCATTTATTATTTTTTTCTTTAAAAGGTAAACTTATCTTTTAACCACTTGCTGACAGCGCTATAGCCGAATGATGGCTACAGCGCAGACAGCTAGTTCTGGGAGGCCAGAAGACACTGCTGATCACAGATTGAGGTAAAGAGCCAATCAGCGTCTCTTTACCACGTGATCAGCTGTGTCCAATCACAGCTGATCACGGATGTAAATAGAAGTCGGTTATTGGCACTCCTTTCTTCATGCTGATAGTATGAGGAGAGGAGAAGAGAGCTGATAACTGGCTTCTCTAAAAGGGACATGTACACTGATAATCAGGGTACCGATTATCAGTGTCCTGAATATCAGTGCAGTTCCAACAGTGCCCACCAGTGCTGCCAATCAGTGTCCATCAGTGCTTCCTCATCAGTGTCACCCATAAGTGCCACCTACCAGCGCCCATCAGCGCTGCCTATCAGTGCCCATTAGTGCCGCCTATCAGTGCCTATCAGTGCCAACTATCAGTGCAGCCTGATAGAACAGAACAGCCTCATCAGTGCACACCAGTGCTGTCTCATCAGTGTAGCCTATCAGTGCCCATAAATGTCCATCAGTGACGCCTCATTAGTGTCCATCGATGCAGTCTATCAGTGCCCATCAGTGCAGCCTCATCAGTGCACATCACTGAAGGAGAACTATTACCTGTTTGCCAAATTTTTTAACAAACTATAAAAAAAAGGTTTTTTTTTTCAAAATGTTTGGTCGTTTTCGTTTGTTTTGCAAAAAATTAAAACCCCAGTGGTGAATAAATACTACCAAAAGAAAGCTCTATTTGTGTAAAAAAAAAAATTTAAAAATTTTGTTTGGGTACAGCGTTGCATGACTGCGCAATTGTCATTCAAAGTGTGACATCGCTGAAAGCTGAAAATTGGCCTGGGAAGGAAGGGGGTAAAAGTGCCCAGTAGGCAAGTGGTTAAAGTTTACACTTTTTCCCCAGCATAATCAATCACTTATCCCATGTTTTCTACTGATCTGCAGATCACTCCCTCTACCTGTACAATGATTACGTGGTATCTTTTCCACTGGCACAACAGGTCAATAATGACTGCCGTTCCTGAAAAGCAAAAAGGCTATGTAACACTGAGCAATGCTAAATAGAAGCAAAGCTGCACTTATCGAACTAATAGTGGCTTACTACCTTTACAGTCTCATCTTGCTCAAGAGGTTCAAAGATTGACGTCAGTGTTTTGCATTTTGTAGGTCTACTGCAGGCAGTGGTGAAATGGGGAATATATTTATAGAGTCAGAGTTTTCTCCCTAAAACTGACAGCTGGAACTAATTGAAGCCATAATGGAGAAGAGTAATGGTGACACTATCCTCAGTATGCAGAGAGCACAGAATAAAAATAGAGCTATGACGTGAACAAAAACACAGTAATCAATCATTACATAAATCACAGGAAATAAACTCAGTTATACTACAAAAACATAAATCTACACAATAATATATCTGAAAGAAAACCTGCATTGATACAAATACAGGGGCAGTCATCGCTGTCCATTTGCTAAATACTAGTTGGTTGGCTGTCAAGTTAAGCCCATGAGCTCAATAGTTTGATTCATTGACCCAGAACAAGTATGACAGATCAGGAGTTTTGAATACACTGGTTTCAGTATAGAAGCCAGAGACAACCAGACAATTAACATTGTTATAGCTGCACAGGCACCAGGATTTACATGATTGCATCTCAGTTCAGGAAATAGATGATGATCTGGATGATGCCTAAATGAAGATGGCACCATGCTTCTGGAGAGAAAAGCAGATGAAGGCAGTTCCAGGGAGAGCACTGTGATTTCCATGAAAGGTAATAAACACCTGCAAATGTTATGTAGTACCCTCTAGGTAGGTAGGTGCTAGAGTGAGGATTTTTGGTTAGGATTAGGTCAATTTAGGCAGGCTTGGCTAGTCACCAGGCCTGTTTGTTTTGATTTGATCTGGGCTGGGATTGGCTCAGAGTAGCAGCTGGTGACTCACAGGCAGCATCACCAAGACCTCCCTCTTCCTTCCAGACGATTCTGGAAAGAGAAGAGGGGAGGAGAGCTGGAGCTGTCTGGGGTATTCTATGGAGCCTTGACCAATTCCCAACTTGGATTGGCAGGGTGCAGGCCTCCTTAAATACCCAGGGTCAGCCCAGCTGGGGAGGAGTTGGGTGGAAGAGCTGGAGTGAGAAAGTGTGGAGGCTGTCGGGGCCTGCAGGGAGCTCCCCATTCTGGTGGGAGTGAACTTGGGCCTGGGCTCGGGTGTGGCCAGGAGGAGAGAAGAGACCCTGGAACAGAGGCACAAGAGAGAGCAAAGAAAAGACAGTGGAAGAGATCACTACTAGGAGACTCCAGGGAGGACAGCTGATCATAACCAAGAGGGCTGGTGAGTGAGGCACAGTCGGGAGGACTGGGGAGGCACACCTGAGAGGACTGGGAGCTTGCAGTCTGAGATGGGTGCCGAACCAGAAGTGTGGACTGTGGTGAAAGGGACAGTGGAGAGAGGTAGGTGCAGCCAGGTGGGCTAGCAGGGCCTGTAGATGGCTTACTAGGCTCAGTAGCCACGTGTAGGACAGCTAGCACTAGAGACTTTCTATTTTGCTACACTATAGGGGCCCGCCGTCCCTGCCTACAAAGGGCAACTGCTAAAGGCCTGGCTGAGCCAGTGTCAGGCCTAAACACTTTGTGCTAGCTGTGCCTGGAAGATTAGAGAGGAAGCGATGTGCTGGAGGAGAAAGACGTGAGGTGATGTGCTGGAGGAGAAATGGAGTGTATATACTGGACTGTATATAGTTGTCCCAAGCAAGTGTTACCAATTCTACTGGGCATATATGAGGTAAGTTTTTTTTTGGTACTGTTTTCTCTGATGTCCATGGATGTCCCTAGATTGGGCCCAAATATATTGTTTGTCCCCCTGTGGAATGCCCCTTTCTGTTTTTTGCTGCCTTTCTCCCTGTCCATCTCCAGGCATGGATCCCGAGGAAGCAAATATTGCAAAATGCATGAATTTTACATATCATTATCTATGACAATTGTATGATGCAACCAGACTTTTTTATATGTTTTTTGTAAGAAATGGGTCTTTTTTAATTAGATAAAATAATAAATATATTGCTTTCTGTAAATATTTGTTGCTTATTTCATTTTCCCATTTTCAGGCACATGTAAAGTTCCCTTATTAGCGGGAGATCTATACCTTATGTAGGTGTAGTGACCCACTTTTTCTTAATTTTTTGCATACGCTCACGTATTACTTAAAGCGAAGTTCCACCTAAAAGTGGAACTTCCGCTCATCTGATTCCTTCCCCCCTCCAGTGCCACAATTGTCACCTTTCGGGGGGAGGGGGGACAGGATACCTGTCTTTGACAGATATCCTTTCCCACTTCTGGGAGCCTCAGCTGGGGCTATTGACATCACGGCTGGGGCTCCCTCCTCCTTCCCCTGTCACCAGGCCAGTAGGAGAGAGGAGCGGGCCTCATGCTTGCGCAGTAGGGCTCCCGGCGTGAAGTTGAAAGGCTACACTGCGGAGTACCCTTACCTGCAATGGCGGCGGCAGCACCCTGAAATCGCTGGACTCCAGGACAGGTAAGTGTCCTATTATTAAAAGCCAGCAGCTGCAGTATGTGTAGCTGCTGGTTTTTGTTTTATTTTTTTTTGGGCGGACCTCAGCTTTAAAGTGATATTAAAGGCAAGTTTAAAAAAGTAAATTTAGCGCTGGTAGATTTCTAATCTACTGCTGATAGGTAAATTTAGTGGGTTACTTGTTAGGTGAAGTTAGATTTCCCTCTGTTCCAGCTTGGCTGGGTTGCGTGTAGTTCCACACTGCGCCGGTGGGTGTCGATGTCACCATGGGTCAGTGTTGGAAAGGCAATGTTTTGAAGTATATGAGTGCTCTTCTGTCCCGGAGACAACTCGGTGGAGGTGGTCCCCTGAGTTGCATTCTGGGAGAGGGTATTTATGGGACAGACGCCATGTTTAGAGGTTCGTTTTTTTCAGCCACCTGCTGGCCCTCCTGGCCGACAGGTACGCGTTAGGAGTACCACCTCATGGTCCTCCGATCCGGAGGCCCACGTCGCTGCAGCATGTGGGTGGGCCCAGAAGCCTGTCTGGGGCCTACCACAGCGGCAGAGGAATGGTCCTGGGCTCTCTATCCTGTGTGAAGAAGCTGGACAACTGAGGAGATCCCAGGGGAGGACCCGTCATGGAAGGATCATGCAAAGTGCTGGTCTGGAGAGGGGCCTGGTGACTCAGTTGGAGGACATATCCTGAAGTAATCTTACTGCATAGTACTGCCGGGTTGGCTTAAAGGTTCAAGTGCTGTGTCTGATATTCACTGTAAACCATTACATCCTGGTGCAGAGGATTGTACGGGTTTTGCTCCAAACAAGTCTGTGGCAGAGACTTTTGTTCGTGCTACGTACTGGCTGCTAGGCGAGTGAGAGAAACCTATCCAGGCGGGCAAAGATTGAATCCCACAAGGGGAGTATATTTATATTATAGTTAAAAGCGTTCAATTCCTAATGATGTACCAAAGAATACTAAGAAAAGGTATTTGAGCTTCCCTGCAATTTTCCTTTTGTCTCTTTCCTGCTACTTCCTTTATTACCTGTTCATTAAAGCATTGGAAAAGATACTCAAGTGTCTGGTGCCTACATTGTCCAGAGGTAAACTCATGGGACCCTAGACCCGGTGCCGGTAAAATAGAGGTGGCGAAAGTGAAGGCAACAGCCCGTTTTAAACCAGCAGCTCCACCGAGAGTTAGTGCTACATAAAATTAAAAACAAACATGTCATACCCAGAAAGACTGAGCCTAAGGAGGTATGTCAATGAATAAAGCTTCATTTAAAGCAGAACAAGGGTTAACAGCAGCCACTGGTACTGAGGAAAGTTGCACCACTCAGCCACCACTTCTGCCCTTTCCGTCATTCGTATTGCTCCTATTCCTACACTCCCACTCCCATGTTTGGCATTCTGTGAATAAGCAGTGGAGATCTTGTTATTCCACTGCTCCTCCTCCATTCAAAGAATGTGATGCATTGTGGGAGTGTAGCAATACAAACAACATGAATGGTGTAGAGGGCAGAAGAGGGCAGACAAATGATGCAACTTTTCTCAGCAGCAGCAGCTGTTGATAACCTTCATAGCACCAGAAGACAGCCACTCAGGGCAGTATCCAGTGGCTATGATGATTTTTACCAGAAGAAGCTGCCTGCAAGTAACGGGATACACATCACTACACATAACTTATGTGTTTGGTGCTAGATGCCAAAAAAAAAAAACCTAAACTAAAGCTTCAAGTCAAACATGTTACTGCTACCAATTTCACCATGTACATTTAATACTGAAGTAAGACTGGAGTGAATAATATTAAAAGCATGGGGGTTGGGGGATTGGAGTTTGTTAAATACCAGAGACGGGAGCTCTGCGTTTCTCATTAGAAATGACCATGTGTCCATAAAATGCTGATATGAGGAATTACAAATCATTTCCACATTCCAAATCCAGGAAATATAGAAACTGAGCCAGACATAAAATAAAATATGCCAGTCTGTGGACACTGAATTAATAGTGGCAGCACACATACTAAAAGTTCATAACAGGACCTAACATGCAAAATTAGAAATTACAAAAAACTCAGAAAATGCTGAAATGTGATATATGGTTACTCTCACACATCTATTAGAAGAGACAGCTATATATAGAAAACCATTGATCTACACATACATTCATTTGTTACTTTTTTTGGTGCAATCCAAACATTCAATTGAGACAAGGATTCCCTTTTTCCAACACCCATAAAGTTTGATCAGCAAAACTGCTGAAACTCTAATACCCTGTGCACACGATAAGATTTTCCGATGGAAAATGTGTGATCGAAATTCCGACCGTGTGTAGGCTCTATCACACTATTTCCATAGGAATTTCCGACACACAAAGTTTGAGAGCTTGCTATAAAATTTTCCAACAACAAAATCCGTTGTCGGAAATTAAGATCGTGTGTACACAAATCCGATGCACAAAGTGCCACGCATGCTCAGAATAAGTTAAGAGACGAAAGCTATTGGCTACTGCCCCGTTTATAGTCCGGACGTACGTGTTTTACGTCACCACGTTCAGAACGATCGGATTTTCCGACAACTTTGTGTGACCGTGTGTATGCAAGACAAGTTTGAGCCAACATCCATCGGAAAAAATCCATGGATTTTGTTGTCGGAATGTCCGATCAATGTCCGACCGTGTGTACAGGGCATTATTCTGTTTAAAGTGAACCTGAACATGAAAAATTAGGATTTGTTTTTATATAGGGAATATTTAGAAATGTCAAATGTGCCTTATAACTGTGTATCTGTGTAAGGTCTAAGGTGCTTCAGTCTCTGACCAGCAGTCTGAGGACATTTGGACTGAGATTTGGTTCTATTACTCTTGTGCTGCTCTGTTCTTCTTGCTGGGGAGAAAGCTGTACATGAGGACCTGCTTTGCAAAGATCTCCTGCCTGCTTCTGCTTCATCCATGCATATGTATCTGTGTTTCTTTAACCTGTTCCCAACCAGCCGCCGCAGTTGCACTGCGGCAGGTTGGCTCTCCTGCGCGATCTGTGTGCGCACGCGGGGGAGCCAATCAGCAGGTCCGGCAGACTCGATGTCTACCCGCGATCGCTCGGGGATCTGCGCGATCGAACGGGGATCTGCCAGTGTACACAAAACAGATCTCCGTTCTGTCCGGGGAGTTCAGTGAGATTGTCTGTTCCTAGTGATTAGGAACAGTGATCTCTCTCTACTCCCTGTCAGTCCACTTCCCCCACAGTTAGAAAGCACCTCCCTATTAAACATTTAACCCTTTGATCGCCCCTAGTGTTAACCCCTTCCCTGCCAGTATAAATAATCAGTTTATTTTTATAGCACTGATCGTTGTATAAATGTCACTGGTCCAAAAAAAGTGTCAAAAGTGTCCGATCTGTTTCCCGCATTTTCGCAGTTCCGCTAAAAATCGCAGCTCACCATCACTACTAGTAAAAATAAAATAATAATAAAAATGCCATAAATGTACCCCCTATTTTGTAGACGCTATAATTCAATATACACCTATTGCAATTTTTTTTTACCAGAAATATGTAGAATAGAACATATTGGCTTTAACTGATGAAGAAATTTGTTTTCTTTTTCATTATTATAGCAAAAAGTAAAAAATATTGTTTTTTTTTTTTTCAAAATTGTCAGTATTTTTTTATTTATAGCGCAAAAAAAACAACCCACAGAGGTGATTAAATACCACCAAAAGAAAGCTCTATTTGCGGGAAAAAAGGGGTACAAGGGCTCACGACCACACAATTGTCGCAGTGCCGTATCGCAAAAAATGGCCTGGTCAGGAACTGGGTAAATCCTTTCGGGGCTGAAGTTTTTAAAGAGACACTAAACAACACCCTTATTCTCCAAAAATAATCTATACACATCAACTATTTAATGATACTGCAATCAATTTTTCCCTTGTACATTAGTTGTGCTCATGTACACTGCTCTGTGCACAATAGAAATCCAATGGTCCATTGTCCATCTCGGTAGCAAGCAAAAGAGGGTGGCTACATTCGTATATACAGTGGGGCCATGGAGAATGAACACAGCCACCCTCCAACAAGAAGTCAGATGGCTGAAAGCAATAAAAGGTACATTTTTGAGTTAACAATAAACTTGCCACCGCCCTCATCTATAGCTGGCTATCGCAGTAAGTGGCATTGGAAGGCTAAAACAGGTAACAACAAAGCCTGGGGAATGCACAGGAAAAAATCCAAGCTATTTACCAACCAGCTAGCAGACAGCCGAATTAACCTGTCTAACAGTATGCGTTAAAAACAGGGGTTTAGTCCGCACACATTTGCAAACGCATGCGTAAGCCACAGAGCATCGTCACGGAACCCTGGTATCTGTGGTTCTAACACTAAAATATGAGTGTCCCCACAGTGGAGGCACATGCATTCTGATAAATAAATGAGGGCAGGTGGCTGAAGGAGAGCCTACCCCTACCAGTTTTTTGTTATCACGTTGGTGTTTGTTTTGGTCCAGCAACACACCAACACCTTTGCAGCCATTGTGCTATTTGCTGGGTGTTTGCTGTGCTCCTGCACCTTTAAGAAGTGGTAGGCTCTCCTTCAGCCACCTGCCCTCATTTATCCATCAGAATGCATGTGCCTTCACTGTGGGGACACTCAAATTTTAGTGTTAGGGCCACAGATACCAGGGTGACGTGACGAGGCTCTGTGGCTTACGCATGCGTTTGCAAATGCGTGCGGACTAAACCCCTGTTTTTAATGCATACTGTTAGACAGGGTAATTCGGTTGTCTGCGAGCTGTTTGGTAAGTAGGCTTGGGTTTTTTCCTGGGCATTCCCCAGGCTTTGTTGCTACATTTTTGAGTTAGGAACACTTGAAAATACTTGAAAAGATTTTTTTTAAACCAGAGATTAGTATCACTTTACCCTCTTCTGCTGCCTCTTGAATACTCCTCACCAGTCATCAGGTGGGCAGTTCTGACGTAAATAAGCAAAGTCCTGCCATGGCTGCCTTAAGACAAAAACACAGCGTAGAGCAAATCCATAACAGGGAAATATCAGCTGCAGTCAGCCTATAAGCAATATTAAAGACTAGCCCTTTGTCCTCTGGTTGCCTCTTTTGGGCTCAGCTTCTGCATTTTTAGGTCCTTTTTAAGATTTTAATGAAATTAAATGGTTCAGAATTTAAAATTTTTAAAAGGATAATGAAGATTTAACCTCCCTGGCGGTAATCCCGAGTATAGCCGGGTTGAATTTTCATTACCAAAAGCGGCAACCCCGAGCCGAGTGTAGCCCGGGGTGAATTTTCATTACCAAAAGCGGCAACCCCGAGCCACACTCGGGATTGCATTGCAGTATCCTGGGAAAGTTACTTACCTTGTCCCCAGGATCCTGAGATGTCCTCCCACTGTGTCCATGGGTTGTGTACTCCGCTCGATCTATCAATGTGCAGGGCTTCATTCCCTGGGAGCATCGCAACGCGGAGCCCGGCGCCAAATTCAAAAAGTGCAAAAAAAACATACAGTACACTGTAATCTGTAGGATTACATTACTGTATCAAATTATTTCACATCCATTTTGTCCCTAATGCTTTGTCCAATGCCCTGCATGCAGTTTTATATTATGTATACTGTTCTTTCTGCGTGGAAACTTGAGAATGTCCATGGCAACCAAAAACCATCCCTTTACGTCAAAGCGGTTTTAGACCAGCTATAAAACAGCAATAGTAAATTGGAATCACTTCCAGAATTGATCGATAGTGATTTGTGGGGAAATTCGTCATCAAAACTGAAAGTAACGACAGCGACAATTCTGCAACTGAGCAAATTTCAGTGTTTTTGATTTGATTTTTTTATTATTATATTATTATTTGTTATAATTATTTATAGTTATTTATATATATATATATATTTTTTTTATATAAAAAATTAATGATTTTGTGTTTCAAACTTTATCATACCTAAGATGTCTACTAGGCTCTTGTTTGGACAGATTTAAATGAGTAAAGCCTCGTATACACGATTGGATTGTTCGCCAACAAAACCGTGGAATTCTTTTTTTTTTTTTTTTCAAAAGATTTTATTGAAATTTTACAGGTTAACATGCAATGTTTGCCATACATCGTATCGAAATAAACAATCAATGGGCAATATGCACATATAGATCAGCAGAGTATGAACATGAGCAAATATAGGCATATGTAGTCATGCATGAGGCTCAACAGTATAATAAAGTAGGTATCGCCGCTTACAACTATGGATGCAGGTTCAGAGAGGGCGGGTGTGGTTCGCGGAGCAAGGTCAAACCGCGTTATAAGCAATCCCATTCCCGCTCACCCCCGACGGGATCTTAGCTGTGAACGAGAACGGGATATCTGACAAGACATATGTAGTATGTAATATAGCGGCATGGCGACTGAAATTTAGAACTTGTACAAAGAAGTGAAGTCGTCCAAAGTGTAGGGCAGACCGAGGGTGAGTCGGTCGCTCAGAGGGGGACTATATAAGGCCGATATTGAGTGAAAGCATGTGTGATATGCATGGATACGGCAAGCTTTAGGTTTCCTGAAAATATCAGGTCTGTGTCATTGGTGGGGGGAGGTATGGGGAGAGGGGGGACAGGAGGGGCAGGTGTGTTAACAATGGTGGACACGAGTGAACATGTCGCGTGGGCTCCTCAGGGAGTCTGAGGGAGTGGTTGGGTCAAGGCCTGTCGCGATTGTGAGCTTCTATAATGAGTCCAACAGGTCCAAGTGGCCTGAAATTTGGTAGGAGTATCCGTTGCTTGGGAAATGAGTTGCTCCATTTCCGCTATTCTGTCTACCCTGCGAGTCCAGTCTTGAACTGTGGGGGGGAGGGGTTTCTCCAACGTGCAGGGATGCAGAGGTTGGCGTGGAATTCTATCCTAGGGGCGTTGGCCCAAACTTGTCTAGCATACACACAGCCACACAATTGTTGGCCAACAATTATGAATGTAGTGACGTACTAGACGTACTGCGAGCCTAAAACAAGGAAGTTCAATGGTCATGCGCCACCCTTTGGGCTCCTTCTGCTAATCTCGTATTAGTAGAAGTTTGGTGAGTGTCGATTCCCACTTTTCAGCTCATGCTTGTCAGTTCATTTCTGTTTTTCAGTGCGTTCTTTTCAGTTTGCTTCTGATTTTCAGTGCATGCTTGTCAGTTCGTGTCTGATTTTCAGGTCGTGCTTGTCAGGTCCTTTCTGATTTTCAGTGCATGCTTGTCAGTTCAATTCTGAATGGCCGTTCATCTACTAGCCATGTGGCATTCTCATCAGTGATCGTGCTATTATTGGGCTTGGAGTTATTGCTTTGACCCAAGTCCAGTCCAGGAACAGGAGGAGGAGGAGTTCTTGGACCAAGAATCGGTTGCTTATTCGTGACCAATTCTGTCATATGCCTTTGCTGCTGGAGCTCCAGGAGAATAATCCTGATGATTTCAGGAATTATCTCTGGATGACGGACCCCTGCTTTCACAGTCTATTGGCATTGCTTACCCCCTATATTAGTAAGCAGGACACATGCATGTGGCAAGCCATTACTCCCGAACACAGGCTCGTCGCCACCTTGCGGTACTTGGCAACAGGGGGAAGTCTCCAGGATCTGAAGTTCACAACTGGGATCTCCTCTCATCATTATTACAGAGACCTGTTCTGCCATTATCCAAGTTCTGCAGAAGGACTATATTCGGGTAAGTTTTAACCTTTAACATCACATTCTATATATTTAATGTTTGCTAATGTATTGTATTAATTTATTCATTCCGTAATTACCATTATTGTAATCTGCTGTAAATGTCATCTTTGTCCTCATGCATGCTGTAAGCTTTTAATGCTCCTTTTTTGTCCTTCATGCATATTTGTATTCACTAACCTCCCCAGCATGCTATCCTGGGCCCATACACACCTAGCCTAGTAACTTAAGAATGTATTTTGTCAGCTTCATTTGCAAGAGGCCATTTTTTTGGGGCACAAACTCATTTGGAACCCCCCAATGCTAAGTCAGCCAATACCAATACTCTATCTGCTGACTTTGAAAAATCCATACACACTATGCCTCTTTTGTGGCCATATTTCTTGAGGAATTCACCAAAGCATGTAGTGCAAGGGCCTGCCTGAAACCTTTCAAATGGTACTGTTGAAAGTTTTTTCTGCTATTATCTTGATAGGTAATTTATGAATGTAAAAATGTGCTTCGAATTGGACAGTGTGTATCCATTTTTTTGGATTATGACACTTCTTACCTGTCCAGTGGGCTGTCAATACATCTACTCTTTCCCCAACCATAAAAATGTTAGAATGGGCCTCCAGAGGGGGTGAGGAATCTGATAAGTTGACCTTATACTTTTGTCTTTAAATACTCATTTAAATAAATGTTATACTTATGTTGGCCAAGAATGTTTGTGTCAAATCTGCTTGCAATGTTATGTGCAAAAGTGGTATTTTTTTTTCTTGTTTGACTCCACAGTTTTCTTCGAACCCACAGGAATGACAGGCTGTTGCTGCCCAATCCCACCATCAGTGGGACTTTCCCAACTGTGGTGGAGCGATTGTTGGGAAGCATGTGCATATTGTCCCACCACCCAACTCAGGCTCTTTTTATTATAATTATAAGGGCTTTTGTAGTATAGTAATGCTAGCGGTAGTGTCTGCAAATTACAAGTTCCTGTACCTGGATGTTGGGAAGGACGGCCGCAACTCGGATGGAGGAGTGATTGCACAGACTAAATTCTACCGTCGGCTACAGAATGGCAACTTAAATTTGCCACCTCCTGAGGAGAATGTCAAAGGGCCTCAATTTTGTATTTGTGGCAGATGAAGCCTTTGCTCTGGGGGAACATCTTATGAGGCCATTTCCTATGAGGAACCTCACCCCAGAGCAGAGGATCTACAACTACAGGCTCTCTCCTGCCCAAAGGGTTGTTGAAAATGCATTTGGAATACTATCAAGTTGGTTCAGGCTGTTTCTAACAGCAATTAACCTGGCCAAATACAAGCTAAATCATGTTGTATTGTGCTGCTGCATCCTGCACAATTACTTATGTAGGAATGCAAGCAGCTACCTTGCCTTACTTCAAAGTGAGGTGTACTTTTCTGTGTCAGGCCCAGCTGATCCTGCTGTGATGTTGGCTCTGGAAAGTGGCCGTGTGTCAGGCCTGGGCTCAGCCCTTCCTTCTCTGAGCTGGCCGCTCAGCTGTTGGCTAATAGCCAGCTCCCTACTCTCTCCTCAGTTACCCAGCTGTTGATTCTGCTCATCAGTCCTGCCTACTTAAAGTCGTCCAGCTCACTTGATCTCTGCCTTCGCCTTTGTCAACATCACAGAGACTTTCTCCTGCATTCCTGTTGAAGACTTACTTGGCTAATGTTCCTTCTGGCTCCTGATCCTGCTTGCTGTACTACTACGTTTATCTCTGGCTCTCTGACATTTGCTTGGCTGACTACCCCGATCCGGTTACTGAACTCTGGCTTGTTTTGACTATGCTTACTCTGTTTAATAATAATAATAATAATAATAAGGTAAACAAGTGTGATTTAACTATATTTCTGTCTCGGTCTGATACATGGTTCCTGATACCGTGCTGGGTTGCTCTCCCAAACTGCCTGAGATGTCCAGGAACAGTATATGGACTACATTGTTTGTAGAGGGGCAGTGGCTTTGCAGCAAAATGTTGCTGATCTGGAATAAAACTTTTATTTGATACTAAACTCCTATTTCATTTAAAATACTGTTTGTGTTTCTTATCTGTCTCCTAGTTTTCTAAAATGGCCTTAATTTTGGTCATTTTCTTCAATAGTGCAAACGTAACTTATTTGCTCCATGAGGTGACAATCTCTTCTTCAGCTAACTATTAGGTTGTGCCGTGGGTCTGCCACACACACACAATGTTATTGTTGTTAATGTATGTAATGCATTAATCTTCAAAATATTCAGCCTTTTCAACTCCTTTAATTAATTGCTTTGAGTCCCTAAGTTTGCCTGAGTTTGCTACATTTTAGAGCACATTGTCACTGTAACTACACCAACTTAACAAATACACTGGTATTGAGCATTGAAATAAGAAGCCACACATTGTTTAGTATAAAACATTTTACTCAAAGCACATTCACATGTCAGTTTTTAAAGGTTTTTGAACAATCTAACATCTTGGTGTATAACATGTATGTTTGACATTATTTTGCCTTTTTTGGGGCTAAACAGGCATGTTTAAAAACATAACATACACATCCCCAACTCAGAAACTTACAAAGTTCGACTTTGCTAAAGTGAAGGCCACACTTCAGTTTACTATGAGACATTAGTATCCCAAAACTGTGTTGATGTTGCCTTCCTCAGATGGGGTGATCTCACCCCTCTAAAAGCCAACATTTGAAGCCACGTACACGTAGAGACATAAGTGTTAAATGTCCCTTATGATCCCCTGCCTAAAATGTGTGTAGGTACAAACAGGTTATTTCCTAAAGCCCCAAAACACACAGTGCGTCAACATGTGCTATCTCCCATCACGGGATATCAATGTACGTTTTGAAAGTGCAATTGCAGTGCACTTGTAGTGCAAAGTGGATTTTCCTTTCAGAAATAACCCCCAGTGTGTCAATATGTGCTAGCTCCCATCTTGGGGGATCAATGGAGGTGTTTCGGGGGTGCAACCCCTTCCTCTCACCTACTTTAGTTTTGCGGAAGGGGTTGCACCCCCAAAACGCATACCTTGATATCTCGTGATGGGAGATAGCACATGTTGACACACTGTGTGTTTTGCGGCTTTAGCAAACTAGATGTAGGGAAAGACATACATTTTAGGCATGGGATCTTGAGGGAATTCCGAATTTTGTGTCCCAATTTGTGTGCATCTACAATATTTGGATTTGCCATTCTTAAAAACTCATAAAGATTACAATTAAAACATTACTTAGGGCAGTGTTTCACAACTCTCCTTCTCCAGATGCATTTTTAGGTCATGTTAGGTCACAGGTGGTGATGTCATTTTCAAGGTTAGTAATTCACACAGTCGTTTTTAGTCTGCAGAAAATAAAGAAAGCAGGATCTGGTGGTGCACCCAGAGAAGTGGAGTGGCTAAACACTGACTAAACACTGACCTCAGACACTATAAAGCCTAGGTTCACATTGGAGCGATTTGTCATGCGATTTCATAGATAAAATTGCATGACAAGTCGCAGCCTATTTGAGTCAATGGCACTGTTCCAATCAGATCGACACTGATTTAGCGGCGCCACAACAATTTGCAAAAGTAGTTCCTGAACTACTTTTTCCAATTTCAGGTGCAACTTCAATAGACATCTGCGCATGAAGCCACACAAATGTCTATCAAGTTGCATCTGAAATTGCACTGACCTTGCTAATTCGAAATCAGCTACTTCAAGTGAAGTAGCGCGATTTCAAAGTAGCATCAATGTGAACCAGGGCTTAAAAGTAATAAAACCATGGGAAATCTTACAATTGCAAACACGAGCCAACAAGTGGAAGAAAACTTCAGGCCAGATGAACTTAAAATTTGGCAAGCATGTCAACATAATCAGGTATTCTTCTCTGAAAAGCAGTGGCAGCCTCCTTTATTTTCTCTAGCTCAATCAAAGCCTGCATCATATCTGCACTCATACGGATAATTGTGCATCTTGGAAGTTCGTGTAAGTCCTTGTAAGAAGAGAAAAAAGTATTAAGGGAATGATGGTCAAGTTACTAGTCAAATTGGGGAAATACTTACCTACCCAGTCTATTGTTGCTTGCAACCTTCTTGCCCTTCAGACACCTACACTACTAGGAATGTACACACTGCAAGTACTCTGTAATTTTGGCCCTGGTGCCTGTGTCTACAAAACTCGGGTACCTAGCAATACTGCCAGCTCCTTCCACCTCTTCCTTCTCCATGCTAATGTTAAGGCACTACATACTTTGCTAATGTGTGGAGTGGGAGTTTCTTTTGGTAATCTAAACATTTGATATGTATACACATTTGAAGACAGATTCAAAAAACACTTACTTGCGCAAACAAGAGGCTCACAAATATTTTCTTCCACTTCTGGGTCTCTTTGGCCCTCTGTTTGACTTGCGTCAGGGGATGTTACATCCACAATAGGAAGGTCTGTGCTGGGTCCAGGTGTCATATTCCATGCCTCCAAACCAACATCCTGGTTCGTCTGAATACACTCACTTGTCTTTAAAAATAAATAATACAACATTCATTAATCCCCCCCCAAGTTACATATGTTTCTAGCATCCATTTTGCAGCATTAGTTGACCAACCTTGCACTGGGGACAATGTTTGTTCATGACTAGTGGACTACACCATGCTGCACTGTGTTTTTTTCCCCTTAAAAATGCATCGAAAAGGGAAGGTGATGTCATTCTACAGGGGGGAAACACTGGACAAATGCCAACATTGAAAAACTCATTCAGTTGCCCTCCACCCCTCTTGTCTCCTATGGGATAGGGGATATATGAGGCTCTTTCTAGCAGGCGTGACTCTGTGTGACTGTGATCCCCGGGGCCTCTCCTCTACCCATGTCTACCCTGGCAAGACTGCATTAATGGGCACTGATGAGCCAGGCAGCAACCAGAAAATGTTCTTTACCCATTAAGTTCCGCCCTAAGCCCAGGGCCTTTGGCCCACCTAGAATCACCCCTGTCAGTGGCTAAATGAGTGTGTTTGAAGTTGACACTTACGATTTTGGGGTGAAGATGGCCTTGAAGTCTCCCCTGTTGGGGCCCGGGCGACGGTAGCCTCCCTTTATCCCCTGTGGTGGTTTGTCTGTAGCCTCCTTTTTATGTGCTTCCCTGTTGAAAAAAGAGGCAAAAAAATTTTTACCCAAAAAATGGCAAAAAAATAAAATATTTAAATGTTCATATCTGCTTTATATTTAACTTCATGTTAAAAAAAAAAAAAAATCAGAAAAAGATTAGAGAAAACATCTGGAATTTTAAAAACCTACTTGGAGAAAGCACATATACAGACAGCTAATTTACACATATACATATTGTTTAGATACAAATCTTGCTTACTGTTTTTGATTATGTGATGGATGTACTCCATCTGCTCTTGCTTGCGGTGCTTTAAATCTGACCATCACTTTGGGATTTGGGCCTTCGTTCGTTTTACAAAAAATTTGACCTCCAAAACAGCGAGGACCTTCTCCAAAATTAGGTCCTTAAGGCTGTTGGGTCTTTCAAAGTCATGCAGCTTGCAATCAAAGTCGTGCTTCTCAAGGATATGCACCATCTCCGCCATCTCAGCCTTGCTCATGGGGGTGGCTTTGTGCCTCCTATAAGCTCCAGCACCGCGGACCCCACCATGCTGTCACACTCACGAATCTTCCGCCATGTGTGTCGCATGGCGAAGAGAGATGAGAGCACTGAGAGCGGAGTTTCACGCATGTGCAGTGTATATACAGTTATAACACGCGGTCGATGTGACGACCGCAGGAACGATCTGGGAGTGGAGGACGAATGATCGACATTGTCAAAAGGAAGGATAAAACAAAGGTACAATTGTAAATTTGGGCATCAGTGGTTAGTGGCCTATACTGCTTATAAATTGAGGCCTATATTGGGACCAGATTATGAGTTTAGCCTAACATTAGGGTTTGTCTTGTGTTGTGTCTTGCAGGCACAACTTGCAGGCACAATGGCGGATAAATTCACAGCGCCAGGTTTTTTTGCCTGAATTTATACAGCAGTACCGGGATCTGCCGTGTCTATGGCAAGTCAAAAGTACGGATTACTCCAATAAAATCAAGAGGAAGGCAGCGATGGAGAAACTGTTGGAATTGGTGAAGCCTCTATATCCCACGGCAGACATCAATTATTTGAAGGCCAAAATTAGTAGCCTGCGTAGTACATATAATAGGGAGCGCAAGAAGGTCATGGAATCCCAGAGATCGGGAGCATCAGCAGATGACATATAAGTCCCCAGGCTGTGGTACTACAACAGCCTGCGTTTTTGTCAGACCAAACAGAACCACGCCCATCACTCTCAACGCTTCCTTCCACATCGGCTGAGGCCACAGCTCCTGAGGTCCACCCTGGTCCTTCTACACAGGAAGAAGATGTGGAGGAGCCCAGCTTGACCCAGGTATAGCATTGTTGAACATATTTGTAGACAAAAATTGAATGATGTTAACTAGACATTATTGATCCCAAATTTCTGCCTTAACAAATTGGTTTACATATCAACAGACAGTAGTGGCCAAAAATTATTGGGACAAGAATGAAAAATGCTGGGATCAGAATGATAGTCTTTTCTATTTGTCAACTGCAACAGTCATGAGCTCAAAATTGTGTGTGATTGATGAGCAAAAAACCAAAAATATGTCCCATTTTCCTACACAGGAAAGTCTCAGTCAGGAAGGACCCGTACCCAGCAGCCAGATGGTGTCAAAGATTCCTCCCCTACGCCCTCCTACTTAAAGGGCCAGGTAGACCAGAAACCTGCATGACGCCACGGCTGCCTTCCTCAGGCATGCAACAAGTGCCATTAGCATGGCCCCCGGATGCACAGGAGGCATTTGGCTGCATGACCGCCAATAAGCTGAAGAATATGGAGGAGGACCAACACTGTATGTGTGAGGAGCTGATCCTGCAGCTCCTAAACAAGGGGAGGAGGGGCCATATTACCCAGAAAACTCACATCTGCGATTTAGAGGACAATCCTCCACCACCTCCACCACCTCCACAAACACCACAACCACCCCACCCACCACAGCAGCATGGCGGACCGTGGCAAATGCAGCCTCAACAAGCCCGCTGGGCTGGGGATTTTCACTCCTCCAATTTTTAATTTTCTTTTTGTTTATTTTAAAAATTATGATTTGAGTTGTTCTACTTTTTTTTGTGCAGAGAATGCATGTTTTATTTAATTTAGTTTATTTGTGTGGAAGGAAGCGTTGAGAGCGATGGCCTGGGCTTGGTCTGGTCTGGCAAAAAACGCAGGCTGTGGTAAGACCACAGCCTGGGGACATATATGTCATCTGCTGCTGCTCCCGATCTCTCGGCATCCAGGACCATATTGTGCTCCCTATTAAACGGACTCCTCAGGTTACCAATTTTTGCACTTCACATAACTGATGTGTGCCCTGGGGTACAAATGCTTCACCAATTCCAACTGTTTCTACATCTCTGCCTTCCTCTTGATTTTTATATGACCTTGTGCTCCTTATTAAATTAAAAATATTTAGGTTGAAAAATACTTGGCTATGTGTTTTACTTAAAAAAGGACAGTTTGTTTGTGAGTAGGCAGGTACATTTCAAAAATACAATGTCAAATTAACAAGGTAAACCAACATAGTTGCATATTTGAGCTTAAAAACTACGAGATAATAATGGTGTTGGGGTAACTTGATCCAAAAATGTAAAAAAAAAAAAATTCTGGATATCACTAGAAATAAAAAAAAAAATTGAAATACGTTTGGCAGAACTCTGTCAATATCACCAGCAAAGCTGCTTCATTATTATCCCATTATAAAGAAGAAGAGAATGTGCGATGCATTGAGAAAATTCATAATTTGCCGCGTCACGAATGTGATATCGCCATTACGAACGCTAGTTTTACAAGACTGACTGCTTCCGGCTCGTCCTTGCTTCCGAGCATGTGTGTTTGTACTTTGGACTTTTGTCCAACGGACTTGTGTACACACGCTCGGAAAATCCGACAACACACATTTGTCCGTGGAAAATTTTAAAACATGCTAGCCAACATTTGTCCGCGGAAGGTCAGACAACAATTGTCCGATGGAGCATACACATGGTCGGATTTACCGCCAACAGCCTGTCATCGAACATTTCCAGTCGGAAAGTCCGATCGTGTGTATGCAGCTTTATTCCTAAGAATTACAGGCCTACAATATAAAATGCCAAATTTGCATGTGAAACAATGTACCGCTTTGAGACACAAAAATCTGACATAATAATACCACCAGGGAGGTTAATCAATCAGGATCATCATTTTCCGTGGGACCAAGCTCCATCGGATGTTTACCCACTATTTAATCACCATCACAAAAATCACATTTTTATTAACCAAATCACTATTAATCCCCCTCTTGCACTAAAGGCTCCTATATCCAGGACTCTGTGTTAGGAAAGAAAGAGAAGAGCGGGGAGCTGGCCATTGGGATTATGGAGGACTGGCAATCATACAGTAGAGCGGTATGCACCCAAAGGAGGCTTTGCAGGTTGCCATAGGTTTGAGGTCACAGGCCACATTTGGCCCATGGGCCACTGGTTGAGCATGCCTGCTCTAAACTTTTAAATTTGCCAAAACTTTGTATTGTGAGGACCTACCTATGCCATTCAATCGTGTCTCTCCTGAGTGCTGCAATCAATTGTCACAAAATATACAAGCCATTAGTATTTTTGGAATCCACCATGGATCAATCAGTCTACACTAAATTCATGTTCCAACAAATATTTGTTGTGGTGATGATTCACTGCCAGTCTTTTTATTTTTCATAACTGAGTCACCCGGGTCAATGGCATGGTTATACAAGTGCAAGCCTGCTGTGGGGTTTTGCTTTTGGATATTTCAGTAATACCTGTGCAGGTCTCTACAGTCTTCTGTGGCTGCAGGCAAAATATGGACATTTCTCGTTCAATGCAATAGATATTTCAAGTATACAGTATCTAAACTCAAGAACCAAATGCAATATATCGCAGCTTAAAAGTCCTTAGTTGAGGTGACTGCATTTGTTTGCTTTAGTCTAAGTACATTGACTCCAGTACTAAAACTGGAGTGTGCAAATCTGATGCAGCTCTGCATGGTAGCCAATCAGCGTCTAACTTCAGCTTGATCAATTAAGCTTTGACAAAACAAGCTGATTGGTTTCTATGCAGAGCTGCACCAGATTTTGCAGTTTCCAGTTTTAGTAAATCAACCCCATTGTCTCAGAAAAAGTCTCCTCTCTACTTCGTGAAAAAAAGTAGAGAGGAGAAATTGCTGGGACTGGCAGCAGAATAGTGTGGTATTGTCAGGAACATGCTGGCCATAGCGTAGCGGAGGTTCAACGGCAGAGGTAATTATGCATGCATGGGCACAATCCCACAAATATTCTTTCTATCAGTCATAGACGTTTAGATAGGCGCATGCACACAAATATCCGCACAATTGTGCAAACACCTATGCGCATGTGCCACATTAACATTGGCGCCCTAATGGCATATATAAGGAGGACAGCTGAACTAGGGTTTTGCTGTATGATCTGCAGCGGCAGCTTTCCCCTGTATCCTGTTACTGTGTCTGTCCTTGATCTTGTTTGACCCAGCTTCTTGACTATCCCGATTCTCTCCAATCCTGACCCTGGCTTGTCTTGACCTTGATTCATCTACATCTACTTGATTCTCTGTTGCCAACCTATGCCTGAACTTTGACTATTCTTTGCATGATGTCTCTGATATATATGATCATCTGCGTATAACCTGGCTTGTCTGACTCTGCACCAGTCTCCTCAGCTTCCAACAGCCTCTACGTACCTGCATCCATAGCACACTTGCATCCACCATGTGCCTGCATCCACAGCAACCAGCACCTTCTACTACTGCTGCCACCTGCTTCTCCTTACCTACCTGCTAACGAAGAACATTGCAGGCACTTCTACCTCACCGTGCTCTCGCAGCCGCTGTTGCAACCTCAGTGGTCCTTTAACCGGGGCTGTATGAGAGGCCTTCCTCTGCTCATCAGGCTCTGCTCAAAGGTACGTGACAGGTATACCCAATAAGATAAAGTTTTGAGGCAAAGAAAGGTCTCCCTGCAGCCACACATCTGTACCATTCCTTGAATGAGTGTGTGAGCAGCAACCTCAGCCTGGACTTCGAACAGGCCATGCCCCCGACGTGTTCCAGTCTGCCCCTCCCCATGACAGCATGGATGTGCAGCTGCAGGGAAACCTTTCTTGGCCCCAAGTGATTACAGGAGCTGTGATGAGCTCCCTCCCATGCTGGCACTCCCAGGATGTCTGAGACTCACACCCCTTTCTAGAGAGCTTGAGCGGCACACCAAAGCAGTTTTGGCTCACGGAAAGATAAAGATGCAATAGAAGCAACATTGAAACCATGTCTTTCCTCATAATCTGTATATCATGTATAAATGCAAAATTTCACCAGGATGAGGTGGTACAGCCAAGTCCCCTTCAAGGTTTCAGTATTCGGTATCCCCAGCAGCCCATAGTGCTGACAGCAAGGGAAAGATTTCAGGACCCATTTCTAAATGGATGTGTGGTGCATGTTCTGACATCAAATAGTCATCACTGCTGAAGAAGTGTTGATGGCAAAGAAAAAAACTCATTTTGTGATATATTTTTGGGTCACTAGTTTAACTATATTATTATTATATTATGATAAAAATTATAATTATATTTTTGTATCACAAGTTTAGCTATATTTTTATTATATTAAAAAAAAAAAATATATATATATATATATATATATATATATATATATATATATATATATATATATATATATATATATATATATATATATATATATATACTGTATATATTAATGCACCATGTAGTTATTATCCGTAACTGTTATTATTAGTTCTTTTATATATATGTAAATACTATAAATATACAAAATTATGTGCATATGGTATTATCCTTTGACTGTACTGTTTACATATCTTTATGTCTGCTTAAGTTCAAATTGCCCATTGTATATTATTATGTGAAAAAAATGACATTACTTCAGGAAACGATTTTATCTGAAATGTATTTCACAAATAACCTGTTCTATAAAATCATCTCAGCGATGAAAAAAAAAAACCTCACACCTAAATCTAGGCAAGAGTTTAAGTTGAATAATGACAGCAATTTTCTGGAAATTGGTTTAAAAAGTTGACCCGTGACTTGTGTGCTCCTATAATATATTATTGTACATATGAATTATGTCAAGAGCGCCAAAAAATGTTTCTTTTCGAGGCATTGTAACTACCACCAATTATATAAATGCTGGGCAAGAAAAATACTTAAATGCTTTAAAACTGAGTCACATAGTCTTTGTGGATCACTGTCTTGGCATTACAGTGTAGCCATTGTAAGTAAGAGGATTTCCTGGACTTACAAAGAAAAATATTCAGCCATTTCATACATTCTTTTGTGGAAATAAAGAAGACATTAATTTGGGGTGGGTTTTCACACAGTATGTACATGTAATATTCGAGAGCTAAGCCATAAGAAAATATTATTATGCTTTCTTAACTTTACAAAGTTTCTGTTATTTGATCAATTTATACAAAGGAGATTACCGGTGTTAATGCTTCAGGAACCCTATCCTATAAAAGGCATGGTTCCATATCTTGGAATGATGAGAGGTAACAAGAAGGACATAGCATGGATAAAAGACTTTACATTCTAGGCATAATCCACGATCCAAACCATTTTTTCAGGATTCACAGCTAGCCAGAGTACACAACACTAGTTGGCATTCTTGCCTTGCAGCTCTGGGTCTTGGGTTTAAGTCCCAACAGGGACACTATCTGCATGTAATTTACAGATAGTGCCCCTGGTGTGTTTGATTGGGGTTCTTCCCACAATTTAGGCTAGTGAATTAAAATAGACCTGAAATCAAAAAGTGAAGATTTGCTATCTTGTGAAAATCATCTTGGAATGTTAATTGTACCTAAGCAGTACCCTGAAAACTCCACATTTTGCCTTAAATTTCAAACATGTATCAATGCTTTGGTACTGCTGTTATGTAGCCCTGTAGCTGTTTTATCTGCTGTGTAAGATCATCTAGGACACTGCTGCCTCTGACTGCAAGTTTCATGTAATTTGGAGTGGTTTGGTGATGACACTGCTATGCTGATCACTAACCACCTCAAATGCACCTTGAAGATTGTGAGGCCACATGGAAAAAGGTGTTATAGTCAGATGAGACTTAAATTGAATGATTTGGCCTAAACACCAAACAACATATCTGGTGGAAATCAAATACAGCTCACCATCCAAATAACTCTACAGTAAAGTATGGAGGTGGTAATATCCTGTTATGGGTGTGATTATCTGCAGCAGGGACTGGAACACTTGTCAGGGTAGAAGAAAAATAGATGGGGCAAAATACCGTCAAATTCTTGAGGAAAAGCTGCTGCCCTCTGCCAGAAAGTTGTTCATAGGAAGAAGGTTTACCTTCCATGACAATGACCCAAAGCACACAGCAAAAATGACCACACAGAAAATTATGTTTTTGATCTAGATTTTTTTCTGACATGGCGTTATATCTTTCACTTGGATGTTATAAGCTGCACTAGTAAATACAGCTGGATAAAACCAAAACCCTGTCTTCATTTCAAGCTGCAAAGCAACAAATTGTGATTATTTTGGATTATTCTTTTCTATACCCACTGTAGGGTACATTTTTTTCACTATGCAGACTTCACATTCCATTATTTTTTAATTCATTTCTGCTACATAGTCACATTCTAGCTTTCAAATATATGTAGGTCAGCTTTATGTAAAAATAGATACTTAATTTGTTGGATTGTGGAGAAGTGGAGATGTGAACACTTCCTAGACCAGGGGTCGGGAACCTATGGCTCGTGAGCCAGATGTGGCTCTTTTGATGCCTGCATCGCCTCTTAATTCGCGGATCGCGTGGTGTGCCGATCCGCGGATTGAGCCCATAGGAGAGACCGTGGCTTCGGCCTAGCTCCGGAGCGGCGGCCATTTTGGTAAACCCGGCGGCGGCATAGGTGAGCAGCGCACTGACATCATCATCACCCGCCTCAACTGCTTGTGGATCTGCTTGTGTAGTGGTAAGCAAGCAGACAATCGTAGGGGAGATGTGGATATTACAGTGGGGGAGCTGTGGGGAGATGTGGATATTACAGTGGGGGGAGATGTGGAGATTACAGTGGGGGAGATGTGGAGATTACAGTGGAGGAGATGTGGAGATTACAGTGGGGTAGATGTGGGGAGATGTGGATATTACAGGTGGGGAGATGTGGATATTACAGTGGGGGGAGATGTGGATATTACAGTGGGGGAGATGTGGTTATTACAGTGGGGGAAATGTGGATATTATAGTGGGGGAGATGTGGGGAGATGTGGATATTACAGTGGGGAGATGTGGATATTACAGTGGGGGAGATGATGTGGATATTACAGTGGGGGGAGATGATGTGGATATTACAGTGGGGGAGATGTGGATATTACAGTGGGGGAGATGATGTGGATATTACAGTGGGGGAGATGTGGTTATTACAGTGGGGGGAAAGTGGATATTACAGCGGGGGAGATGTGGATATTACAGTGGAGGGAGATGTGGTTATTATAGTGGGGGAAATGTGGATATTACAGTGGGGGAGATGTGGGGAGATGTAGATATTACAGTGGGGAAATGTGGACATTACAGTGGGGGAGATGTGGATATTACAGGGAGGGAGATGTGGATATTACAGTGGGGGAGATGTGGATATTACAGTGGGGGAGATGATGTGGATATTACAGGGGGGAGATGATGTGGATATTACAGGGGGGGAGATGACGACATTACAGTTATAATTAATCAAAATTAGTCGATTAATAAAAAAATTAATCACGTTTAACGGATGGAAGTCTCAACGCCTGCATGAAGCTTAACCTCACCACTTATCAACCAGACTACAAAGCCATCAGCAAAACCATGCAGCACCAGAAGTCGCATTAATGGTAAGAAGTACTTTATTCATCATTGGTTAGCAACAGCATAACAACGTTATTAAAAAGAATTCAGAGACTTATTGTACTTTAAAAGTGTTGGTCTTACATAAAATGCACACATTTACTTGTATTTAGTTTTAAACATATTGTATGGCTCTCACGGAATTACATTTTTAAATATGTGGTGTTCATGGCTCTCTCAGCCAAAAAGGTTCCTGACCCCTGTTCTAGACAATGCTATATTAGTGGAAGTTGAAACATGTTTTCCTCTGTTTTACAAATCAAATATATACAAAATAAAGAAAAAATTGAAGTTTTATTACACACACCTCACGTAAAATCTCTGTACACTAAATGAAAAGTCTGCTTTTTCTTTATTTACCAAGTTAGATGGACTTCTGCATAATGCAGTTTACCCAAAAGTCCTTTCAGACAACAATTTAGTAATTTCATATTTTATGATGACAAATATCCATTTACAGTCAATCTAATACTTCCATCTAAAGGCTCAGCAATGCAGGATTTTATACAGTAGGAATTAAACGTTCCCACACAATTGGAACACCTGGGGAAATGCTAAACTATCCACCCTTGGATCATTTTATAAGATGTTAATATCCTGTCTGCGCCAAGAAGTTTACATATCTTAAACGAATACAGCAGGCATAATAGAAATCTTAGTTATAAATATGTAATGTGAAAAGCTGCTTCTCCATGTCTGGTTTATGCTGTGGTGATATTGTTTCGAGTTTGCTTCATGAAGTTTATTGTCTGTAAAAGTAAAAAAAAAAAAAAAGTCTGTCCCCAAAAATAAGGTACATTGATCAAGACACCTTTAAGCAACATTACTTTTGTGTAGCTTTAGTTATGCTGTGCAATAGGGATGAGCCAAACACCCCCTGGTTTGGTTCCCAGCAGAACAGGCAAAAATTTGCTTGAACACGTGAACGCCGGTAAAGTCTATGGGACACGAACATGAAAAATCAAAAGTGCTAATTTTAAAGGCTTATATGCAAGTTATTGCCATAAAAAGTGTTTGGGGACCCGGGTCCTGCCCCAGGGGACATGTATCAATGCAAAAAAAAGTTTTAAAAACGTCAGTTTTTTTGGGAGCAGTGATTTTAATAATGCTTAAAGTGAAACAATAAAAATGAAATATTGCTTTAAATATGGTGCCTGAGGGGTGTCCTTAGTATGACTGTAAAGTAGCGCATTTTTCCCGTGTTAAGAACAATACCACTAAAGGAAAAAATGTCATTTTTAAACTACTCGCGGCTGTAATGTATTTTTGGGTCCCGGCAATATAGATGAAAATCATTGCAAAAAAAAGGGCATGGATTCCCCCCCAGTCCATTACCAGGCCCTTCGGGTCTGGTATGGATATTAAGGGGAAACCCACACCCAAATTTAAAAAAAAAATGGCATGGGGTCCCCCAGGCACTATATACTCTGAACAGCAGTATATATACTATATGGCCTGCTCTATATACTCTGCAGAAAATTGGGCCTAAGGTGTTGGTGGTACCAGAACACTGTAAGCCCTCACAGTTACTCTTGGTGTGTCCTGGAACGGGCCCTGCTGTGAAATACTATATCAAAAATTATAATTAGATGCCCCTGTTAAACAGGGGCAGACAAATTGGGCCTTGGGTGGAGGTGCCACAACACTGTAAGCCCTCACAGTTACTCTTGTTGGGCACAGGAATGGGCCCTGCTGTGAAATATTATATCAAGAATTGTAATTACATACCCCTGTTAAACAGGGGCAGAAAAATTGGGCGTTGGGTGGTGGTGGTGGTGCCACAACAGTGTAAGCCCTCACAGTTACTCTTGTTGGGCGCAGGAACGGCCCTTGCTGTGAAATATTATATCAAGAATTGTAATTACATTCCCCTGTTAAACAGGGGCAGACAAATTGGGCCTTTGGTGGTGGTCGTGCCACAACACTGTAAGCCCTCACAGTTACTCTTGTTGGGCGCAGGAACAGGCCCTGCTGTGAAATATTATATCAAGAATTGTAATTACATGCCCCTGTTAAACAGGGGCAGAAAAATTGGGGCTTTGGTGGAGGTGGTGCCTCAACACTGTAAGCCCTCACAGTTACACTCGTTGGCTGCAGGAACGGTCCTGCTATGAAATATTAGATCAAAAATAGTAATTACATGCCCCTGTTAAACAGGGGCAGAAAAATTGGGCCTTGGGTGGTGGTGGTTCCCTAAACCAAAAATACTGTTGGAAGCTAGCATCATCAAGATTGAGGAGGAATAGGATAGTCAGCATAGGCAGTCTTAAAGGGATCCATCATCCATAGCAAATTCAATCAGTTACATCAGCATCAGGTGCTTGATAGCTACTGATCCAAGACTGATTCATATTTATGAATGTGAAACTATCAATGGAGTCTGTGGACAGGCGCACTCTTTGATCCATTACAAACACTCCAGCAGCACTGAATATGCATTCAGAAAGCACGCTGGATGCAGGACAGGCCAGTAGCTCAATTGCATATTGAGCAAGTTCTGGCAAGTGGTCCATCCTCAAGACCCAGGGATAACTAGGGATAAGCGCACAGTTCGGCCAGAGCATAAGTTTGGGTCAAACTTTCGCTGTTCGGGCGTTCAGCAAACATCTGAACAAACGGGTAATTTGGGCGTTTGTTCGGCCCCCCAAACCAATCACAATGTATTGCGGCTCTGAACAGTGTATCACAAGCCCTGATTGGCTGAAGCAGTGAAAGCTTCAGCCAATCAGGGTACAGAGCGCTGTCAGAGTCATGATTGGACACTGTAATCGTGACTTTATCCAATCATGGCTCATTCCAACAGTATAAAAGTATTCTTTCAATGGCAGCCATTTTCAGTGTGATTTTGCTGTGGAGAAAAATAGAACAGGGCTCTGTTCCGTGCTATCAGTTAGTTAGTGTGCTATACTGTGCTATTTTGCTTCAATTGTCAGTGTAGAATATTAGTTTAGTGTCAGTCTAGGGAAAGTGTGAGTGTAATGAGGAGGACCATCATTCAGCTTTGCATAGTGTGCAGCTAGAGTAGGGACAGCTCAGATAGTTTCAGATTGTAGTGTAGTGAGACTGTGTCATTCATACATACATACATACATACACTAGTGTGGAGTAGGGACAGCTCATATCGTTTCAGTGTAGTGTAGTAAGACTGTGTCAGTAATCTTGACATTAGTGTATAGCTAGAGTAGGAACAGTTCAGATAGCGTCAGTGTAGTGACGGCTGAACACCTTTTTTTTGATTGTGTTACTGCCAGTTTAATGCCATTTATTCTGTGCGCATTACTGCCAGTTTAACGCCATTTACTTCTGTGTGCATTACTGCCAGTTTAATGCCATACAGTTTTGTGTGCATTACTGCCAGTTTAACGCCATATCGTTTTGTGTGTGTTGCTGCCAGTTTAATGCCATATCGTTTTGCGTGTGTTACTGCCAGTTTAACGCCATATAGTTACGTCTGCGTTACTGCTAGTTTAACGCCGTATAGTTGACGCATTATATTGCAATATTTTATAGTGTATGCGTGGAGTGTGTCTGTGTAGTGTAAGTACTCAAATTAAAGTACACCAAACACCTCTTTACATTTATTAAAGTGCATCTATGTACAGTTTTCAACTTCTTCTATAAATTTGCTTATAAGCACCGCCCCCATCCTCCCAAAAATGTCTGGGAGGACAACAAGGAGAGGCAGATGTTCCCTTGGCACTGTAGGGGGCCAGCAACAAATGGGATCACAGGCAAAGGTGGACGTGGTGGTCAGTCCTCAGGCAGGGCATCATTTCCTCTCTTTAGTGAGTTTGCCCATGCTATCCAGTCACAGCATGCAGAGGAGGTGGCGGACTGGCTTACTAAACCTTCCTCATCTTCCTCATCCTCTGTCACGCAAGCAGAGACAAGTGTGCAGTCCCCTGCAGTTGCCAGAGTGGATAAACCTTGTCCATATCTATTCCTGCCATAGCCCCAACATCAGCCATAGAGGAGTCAGCTGAGTTATTTGACCACAGCATCAGCCACTTGCTTTTGGTATAGGTATAGGTTTTTGCTTTTGGTATAGGTTTTGGTATAGGTTTCATGGGCACAATTAACACCCAAAGACCAAATTTTCAGCACCTGTTTGACAGGTGCATATCATTGCAATTTTTTTACAGCAAGGCCAATTCTTGCTTTCATCAAGAGTACCTCTATAGGGTTACGAGGGAAAGGCGCCCCTGACACCCAATGAGTAATTTTTCTGCACCTGTTTGACAGGTGCATATCATTGTAATTTTTTTAAAGCAAGGCCAATTCTTGCTTTCATTAAGATTACCTCTATAGGGTTACGGTGGGAAGGCGCCAGGACACCCAAAAACCAATTTTTACGCACCCGTTATTTCTATCCAAAGGCAAAGTGACACCAGAATGTTCCAAAAAAATCTCTAATCTTGTTCCCAGTGCACTACATTGTGGCCTCCCCAGCTGTTGCTGAGCAAAATAAAGGCAGCTTGCAGGGAAAATGTCATTTTTTTGGCTTTATAAATGCAATTATTTCTGCAGTAGATTCTAGACATGGTACATATCTGCCAATTTACAGGTAGACTAAGGGGACCCCCCAGGCACTATATTGGAAGGAATTTCCATTTTTATGCTTTCACTTTAAAAATCAAAAAATCGCTGCTCATTTAAAAAACACGTTTTTCACAAAGTTTTTTTTATTGATACATGTCCCCCAGAGCAGGACCCGGACCCCTATAACCATTGTATGCCCAATTACATGGCATATAAGCCTTCACAATGGACGCTTTTGATTTTTGACATTTGGGTTCCTTTGACTTTAATGGGGTTTGTTATTCAGGTTCGAACTTTCGCTGTGTTCGAAAGTTCTGGTGGGAACCAAACAGGGGTCCGTTTGGCCCATCCCTACCAGTAACCCAGTGGATGCTCTGTTGTAAAGGTCTCCAAGTCTGCTCTTGCCCTTAGATATTCCTACACCATGTAATGCAGATGTTGGGGATGTTACTTGAACGGATAAGACCTTGGCACTGAGGACTGGAAAATTGTTTAAAGGCATCGGTCAGCTGGCCACCTTCTCCACCGTTCTTCCACTGACTGAACGAAGCCTCAGCAACACGTTGTCCAGCACCAGAAAATTGTAACCTCCCAGGGTCTGGAAATGCATTGCACAAATCTTCAAGGCCTCCTGAGGATGTTTCATCCTCTGCTCCCTCTGCGAAGGCAGGATGAGTTCTGCAACCTTACCCTTGTAACGTGGATCAAGAAGGGTTGCCAGTCAGTAATGATCCCTCTCCTTGATACCACGAATTCTAGGGTCCTTTCGCAGGCTCTGCAAAATCAGGGAGGCCATGCAGGATAAATTTGCAGAGGCATTCTATTCTGAGTCCGCTGGGTCACTAAGGATCACATGATCCGTAACTACTTCCTCCCAGCCACGTACAACTCCTTGGGTTTCTGCGGACTGAAAACCATCCCTTGAAATCTGCTGCTGAGTGTTATCCTCTACATCCATGCTGACACAATCCTCCTCCTCTTCTTTCTGTGTGTTTGGCAGGCCTGCAGGAATGCTATCTGGATGAAGGGGGCCTTGAGAGGTAAGGAAGTCCTCCTCTACCTCCCGCTGTTCTGCCTCAAGTGCCCCATCCATGATTCCACAAAGCGTGTGCTCCAACAGGAAGACTGGGGGGACAGTGTCACTGATGCATGCATTGTCGCTGCTCACCATCCTTGTGGCCTCCTCAAATGGTGACAGGACAGTGCATGCATCCTTGATCAGTAGCCACTGGAGTGGCGAAAAGAAGCCAAGTTCCCCTGACCCTGTCCTGGTGCCATACACGCACAGGAACTCATTGATGGCCCCCTGCTGTGTGTGCAGCCACTGCAGCATTGCCAACGTTGAGTTCCACCTGGTGGGCATGTCACAAATGAGGCGGTTGATGAGCAGGTTGCATTCCCTTTGGCATTTTATGACCAGCGGAAATGACCACAGACTTTTCCGGCCTGGGTACCTGCTCAAGAACCACTGCACCACCCAATTCAGGACCTGTGCCAAACATGGAACATGGGTCAAGTGTCCCTGGCAGAGGGCAGAGAGAAGGTTAGTGCCATTGTCGCATACAACCATTCCTGGCTGAAGCTGGCATGGTATCAACCATCTCTGAGCCTGCCCCTGCGGAGCTGACAGAATCTCTGTCCCAGTGTGGCTCCTGTCCTCTAAGCAGACCAACTCAAGCACCGCATGGCATCTTTTTGCCTGACTGCTTGCATAGCTTCTTGAACTCTTAAGGAGCACCGCTGGTTCAGAGGACATATCTGCAGAAGAGGCCATAGAGCAGCGGTTCTCAACCCTGGGGTCACGACCTCCTGGGGGGTCAATTGCCGATTCACCAGGGGGTCGCGAATGCTGGTCCAATCTGGAAAGCTGGCCGAGAGGAACCCGAAGTTACTGTGTGTACTCCGGAGTCTATCCATCTCGGCCAGCGAGATGTCACTTCCGGGAGAGGAGAGGCCGCGCAGAAGTGACGTTCCGTCACCACCATCTTGGTACTCTCGTCCACAGTAAGGCTACAGTTAGAAGTCAGCAAGCGGACATCTTTTTAGACCCATCGAAGTCTTGCATTTTGCACAAATTTTTACCAGTAAACTGAGCTTATATACTATATAAGGCTTATATAGTATATAAACTCAGTTTACTGGTAAAAATAAGTGTAAAATACAAGACTTTGGTGGGTATAAAAAGGTGTCCGCTTGCCGACTTCTAACTGTAACCTTGCTGCGGACGGGTGTACCAAGATGGCAGCGACGAAACGTCACTTCTGGTTAACACATTAGATGGGTTGCTGATTCTGATGGAACACCTGAGTGACTTTGGTAAGTCAGAGACACTAATTAATAAAAGCATTTTCGTACTGTGTCACCGGCGCAAACAATACACAGATTGTAAATAAATAAGGCTGATATGACTGTACAAAAAAAAAATTATTATGGAACAATACATATCATTTATATATAAACGTCCTAGTTGGTTCCTCAAAAGTGGTTATTCTGTGCCAGTGCTAGATACATGTTTGGGTGCTATACAATTTGTATATCTAGAACTGGCACGGAATGATCATTTTTGAGGAACCAACCGGGACATTTATATATAAACAGGGCTTTTTTTCTCAGAAAAAAGGTGTTGTAACTCACCCTCCCCAGCCAACGCCCCACCCCAACCACACCCACAACCCCACCGCCTGGCATACTTTCCTTTAGAGGTGAAAATTAGCCAAATAGTGGGTGTGATAGAGGCTCAGAACTGTATCGCAGAAGGCGCAAGGTTCAGAAAAGTGAAACACACAGGGTAAAGGACTCAGGAGTATGTATTGTGCAGTGCAGAGGAGTGCTTATCATACAGGATGCAGTAGCCATAAACATGTCCAGTACACAACATTAAAAGGTACAGTAATGTACACTGTGCATACATAATCTGAGGCAAATGATACACACTCCTAACCACTACCCCTGTATACTGTGCTATACTTTATATAATCATGACCCCTGTTCTCTTTATACTAGGCTGTTACATACTTCTGACCACAGCACTCTGTCAGTTGTGTTGTAAATTACATACTCCTGACTGCTGAACTCTGTATGCTATGATGTATTTTGCATGCTCCTGACTGCTATAATTCCCACATACAAAGTGGTTGGATTATTCAACCTATAGCCCTGTGTACAGAGTGCAGTGGTCAGGAATAGGTAATATAGAGTGTAATGTGCAGTCCAGCATACAGTGTGCAGGGATCAGGAGTACGTAACGTAAAACCCATTGTACAGAGTGCAGAATTCATTAGTATTGTCCAGGGGCCATTAATGTAACATATGACTGTAAGAGGTATGTAATGTATAGCACAGCATACAGTTATGACTAGGTAATGTACAAGGTATTTTACTAAATTCTCACTGTTGCGCCCTGCATACCCTACCATACATGACATACTCTTGGTTACTGAACTCTGTATACTTTGCTGCCCCCCCAGCAAAGTTCCCTTGTCCTCTCCAAGCAAAAATCCCCCACCCGTCAAAGTAACCATCAATTACTCGCCTCTGCACACACCTTTGTTTTCCTTCTGTGCCAATCCCCAGCTCAGCTCTGTGCCCAACATCCACAGCCCACCTACACACCTCCCTATCCACAACACACCTCTTCTGCCCCATCCACAGTTCAACTCTGCACTTTTTCCACAGTTCACCTTAGCACCCCATCCACAACTTACCTTTGTACCTCATTAACATTTCACATCTGCACCCCTCCCCCCACAGATTACACCCCCAGTCCACAACTCACCTCAGCACCCTCATCTACAGCTTATGCTCACAGCTTTTACCTCTGCACAATCTGCAAACCCCCTTCCCTGCTATAACCCCTACACAAATCCCTCCTTTTCCAGCTCTCCCCTTTGCACAAATCTCTCACCTTTTTAACGACCCCCCTTCCCCCAGCTCTCTCATCCTTTCACAAACACCCATCTTCCCCCCAGCTCTCTCACCTTTTTCACAGATCCCTCCTTCCAGCTTTCTCACAAATCCTCCCACCCCCACACAAAAAGCTCTCTCACCTGTTCACAGATTGTCCTCCTCCCCCACAGCTCTCTGTCACCTCTTGCAGAATGCAGCCATCACGTCTCTGTTAGTTGTGCCCAGGCTTTTTTTTCAACACAGTGACGTTCCTGCAGCTCTGCCTATTAGCAATGTAGCACGGAGCAGAGGAGGAATTTCACCGCGTTTCGCTCCTCTCTGTGCTACACACAGTTGTAACAGGCTGCAGGTAGAGAAAGAAGCTGCCTCCCCAAGCCCAATATTTACAAATAATGTGGGCGACTGCAGCATCAAGACCTGGGACATCTATCTGTAAACATCCAGCATCATGTGCCCTGGATACAGTGCCCACACTAGCACACAGAAGCTGGTGGAGGAAGTGATTCCTTTACTTTTCTGTGTTACGTGACAAGAGGGAGAGGACAGGGCTGCCAGAGGTGGCGGAACTCCGTTCCGGCAAGTTCCGGCAGAAAAAAAGCCCTGTATATTAATGATATGTCTTGTTCCATAATATTTTTTTTCTTATATAGTCACGTCATGTTGGACTTTTTTATTCACAATCTGTGATTAATCACTACGCTTTAAGACGTTAAATTTGTAAGAATGAAAATACATCCTGCATATCAGATATTTATATTTCAATTCATAACAATTGCAAAATTACAGCAATGAAGGACCAACAAAAGTAATTTTACTGTTAGGGGCCCCCACAACTTGGGAAATTTTATCAAGCGGTCACTAGAAAGGTTGAGAACCACTGCCATAGAGGATGAAGAAGAGGAGGGGGTGGATGAGAGAGCTGTGGCAGAATCACCACTAGCATTTTGGAGGCGTGGTGGCGGAACAAGCTCCAACAATACTGAAACCTGTCCTGCATCCTTCCTAGCTGAGAGTTACCCAGTATGCCATGAAGGAAAGGTGACGTCCCTACCCATGCCTGCTGGACCATGAGTCAGCGGTAAAATGCACCTTACTGCTGACCGCCCTGTCCAACAAGGCCAAAACATTGCCTTCCACATGTCGGTAGAGAGCCAGAATGGCCTTCCGTGAATGGCGTTTTGGAACCTGCCACTGAGGTACAGCACATTCCACAAATAAACGAAAGGGAGCAGAGTCTACCAGCTAAAAAGGCAGCAGTTGCAGTGCTAGCAATTTGGCCAAGCTAGCATTTAGACGCTGAGCATGTGGATGGCTGTGCCGAATTTCTTTTTATGGTTCAGCAACTGGGGTAGGGAAATTTTACCTGCTAAAATCAGATGGTGGTGTACTGCTAGCAGATTGGTTGCAAGTACTTGCTCTGCGAGTACTTCTTCTCATTGCAGGTTTTTGAGAGGACTGGAGGTATAGTAGGGTTGGAGATCCCAGATGAGGAGCAAGGAGAAGTCCGCCTTTTTCTTTGATGTGGCTCTTTCAAGTTGCCAATGGACTGCATGGCAGGTCGTCATATGTCTGGTCAAGCATGTGGTGCCCAAGCGGCTGCTGTTCTGGCCATGCTTGATCCGCTTCAGACATAGGTTGCAAACAGCAACGGTGCGATCTCCTGCACATGTGTCGAAAAAGACCCACACTAAGGAACTTTTAAAAGTCAGCGGGAGCCAGCAGTGTCCTGCACCTGCGGAGCTCTGCGGTGTGATACAATAGGGTGGTGGCCTCCTAGAGGACATCCAGCCTCATTGGAGTTGTGCCTCCTCCCTCCTCCTCCTCTCTTCTCTCAGGTACCCAAGTACAGTCAGTGACCTCATAATCCCCTCCCTCCTCGTCACTGGAGCAAACTTTGCAGTATGCTGCAGTTGGAGGAACATGACTGCCAGTTTCTTGTCTTTCTTGGGCACCCCCTCTCTCTAGGCTCAAGTTACTCCCTTCCTCAACCTGGGAACCATCAGAGCCTTCAAATCGCTGCGCATCCTCCAACAGCATGTACCCGACACTGTGGTCGAATAATTCTGGGGACTCCTCCGTACATGATGGTGGGGCTACGGAAGGAGTGACTGTGGACAAGGAGTCGGTGCAATAGGCCACTTTGGCAAATGCATTGGAAGGCAGACTACTCTGAGCCTGGGTGACAGAGGATGAGGAGGATGAGGACAGCTTTGTTATCCACTCCACCAACTCTTCTGCATGTTCTGGCTCAATAATACGGCCAGCAGCAGAAAAACAGGACAAGCATGCCCCACAGCCACCTGCAGAGGATGCACCATGTCCACGACCAGCACCGTTGACTGTAGACACAGAGGCTGCTTGCCCTCTTTTAGTGGCCCGTGAGCATCTGCCTCTCCTTGGTGGAGAGTGTGTTTCACATGATGAACACCACACTACACCACACTACACTGTATTGTGTACTGTGTACACCATCAGAAGTGTAGTAGACTCTACACACTTTATTAGATACTGTGTACATTGCCTGCACTGTATTAGCAACTGTACTACAGCTGCACTGTTTTGTGTACTGTGTACACCACCAGAAGTGTAGTAGAAACTGTACACACTGTATTAGATACTGTGTACACAACCTGCACTGTATTAGCAACTGTAATATGGTGTATGGTGATCCCTCGCGCTGAATTGAGTATGTGGGCAATGTGAATGTTCAAAATGAAACTAATCTGTATATGTGTAAAATAATGTAAATAGACGGTGATGATATTTCTGTGAATAGCAGCAAAATTAACAGTGTTCACTTTCACTCTGCATAAGAATAATAAAATGGATTTCGCGCTAAATGTATCTATCACCTAAAGATAAAGTGCATACAATAATATAAATCACTAACCGTGCAGTATTAAAAGTGCTTCATAGTGCAATAATGTATCAAAGTGCTATGTGCATCAAAGTGACAATGCAAATAAAGAACATAAATTGTGATCAAAAGTTCATAATGTGCACCAAAGTCTATAATATGTTGTTTCACTGGGGTCATTCAATGGAAATACACAGTAATGATATTCTTGATTTTTCTAATCCGGTAGCACCGGGCTCTCTAGCCTCTCACCTTGAATCAAATAAAAAGGGGCATTGTAACCAGATTCTTTGCTCTTTGTGATATGGTGATGTTGCAGCGATCTCTCTGCTTGCCAGTACCTATGAGTAGTGAGGACAAAGAGGATTGCCCACCTGGGCTCCACCAGTCCGGTGGTGTAAATGGGAAGGGGAGAGAGAAAAGATGCCTCCGATGGTGTAGTAAGTTAAAACAACTGGCTATTTATTAAAACATACAGGTGGTCTCTTACATTTAAAACAAGTTAAAACAGCATGAAAAGTATAGGAGCTGTGGAGCGGCGTTGGAGACGCCTCCTTACTAGTTTCCGGTTTCGTCTGTGCTCGGCCACGCCCTACGCGTTACGTCACCGCCCGTGACTTCAACTGGGGACCAACTGTAATATGGTTGCACTGTATTTTGTACTGTGTACACCACCAGAAGTGTAGTAGAAACTGTATACACTGTATTAGATACTGTGTACACCGCCTGCACTGTTTTAGCAACTGTACTATGGCTGCACTGTATTTTGTACTGTGTACACCACCAGAAGTGTAGTAAAAACTGTACACAGTGTATTAGATACTGTGTACAACGCCTGCACTGTATTAGTAGCTGTACTATGGCTGCACTGTATTGTGTACTGTGTACACCACCAGAAGTGTAGTAGAAACTGTACACACTGTATAAGATACTGTGTACACTGCCTGCAGTGTATAAGCAACTGTACTACGGCTGTATTGTGTACTGTGTACACCGCCAGAAGTGTAGTAAAAACTGTACACAGTGTATTAGATACTGTGTACACCGCCTGCACTGTATTAGTAGCTGTACTATGGCTGCACTGTATTGTGTACTGTGTACACCACCAGAAGTGTAGTAGAAACTGTACACACTGTATAAGATACTGTGTACACCGCCTGCACTGTATTAGCAACTGTACTACGGCTGTATTGTGTACTGTGTACACCGCCTAAAGTGTATTAGAAACAGTACACCACAGAATGTATTGTAGATATAGGCTACACTGGATGCAGAGTATATATATATATATATATATATATATATATATATATACACACACACACACACAAAAGACTGTGTATATATATATATATATATATATATATATATATATATATATATATATATATTATTACAAACAGTACACCACGGAATGCACTGTAGATATAGGCTATGCTGGATGCAGAGTATATATATATATATATATATATATATATATATATATATATATCACATACACTGCCACTAACTGAATAACCTGCCTGCTTAATCTAAATTAAGCTATCTCTCTGTCCACACCAACCACACTACACACGGTCGCTGTGTAAGCAGTAAGGCCAATCGTCATACAGCAATGCACTGCGACCTTGCAGTGCATTATGGGGCCGACCGCGGACCTTGAATTTGCCGCGAACACCCCATAATGTTCGCTCTTCGGCGAACGGGCGAACACCCGATGTTCGAGTCGAACTTATGTTTGACCCGAACATCAAGCTCATGCCTACTGTGCAACTGATACAGTGCCCATTCAGCATGATCTTTGAAAATGTATGGATTCACAGAGGTCCTACAGAGCTGCTGTGGAATATATTTTATCTTGGCTCATCCAAAACTTAAATTTTAGTCAAGGTAAAGAATGTTAAGTTGAGTTTCCGATACTCCAACAGCGAATCTCCCTGTCATATTCCCCAACTGAATTTCTGTCTGGATGCGTCTACCTTTTTGTTTTCCTTCTACTCCTGTTGCATTCGCCACAATATATTTAAAATAAATAGAAAACATCACAGAGACAGTGGGAACCCTTCAAAATGGTCACAGCAGCTGTGCACTTCTAGAAACTCAAGTTTAAACATCACACCAATTAGAGTGGCCAAGATTTTCAAATAGCTGTCTGGGTTTTAACCAACTGACATCCACCATAAACTATAATATCAATTTTAGGTGAACAAACCCTTTAGTAAATGAAATATTTAAATACTTGTAACTAATAATAAAGAACATCAGGATGAAAATATCTTTATATTGGCCTGGGGTAAGTGTCTAGAGACCATCAAATGTAAACCTTAGGAGCTAATTTTCTGACTGTTGTTAATAAAATAATGTCTTAGCCAACTTCTGTGGCACTAGCCTTTCTCCCTTTTTTGCACAGATTGCACATGGAGGTTTGCAGAGACTTCCAAGGCTGAGTGCCGTGTTCTTGAGGCTGACTAGGCATTACACAGGAGGTAGTAGCTCAGATGCACCTGTTCCAGGAGCTAATGTGCTTCTGTTTCAAATGGCACATTGCAATCAGAAGAATGTGAGCTCCTGAATATAAAATCTAATTTTGGAATTCTACCTGAGGAAGCAGACTCTAATGCCCCGTACACACGGTCGGACATTGATCGGACATTCCGACAACAAAATCCTCGGATTTTTTCCGACGGATGTTGGCTCAAACTTGTTTTGCCTACACACGGTCGCACAAAGTTGTCGGAATTTCCGATCGCCAAGAACGCGGTGACGTCAAGCACGTACGACGAGACTAGAAAAGGCCGGTTCAGAACCAAGCGCAGCACCCTTTGGGCTCCTTTTGCTAATCTCGTGTTAGTAAAAGTTTGGTGAGAGACGATTCGCGCTTTTTCAGACTCGTGGCTTTCAGATCGTTTTCTGCCGTTCAGTTTGTGCTTGTGGGTTTGTATCTGCTCTTCAGTGCGTGCAGTCAGTTCGTATTGGAGTTTTCTGTGCGATCTTGTCCGCTCGTTGCTGTTTTTCAGGTCGCTCTTCACAGGCCTTGCTGTTCTTCAGTGCGTTCTGTTACTTCGTTCTGAGCAGCCGACCGTTTTCTAGCCATGTTTCGTATGCGTACTCCTCGTAGAGTTCGTGCTGTGCGGGGGCTTGGTGTTGGGGTCCTGACCTTGACACAAGTCCAGTCCATGAACAGGGTGGGGAGGAGTTCATGGACCAAGAATTGGTTGCTTCAGCGTGACCAGTTCTGTCATATGCCTTTGCTCCGTGAGATCCGTGAGAATAATCCTGATGATTTCAGGAATTTTCTCAGGATGACGGACCCCGTGTTTCACCGTTTGTTGGCTTCGCTGACCCCCTATATCAGCAGGCAGGATACCTGCATGAGGCAAGCCATCACTCCGGAGCAGAGGTTGGTCGCTACCTTGCGGTATTTGGCCACAGGGAGAAGCCTGCAGGACCTCAAGTTCTCGACAGGCATCTCCCCCCAGGCTCTGGGGATCATTATCCCAGAGACCTGTTCTGCCATCATACAGGTCCTACAGAAGGAGTATATGAAGGTAAGATTTTTATCCTTTTATATCACATTTTATTGTATTGAATGTTTGATAATATATTGTATTTCTTTCCTCATTCCCTAATTACCATGATTGTAATATGCTGTGAATGTCCCCTTTGTTCTCATGCATGCTGGATTTTTATGTAATTATTATTTTATGTCCTTCATACATATTTGCCCTTCAATAACCTCCCCAGCATGGTGTCTCCTGCCCTATATTCACCTCATGTAGTCACTTAACAATGTATTTTATCAGCTCCATAGTAGTGTTTTACCCCAAACACCCCCTAAAATGTTTGGAAATGTTATTTTGGATTTAAATTCAGGCAGAGGGCCAGAGGCTTTTTTTTGTGGTGTCCCCAAATTTTTTGTAACCCTCCCTCCCCCAACTGCTACGTCAGCTGATCCCAATTCTCTATCCTCAATCATCTATCTGCTGTCTTTGCCAAACCCATACACAATATACCCACCTCTATAGTGCTCAGATTTATGGATGAATTCCCCAAAGCATGTAGTGCAAGGGCCTGCCTGTATACTTTCCAATGGTACTGTTTAAAGTTCTTGTATCCTATTATGTTCTTGATAGGTAATAGCAGAATGTCCAAATGTGCTCAAATGTGTACAGTGTGTATTTATATCTTTGTATTATGACACTTCTTACCTGTCCAGTGGGCTGCCAATAGTGTAACTAAGGAGGGGCTGTTCCAAGTAATACCCTGTATTTAGGCATTCATCTCTCAATGAAGTGAAGAGGGTTACCTGTCCAAGAGTTCCCCCCCCCTATAATGTTAGAAATGGCCCATGAGAGGGGGGGAGGGGGAATATGATAGGTGTACCTTATACTTTGTTGTTGTTAAATTCCCCTTAATAAATGCTATCTGGAGGTTGACCCATAATGTTTGTGTCTAATCTGCTTGCCAGGTTTCTGTGAAAAAATAGTAATGTTTATTGTTTTTTCCTCAACAGTTTCCTTCAACGCCACAGGAATGGCAGACTGTGGCCTCCCACTTTGCCCAGCGGTGGGACTTTCCTAACTGCGGAGGGGCAATTGATGGGAAACACGTCCACATCGTCCCACCACCCAACTCGGGGTCGTACTATTATAATTACAAGGGGTTTAATAGTATAGTGATGTTGGCGGTGGTGTCGGCTAATTACGACTTCTTGTATGTGGACGTGGGGAAGAATGGCCGGATGTCCGATGGTGGAGTGATCGCCCAGACGGAGTTCTACAGGCGTCTCCAGAATGGCAGCTTGGACTTGCCACCTCCAGAGGACAATGTTGAAGGTCTCCCATTTGTGTTCGTTGCTGATGAAGCATTTGCGCTGGGGGACCACCTGATGCGGCCATTCCCGATGAGGACCCTCACCCCGGAACAGAGGGTTTTTAATTACCGGCTGGCCAGAGCCCGAAGAGTGGTGGAGAACACATTTGGAATCCTGGCCAGCCGGTTCCGATTATTTATGACACCCATCCATATGGCGGAGTATAAACTGAACCATATAATACTTGCCTGCTGTGTTCTCCATAATTTTCTACGAAAACATTCAGCCAACTATGCTGGCTCAGTTGGGCCTGAGGCCGGAATCCCAAATACATCAACAATGACGGCACTTGAAAGCGGCCGTCCTGGCTTGCCCTCCCTGAATGCCCGTGATGTCCGGTTACGATACCTGGAGTTCTTTGCGGGTAGGGGGCTATCAATATGCCAGACAATATGTGACACCTTTTTCAAATAAAAAACAACCCAAAGAAATTCTTGGTGGACATTTACTGCTTGTGTTTGTTTTAGCTGACCCTGACAGAAATGTGTTGAGTGCAGAAAATGTCGTGATTGGGTAACCTTATAAAGAATAGTGTTGGCTGGTACTTCCTAAATGCAAAAACACATTTCACTCCAAGTGCACTTGCAACTGCACTGAACCTGCACTTGTAGTGCAAAGTGTATTTGCCCTTAGGAAATAACCCCCATTTTTGCATAAAACAGCAATTACATCACCCCAAAAGTGTTGTAGCGTTGAGACAATAATCCACACATTCTTGAGTAAGGCACTTTTTTATACCTGCACAATCACATGTGCATTTACCAAAGGTTTTTAAAACAAAACAACATGTTTGTTGTATAACAATTTTTGTGGGGGGGCATTATCAAAAATCGAAATATCCATTTCAGATAAAACAGGCCTGTGTAAAACCAACAAGAAAGCCAAAAAACTTGAACTTACAAAGTTCACATTAGGTAAAACCTGAAGGCTATATCAGACATCAGTATTTAGGAACTGGGTTTGATATAGCGTTCAGATGGGGGGAAATCCCCCCTGGAAAAGCCAAATTTGGAAGATGCACACAAATTTACGAATGTCAACATGTGCTATCTGCCATCAGGGGGGATCAAGGGACGTGTTTTGGGGGAGCAAGCCCTTCCTCAACGCTACTTTATAATTGAGGAAGGGGTTGCACCCCCAAAACGCGTCCATTGATCTCCTGTGATGGCAGATAGCACATGTTGGCACACTGTGTGCATCCTCCAAATTTGGCTTTTCGAAACATTGTAAAAATTTTATTAACATAAAACAGGTGATTTTGTGGGGTTTAAATTTGCCCCAAAACATCAATGATGTTATTATTTTTTTTAATAACATCAGTGATTTGTTGCTGGATGTTTTGCAATTGGAGATTACATCCCATGATCTCCCCTATCAGTATCTGGGCACTTTCTGATGTAAAGCGTTCTGGATCCCGATCACCTAAAAAGAGATAAAGAACAAAAAAAACAGGTCTCAAAAATCTGCTAACATCCATCTCTTTTACCTGAGTCTGTGGTCGCAGACACTCACCTGTTGTGGTGCCAATCTCCACCACATCTTCTTCTTCCTCCTGCTCTTCTTCTTGTGTTTGGGGTATTTCCCCTACTTCCAGAGGGGGGGGTCTCTGGTCTCCTGGGATGAGGAGTGACCTCCGAGTCTTTTCTCCCCTATGTAAAACAAAAATGGTATACTTAGCACACAGATATTTGATGGCAGAACTAGAAATAGGAAACATTGCTTGGAAGTGGGGTACAATTGTCTATTTTAGCCGAGTTCCAAGATGTATATTTTTTATTGGCCTTTGTCAAGCTGCAATACTTTACCTGTTTGGTACAAGCTTCACAGATGTAGACCCCCCTATAGTATACACTGGAGCACCTGTGTGCCCCCCCTAATAAAAATGGTGTTCTGGGGTCCCACACTAGTGCTCCAGTGTCCAGATGTGAAAACAGCTGCTCAGTGTCCTCTCCTTACACACAATCTAGTTTGCATTTCATTCTAGTAACAAACCCATCTACACAAACAAATATTTTGCATCCAAGTAGGCCCAAAAAAAAATGTGTGAAAATGCATATGGCCTAAACAATGGTGTTCTAGAGGCCGAAAGAAAAAATGTTTGATACGAATGAATAATGGGCCCATGAACATTAAAGTTGCCCTTTTAAACGTTACAATTACTAAAAGCATATGGAGCAGAACGAACGGAATAAAGACAGAAAGAATATGAACACAGCACAACTACTTACTTTTTTGCAGCACTCTCCGGATCTTTCGGTACTGCTCCGGCTCTCTCAACTTCAGGTCCGACCACCGCTTCCTGAGCTGATCTTTAGACCTTCGTACCCCGAAATTCCTCTCCAGACTCCGGACCACTTTACCAATGATTTTGGCCTTTCTGATGTTGGGGTGGGGGTAAGGCCCATATTTTCCGTCATAGTCGGACTTCTTCATGATGTCGACCATCTCCAACATCTCCCCAAACGACATATTTGTGGCCTTAAAATGTCTCCTTCTGGATCGGGACGTGCCTGGATCCGGGCTTTCCTCCTCCTCCTCGTTGTTCGAATTATCACGCACCTGTTGTAACTCCGCCATCATGCTCTTCCCCCACTGCGCCGAACGAAAAGGGGCAGGGAATAGAATAGAAAGAACGTCAGGGGCGGGCGGAGTTACACACATGCGCAGTGTGTATAAAGCGTAACACGCATGCGTATTACGTACGATCTGTGAGCGGAGGAAGGAGCATTGGACGCGCCGATCGTAAGAACAAAGGTAAGAGACAAACTTGGGCCTATACTGCTTCTAGATTGAAGCCTATATTGTAACAAGATTAGGAGAGTTTGGTGTGACATTAGGCTTTGTCTTGTGTTGTGTCTTGCAGTGAATTAATGAGAGATACTGACTTCATGTCACTATTCATTGATATGCTAAGTGAGCTGCCCTGTCTGTGGGAGATTACCCACCCCCATTACAAGAACCAAGCAAAGAGGAAGGCAGCACTGGAGCAATTGTGTGAAATTGTGAAGCAGGTGATCCCCACGGCAGACATCACTTATTTAAAGATATTAATTGGTTGCCTGAGGAGCACATATCTGAGGGAGCACAATAAAGTCCTGGATTCACAGAGATCCGGAGCAGCAGGTGACATCTATGTCCCCAGGATGTTGTACTACGACAGGCTGCACTTTCTGGCAGGCCAGACTGAACCCAGGCCATCCCTCTCCAGTCTTCCTTCCACGCTTCCTTCCCCCCCGGCTGAGGCTTCTGACGCCCAACCTGGGCCTTCCAGGCCATATGTGGAGGAGCCCAGATTGAGCCAGGTATAGCATTCCTCTAAATATTTCTGCTTGTCCAATCAATGATGTTACCTAGATGTTAGTTGGGAGTACTAATTTATGATTGTGATTGATGATGCAAAAACTAAAACCATGTCCCTTTTTCATACACAGGGAAGTCTCAGCCAGGAGGTGGCTGATCTGCAGGTCCCTCCACCCCCCCTGGAAACAGAAAGTGGCAGGAGGAAGAGTGCCCTAGAGGAGGCGGCTATCAGATTTTTTTGTAGGGCTACAGAGGTCCTGGGAGCACCACACACCATGCAGGAGAACCTTGCGGCATTCATAGCCTATAAAATGCAGAGGATGGAGGAGGGCCAAAAAGCCATGTGTCAGGCCCTCATATCAGAGGCTCTGGAGAAAGGTGTGAGGGGCCACATTACACCTCACACACAGCTTTGGGATGGTCCTCCTCCTCCTCCCTCTCCTCCAGGTCCTCCCAGTCTTCCTCCAGGTCCTCCTAGTCCTCCTCCTCCTCCAGGTCCTACTCCTCCTCCTGCCACATCTCCAACTGCACAGCCACAGCCTGGAAGGAAGTGTGAAAGGAAGACCAGAGAGTGATTGCCCTGGATCCAGTCTGGTCGGCCAAAAGATGCAGCCTCTTGTGGTACCACAGCCTGGGGACACAGATGTCATCTGCTGCTATCCAAGTCTCTGTGAATCCCGGACCAGACTGCCCTCCCTTACATATGGACTCCTCAGGCCACCAATTTTGAGGTTTAAGAATTGATGTCTGCCGTGGGGGTCCCAGGCTTCACTAATTTCTCCTGTTGATCCAGTGTTGCCTTCCTCTTTGTTTGGTTCTGAGCCCTTAATAAAGGATTTTTGTTTTGAATTATACTCTCCTATGTGTTTTACTTCAAAAATGACAGTTTGTTTGTGAGGATTCAGGTACATTTCAAATATACAATGTGAAATGAACAAGGGACACCAACAACAAAAAATCTCCTGGAGATTAAATAATAAAAGATATCAATGGTGTTGGGGTAACTTGCCACACAAAACACACACAAAAATATTCTGGAGTAAAAATAAAAATAACATTGAACAAAGATCAGCCTTGGAAAAAATACAAACATTAAAGAAAAAAAAAGGCTTAAAAAGAAAAAAATAAAAACATAAAAAATATAAAACTGTCAGATGTGACAACTAATAACAATATATTGAGGGAATCCCACTAAAAAAACACAAATAAAACTTTGTGAGAAGTGTGTGTGAATATGAGCAGCAAAACTACTTAATTCTTGTCACATTATAAAGAAGAAGAGAGTGCGCTGTATTAAACCATTTTTAACATTGCAGCGTGACGAAAGTGCTGTATCCATTGCGAACGCTAAGTTTACCAGAACGAGCTGTCCCGTGTCGGAATTTCTTCTGAGCATGCGTGGCACTTTGTGCGTCGGAACAGGCCACACACGGTCGGAATTGACGCGATCGGATTTTGTTGTCGGAAAATTTTATCTCCTGCTGTCCAACTTTGTGTGTCGGAAAATCCGATGGAAAATGTCCGATGGAGCCCACACATGGTCGGAATTTCCGAAAACACGCTCCGATCGGACATTTTCCATCGGAAAATCCGACCGTGTGTACGGGGCATAAAGGTATGGGGAGGGCTAATCAACACCCAGTGGTGTCTAATTTAAATATGACAGTTTCATTTTGTCGATTAAGTCGATTTCGCAGAATGCGAAGAAGGGTTAGAACCTCTGTCAGGTTTTAATTACTGTATGTGTACTTGATTGGGATGGTCCTTTTTTTGGGGGGGGGGGGGTGGCTCTAGTCTACCTGCCACCCTTCCCTTTCAAGTTAATCCCCTTCCTCCCTCTACTCCCTTGGAACCTATTCCCACGACTTTCCCCTCCATAGGTTTCACCCACTTAATTTTCCCACAAATGACAGTTCCTTCCATCGTCACTATTAACTCTGTACCCCCTTCTTCTATCTCAGTTTTTTACAACCTACTACCCCCTTAACTACTTAAAATTTTACATATGGAGTTTTCAGGTTTTTTAATTGCTTCAAGCTGAAGACCCTCCTTCATGGACATCCCACCACATCAACCTATTTACATATTCAGTATAAGGTGCATACAAGGTGGATATAAGACTATCCTTATCCTTGCAGGATCATCCCACTGTAACAGTCTAAGAAAACCCTTCCCATCATTACAACAAAACTTCAAGCCCTTATCTTTCCTTCCTCATTTCTTTCCCCATCATCCTGGGTGGGGGCTCTAGTCTACCTGCCTTCCTTACCTTAAAAGTTAACCCCCTCCCTCTCTCCAGTCCCTGGGAACCTAATCCCATGACTTCCCCCTCCACAGGTTTTCCTTCACCCAATTCCCCCAGAAAGGACAGTTCCTTCAACCACCACTATCAACCCTGTACCCCTCCCTTCTATCTTTATACAACCTACTCCTTGACTACTTGTAACTATGTTACATATGGAGTATTCCAATTTCTCTCATTGCATCAAGCTGAAGACCCTCCTTCAAGGACATCCCACCACAGCAACGTATTTACAAATTCAATATAAGGTGGATACAATGTCAGAGTCTTAGGCCTCTTTCACACGGACGATCTGTTCAGGTTCGCCTGTCAGTTTTTTAGGCGGACCTGAACGGATGCTCCATAGACCTAGAAGGAAGACAAAAAGGTAGACGCATCCAGGCAGAAATTCCGCTGACATCCGACCCGCTCAGATCCGAAAAAGTGTGACGGAGGACAAACCTACTTTTCCATCCATCTGCGGAACAGATCAGGTGGCGATGGACTCTACCGCCCGTCTCCATCCGATCCCCCATAGGGGAGAGCGGCGCTCTGACAGGTCCGTCCCTGCACAGTGTGCAGAGACGGACCTGTCATCTGCCTGCACAGTGGGGATTGACAAAGCGATCCCCGCTGAGCAGAGTGGGCTCTGTACACGGACACGTCCATGTGAAGGAGCCCTTATACTCTTAAAATAACTGAAACGTACGTCGTAATGTATCAGTTTTCGGACCTTGAAACTGCCCATTTCTATTGTGCCGTATATTCTATCGTGATTTATGTTATATTAAACCCCAGATGCATTTTCTTTAAAAAAAAAATGCCTAAAAGTTTACTTAAGTAGAGCAAAACTTGTTTTTTAATACCAATGATGGATTCCCACATTGAAAATACAATGAGAAAATTATGTTCATGAATCGTGTGAAGATACCACTTCTAAGAACCAAGAGGTTCAAGAGATTGTTTTTCTCCCTAATAAATCTTTTGGATTGTAGACTATAGATTCCCACATGCAAACTCTGTTCTGTTCCATAAAATATATTAAGTTTCCTCCAACATTTGCAGAGGATTGTGTAGCCAAGTCCCACGGCTCCTGGTGCCTAATGGTGACCTCCAGAGTTAGGGACAGCTGACATGCTTCTGTGTAGAATGGGTTACAAGGCATGGTGGGTGTAATGCAAGATGAAATGGTGGGCGCCAGACACTTTTTGAAATCAAAGAGATTTATTTATCTCTTGAACAGAACTGGGGAGAGAGGGTTAGGGCCATGACACCCTTAGGTAAATGCAATGACAATTGGCAGACTTCTATAGAAAGACAGCTATACAGGTGAAGGCCTTCAGCCGGACACCACTTCTGTATAGGTAGGACTGCTGTCTCCTATGGTCTTGTAGCAGTTACTAACGGTAATTGTATTCTATTGGCAACACAAACAGTTCTCCGCTTACTCCACAATCACTCACTGTGGATCTTCACTCAATGAACTCCCAGTCTTTCACTAGACTTTGGATCCAATAGCCACTGGATCCCCTGAGCTCTTCCACTTTTAACACTCAATATCTTCCTCAAGTGTCACCCCCCACTTCCCTGCTGGGTCTCTGGATTGGCACTCACAGATACTCTTCAAGCGTCACCAGGGGCGGACTGACAACTCATGGGGCCCCCGGGCAATAGGAGATCGTGGGGCCCCCAGGTTTAACCACTTGCTTACTGGGCACTTAAACCTCCCTCCTGCCCAGACCAATTTTCAGCTTTCAGCGCTGTCACGCTTTGAATGACAATTGCACGGTCATACAACACTGTACCCAAATACAATTTTATAATTTTTTTCACAAAAATAGAGCTTTCTTTTGATGGTATTTAATCACCACTGTGGTTATTTTTTTGCTAAACAAACAAAAAAAAGATGGACAATTAAAAAAAAAAAAAAAAGTTTCATAGTTTGTTATAAAATTTTGCAAACAGGTAATTTTTCTCCTTCATTGATATGCCCTGATGAGGCGACACTGGTGGGCACTGATAGGTTGCACTGATATACACAGATAAGGCGACACAGGTATGCACAGATAAGGCGCCAGTAATATGCACAGATAATGCAGTACTGATGGGCACAGATAAGGCGGCACTGATAGGTGTTATTGATAGGTACCACTGATAGATGGCACTGATAGGTGGCACTGGTGGGCACTGGTAGGTGACACTGATGGGAAGCACTGTTGATGAGGCACTGATTGGTGACATTGATAGGTGGCACTGTGGGAACTGATGGGTGGCACTGTGGGCACTGATAGGTGGCGCTGGTGGGCACTGGTAGGTGGCACAGGTGAGCACAGATGAGCTGGCGGCTGCTCTCCTTGATCGGGACCGATGTCCCTCTGACAGCTGCTGGTGATCTGCTTTTTTTTTCTCCTCGCGCTGTCAGCATGAGGATAAAAAATAGCCGATTACCGGCTCTGTTTACATCACATGATCAGCTGTCACTGGCTGAAAGCTGATCATGTGGTAAGGGGTCGGGATTGACCCATTACTTCGATCTGTGATCCAGCGAATCTCATAGACTCGCTGATCACAGAGCGGGGCGTGCAGGCCTCTCGAGCCCAATAGACGTCCTCCCAGCAAAGTAGGTCTGTGCTGTAGCAGTCATTCGGGTATAGCACGAATCTAAAGCTGTTAAAGATGGCCACCATGCAGCAGCCATCTTTATGACACAACATTAACATGACCTGCGGTGTGCATAGCGTGCTAAACTATGCTGCGCATTTAGTGTGGCTTTTTAATCTAATTAAAAATTTTAGTCTGATTTTCTACATTTTTTTTTTTATAATTTTTATTTTATTTTAATGTTCAATTAAATATTAATATGTTTTTTTACATTCTTTTCACAATGCTGTTGGAGGGGGGGGGGTGCTTTAATGAAGTATCAGGGGTCTAAATAGACCCCCCAAGTCTTATGAGACAGAGAAAGGGACTGAGGACAAATCCACAGTCCCTTTCTCTGTAGCCTTAGCTGCACTCCAAATGAATAAACAGAAGACATAGGCTCCTGCCCATTCATGAACTGAAGCATAGAAAACACAAACACCTGCAGCTGGTGCCAGTAGTAAAGGAAAGCAAGGGGCACGCTGGATGAAATAAGGGGGCACTTTAGAAGCACTAAGGGAACCTCTGGAGGAGTTAGTATCTTCAGAGTGCCCCCTTACATCCTCCTGTAGAGTGCCCCCTTATGTTCTGCTCCTCCAGGGTGCCCCTATTTAACCATTTGCCTACTGAGTACTTTTATCCCCTTCTTGCCCAAGCCAATTTTCAGCTCTTAGCGCTGTCACACTTTGAATGACAATTACGTGGTCATGTAACACTGTACTCATATGAAATTTCTATCATTTTTTTCACACAAATAGAGCTTTCTTTTGGTGGTATTTAATCACTGCTGGGTTTTTATTTTTTAGTACTAAATGAAAAAAAGACCAGCATTTTTTTCATAGTTTGCTATAAAATTTAGCAAACAGGTAATTTTTCACTTTCACTGATTTGTGCTGATGAAGCTGCACTGATGAGGAGGCACTGATGAGGAGGCACTGATGAGGAGGCACTGATGGGCACTTAAAGAAAAAAAAGAGCAAAAGCCATTTATGGGTGGCAGTGATAGGCTCCACTGATGAGGCAGCACTGACGAGGAGGCACTGGTAGGTGGCACTGATTGCGAGCACTGGAGGGCACTGATTGGCAACATTGGTGGGCACTGTTGGGACTGCACATATCAATGTAGATGTCCCTTTTACAGAACCTGGTTATTAGTTCTCCTCTCCTTTCCTCATGTGGCCAGGCCAGCAAGGGAGCCAGATGTACCTGCTGCTCACCTACAGCTATTGCTGAGCAAAGACAGGTGCTCTTAATGTCCCCCCCCCCCCATCCCAGTCCTATTGTGGTGTTTGAGGGAGCTCAGGGAGATTCACAGAACACAGGGGTGGGAGATGTGCTGGCTGGAATGCTGAGAAGGATCCAGTGCAGTGACCTCTTATCAAGCCCGAGAAGAGGAGGGGGAGATCACGGGAAGGAACACAGAGAAACGTGCAGTGACTGGGACTCCCGAGAGACCAGAAGAGATAGTAGCTGGCCGGAACGGACTTCACCTCCTTCATCAATCACAGGGAGAGGAGGGGGGGGAGCGCAGAAAAGATCACAGAGGCATCTGTGCTGCGGCTGCAGGGCTACAAGAGACAGTGACAGTCTTAATTGGTGTGAGAGCGGGGGTACTCACAGCTCTTATAATAATGCCCAAAGTAGTGCTGGAGGAAGAGAAATGTCAGCAGTATCCGGGAAACCTGCAGATCAGGGGTATATGCTGACAGACAGCAGAGCTCTCTCTCTGTGTCCGCTCCGGATGTTTGGCAACAGTCAGGGGCGGGCCCCCTGCTGGCCGCCGGGCCCTCGGACAGTGCCCGATATGCCCGAATGGTCAGTCCGCCCCTGAGCGTCACCCTGCTGACCCACTAGATACCTGGCTTGGCACCCGCTGATGCTCCGCAAGCGTCAACTCTGCTGTTCCACTGGGTCCCTGGATTGGCACTCGCTGAAGTTATCCCACTTCTTCACCATCCCTGGCTGTTGAGATGACTGCTCTGGTACTGGCTTCAGCTTACTCACAGTGGTAACAAGGTGGATGGTCCCTTAGTGGCGACTGTTCCCCCTCTACCTCCGACCACAGCTGGTTCCCCGTCCCGCTGAACCACTACTTCTAGAACTACAATCCAATAGTCCCAACCCTACGCTGCTTCTCCTGTTCCTGGATAGGCCTCAGGCAGCCTAGCAGTCAGGGGTCCCCGGGATAGGCCTCAGGCTTCCGGCCTAGCAGCCCGTGGCAGCATAACACATGTCCACCCGGACAGCCATCCAGGTGGCACAGAACCCCGATCACCTGACTCCAACCAAATACATAGGCTCTCCCAGCAGGCCAAGGAACCAAAGAAGATCCCTGCTCATTGGCTGAGACACCCCATCCATTCATGTCTGAGCTTGCAAAGCCCCTGTCTTATCTAATGTCACTAGAATAGTGCCACCTAGCGACAGAAGAGAAAGGGTGAAACAAGTCCAAATTTAGAGAGGAGTCAATTGATTTCCTAACAACTGACCAAGGCAACTATCGCCTGGCAACTAAATTTGATAGCAAGCCTGCCCAAACATCAGTGTTCCACATCCTCCCCCTGCCTAGGAAAACTACATATCGGAGTTTGCAGAAAAATAAATTGAACTCTCAAGCCTGAAAATGAATGTCCTGGCAAAACTGGGATGGGTGGGAAAAAAGGAAAGGAACAATAATAACAATAACAATACATGTGGTGTACCACATGAAGTAGATATGCATAACATACACATATACACGAGCAAGTGGTAGTTCACACAAGGGTAGATAAATAACAGACAGTATATACAATTTTACGTGTGGCGTGACACCCAAGCAGTTAAGGGGAAGAATACAAACAGTAGCCCTATATCCTAACTATCTATCTAATATATACACTAGTGAGGTTAGCATTGCTATCTACATCAAATCGCTGTCTCTCCTTGTCCAAGGAAGACACAATGGGTGCAGGAACACCTGAAAGAGAAAAAAATAGCAAAGAAATGCATCCTATCCCTATGATAACACAGTGCAATATGTACATGAGTGAATTTTCAAGTAAATGTTGAATACCCTCAGCCAAGAGCAGCAAAGCAGTGTAAATACACCCTATAATATGCCTAAACTACAATGATCTCTATAGCTAAACACAAATACAAGTGAAAATGGGCCCTGAGAACTTGCCCCTTTGCCACAGCTTATTCTACCTAACTAAACAGCCCAGTGTCTGGGGTGGTCATTTTTTTGGAGGCGTGGTTCATGTCTTCTCCCAGTGATCTGTTACAAATTTTCTGGTCCTGTCCAATCCTACAGAGCCCCTGAATTCAGGTCCATATAACCAAAAGGTTTAGGAATCACCACAGCCCCACATACCCAGCCTTCTTCTTGTTCCACTGCAGCATATTACAACCCAAACCTACACCCACATTTTAACCATGTCGTTATCGCATTACCAACATACAACACATGGAGAATCTTAATAGCTCCATTAAAGGAACCAGCTCCAAATTCTGACCCACCTGGCACTGTTGGATAGTCCACTTCTTTATGAATTAGTATAAGGCTATCCTTGTCCTTGCAGGCTCACCCCACTGTGACATAATTTTAACAGTCTGATGCCCCGTACACACGGTCGGATTTCCCGATGGAAAATGTCCGATCGGAGCGTGTTGTCGGAAATTCCGACCGTGTGTGGGCTCCATCGGACATTTTCCATCGGATTTTCCGACACACAAAGTTGGAGAGCAGGAGATAAAATTTTCCGACAACAAAATCCGTTGTCGGAAATTCCGATCGTGTGTACACAAATCCGACGGACAAAGTGCCACGCATGCTCAGAATAAATAAAGAGATGAAAGCTATTGGCCACTGCCCCGTTTATAGTCCCGACGTACATGTTTTACGTCACCGCGTTTAGAACGATCGGATTTTCCGACAACTTTGTGCGACCGTGTGTAGACAAAACAAGTTTGAGCCAACATCCGTCAGAAAAATCCTAGGATTTTGTTGTCGGAATGTCCGACCGTGTGTACGTCCTATAAGGAAACACCTCCCATCATTACAACTAAGCTTCAAGCCTTCATTTCTTTCCTCATTGTCCTGGGTGGGGGCTCTAGTCTATCTGCCTTCCTTCCCTTTAAAGTTAATCCCCCTCCCTCCACTCCCTTGGAACCTACTCCCTGGGAACCTACTCCCATGACTTTCCCCTCCATGGTTTTCCTCTACCCAATTCCCCCAGAAAGAACAGTTCCTTCCACCACCACTATCAACGCTGCACCCCCTCCTATCTCAGTGTTTTTACAACAAACCCCTTAACTACTTAAAATGTTACATATGGAGTATATTTCTAATTGCATCAAGCTGAAGACCCTCCTTCATGGACATTTCACCACAGCAACTCATTTACACATTCAGTATAAGGTGGATACCGCAGCACAGTCTTATGCCGCGTACACATGGTCCAATTTTCCGACAACAAATGTTCGATGGGAGCTTGTTGTCGGAACTTCCGACCATGTGTAGGCTCATTCGGAATTTCCGACAAACAAAATTTGAGATCTGGATCTTAAATTTTCCGACAACAAAATCCGTTCTCGTAAATTCCAATTGTGTGTACACAATTCCGACACACAAAGTTCCACGCATGCTCTGAATCAATTACGAGAGAGAAGCGCTCGGTCTGGTAAAACTAGCGTTCGTAATGGAGATAGCACATTCGTCATGCTGCAAATTTTTAAATCTTTTAAATGCAGCGCATTCTCTTCTTCTTAAGAATGCTAGAATAATGAAGTTGTTTTGCTGCTGATATTCACACAGAGTTCTGAAAAAATTATTTCTTTAATATTTCTCGTGATCTCATGAATAATTTGTTTTTTTGGGGGTTTTTTTCGTCAGATCTCAATAAAAATGTTTAGAATTTTTGTTTATAGTGTTTTTTTTTTTTTATCCAGATCTCCTTTTTTTTTTTTTTGCGATCTCCATAATTTTTTCTTTCGTTTTGTGTCAAGTTACCACAACACTATTATTATCTTGTATTTTTTAACCTCAAAGAGGTTGTTGTTGGTATCCCTTGTTAAGTTGACATTGTATTTTTGAAATGTACCTGCCTACTCACAAACAAACTGTCCTTTTTAAAGTAAAACACATAGGCAAGTATTTGTGAAAAAGAAATAGCCATTTATTGTGGGTCATAACAAAATAAAGAGGAAGGCAACGTTGGAGAAACTGGTGAAATTTGCAAAGCCTTTGTACCCCAGAGCAGGCATCAATTATTTTACAGTCAAAATTGGTGGCCTGAAGAGTCCTTATAATAGTGAGCACAGTCCGATCCAGGCCTACAAGAGGTCAGGAACAGCAGCAGATGACATATCTGTCCCCAGGCTGTGGTCTTATGCCCCGTACACACGGTCGGAAATGTGTGATAGGACCTTGTTGTCGGAAATTCCGATCGTGTGTAGGCTCCATCACACATTTTCCATTGGATTTTCCGCCACACAAAGTTTGAGAGCAGGATATAAAATTTTCTGACAACAAGATCCGTTGTCGGAATTTCCGATCGTGTGTACACAAATCCGACGGACAAAGTGCCACGCATGCTCAGAATAAATAAAGAGATGAAAGCTATTGGCCACTGCCCCGTTTATAGTCCCGACGTACGTGTTTTACGTCACTGCGTTTAGAACGATCGGATTTTCCGACAACTTTGTGTGACCGTGTGTATGCAAGACAAGTTTGAGCCAACATCTGTCGGAAAAAATCCTAGGATTTTGTTGTCGGAATGTCCGAACAAAGTCCGACCTTGTGTACGGGGCATTACAACAGCCTGCGTCTTTGGTCAGACCAAACTGAACCCAGGCCATCACTTTCTTGTCTTCCTTCCACGCTTCCTTCCACGCTTGCTTCCAGGCTGTGGCTCTGGTGTTGTAGTTGTGGCAGTTGGTGGAGGAGGAGGACCATGGTTGAACTCACAAACGTGGCTTTAGCTTGTGAGTTCGCCCCTCAACCCCTTATTTAGGGCTTGTAACATAACTTGCTCACATAGGAGGCATTGGCCCTCCTCCATTTTCTGCATTTTGCAGGCTGCCATGTAGGCATAGTCGTCCTGATTATTGGGGGGTTCTGAGGGCCTCAGTAGCCTTCCGAAATAGGCCACATGCTGCCTCCTCCAGGTTACTCCTCTTCCTGGGACTTTTTTTTGGAAGGCAGAGGGGAGGGACCTGGGATTCGGGCAGGCTACTGGGCCCAGCCACCTCCTGGCTGCCACTTACCCCCGCCACCTCCTGGCTGCCACTTTCCACAGCCTGGCTGAGGCTTTCCTGTGTATGAAAAAGGGACATAGTTTTTTTTTTGGTTCATTAATCACACACAATTTTAAGCTCATGACTGTTGCAATTGAATGTTAATAAATAGAAAAGACTATCATTCTGACCCCAGCATTTTTTATTCTTGTCCCAATCATTTGTGGCCACTAGTGTCTATTGATATGTAAAACACTTTGTAAAATAAGAAATTACTGATCAATAATAACATCTAGTTAACATCATTAATGATTTAACTAGAAATATGTTGAATAATGCTATACCTGGCTCAAGCTGGGCTCCTCCACTTCTTCCTGGCTGGAAAGCCCAGGTTGGATGTCGGAAGCCTCAGCTGAGGTGGAAGGAAGCATTCTAGGAAGACTAGAGAGTGCTGGCCTGGGTTCAGTCTGCCCTGCCAGAAAATGCAGTCTGTCATAGTACCAGAGCCTGGGTACTTAAATGTCATTTGCTGCAGCTCCTGATCTCTGGGAATCCTGAACCTTCTTGTGCTCCCTATTTTAAGTGTTCCTTATGCCACCAATTAAGGCCTTCAAATAGGGGATGTCTGCCGTGGGGATCACCGCCTTTACAAATTCCAGCAATTGATCCAGCACTGCCTTCCTCTTTGTTTTATTGTTATAAAAGGGGTGGTTTACCTGCCACAGACAGGGCAGCTCCCTATACATATCAATGAATATGGGGATAAAATCCTCATCATTGAATAGATCCATTTTCTCTGCAAGACGCAACACAAGACAAACCCTAATGTCAGGCTAAACTGTCCTAATCTTGTCCCAATATAGGCCTCAATCTATAAGCAGTATAGGCCACTGATGAAAATTGTACCTTTGTTCTAACGATTGGCGCTTCCGATACTCCCTCCTCCGCTCACAGATCGTACATACGATGCACTCATGTTATGCTTTATATACACTGCGCATGCGTGGAACTCCGCCCGCCTCTGACCTTCTATCTAGTATATTCCCCGCCCCTTCTCTTTCGGCGCAGTGGGAGAGCACATGGCAGAGAAAGAGTAAGTGCATGCAGAGGAGAGCAGCAACGACGAAAGCCCGGAGCCATGAACGTCCCGATCCCGGAGGAGATTTAAGACCTCAAATATGTCCTTTGTCGAGATGGTGGAGATACCAGGGACCCCCAACCTCCTAAAGAAGGTGAAATACCAACACCACAATCAGAGGATGTGGAGGAAGGAGAGGTTTATGAAGCGGGCGAAATAGTGACCACAACAGGTGAGGGGCAGAGACCACAGCTTCAGGTAATAGATGTATGCCTGCATATTTATAATACATGGTGTGTTCTTCCATTTGTTGATATTTTTTAACATTTTTGAACCTTTTTTGAAGTATATTGAAAGCCAAATTTTGAGGATGCACACATTATGTCAACATGTGCTATCTGCCATCACCGGATATTAATGTACGCGTTTTATGGGTGCAACCCCTTCCTCGCAACTCAAGTAGCTGAGAGGAAGGGGTTGCACCCCCAAAACATGTCCATTGATCCCCCATGATGGAAGCTAGCACATATTGACATTAGGCTTTAGGCATTAGGATCAGGAGGGAAATCCCCATTTTGACTCTCAATTTGTGTGCATCTTCAAAATTTGGCTTTCACAGGGGTGACATCACCCCATCTGAAGAAGGCGATATCAACACAGTTTGGACATACTAATGTCTGATATTGCCTTCAAATTATCAAAGTTGAACTTTGTAAGTTCCTGAGTTGTGTATTGTTTTATGGTTTTAAACATGCCTGTGTAACACTAAAAAGGCTATTTTGTAATGTCAAATGCCAAAATGTTATTTTAAAAATATGTTGGTTTGTTCAAAAACCCTTTTCTAACGCACATGTGAATGTGCACAGAGTAAAAAATTTTCTAATCATTAATGTGTGGCTTCTTCTTTCAATGCTAAATAGCATTTTTTGGTGTTTACAGTGGCAATGGGGGTTTTTTACTAAGGCAAATCCACTTTGCACTACAAGTGCACTTTCAGTGCAGTTTCAAGTGCACTTTTGCAGTGCACTTGTAGTAAAAAGTGGATTTGCCTTTGGTAAATAACTCCCACAGTACTTTAAAATTTGTCACAATCAGGCCATTTTCGTGACTCACAAAAATTAATTAATGGCGGTGAAAATGATGAATATTTTTATCATGAATGCATTACATACATTAACAACAAAAACAAGGGGTGTGTGTAGCAGACACACAACATAATGGTGAGCTGAAGAAGAGATTGTCACCTCATGTATCGAATAAATTATGTTTGCACTGTTAAAGAAAGTGGCCAAAAAGAAAAGCCCATTGGATAATCTAGGAGACAGCTAAAAGAAACACAATCAGTAAATCAAAGGAAATTTTATTTCAGTTTAACTTTAAAATTTATTTTTAAAATGTTTATGAAAGATTTTCTGGCATATCAATGCCCCCCCTACCTGCAAAGTACTCCATATATTTAATATAAATACACACTGTACAAATTGAAGCACTTTTTTACATTCTGCCAATAACCCATCAAGATAATAGAATAACAAAACTTTAAACAGTACCATTTGAAAGTATTCTGGCAGGCCATTTTACTACATGCTTCAGGGAATTCATACAGAAATCTGACCACAAAAGAGGTAGGTATAGTGTGTATGGGTTTGGCAAAGTCAGCAGATAGAGGATTGGCATCGGTTGACTTAGTGGTTGGGAGGGAGGGAGGGTTCAACATGATTTTGGGACCCCCAAAAAAGCCTCTGGCACTCAGCATGAATTTAAGGACACAAATAACATTTGGACACATTTTAGGGGGTGTTTAGGGGGAGGTTAGGGGTTGCTGCGAGGTTAGTGAAGGCAAATAAGCATGAAGGAAAAAAAAGGAGTTTAAAAACTTCAAGCATGCATGAGGACAAAGGGGACATTCACAGCATATTACAATCGTGGTAATTGGGGAATGATGAAAGAAATACAATACATTAGCAAACATTAAATACATATAATGTGATGTTAAAGGAGAAAACTTACCCTAATATAGTGCTTCTGCAGGACCTGAATGATGGCAGAACAGGTCTCTGGAATAATGATCCCCAGAATCTGGGGGGAGATGCCTGTTGAGAACTTGATGTCCTGCAGACTTCTCCCTGCAGCCAAGTACCGCAACGTGGCGACTAGCCTCTGCTCGGGAGTGATGGCTTGCCGCATGCAGGTGTCCTGCTTCGTAATATAAGGGGACAGCAAAGCCAACAAACGGTGAAAAGTGGGGTCCATCATCCGGATATAATTCCAGAAATCATCAGGATTATTCCCACGGATCTCCCACAACAAAGTCATATGAGAGAATTGGTCACGCTGGAGTAATCAGAAACGAGCGGACAAGAACGCACTGAAGATCAAATACGTACTATAATAATATGCACTGAAAAACAAATGCGAACTGACTACACGCACTGGAAACAAGATACGAACCCACAAGCACAAACTGAAGAGCAGTAACGATCTGAAAAGCATGAGGCTGAAAAGAGCGAATCGTCTCTCACCAAACTTCTACTAACACGAGATTAGGAGAAGGAGCCCAAAGGGTGGCGCACTGGCTATTGAACTTTCCTTTTATAGTGGCGTCGTACGTGTTGTACGTCACCACGTTCTTGACGTTTGGAATTTCCCACAAGATTTGTGTGACCGTGTGTATGCAAGACAAGTTTGAGACAAAATCCATTGGAAAAAAAACATGGATTTTGTTGTTGGAATGTGCGATCGTGTGTATGCGGCATTACTCTTAAAACTACATGTAATGTCATTTATCAATCTTCAGACCTTGAAACTAACCATTTCTATGGTGCTGGTAATTCTATGCTTGATACATGTAGTATTTAGGTTAGGTTCACATCTATGTGGGTGGTGCTGCTGCGGGACCCGCACAAATAACAGCAACTGCAACCACCCACACAGAGAAATGCGGGACTCATAGGCAGGTGCCAATAATCCTAATGGCACGTCGCCAGCACTGGAAATGGCACCTGTACTGGGAACCTCAGTTCCCGTGCAGGCTGTGATTTAAAAAAAAGTGCAGGGACCTATTTCCTGCGTGTCACTGGGCACAGCACCCCATTCAAATGAATGGGCTCTAGTGCCCGCGCAAACAGCAGACCGCACACAAGTGTGAAACTAGCCTAAGGCCTAACCTCAGATGCATTTTCTTTAAATAAAGAAAGTAAAAAAAGTTTACTTGTTGAGTAATGTTAAAAAAATTAGAATTGTTTTAATACAAATGATGGATTCCCACAGAGAAAATACACTGAGAAAATGATGTTCATGAATTGTGTGAAGATACCGCTTCCAGGAACCAGAAGGTTTAAGAAATGTTTTCCTCCTTAATAAATCTGTTGAATTGTAGACTAAAGATTCCCACATTAAAACTTTATTCCATTCTATAAAAAATATTAACAGTTTGCTCCAGCATATACAGAAGTTTGAATATTTTAAGAGACTTTTTTTGCACAGCATCCCTTTTCAATCGCTCTGTATAGAAATGTCTCCTGATCAATGTGAAAATACGTTTACTGGAACTTGCATAAGAAACCCAATACTATGAGCCTCAAGGGAAGATTAGGAATTTGTTTCTTGTTGGCAGTGTGCCACCATCGTAAACGTACAATGTTCCAAGCAAATGTATGGGAGAACGGAAGTGGAAGCCCATTATTAAATAAGTTTTGTTTGGATAAACGTTCCTCGCTGAATAGGGAAATAACATTTTATTGGTTTTCAATGGTAGAGTTTTGGATAAATGTATTTGGTTCAGAGGACTATGCTAGAAAAAAAATAGAGGGTTCAAAATTCCAATGTTTATACTGTACTTGTTTATCTGAATGATCTTGCAGATCAAATTGCTTTTGGGTTCAATTACTTGAGATATTAATTGCCCTAAAGGTTAAAAGAGGTTAAGGTTAAAACTGCCCCAAATAGTTAAAGATATATTCCATTCTATTGCGAAAATAAAGCCTTCTGTTATGCAATTGAATGTTGCCATAGTGCACCTGACTGCTCATTGCTGATAGCTTGTTTTTTTAAGAACCACAACTCCTCAACAAGTCCTCAACAAAAAAAATAGTGGGTTGGAGTATTCCTGATCTTCCGTCCACTATCCTATTGGTCCACTTTTACTACTGTCTGCTCTTTCTTCTTACTCTTCCTGGCACTTGTCAAAACTCTGCTTGCCCCCCTTCACTACCTCTGCAACCAGTCTGAAGGTCAGACTGAAGCCATGCTGTTAAGAAAACCAAGTCTATAGAATGATTGAGTTTAAAAAGCTAGCCAGTAGTGTAAAAACCAAAGCTAAACTCATCTCTCTAAAAGAGTGGTCTTCAAGTTGCAGCCCGGGGGGGGGGTTGTGGCGCTTTGCTTGCTTTTATCTGGCACTATATTCACTGACACCAACAATGCGAAACAATGACATCAATGATGGGGCACAATTTCTCTCAATTAAACCAATGATGGGGCACAATTCCTCTCAATGACACCAACAATGGGGCACATTGGCATCAACAATGAGGCACAATTCCTCCTAATGACACTAATGATGGGGTACAATTTCTACCAATGACTCCAATGATGGGACACAATTCCTCCCATGACACCAAAGATAAGGCATTGTTTACTCCCTCTGATGCTGGGATATTTTCTACTCTCAATGTTTCTACTTACAACAGTCCTGCAAACCCCCCCCCCCCCCCCCCCAAAGTCTGAAAGACGGTAAACCTGCCCTTTGTTAAGAAAGCTTGGAGACCCCTGCTCTAGAATAACAATCATAGATTAAAAAAACACACATGTAGGATGCCCATGACAAGACTGACAGTGATGCCCATAGAGGTTCTTACAGTCTTCAGAAGCAAAGTTCCATAACAAGGATAAAGAAGTCTTTCTGTCACCACATGTAGGGGCTAGGTCCATGAAGTGCTATCAATGGAGTTGTTCTGACCCACACATTTAAATGTAAATGTTTCATCACCATAAATTACAAGGACAACATCATTTATAACAATGGTATTAAAGTTCCCAGTCATGGAGGCATAGATCTAATGGCCTGAAGAAATGTATATTGAATGATGGGGTTCCACACATGTATGCTTAGCACAATCAAGTGCACATGTTTAGCTAAAAGGAGGAAAAGCACGTAGGTAGCTACCATTATCTCTTATCTGGGACAAAGGGACACAGTAGTAATCAGACATGGTCATCTACTCTTTTTTACCCACTGTAATTTGCCATCAGATGCTCCTCCACAACACCAACCTTGCTGCTACTCTTTGCATTGTAAGATCATGAATCCACCACTTAAAGTATTCAGTACCTCGTGAGGATACCTTTGCTGGACTTATGGCCAACTGGAAGCATCTGTATCATCAGGGAGCAAGGTGGACACTTGAAGAAGGAACATCCCAAGCTGCAACCAAGAAAAAATGTCTCCTACCCAGAAGAAAAATGAATCAGGGCCCAATCTGTCACATGATCCTGATTTTAGGTAGGTCATTTACTTTTTAAAATGTAAACCTAATTGTATTTTCAAATGTAAATGAATGGGGAGGGGGGTTAAAGCATAGGGGGGGGGGGGGGCAGGAGTGCAAGAATGAGCTTTCGTTGAAAGAATGACTGAAGTTTAATTCAGTCTTCCTTCCCCTTTTTTAATGGTCATTACATGAGAATTAGCTCTTGCTTTCTACTGACTACAATGCATAATGATACAAACCAGACCTCCAATATGTTGTGTTTTTCAAACAGGGTAAAAAACATGATATTAATATTCATACTTACAGACATTGTGCTGCAGTTTTCTTCCTGTGCTTAGAAAGAAAAAACATTAAAATCAGTTGAAAGACTGAATCAAGCACTGTGCAGACATTTTTGGCATAGTAAAATTGGCACGGTAGTTGCGGCACCAACTCATGTATCACACCCAAAAAAACTAATTTATCACACCCAAAAAACTAACCCATACAAGTCAAAACATATATTCTTCACATCTAAAAATCTTATACTAAATAATTAAGCTATAATTAACATCCACATAACCTTTAACCCTAAACCTCATATTAACTCTTAAAGACCAACTCCAGGAAAAATTAAATAATCCACCCTTGGCATGGGGTCCCTCCATACTGCAAGGGTTAAATACTCGTTTAGACTAGGGGCAGAGTAAGCAGTAAATACTTAACTTTAGAGAATAAGGATATTTAACCTTGACCTAAATCCTTAAATGTAATCCTTAAAGTGTTTGTAAAGAATTTTTTTTTTCATTTGAAAATAACATGTCATACTTACCTGCTCTGTGCAGTGGTTTTGCAGAGAGCAGCTGAGGTCCTACTCTTCTCATGTCCCCCACCGATGCTTAGGCCCTCTCCTCCCTGTTGAGTGCCCCCATAACAAGCGACTTGCTTGCTATGCTCGCTCCTGAGAAAAGCAAGATAGAGCAAGACAGAGTTTGCGGGCCCCGGTAGTAATGGCCTTATTAACACTTTTCCCTCCTTCCCAAAAGGAGTGTAGTACTACTTATTAAACTTCTTAACAGGCTTACCAAAAGCCGGGCTTACCAAAAGCCACTTATAAGTCATGGTCCGTCTCCCTTCTTAATTAAAATTAAGAGACTAAGGTTTTATCAGAGCTGAGGCAAGAAAGCAATTCGTCAAGATGAGACAAAAAGGTACCTTACCACAGGTGATCACCTTATCTCAGCAAGTGCCTCTATTTGAAGGGTTTTTGAAGGTACGCCAGGTACATGACAGACCAGCCAGTGGTTAATACTGCAGACTGCCACAAACCCCCGCTACAGGGAGACACTTTCAAATGAACAAAAGATACACAAAGTGAGTTCAAAGAAAATGCCTACTTTATTGGGCGTGTACATGGCTTATATTTGGTTCAGCGTTACCAATCAATAGGGGAGGGGGGAGTGGTTAGTAAAAGGATACAGTAATATCATTAATATCATGAAAATAATTAAACAAGTCAGCGATATATGGTTTATACAAGTCAGTGACCCTCTAAGATACGTCATCATGAGTTAACACGGGTCAACAGGCCATCTGGTTATGAATCATAAGTCATGCATCTTTTGTTTCAGACAAACAAACCCACAATGATATATATATATATATATATATATATATATATATATATATATATATATATATATATATATCATTGTGGGTTTGTTTGTCATATCATGCACCGTACTGTATACGCTGTGTTCTGTAAAACAGGTAACTCGTGTAAATCTCCAATTACTGCTGCGGGGAGAGTCACCGAAAGTGACATGGTTGGAGATTTTGATGAAAAGGCTCTTTTGACAGATCAGCTCTCTGTATCCATAAGACACAGAGAGTGTGACTAAGCCCCTCCCCCTGCTCCTGCCTCACTGGGTGTGATTGAGCCAATGGCTCCTGCTGCTGCATCTCAGCATCTCAGCACCCTCCAATGAGAAGGGAGAGACCCGGGAGATCCTCAGTTCTCGTACACATTGCTGGATCTAGATTGAGCTTAGGTAAGTATTAGGGGGGTGCTGCACACTGAAGGTAATTTACCTTGATGCATAGAATGTATAAAGATAAAAAACCTTCAGCATTTACAACCACTTTAAGCTCAAGCTAACCCCTAACCTTAATCTTTAAATCTAAAACAGCTAAATATGCAGTTGATAGAAATCTAGCCCCCAAAGCACTCATATTTCAGCTAAATCAGTATGAGACTTACAGACTTATAGATAGCAAAGTCAGCCTGGTGACCCAAATTTTCTCTGCTAGTTAGGAATTGTAGGTGGCCACAACCTACCCCTGCCTGTGACTGAATAGTAAAGAAACAGCATCACTTCTCCCTTCCCCTCACCACTATAGCCATGTTCCTAGACAGCACATAAGCTTACAGCATACCAATTCCACTGTACAGCTGCAGGTTACTGGTTTCAGCTTAAAGGCACTTTTTGCCTGTACTGAGGTTTATGGATGAAGTCTGAGTATGCAAATCAGTAGGGGTGCTCTGAGTTCCCTACCCCCCTACCCTTCTATGTGGTGATTGTGAGGAACAAAAGTATTTTAAAAAACCCTTAACGTGACTGGCTCACAATTGTCACCCCCCCCCCCCACCTTTCAGCCAGTGAGTGGGACAGTGCCAGCCCTCATTGTCTCTGGGAGTACCACCATGCCTCCAGGGGTCAGGGGGGCGCTTTACATAAAAGAAACACAGACCTTAAAAATTGTGGCATACTTTAACAACATAGGTCAATGTGTAGAAAAGACACCTTCCATTTGTGGTTAGTGGAAAATTGTCAGTGTAGGCTTGAGATCAGTTGGCCATTGACTACTGCTCATTGGACCCCTAGTGACCTTAAGATTAACCATTGAGTTCCACAGAACCCTGGGGGAAAAAAGTCACTTTAAGCAAAGCAAAGCTCATTTACCCAATTTGATATTTATGGACTACATAAAAGTGACCTCTTTATTTGGGGCCCTTCTCTTACTTCAAAATATATGCCAACCTTATTTTTTGGTAGCTAGGGGACCACACATTGAGTTTTGTGTTAAGGAAAGATGAAGAGTAATGTGTATACAAGGTGTAACATGTACTGTTTCATTCTGTACCCCTCCTGTTGGCTGACATTTTAAGAGGGAACACCACATAGAAGTTGAAGAACTGTAGAGTTTGAAGGCATGAGTAAATCTTTTTTCCTTGGAAATGCAAAAGGATGGACAGGATTAGTGTTTTTGTTATTCTGATAAAATGCCATGACTTTCAAGAATTATATATACATTGTATATATGCCACAGAGCCTCTGCTAAAAAAATTGCTGGATTTGCAGTTTAATAAAAGCTTAGAAAAATCAGTAATAAGATTCAGGCCTGCGAGCGTGGGCATTTAATAATGACTCAAGCCATTACTGAATACTAAATTCACTTAGGAAATATGCCAAGGCTTTGCAAGCTTATTTGCCAAGTGCTGACTGACAGATCATTTTGTCATTAGAAAAAGCATTAAGCCTATCAGATGATGCGTTTGCATACTAAAATATGGGACTTATGAGAATGCCTTCCTTGCGCTGAGATGCCAGTACTTGCAGAGCTTTAGGCCGTTTTAATGCTTTACGCATTTTAATTAAAATTGGCTGTGGGGGGGCTTCTAGCAGGGCTGTTCCCTCCCTTTGTGAAGTTAGGTTAGATGTTCTCTAGGAGTGGCCTGATTGAAGGTTCTTACCCTGCTCCATTATTCTTAGTCTGTCTCTTGCTAGTATGGACACTGCAGGAAAAGAGCGGAGCAGGGATCGGGATGTCCTTCCTCCTAGACAGTGTATTTATTAGAGAACACTGTCATAGACACACAGGAATAGAAAGGCCTGCACAAATGACATTGTTTAGGCATTGGTCAGTGCAATAGAAGGCTAATTATCAGGCATCACACATCTACATCTATAACCTGTACTGCATCCCATTTACAGTGATTATAAACCTCTGACATGAAATATGAACAAAACAAATCTATAATGTGTACTTGTGTCAAGCCAGACCACTAAGTATCATTTCTGTCTGCTGCCTCATTCTTCTGCTATCTGTGTGGGTCACTTCTGACAAGTTTTCCTGACATCAAGAGGTAAAAAAAAGTGACGAGGGGGGAGCTGTAGCACACAGCCTGTGAGTGACAGCCTCAAATCTGTTCCTGTGTGCTGTGTAAAGTGGGGTGTGTCCCTACCTTCCAGTCAGCTTTCAGCTTTCCTCGCTGAGTGTAAGTTCAGCTCCCCGCTCCCTGCTTTCTGAAATTGTGTAAATTCTGTACCATGAATGGGGGGGGGGGCCTAGGATTATTAAAACGAGGGGCTGCTGGAGTATGTGCAGACCTAAGAGTATGGGTTTTGGGTCAGCTGAGTTAGTTGAGCCACATTGTAACATCTCTGAAGTTGTGAGAATCCAGACCACCTGATGATCTTGTAGCATACAAGGTTTTACGTGCCATGCCACAGCCCTTCAAGCCAGAGATACATTTGAGATAAGGGATCAAAGTATTTTAAGATGGGGAGAGGGAAATAGAATTGGAAGAGAACTAAAGTAGTAGACAGAGGGCAACCCTGCCTAGTTCCTGTCTGTATGTGCATCAGGTCTGATTTTTAACCATCAACAGCAATGTGGATGGTAGGGTGGGAGTACAAGGCTTGTAGAAGGGTAAGAAATTTAGGAGTCAGGACCAAAGTTCAATTTCTTTTTTTTTTTAATTCCTTATTTTTCAAAGATATATAGGAACAAAAACAAGTCAAACTGACATCGAGTGGGACAGTTCACACCATAGAAATGTAGTCTGGATGCGTTCCAGATGCTTTTCTGCATGCACGTTTTTGATGCGTTCCAGTGCATTTTTGGTGTGTTTTTTATGCAGTCTAGTGCATTTTACCCCCTCTTTTTTTTACTTTAAATAAGGACATGTGTGTTCCAGTGCTTTTTTTGGTGCGCTTGGGTGCGTTCCAGTGCGTTTTTATGTGTTTTACAGCGTTCCAGTGCAGTCTAGTGCAGGAAAAATGCAGCATGTTCTACTTTTTTTTCTGGAACTGGAACACACTGGAACAGAAAGCACTGGTGTGAACTATGACATTAAAAGCCATATAACCTACTTTCCATGCATTTTTGATACAGAAAAAAACACACTGGACTGCACTGGATGTGGTGTGAACTGGCCCTTAATACAAGTTTCGGTTAATGGGTACTTTACATACTTAATTATTGTAGATAAGAGATCAAATTGATTTAAGATGGGGAGCGGGAATTGCAATTGGAAGAGAATGAAAGTAGTAAAACATTTTTGGAAGTATTGTCATTTTTATAGCAGCAATTGTGCCCACCCAAGAAAGAAAATACGGAGACCACTTTCTCAAATCCCTTTCCAAGGAGCTATAGCGGGGGTTATAATTGGCCTGAAACAACATAGATACGTCCAAGGTAGGTTTAATGCCCAGATATGAAAGAGTACTTTACATGTACACCATTTGAAGGGAAAAGATGAAAAATTCAATTTCTGAACAGTGTGGAAAAGAAAGGGCCAAAACAGGGATTCAAAGGCTTTATGAAGGTCCAAAGACAACAGTATACCCCATCTGTCCCCACTTCCATCCCAGTTGGAACAGAGAAGTATGATAAGGTTGATTGCTCTTCTAATTTCATCCACCGCCTGACGCCCAGGGACAAACGCAACCTGAACCACGTGTATGTAATGTTCTCAGAATCGTTACTCCTACTTTTAATTGGTAATAACTGGATTTGCAACAGCATCTGGGGCACACAAAGTAGATTTATATGCTTTGTGGCTGGAATATAATAAATGTTCACATTTTTGTGTACAGGGTTCAGCCTTGAAGGCAAAACCCATGCTACTAATAATGAGTCTTGTTTCCAAGAACACTGTGCATGCATCAGATAACATGGTCAGTTCAGTCAAGGGGATGCCAGCCAATGTTGGAACTGACTTTGAAACCTTCACTCATTTCCAGCTGGAATGTGTTTTAACTTCAGAGAAATACATACCTCAATTTGTCCCCGTGTGCATACCCACACTTACATATTACATTTTTTAACAAATCTGTTCAGTAATATATATTACTTTCCAAAGACAGCAATTATATCTATATAAATAATGATATAGAGAGTCATATGGTACTTTGTTTTGGTTAATAAAAAAAGAAGAAGAAGGAAACTTGAGACATAAACATTACAGAGCATATGGCAAAAATTAGAGGGTGAAAAAAGACCACAAGAGAAAAAAGAGAAAAAAAAAAAAACATCACAAATGCCAAAGGAGAAAATGGAGAGGACGAATACTGTGCGGTTAGAAAAATGAATAATAACATTCTGAGTCAAACTATTGAAGAGAAACCTTAGACACATCTGAATCCTTTACCACTGAACTTTGTTCGGCCAAACAGTCCAGATCATCATACCAAACATTTGGGCTCTCGCTAACGTTTAAACTGCTTTTTATTATTTTTGCAAAAATGTAGCCTAAAAAAAAAAAATCTTTCATGCCACGCACATTCTTCAGCATTTCAAAATAAACAGCGCACTAGTAATACATTGCAGGGATTGTTTTTGGAAAGAGATCTTGTTGAGGCTGATGCCAAACAATGGGGTGCTTAGAAAAATCAAAAAAAGATATTTTTCTCATGTGAACTGATGGGGGTGGATTGGCTCAGAGTTGCCAGTCCAAATTACCCCAGCATCTGTTCTGTGAGCTTAGAACCGTTCAGTAACTTTATAAATGTGCATGAAAAAACACCTGATATGTCACAAGATATAGCAAGAACATATTTCAATATTAAAGCTAAACCAACCTGTTAACCTTTCTATGAGGAAGTGAGCTGCCACCTGGACAAAGGAAGGCCTGTGGCTGTGGTATATCTGGATTTTGCAAAAGCATTTGATACAGTGCCCCACAAACGCTTAATCTACAAACTGAGGTCTGTAGGCATGGACCATAGGGTTTGTTCTTGGATAGAAAACTGGCTACAGGGGCGCGTCTAAAGGGTGGTGATAAATAACGTATACTCAGAATGGTCTAGAGTGGTAAGTGGGGTACCCCAAGGATCTGTCTTAGGACCAATTCTGTTTAATTTATTTATAAATGATATAGAGGATGGGATAAATAACTCAATCTCAGTATTTGCTGATGACACAAAAATGAGTGGGACAATAACATCACAGCAGGATATAGAAACCTTACAAGAGGACCTAAATAAATAAATTAATGGAGTGGGCAACTAGATGGCACATGAGGTGTAACACTGAAAAAATGTAAAGTAATGCACTTGGGGGTTAAAAATATAAAAGCAAGCTACTCACTAGAGGGAGAAGCCCTGGGGGATTCCAGGATGGAGAAGGATCTGGGCGTCCTAGTAGACAACAGACTGAGCAAAAGCATGCAATGTCAAGCTGCAGCAAGCAAAGCCAGCAGAATATTAGCATGCATTAAAAAAGGGATATACTCCAGAGATAAAAAGATAATCCCACCACCTTATAAAACTCTAGTTTGGCCACATCTGGAGTACTCCATCCAGTTCTGGTCACCAGTCCTCAGAAAGGATGTGCCTGAACTGGAGAGAGTTCAGACAAGGGCCACAAAATTAATAAGCGGACTGTAAGACCTTAATTACGACTAACAACTACAAGTGCTAAATCTATTCTCCCTGGAGAAGAGACGCCTGAGAGGAGATATAATAGCAATATACAAATTTATATATACATTTATAAACGGCATGGTAGACAAGTGGTTAAATCAAACTCGCAGCTATGAACCTATTATCAACTTTATGAGCCAGCGACTAGCTTTCCACTAAAAGTAATCAGACAGGTCTCTTTATGGGGCTCTCAAAGGGTGCCTTTACCTCCTGCCTTCCTGGCGGGGCCTGTGGTTGTTCCCGGGCTCTCCCATTCCACTGGGGAGCCCAGGAAAACAGAAAATTGTTTCCCCGGTGAAAGCAGTTCCCTATCCCTCCTAGGACTAATGACCCAGGAAGCGACCTGTATACCGTCACTCCTGGGTCACAGCTGTTATTCTTGTACTAGTGTAGCTAAGGATGCCACTATTCAAACAGGATCTGTGTTTAAATAGCTTCATTGGGGGGCAGGAGAGACATTGGGAGTCTATTAGACCTCCAATGTCTCTATAAAGAGGACTTGTCCCCTGCTCATGTGATCTTTATAGTTAAAAAAAAAAAAAAAAAAAAAAGTGTACAAAGAAGAATTATGTAAAATAAATAAAAATATTTTTTTACAGAATTAAAGCACCCTTGCATACCCCCATATAAAGTACAGTGTAGAGCAAGCATCTAAGCATCAACTGCACCACACATGTGAGGTATCGTCTCGAACATCTGAGTGAGAGCAATAACTCTAGAGCATTCACAGTTAACTCTAAACTGATGACCTGTAAAGACTTTTAAAGTGTTGCATATGAAAAATGTAGGGTACCGTCGTTTTTGGGGATTCCACGGGCCTGCACAATTTTCACATTTGATATGTTTGGTGTCTATTTACTCAACGTAACCCAATCTTTTATATTTTACCCTAAAAAATGGGTATAATTATGTGCTTGCTTGCACTAGAATTCATTGTAGTGTATTTTTTCTTGAAAGTATGCGTTTGTCAAAGAACTGCACAAATATTATGCAACATAACAAATTGCGACTACCACCATTTTATTCTTCGGGGTCTCTGCTTTCAGAAAATATATACTTATTGGGGGGGTTTACAGTAATTTCTAGCAAAAAATGCTGATTTTAACATGTGTGCAAAAAAATTAAAAAATTGCTCTGGTAAGCAAGTCGTTAATAAGTGTGGCTCATCCCTACCCCTTCATCAACATGCTAATACCGTTTTTAAAAGTAAGCCTTTCCTTACATACTTAATTTTAGGCCCAGTCAGTCTTTTTAAGTCTTCCTGGTTATGTGATGCTAGGTGCCATTCAACCTGGAAGACTGAGGACATCTTCTAGCGAAGAAGATGTACTGCAGAGGACAGTTTCGGATTGAAGGTGAGTATTGCAGCCAGCACTGTTTTTTTAACTCCTTAGGGTAACATACAAAAATAGCCCAGAGTTGGGCTTTAGAGCAGAACCAAAGCCAGGCATACTTATGTACTTCATGCTCCAACAGTCTAAGGCTCCTCAGCAGCACTGACATCTTCTCCCCAGCTTCTTGTGTGTAATGGGCTTCGGCCATCTTGATTGGCCAGTGCAGAATGATTTCACTCACCCACATTCAAGGGAATCATTTATCCTAGCATGCTCGTACAGTGCCAGAAATTTAAATGGAGTTGCGCATGTACAGCTCCATTCTGCAAAGGATTGCAAACAGGCAGATAAGCCTAATTTATTGCAGAAGAACCTGCCTGCCTATTCGTAATGTATTTATTTGTTCCTGCTTTAATCGGAATTTCTTTTGGGCACCAGGCATCCCGCAATTCTATTTGCACGATTTTACCACAATTTGTCGAGCGACAATCGTGTCAAAATCGCGTGCGATTGGGTGCCATTGAAAGTAACAGGATCCCAAGTATGTCTGGGACACGCAATTTCATTTATTAAGGGAAAAAAGCTGTTCAAACCTGCCTGGCGAAAAAGTAATTGCGCCCTTCCATGCTGAATCATGAATGAACTGTGATTAACCACATTTTTTTGAAAAAATGAGTTAAATTTCACTTGCCACACCCAGGCCTGATTACTGCCAGACCTGTTGAATCAAGAAATCACATAAATGGAAGCTGTCTGACAAAGTGAAGCATGCTAACAGATCACAAGAAGCCACACATCATTTCACAATCTAAAAAAATTCAAGAACAGATTAGAAACAAAGTAATGTACATGTATCGGTCTAGGAAGGGTTTCAAAGCCATTTCTAAGGCTTTGGAACTCCAGTGAACCATGGGGAGAGCCATTATTCACAAATGGCGGTAACTTGGAACAGTGGCGAACCTTCCCAGGAGAGGCCAGCTTACAAAAATTACTCCAAGAGCATGACCACAACTCATCCAGGAGGTCATAAAAGAACCCAGAACAACATCTAAATAACTGCAGGCCTCACTTACCTCAGGTAAGATCAGTGTTCATGATTCAACAATAAGAAAGAGACTGGGCAAAAATGGCATCCATGGGAAAGTACCAAGGCAAAAGCCACTGCTGACCAAAAAGAAAACATAAAGGCTTATCTCACTTTTACCAAAAAACATCTTGATTATCCCCAAGACTTTTAGGCTAATATTCTGTGGACTGATGAGACAAAAATATTACTTTTTGGAAGGTGTGCTTCCCGTTACATCTGGCATAAAACTAATACAGCATTTATTAAAAAGAGCATCATACCAACAGTCAGACATAGCCTGATGGTTTGGGGCTGCTTTGCAGCTTCAGGACCTGGACGACTTACCATAATTGATAGAACCGTGAATTCTGAGCTCTACCAGAAAATCCTAAAGGAGAATATCCGGCCATCAGTTTGTGACCTCAAGCTCAAGTGCACTTGGGTTATGCAGCAGCACAATGATCCTAAACACAACAGCAAGTCCACCTCCAAATGGTTCAAACAAAGCAAAATGTAGGTTTTGGAGTGGCCTAGTCAAAGCCCGAACTTAAATCCAATTGAGATGCTGTATCATGACCTTACGCAGGCCGTTTATGCTGGAACACCCTCCAATGTGGCTGAATTAAAACAATTCTCCAAAGAACAGTGCGTCAAAATTGCTCCACAGCAATGTGAAAGACTCATTGCCAGTTATTGCAAACGCTGCATTGCAGTTGTTGTTGCCAAGGGTGGCACAACCCGTTATTAGGTTTAGGGGGCAATTACTTTTTCACATAAAGCCAGGCAGGTTTGGACAGCTTTTTTTGCCTTAAATGAAATTATAATTTAAAAACTGCATTTTGTATTAACTCAGGTTATCTTTAAAATAAAATAATAAATATTTGTAATAATAAAATTTGTTTGATGATCTGAATCATTTAATTGTGACAAATATGCAAAAAAAAAAAAAAAAAAAAAAAAACAGAAAGGGGGCAAGTACTTTTTCACAGCATTGTATGTTTCTCTGATTTAAACTCAGTTGAAAGTTAAATTGGCCTTTAAGGCATTCAGAGTCACCTACCTGTATCGGACAACCCTAAGCACAAGGCTGTCTGGTACATATAAGTATTTTTATAATCTGTGAAAGGATAGCTATACTTGTAACAGATATGCGACCTTGTTTATTGGGGTTGTCTGGTCTAGTTTTCCTTTAGATATATATGTGGTTAATGTTGTAGTTCAATCCAACAATTCTCTCACCTGAAGACTGCAATACTATCCTGCTCTTGTGGTTACCCGCAGACATGGGGTTCTGTATACAGCGATTCCACTGACATTACGTGCATGGTGGAGGAGACTGTATACTGTCCAGGTGGTTAGTGAGAAAGCTCAGCTGCCAGAGTCACATATTTTGGATTCCACATGTATGTACAGAATGGATTTTAACCCAGTTTCCCAGCATTAAAATACAATGGGCCAGCTTGAAGTCTGCCATAAAACGTCTAACTTAATCAGTTAGCATGGAGTAGACCATATTTTCTGATAAAACAGCTTCACAATGTCATAATTAAAGCTGAATGCCAGTCAAACCACTAAATATGTAGAAAAATAAACATACAGTGCATCCGGAAAGTATTCACAGCGCTTCACTTTTTCCACATTTTCCACATTTTGTTATGCACACATTAGTCCCTCATTTTGGTCTGATCTATACAGTTGTATATAAAATGCACTTTTTTTTCTTTCAGAAAGTGTTTCCCAGTGCTAAACTTTTCATTCCAGTTTCAAAATTGCTGCATTGGTAAATTCAAAAGCCAGTATAAAGAAATAGTAGTGGTAAAAAAAAGCACTTGTGGGTTTAACTAATCATTTTTTTTTCATAATTCTCCTTTAAGGGGGCATGGCAGGGTGTGTGTCCTATGCCTACATACCTTTACTAATGGGCTCATTCCCATCTCAAAAAGTTGGGAGTTATGAAAGTATCAACCAGAGGCTAATTTAATTTAAAATACAAGGGCTATACTGAAAGTAGTGCAAAAGTCAGTATACAGTAATTTTAATTAACTTACATATGTCATTCAAATTTTACATGTTGGTAGAGAAACTATTCCTCTATAACAGTGGTTCTCAACCTCAGTCCTCAAGTACCCCCAATGGGCCATGTTTTGGGAACTTCCCTTAGATAAAATAGCTCTTATCAATACCATGCCATTGACATTGATTTAAAGAAGCTGTGCAAAGTAAAGGAAAACATGGCCCGTTAGGGGCACTTGAGGACTGAGGTTGAGAACCACTGCTCTATAATAACTCTTCTTCTTTTTTAATACAGGTAGATAATAGATTCCAAGCAGAAGCAATGTGCCATCATTGAGTTCTTGAGGAAATAGTATGGCAGGCTGTCCGACATCCACAAAAGGCTACAGAATATTTACGGGATGACACCATTGACAAGAGCAATGTCTTATCATTGGTAACTCTTACCAATGAGTCTTCACTGTAAACATTTTTTAGCCTTCTGTGGATGTCGGACAGCCTGCACTCCACTTTCTTTAAGAACTCAGTGACGGCACTTTGCTTCTGTTTGGAATCAATTATTTACCTGCAATGAAAAAGAAGAAGAGGAATTACTATAAAGGAAAAATTAGGCTAGATTCACACTAGTGCAGATCTGGAACGCATGCCTAATTGCGCACAAAAACGCGATGTTCTAAAGCAGATGTGCGGGGGGGGGGGGGGATTCATTCTTAATGGCCCACCATCCATCGGCAAACGAATGGTGCCCCAAAACCATGTCCCTAACATAATGACGTGCACACCTCTCAGTGTCCCAGATAGCAAGGATAACTTGCCACAAATTTGTGGCAGTGTTAAATTGTAAGTTTTGTTAACTTGCTGGACATTTTCACACCCAAGTTGTATACTTGCAGAGCACGTTGACACTTTTCCAATTTGTAGTAAATTTGCATGTCAAGTCTCTAGCAGAGAGCAAAGTTGCAGTGGTGAGTCTACAGCAAGGGCCCTGCAAGTCTACAGCATGAAAATTCAATCACAGTGACCCCCTGTGGTGGGATGACTATTGTTGAACTGAACCAGAACTTGCAGCAGACTTGCAGAATGTTTGCAAAGAAAGTTGATCTGAAGTCATGCAATGCAGACTTGCTGCAATTGTGCAACAATCTTGAGAAGCTTGGTAAGTCTAGCAATAGCTTAGCAAGTCATTTTCAAACTTGAAGCTTAATTGCTTGCGATCTGAGGTAGTACTGTGAACCCAGGCTACATGATGCAGACAGGTTCATTCTAAGCTCACACTTCTCACTTTGCTGTCTGGGGTGCACAGTCAGCAGTAGCCCTGCTATCAACATCAATGCAAAGGATTACCAGCTTGCCATCACTTAGGAAGCCCTGTGTACCCTTGAAATGGGATAATGTAGAAAAACATGTATTTTTCAATGATATTTCAGAATAAAACAAAACAATTAGTTTGGTTACCTATTCATGATTGAATGGAATCTCCCAATTATTTTTATATTTTTTCATTATTAAATGGCTATAAAAAAATACTTACTCTACCCACCCTTTGTTACTTTCGCTCACTTGCTGCCCCATCCTGCACCACAGGTTTCTTCATAAGCATCATCCAACCCACTTTCTGTGAGCCCAGGCTGTCAGAGACACGCAGCCTGAATACAAGGGGTATCCAATGCTCCAGTTATAGTAACACAGCTTTAATGCTGTTGAAAATTCTATTTGATTAACATTTCGTCTACTTTAAATTTGGTCAGAAATTTTGAAAAGGAAAAGTCCACATATTTTAGAATCTTTGGAAAACCATGCAACTTTTTTCTCTTTCACCCAAACAAATATGCTGTAAAATGTTCAATAAAAGAGTTGATTTTCTTGTAGTCTTGTAGACAATACCTGAGAACTTTTGAAAATCTATGGGCCTGAGAATGGAATTGGGACAGAGGGTTGAGTGGGGGGTGTGTAGGCAATCAGATGGTAAAAACGTATCACTTAGGGGTGTGAGCATTGTGTTATGCCTCGTTCACACGGTCGGATTTTCCAACAGACAATGTGTGATAGGACCTTGTTGTCGGAAATTCCGACCGTGTGTAGGCTCCATCACACATTTTCCATCGGATTTCCCGACACACAAAGTTTGAGAGCAGGCTATAAAATTTTCCGACAACAAAATCCGTTGTCGGAATTTCCGATCGTGTGTACACAAATCCGACGGACAAAGTGCCACGCATGCTCAGAATAAATAAAGAGATGAAAGCTATTGGCTACTGCCCCGTTTATAGTCCCGACGTACGTGTTTTAGGTCACCACATTCAGAATGATCGGATTTTCCGACAACTTTGTGTGACCGTGTGTATGCAAGACAAGTTTGAGCCAACATCCTTCGGAAAAAATCCTAGGATTTTGTTGTCGGAATGTCCGACCGTGTGTACGGGGCATTAAAGCTACGTAAATATGCTTTTTATAATAACACTTAAAATGTATGTAAAGGCATGTTTTTTTTTTTGTGTTTTTTTTTTTTCAATCTTGGCTAGCGTAGGAAAGGTTAAGCATTTTTTTTAGGTTTTTATTGCTGTCTGTGTTTGCACTGGTGAGATTCACCCCTCAATTTGACTACTGTCATTGACACAGAATGTGAAGGGAAATTCAAGGATTTTGAGTTGTCATCAACAAAAAAAAAAAGAGAGGAGGGGAAATTCTCAGATGAGGATGGCTGATCCTGTGACAACTAAGATGGGAATTCTTTTCACTTTGGAGAGATTTCTTCTTATTTTCTATTGCCTATCCAGGATAGGAAGTGAAATCTCCCCAACAGGCCAATAAAGTCAAGATTTCACCTGATAGGGATGTTATTGCTACTCTGCTGTATCTATCTACACACCCCCCCCCACCCCCCACCCCCCCGCGCAAAAAAAAAAAAAAAATTTAGCTTTTCTCAACCTTTTCAACACAAATGAACCCTTCAAATAAATTTCCAGTCTCAAGGAACCCCCCAGTAAAAATTACAATATCTACAACTCATGATACCTTAGTGTGATGGTCAATGGGAGGAATGCTCCTTACAGATAACTAAAAAAAATCAATAAATTGGTGATACTCTCACACTGTCAATTGAAACTAGATAAAATATGGAATGACTGAGCTGAACTACTACAAGCATCGTTTAGCTAATCCATGGCAGATATACTGTGTAATAATGGTGGTGATGCGCTGTTGAATACCAGATAATGTGTAATAAATGGAAAACTTCTTCCTAAAGTGCAAGTGCAAAAGGCATCAATATATGCAAGTGTATTGAATAATCCCACAAAAAGCATGTGCAAGCGCAATATAAGTAAGGTTCAAAGTAAATTGGTGACAAACATAATATACATGTGCAAAAAGCAGCAGGTAGGTGAATAAATAAAGTGCCAGTCAGACTGGCTGAGTGTATATCAATCATACAAAATATTCATAAATTAATCAACAGTTGATAGATAATTGATGAATCTCTTCACCATAAGCAGGGACGAGACGTGATGATAGGCGTCGGGATTGAACAATAGGCAAACTGGAAATGATGTGGGAGTACGAGCTCGCGGCTTGTGGGGTATTCGTTTGTTATCTATCTATTTATGCGCTGCGTCGCAGTACAGAGTGGAATGTACCCTGTTGAAGTATTTGTTTTTTTGTATATTTTCTTGCAAAATAAAGTATACATTTTCAATCAAAAAATTTGTTTGTTATCTCCATTTTTAAAGTGAGTGTACAAGCTGTGTTTACTTCAAACAAATATTTTAAAATGTTAATACACTTTGCGGAACCTTTCTTACACTATTACCACCAACATTGAGGATATCATAGAGGAGGTACCATTTACCATAAGGAGCCACCAGACAGACCTACCAGAGAAGGACCCCCAGAGGACTCCCGGGGGCCTTGTTGAAGCACTTGGCAACGATTCTTTATGCTGTTAGCTTACAGCAGTAATGTCACATACCTGGTGGAGATTGAGCTATAGAGAGGCGCTTCTCCTGCACCTCCTATCCAACGCCCCTGGTAGAGATGACAGGGAGTGAAGGACACAGAGTGGCATGAGGGCTGATGTAGCAGGTGGCACCGGCTGGGCCTTGGCAGGAACCCAATGGCTGCAGCTTACCGGATAGGCACTGAGAACAGGAACTCCATGTTGCTGGATCAGCAGGTGTAAGTATGGTCGGAAGATAAGCCAGAAGGTCATCAACAGCTGAGCAGAGCAGGTACCGGAACATGAGGCAGAAGCTAAGACAGGACACAGGCCGGGTTCGGTACACAGTCGGGCAGCAAGGTACAAAAGCATGAAGCAGGAGCAGGGTCAAACACAAGCCAAGATCACAGGAAGGCAGGCAGAAGTCCAAGGTAGAGTTCAGGTGAAGCCGGGTCAAACACAGAGAAACTGGAACAGTTCAGAACACAGGTAAAGAGGAACAAGCTGAAAGACCACTCAGCAATGTGTGTGTCATTGATCTGTTTAAATAGGCCGTCTGGTGCCAGTATGTGCACGTGTGCGCGTGCGCATGCCTGCTCGTATCTGCGCATGCGCCAATACTTGATGTTCTTAGCGCACACACTGGTGTGTAAGGTGAGGGGCTAGTGCACACAGATGTGTCATCACAATGGATTGGCTAGGCATCAGCCATTTATTCACTGCTGATGGTGAAGGGATTCATAACTCATCTATCAACTGTTGATTGATTTATGAATCTTTTGTTTGATTGATATTCACTCAGCCAGTCTGTGTGGCACATGGGACATTCAATTTCATCGCACTTTATTTATTCACCTACCTGCTGTTTTTTGCACATGTATATTATGTTTGTCACCAATTTACTTTGAACCTTATGCCGCTTACACACGAGCCGACTTTACGGCAGACTTTGCCCGGCGGACGGGATTTCATCAGACAATTCGTTCGTGTGTGGGCTCCAGCGGACTTTGTTTTCTCAAAAGTTGAACGAAGTTATGCCGCGTGCACATGAGCGGACTTTACGGCAGACTTTGCCCGGCGGACTTTTAGACGGACTTTACGACTGTCTTTCTGAATGAACGGACTTGCCTACACACAATCAACCAAAGTCCGTCGAATTCTTATGTGATGACGTACGACCGGACTAAAATAAGGTAGTTCATAGCCAGTAGCCAATAGCTGCCCTAGCGTGGCTTTTTGTCCGTTGAACTAGCATACAGACGAGCTGACTTTTTGACCGGACTCGAGTCCGTCGGATAGATTTGAAACATGTTTCAAATCTATGTCCGTCTAACTTTTGAGAAAACAAAGTCCGCTGGAGCCCACACACGATCGAATTGTCCGACGAAATCCCGTCCGCCGGGCAAATTCTGTCGTAGAGTCCGCTCGTGTGTATGCAGCATTAGATTTGAAACATATTTCAAATCAATCCAACGGACTCGAGTCCGGTCGAAAAGTCCACTCGTCTGTATGCTAGTTCGACGGACAAAAAGCCACGCTAGGGCAGCTATTGGCTACTGGCTATAAACTTCCCTATTTTAGTCCGGTCGTACATCATCACATACGAATTCGACGGACTTTGGTTGATTGTGTGTAGGCAAGTCCGTTCATTCAGAAAGTCCGTCGTAAAGTCCGTTGAAAAGTCCGCTGGGCAAAGTCTGCCGTAAAGTCCGCTCGTGTGTACGCGACATTACTTATGATGCATTAGCACAAGCTTTTTGTGGGATTATTCAATACACTTGCATATATTGATGCCCTTTGCACTTGCACTTTAAGCAGAAGTTTTCCACTTATTACACATTATCTGGTATTCAACAGTGCAGCATCACCATTATTACACTAAAAAAATCATTGGTGTCAGTGGGAACTTATCTGAAATTGCTCATTGCTCAAGGAACTCCTAGCAACCGTTGGAGGAACCCTGGTTAAGAAACCTTAGTATAACATAACAACTACCATGTACACTATACCTATTTTTAGAAGGCTGTTTATTTTTGCAGTTTACAGTTTGAAGTACAGTGAGGACACAGGAATTACTGTATTAAAAATAATAATAATAATAATAATGATAAAAAAATTAATAATTTACTACTCAGAGTCAACAATTCATTCTCTCCTCTGAAAAATAGTACAACCCAAAGGAATTAATTAGGATACAGGAAACAATATACATGTATTGGAGGTAGCAGATTATTACAGCATATCAGATGATAGAGTCAGATGGTTGAAAAGAAATGTAGTCTAACAATGGTTACCAGATCTTATAAAAAAAAACTTAGGGCAGGCTCTACCCATGTATATTATCTTATATTTAGACAGTTCCATAATCACTTGGTGAAATACATGTTGAGGAGTAGGACAGTTTATATTTTGCCAGTTAAGTAGCCTTCCAAGCTTGAAACAAAATTCAGAAGAAAGTGGTACATGCATGGAGAAGATATATAAAGTCATTAACCTTCAAAGTCCACAGAGCCTGAAACTGCTCCAAAAAGCATCAATATGAGGCCAGGTCCAGAACATATTATAACCTTTAGGCTACTTTCACGCTGAGGCGCTTTACAGGTGCTATAGTGCTAAAAATAGTGCCTGTAAAGCGTCTCTCCTGTCACTCCAGTGTGAAAGCCCAAGGGCTTTTACACTGGAGCGGTGCGCTTGCGGGATGTACAGCGCTTTAGGAGAGGTGTACAGAGCACTCCTAATGTGCCCCTGCCCATTGAAATCAATGGGCAGTGCCGAAGCGCTTTTAACCCTTTATTTGGCTGCTATAAGGGTTAAAAGCGCCCGCTAGTGGCTGAAAAGCGCATCTATAACGATGGTATAGAGGCGTTATAGAGGCCCCCACGCCTCAGTGTGAAAGTGCACCTTATAGCTTAGTTTTTAATGCATATTTATAAAGTCTTATCAGTCGCATATGATGAATCAATTTAAGATCCTAGGAACCCCAAATCATCACTGACTGTGGAAACTTCACACTAGATCTCATGCAACTTGGATTCTGTGCCTCTCCTCTCTTCCTCCAGACTCTGGGACCTTGATTTCCAAATGAAATGCAAAATTTTCCACAATCAGTGATGATTTGGGGAGCCATGTCATCTGCTGGTGTTGGTTTGCTGTGTTTTATCAAGTCCAAATTCAGCGCAGCCCTCTACCAGGAAATTATAGAGCACTTCATGCTTCCCCCCTGCTGACCAGCTTTATGGAGATGCTGATTTAATTTTCCAGCAGGACTTGGCACATGCCCACACTGCCAAAAGTACCAATACCTGGTTTAATGATCATGGTATCAATGCACTTGATTGGCCAGCAAACTCGCCTGACCTTAACCCCATAGAGAATCTGTGGGGTATAATCAAGAGGAAGATGAGAGACACCAGACCCAATAATGCAGATGAGCTGAAGGCCAATATGAAAGCAACCTGGGTTTCCAAAACACCTCACATTGATGCAGTAATTCATGCAAAAGAAGCCCCGACCAAGTATTGAGTGTATACTATACTGTACATGGACCTACTTTTCAGTAAGCCATTATTTTTGTATTAAAAATCCTTTTTTTTATTGGTCGTATGTAATATTCTAATTTTTCTGAGATACTGAATTTTGCGTTTTTACTAGCTGTACGCCATAATAATCATAATTAAAATAAAGAAATGCTTGAAATATATCACTCTGTGTTTAATGAATCTATATAATATAAAAGTTTCACTTTCTGAATTGAATTACTGAAATAAATGAACTTTTTGATGATATTCTAATTTTATAAGCTGCACCTGTATGTTGCACTAAGTTAAAGGATAAGAAGTTGAGGAAGACTATGGAAGATTGCAGGTATTTTTGACACTGAAAATTAATTTATAAGGAGGAAGATATTAGGACTATATGATGTTTGCTTGATTTTGCGCTACATCTGGGGATAGGCGCCAAAATAAATGGCTCCTGCACACAGTATGGGTGCCAGCAGCCACGTGAACAAGGCTTTATAGAAAATCAAAACAAAACCCTGGGGGGAAAATATTGCACTGAATCTTTAGTTATTAATAAATCATTATAGTGCACTATATTTGATCTGACTTTATATTAATGACGGGTAGCAATCATCAAATATAGTTTGTATGATGACCATATCTTCACCATCAAAGCCAATCACTGAACATCAATGTTTAAATGTCTTGTGTATAATTATCAACCAGACACATACAGTATATTTATTTTCATCATAGTGAAGAATGCACTGATATATGTTAAATTCATTCATCCCTAAAAAAAATAGCTACTGTTTCAGGAATTTCATGTATATCAATATGCCAATTATTTATTCAAGGTTATTTCCACCAAAGGGTTATTTCCACTGATGCATGAAGTCCAATCTTTCTTCAATCTGCCCACCTGCGGTGCTTTGGAAGAATTAAACATACCAGATGGTATCATTTTCAGTTCAATTCAAGTGCTTCAACCTCACCTACTATGTAACTATTTCTTTAAGATACGATTTAGTGGTATTGACACTCGACTGGAAAAAGTGATCTAAATATTGCCCCAGCCTAGCCGTCACCGATCCTATGCAGTTTACTATTGGTCTAGCAGGAGGGTTCACTGCATCCTTATGCACTTTGGGTAGAGTATAAATGGTCGGTATTCGGCTAAAGCTGACAAAAGGTATCACTTTTCCTTTTTAGAGATGATCCTTTTATAATACCCATACTCAACCAAATTGGACAAATCACGTCTATAGGATTCAGTAGGGTCCCTATCCAATTTGGTATATGTTTCTCTATCAGCTAGCATTTCTGCTAGTTGTGAATGATAAAACTCTTTATTTCAAATGACCACTCCTCCTCCTTTGTCTGCCGGATGTATTATAATATCTTTCCTTTCCTCTAAATAAGCAATCCCATCTAATATATATCTCGGAGTGCTGTTTTTTTAGGGGTCATTTTTTCTAAATCTCTTAAAACAAATTGTTTAAACACATCTATGTGTTGATTCGTTGTAGACGGAGGGTTACATAAAGATCTATTTTTAAGGCCACTATCTAAACCCACAGTGTCAACTCTTTTGACTGGATTAGCCTTAACACCCAAATAGTACTTTTTCATATTAATTTTCCGTACATATTTGTGTAGGTCTATGTAAACAATAAATGTATTATTAGGTCTTTTAGTTGCACACTTTAAACCGATATTTAAAATATTAATTTCTTTATCAGTGAGTTAAAAATTTCCAGTTATTCAGTTTCTTTTCTCCTTTTTCTCTTGGAGTCTGCGTCCTGCCCTACATCCTCTAAGTGGATGTAGGGCAGGACGCAGACTCCAAGAGAGGGGAAGCATAATTGAGGTTTCTCCCCTGCTTTCCCTATTATGGTTACTAGAAGCATGTTGTACCTTTTCTCTTATTTTGAGTGGTCATATTACCCTTCCATTTTGTCCTTTTGGGTTTATTTACAGTTATTGATAGAGTATTCCCTGCATAGAAACCCTCTGTTGGTGGTCCCTGTGTGCCAATACACTCCACATTCGGACTTATATTCTGCCATGCATAAATTAGATTATTATAAGTTGCCCGTATCACAGTGAACTTCTTCAGTTTCTTTTTTTGTGTGTCATAGTCGACTTTTTCAAACTTCTTTTTAATTTCCTTATTAAATTTTATTAATCACGGTGCGGTCTTTAAAGGATCTAATTTATTTGTAGTTCATTTATTTTTTGTTTCAATATATCCATTTTTTGTTTTTCCTTTTAAGTACTAATTCTTGCAATCGAATCCCTACTCCGTTGACTCCGCTGGCCATACACTATACGAAAAATTGGCCGAACCCATTTTCGAAAAACGAACATTCGGCCGTGAGCGCAAACGATAGTGCCATCATGTAATGACAGATAAATCGTTCAGTGGACTTATAAATGAATGCATTTTTTGTTTGTTTTTTTACATATACCTAGTGCAGACAGTTCGGACAGAAAACACATTAACCTTTCAATTTATAGTTCATTCGGCAGAAAATTTCCAAACTTGTCCTTCGTTTTTTCAGCTCAAAAACGCCCCAACGATTATCGATTTTGTGCCCATTAACTGGCTGAAAAACGAACAAACTGTCTAAATGAATGAATTTCGGATGATTTTTCGTATAGTGTATGGCCAGCATTACTCTTCCCCATTGTATACACAAAAAATATTCTTCTTTAATTTATCACCTCTAATAATAATATACAATAGTAAAAAAGTTTACAGAACTAAGCTGAAATTGAGTTGCAACAGGCTCAATTCCCAAAGCTTTAGCATAAGTACCTTTATTTTAGCCGTGTTATTGTAACTTAAAATCACTGTTACATCTTTAAAAAATAAGGATCTTCATTCTGGTCAGTTAGCTTTGTGAAGTGAGCCGAATGACTTCTGTTTTGCTGTGTTGCCCCACATTTCTAAATGAGCGCATAATGAAGTCACTGGCATAGTGGACCACTCCTCCAGATGAATATTCACTTCCCTTTATAGCAGTGTGAAGCTGTAATAAGTATTCCAGAGGACCACATAACAGTTTACTATAGGGTAGTGGCGGCCCATCCCTAATCTACATGCGAGGCGACAGACAGATGGATTCCAATGGGAGTTTTTCTTCTAATAGGCTTCAAAAAAAGGTGGGCTCAGGGCGCAGTGCCCACCCAGTTGTGTGACAATAGCGAGTGAATATTCACTATTGTCACACTGATTCTCCTCCCGGTCAGGAATCCTTGACATGAAGATGCTCTCTTCCCTGTGTCTGATCTATGTCTAACCTTCCTAAGGCTTCATGTACACACAGCCTATATTAACAGCCGGCCGCGGGAAAACGCAAAACACATAAAAATGTTGCCGCAGTTTGCCTTTTCCAGTAGCCGGCGGTCGAAACGCCCCTATCCTAAACATGATTCTTCTGCATTCTGGAGAGGAAGGTTGAAGCTCCCCTAACCTCAGCAGCTCCTAAACTCTGGTAAAAGCCTATGTGTACATTGACACACAGGCTTTTATGGAGTTGGTTTTAGGAGCTTTGGCAAGAAAATGCCAAAAGCTCTGACCTAAACTCAAGTTTAGGAGCTTTAGTGTACATAAAGCCTAATGGGTATCCTGCTTTTAAGGTTGTTGTTGCTCACAGGGCAGGATTCCCTGCCCTCCATGATATTCACGACCTAGTACCACAATTGTATACTTTCCTTTTAGGTGCTTTCCCAATATAAAAGTAGAGGATAGTGATGCCCCACAGAGTTGTAACCCTTTTTGGGGGGTTGCCTTGTCATACTGCAGCCAGGAATTTAATGGTAGGGTAGGTGGGCTTTTACTGGTTCATGTGAGGAAATCTCTGGCCAATCTTTGGCCAAAAGAGAATTGCTGCTTTTTGTCCAACCCCGCTTGAAGCAAACCAATCATATCCTCTGCAACCTCTGGCTCATTCAAATCAATATACCCATTTATACTCATATTTATAACTTCATATGCTTGATGTGCATACATTTGAATTAACAGTAAAAACATGACTGTGTCCAAGATATGAGTGCAAAAATTGCATCACCATTGATAAATGTGCTTTTTTTGTGTTTAGAACTGGCTATCTTTACTTGCTTCCTGTTCTTGGGGTTGAAGATAAATCATATATGTTTAACATCTAAACGGATACAGTTCACCATTTCCTTTTGCAAGCCCCTTCCAATCTTAGTTTCAGTGATTAACTTGCTTCCTCATTTTTACAGTGTTCTTTACTTAATGCGAAGACAGTGTATTGTATAAAGTAAACTTGTGTTTAAAATTCTAATAAGTTCCTCTCATGGTTACTAGTGCTAGATAAGCTGGCAATTCATATCCAGTCAAGATTTGCAGACCATAGGACTCTCTGCATAGTGAGAATGGGGAGAATACAGGAAACTGAATCTCATTACAGGAGATCTTCTGGACATTCTGCAATGGGGATGCCAGGAAAAGGCTCTAGGGTGGACATCAAGGCCAGTGCTATGAGCAAAGTCCAGAACTGTTTAAGGACACAGAAATGTCAGGTCCTTTCTAGGAAAGTGAGTTGTATGGACTAATCCCTGTCGACCCTGTAGAGCAAAAGACCTCTCAGGAGTGGGATAGAACTGCAGAAATGCAAAGCATCACCAGGGGTGCAACCACCTGTGAGAGAAAGGGACACCCCTGTGGGGAGAAGTGCAAGTGGAATAAAATTCCTAAAAATAGGCTCCCAGTGGAGTTAGAATCAGAGGTCCCAGGGTGTGAAGAGCACAAATAAACTTAGGAAGATGCACAATGGACTGTAGTAATACTAAAAGGGTGAAGAGGGACAGCTGAAAGAGAAGCTTGACTCAAAGGTCTATAATGGAGAGTATATAGGGGGAGACCTGAGCAGCTAAATACTGGGAAACCAAGCTGCTATAAGGTCCAACAGGATGAACAAACAGCCTCCAGCATCCAGAGGAGGTGCATCTGCATGCAGAAGGCTGAGCAAAAAGGACAGAGGACTTTTAGCTTTAAAAGAGAAGTATGGGTTTTAAAGCAATAAACATTTATATTCACCTAAGTGAATGCAGCATCGATCTGATGCTGCATCTATCTCCGGCTGCTTCTAAGACTGATAACTGAGTGATCAAAGACTACTGATCGCTGAGTTCTCAGTCTTTACTGAGCAGAGAGCTGGTGACTGTCATCACTGGCTCTCTGCTCTGCCCCTCCAGAGCTCCCTGGAGTGTTGAGCTGTAAACAGGGCATAAGCAGCTGGCTTAGTCTTCCAGTGGCTTGCTGAGAGGCTGTGCCATCAGCTGGTCTAGGCATCTGGGTGGATCTTTCCTGAACCTGGCCTGGCTGAGTGATGTCAGCTGGAAGCGGGCTTAAAGCGGGGGTCCACCTATCTATCGTTTTTTTTTTTTTTTTTAGTTCATTCACAAACTTTTCTTCTCAGCATTACATACTCACATATTGTGTGTAATATGTCCGCCTGTGTCAGATTTCGTCGGAAAGAATAACTTGTATTATTCACTGCAGGCGGTTTCCATCTTCATTGTGGGCATTTGAAGCCCACAAGCATTTATTTCCTGGATGCGGTGAATGCTGTGCTCCCAGCATTCACCGCTCATTCCCGCACATGCTCAGTGGCATCCTGGGAAGCCTGAGACTAGCTCCCAGGAGTCTGGGAGAGGCTAGAAACACGCCTACTCCCATGGGAGGAGAACCAGGAAGTGCAAAGAAGAATAGAAAAATAAAAGGTAATTACGGCGATTTAAATTTTTTTAAACGGCATGTCAGCATCTAGGCAAGGAAGAGAATACATACAGATATTGTTCAAAATTTGGGTGGAACCCCGCTTTAAGCCCGCAGTCGGATTAAAATGGACCACAGGGTGCAGAACAAACTGCCATCCTGTGATCCCCAGAAGTTTAGCCAAAAAAGCTTTGGCTATACTTCTCCTATAAGACCTACAACTTAAACAGTACAATGTTGTAAGTAGGCTCTGACTGCCCACAAGGCACTGCTGAAGTAGTAGATGAAGAAGGGTAGGGTTCCAGGAGACCTTCTGTGTTGAGGGAGGAGCACACTCTGACCACCAGTGGCACTGCTAATAACAGTGTGAAGAGCAGGTCTCAAGAGATGACTTCCCTTGAAGAGCAACTGAGCCAGATGTTCTTTAGAAGTATCATTGGTGTCCCAGGCACACTGCCAAAGTGCGTAATTCTAATTCATAGACATCATCCTTATACAAGACACAAGCTTAAATGCTTGTAAATGGCTATTACAGCTAAAAAGCAGGTCTCCAGACATATACTACAAATGATCCATATCACAAGGGCCTTGCCCAATGCTTGTTAAGGTGGATCACTAGAGCATCTACTGCAGACAGAGACAACTTAGCAGAAAGTTCCCTTTTAAAAGGTAAAAGCTACACAGGAGAGGCCCAGCATCCTGCAGGTTGATTCCAGTTCTTATAGAATAACGGATTAAATACTGGATGTAGGCAGAAGACTTTTGCAGCTGTAGGAGATCTAAAGGTCCTAGCCCTTGAACAGCAGGATGATGTTCTAAATGCAAGATAACATGTATTACATCAATCAGGTTAGAAACAACCCATTGCAAGTCTGGTGGGAAGGGTGTGGCATGAACAGACATGCTAACTGAGCGTTTTGCTTAGTGATCCCTGGGCTCCAGGAAGATAGACTGTGGTGTTCAGCAGGCTCCAGACCGGCTAAAGCATGTCCACACATCGCCATACAGCTGCACTCACACCCGGTGGTGGTGAAAACAGCCAGGCTAACAGGCTTAGAGCATACCTCTTGGCGCAGAGTGTGGATCCTGGGAGTGCAATTATAAGAACCCTGGTCCAGGAGGGAAGGAAGTTCGGCTCCCCTGATATGAGGGATCTCCCAGGAGAAGGGAGAGACACTGCGTTTTTTTGCCAGTGGAATGGGGGGTACGGAGGGGGAGTGTATTTGAAGGGTCCCGAGTCTTCAGAAGGAGAAAAGGAATCCCAGGAGGGACGGTTGAATCCCTGGAAGTTGAAAGTCGTGGTACTGCAAAACCCAGCAGTGAATCAGCAAAAATCAGCAAAGGACTTGTGATGAATGCAGAGACAGCTCCTACAGGGCAGGTGCAGTATGTTAACCCTTTGTATGGTGATCTTAATAATGAACTAAGTGCATCTCAATCAGAGTTAATAGTGGATCTGGACTTAAGAGAACATTTGAGAGCACTTCCTACAAAGAAAGCCATTCAATTACTGTTGTGGGATTAAGGGGGGAAATAGGGGCACTGGGACACAGAGTAGAGTAAATGGAGATGGGCCAGGGTGATATTAGACAAGGAGTGGCTGATATCCAAGATATGACAAAACATAAGCATAATGAGGAATTCTCTGTTAGATCAAATGGATAATCAAGAAAATAGAGATCGTAGGCAAAATATATGTATAAGAGGCCTGCCTGGAATAAAATAACATTTTGCATTTCTTCCAAAGGTGATCAGTCTGTTCCAGTTAATTCTGGGGCCATCTGCACCGGATAAGATTGAAATAGACCATCGTGCCCTTGCCCCTACCCCTCAAAATGCAGAACAACCAAGAGATGTCATCTGTAAACTACATAGATACCCAGTGAAAGAATCCATCATGAAAGCAGACCACAATAAATCCACGGTTGATTTTGCAGGTGCACAAATAGCTTTATTTCCAGATTTATCATATAGAACTCTTATGCCACGCAGAATGATTAAACCCTTGCTGGAAGTTCTACAAGCAGTTGATGTTAAATATCGCTGGCAATATCCCTTTAAGGTTGTAGCAACCTGGAATGGGAAAACAGTAACACTTAAAATGGATTAGAGATTGAATAACTACAAACCATCACTACAACGACCAGAACCATGGCAACAAGTGCCAGTTAAAGGTCGACGGACAATTGATGAGGATGTGAATAAGACAGGACTATAATCCGGTCAAGAAATATATGCCCGAGTAGTGGTGTAAAGTGAAAAAGGCTAGGGAGATATTGTTTTTTCCCTCTGTCCTCTTTTTGTCCCCCGTCACCCCCCCTTTTTTCCCCTTTTATTAACCCCCCTTTTTTTAGGGGGGAAGATGGGGGAGATGTGAAAGGGTGTGCCACCGGCGCACTTAGAATAAGTTTAGATGTGAAATACTGGGCTTTAAATAAAAATTTAAATAAAAATTAGAAAATGTAAAATTCAAACCCTTGGTTGCTGCAGTCAAAACAAACTATTCCTCCAACTGTGAAAGAATCGTGCACATATAAGATGGGGGAGATGTTGTTTTTTCCATCCGTCCTCTTTTAGTCCCCCGTCACCCTACCTTTTTTTTTTACCCCCCCCCCTTTTTTTCTACCCCCCCCTAAATACTTTTTTGTTTTCTCCCCTTTGGTGGGAATTTTTGAGGCAATACGCTGAAATACCGCGAAGGAAAAAAGGGAAGAGGAAGAAAGAGAAAAAAGAAAAGAAAAAATGTTATAAAAATATAAACAGCAGCCCGTGGTTCACGAGGTACTATGTTCATGTTTTTATTTATCTTTTCTCCAAAAGGTCGGTCCCGAGACAAGGGACTTTGTTTTCTGCCAAAAGGCGGAGGGGGGGGGGACTCCGGGCACAGGTGGTGCACCTCTGTCCGGATTCACCCTCCCCTTAGGGGGATGTGCCACAGACAGTGGCATAGTAGGTTACGGCTTTTACATGGTCATGTGTATTTTCTTTTTGTTTTTGTTTTTCTCTTCTTCTCCTCCTCCCTCCTTCTTCTCATCAGATGCATCCAAGGCGAGAGAGCTCAGAAGGCTGGGCGCAGACACCGATCAGGCACAGCAGTACAATAAGAGACTCGTGGAAGTAATGAGAGAATGGCAGGTAGAATGAAGATTGTATCGTATAATGTGAGAGGGCTTTGTGTGATTGGTAAAAGGGGCCACCTCTGGCATGAACTGCGTCACATGAAGGCAGACATAGATTTTTTTTGCAAGAGATGCACTTTGTGGCAGGGTCAACCCTTTGTATGTCTCTTTTTCCATATAATCAATGGTTTAATGCGCCTTCACTCATTCCTAGGGCTAGAGGAGGTACAATAGCTATACACAAACAATGTCCCTTAGTGCCCACAGAAATACGAGTAGATCCTGAGGGCCGTTTTGTCTTTGTTAAAGGAAGGATCCGGGGCCAGTGTTATACCCTAACTATTATATATGCCCTCAATCTAAAACTTTGGATATCCTGAGGAAGTTTCGGGAAGGTCTATTGGTTATGGGAGGGGATTTTAACATTACCTTAGACCCTAGTCTAGACACCTTTTCCGGGAAAGCCTTTGTGTCTCATAAGGCATTAAGATATGTTAAACAGCACCTTCGCTCTCTGCTTTGGTGGACAGTTGGAGGGTGCTGCATGAGCGGGACAAGGATTTCAGTTATTACTCCAAAATACACAATGTATATTCACGGATTGATATGTTGTTGATCGATCAATATTATCTGAATTATGTAAATTCATCAACTATTGAGTTAATCACCATGTCAGACCATGCTCCAATAAGTTTAACGATATGTCCGGCATTGATTAGGAGCCTGAAAAGAACATGGCTTTTGAATGAATCTATTTTGAGTGATAAACAGATTGTGGAATCCTTGTCCCACACACTAGCACTATACTTTGAGACCAATATATCAGAGGAGGTGTCTGACCAAGTGGTATGGGAAGCCCACAAGGTGGTCATCAGAGGGGAGTTATTTTAAATAGGTTTGCATATTAAAAAAGAGAGACAGAAGGAAATGGTTGTGCTCTTAGAGGAAATACATAAACTTGAAATTAAACATAAGGCCCAATTAAAACCTGGGGACATGCAGAGACTGGAGAAACTGCGGACAGACTTAAAACAGCTTCTTGATAGAAAAGTTCAAAATAAACTTAGATACCTTGCCCACCGATTATATGAACAGGGGAATAAGGGTGGAAGACTATTGGCAAGACAACTAAATAAAAAACAGGATTCACGCCATGTTCAAACTATAAAGACAGGTGATAAGCAGATAGTGGACTCCCAAGCAATAGCAGCTGAGTTTCATCGCTTTTATGCGTCTCTATATAACAAAGATTCAGTTCCTGTGGGGGCAGAGGAGCGTGAACGTTTGGATAGAATTCGGGAATATCTTGAGCCCTCAGGTCTACAGGCCATTCCATCTGCGGCCTTGGAGGAAATGGAAAAAGCAATCTCCATTGAAGAGTTGGGCAGAGCGATTGCGGCTTTGCCATTAAGTAAAAGCTCGGGACCTGATGATTTCACAAATATGTAATATGTATAAAAAGTTTTCCTCAATCCTGCTGGTTCCTCTTTGCAGAGGAAAAGAGGGTTTTGTTTTTTTTGGCTTATGTGACGGCTCTCCCAAAGGTAGGGAAAGACCCTCAGTGATGTGCCAGCTACAGACCCATCTCCTGCCTTAACTCTGATACTAAGCTCCTGGCTAAAATTCTAGCCCTAAGGTTACAATTGATTCACCCAGATCAAACAGAGTTTATGAAGGGCCGAGAGGCTAGAGATAATACTATTCAGGCCCTGCATGTATTGCATTGGATGCATAATGGACCGAACCAGATCCAGAGTGTAGTAATTTCAATGGATGCTGAAAAAGCATTTGATAGGGTGGGGTGGGAGTTTTGAGGGAGATGCTTTTGAGGAATGGTGTGTATAGGCTGGTTCTGAGCGTCCAAAATATGACAACTCCCTATTTAATTTGAGAATGGGAAAAAGACCTGGGCTATAATTTTACATCAGAGCACATTAAAAGGCTGATGGGAGTGACACACCATACTTCAATAAGTTCCCATATACATGAGATGTCTTACAAGTTCCTGACAAGATGGTATTGTAAATGTGTGGAAACCAGGAGTAGATATGGCGCTGCCCTAGTGGAGTGAAGAAAATTTACTTAAGTGGTGAACAGTTACTCTGTTTATTATTTGGTGTATTTAATTTCTGTGAATCTTGAGTGATGTATATAAATAATAAACAGTAAACATTGATAAAAACCATAGATAAAAATTGATAAAATTAGAATTCCTGTGTGTGCCGAGAATTAATAAATGATAGTTTCTTTAGCTACGTGAGTGATTTGAGTCACAGCCTGTGATTAATGCAAGGTTATAAATTTCTACCTCATTGTAATATGGGTGAAATTTCAGAATAAAGTGCCACAATCTTATATTTCATTAACTAAATGCAAAATGACAACGTGCAAATAGTGCAGAGAAAAAAGGTGCTGGTATTACAACAAAGTGGCTAGTGCTAGATCATACAAAAAAGTGGCTTGTGTGCTTAGAACCAGTATTATTGGATAAGAAAAAGTTCCATTGATTGCAAAAAAGTTCTTTTGGAGTGGTTCTGAGGGATTCCCCCCTTTCACACTGAAGCGGTGCGCTGTCGGACGGTAAAAAGAGTCCTGCGAGTCGCATCTTTGGAGCGGTGAAGGAGCGGTGTGTTCACCGCTCCTAAACCGCTCCTTCCCATTGAAATCAATGGGACAGCGCGGCTATACCGCGCTAATACCGCGGCTATAGCTGCGCTGCACGAGTGGGTTTAACCCTTTTTCGGCCGCCAGCGGGGGTTAAAAACCGCACCGCTAGCGGCCGAATACAGCCGCAAAAACGATGGTAAAACAGCGCTAAAAATAGCGCTGTTTTACCGCCGACGCCCACACCGCCCCAGTGTGAGAGGGGCCTAAAGGAAGAGGATAAGTTATCATAGTAAATTAGGCACGGGATGGACAACACCAAATGGAATCACACAAAGAAGGGTAGATTGAAATGAAAGGTGGAGAGGTATAAAAATGAATTAGTAGAGTGAGATTATTAGAATTAAAACACTAAACATATTAGGACACGAAAAATAGTAGTTCGAAATTATACACTTTTTTTTTTTAATATATATATATTTATTTCAATTTTTTTATAAATAGTTTTTTTTTTGTATTGTTGGTTGTTTGACACACGTAATAGGGTGCCGTAAAGCCCCCTTCTTAATTATACATTGAATAATGTTTTGCACAAATTGAGTTTTGGTTATGGGTAGGTAAGTGGGTGGGCTTTTTCATTTTTTTCTCTTTCTTTCTCTCTTTTGAAGAGGACATGATCAAGGACCCGGTGTGTTTTCTCAGGGTGGGGGGGTTAGTGTAGTGTATGTTAATGAAAAGATTTATATGGATATGTAGCGCACTACCCCCATAGGAGCTGCTGGGTAGTTCTATCCTTTTCGCCAGTGTTGTTCTATTACCCCCTTCCCTTGAACTGATGACACAGCAGACAGTCTTAAATGAATAAACATGAAACTTTATTCTTTCCCTTGGTGCATAGCTGAAAAGAATGTGAGTAGATCCTCAAGAAATATGAGCTGCCTTCATAAACGTTGGTTCCTGTAACGGTCTGCATATCTTCTCCCTCCTGTTTACTACTACTTCCCAACCGTACAGCACTTCCAAATTATGTCCAAAGAACAATACTCTGAATAAAGCTCTTAGACTGACTGTTTGGATTTCTCCAGGGTGATAACTCTTTAAGACTCCACGGTCAGCACCTTAACACCCTCAGTCTTTGGAATTACTGTTCCCCTGGGTTTACACTCACATGTACTTCTGAGCAACCGTCCATGCTTGCCATTGAGGGTCCTCTCCCAGTCCTTCTTCTGTTGGTAGTAGCAGTCTCCTCCTGTTAAATGTTCCAGATTCCTCCTGTTATTCCATTCATTTCTCCTCCCTGCATGGCACGTTCCCCTCCCCAGAGGGGAGAGCTCTTGAGCTGCACCAGCCTCTACATGCTGTCTTCCTCTGCCATTCTTTTCCCATCAGCCAGACTCCCTTTGAGCATGTGACCCACAGTTTATATAGGCCTGAAAGCCCGTGCCCATTCAAATTAATGATTGGTTCAGGGTGACCCATACAACTAACTGTATCCTATTTCGAATTTACCTGTCCTCCAGCACCTCTCACTGGACAAAGAAGGCATCACTCTCAACAGAATGCAGGTGGTCACACCCCCAATTCTACTCGGTCATTTCTCCCAACCAAAATAAACCCAACCAAGCTTAAACCAACAGGGTAATGCCTGGTATTTTTACCTGACACTAACCTTCACTAACTAGTTAGCACACACCTAAGTAGGTGGGCGCTACATACACCCCCTCCTGAAAACACAACTGTCCCCAGTTGTGGAAAAAGGAAATCCACAGTTAGAGTACAGTTTCCCTACTTGGCACAAGGCATCTCATATGTCCTGGTGTGTAGTGCTGTGCATGTATTACAAAACTTTACAACGGAAAACACAAACATTATCTTACAGTTTCCACAACATGAATGATCTAATCTATGGGTCCCTACCACTAGGTCTCATCCAAAGATGAACCAAGCCACTACTCTCAGAAGAATAATGCTTTGGTTGCTCTATGTCTTCATCTGTATTCTTCAGCAAATTCAAACGCTGTCTCTCCAACAATGCCTGTAGAAAAATACCACAAAACAGACATCCTATTCTATATTCTAACTATCACAAGCATGTTGTTGGCATGGGTGACTCTACTAGGACTACCGTCCCCTCAAAAGGAGTCTGGGGACTTCTGCAGGACAAAGCCTCAGTAGACACGCCAGGTCAATTGCATTCTAGTCCATGAGCCACATACTTTCCAAGTGACTCCAATGGGATCGTAACTTTTAACTTTTGAAATAGCAAAGGGACTGATAGAAAGGGATAGTGTCCGTGCAGGCACCGGTGCTGTTGCTCTGTGAAGGAAGTCCATGGGATAGCCCACCCTAACCCGTCTGCGCACTTGCAGTTCAAGGATTAGTCCAGCATACCTGTGATAACACCCTACAGGTAATACCGGGGGGTCCGGCAATTGTTTCCGTGTGTCTCCTTCCCTTTTAACTGAAATAGAAAAACTCCTGGTATGCTGACCAGGTTTCTGAACCAAAACACGATTTTTATAAATGACTCGTCCCTGCCACCATTCTCTAAAAATATCCTGGAATCTTACCCACATTGAATGGTCAGGTGTCCTTTGGGGCTTTGGTACATGCAGATAGTCCCAAATAAAGTCCCTTTCCCATTGTTCCCGGGAAGCTTCCACAATGTCCATAATTTCCTCTGGAACATAAGGGTAATCAAATCCATACTCTTGTGCAACCCGCTTTTGAATGTCCCTCTGGAACCTTGACAATCTTGGAAGTTCCCTAGGCTTTCCTCTTCCAGGTAACACACAAGAGTCCAGGGCGTTAATAGCCCTTTGTTGAAATGTAGGTGTCTGATCGTGCAATGCGTCCGTGGACGTCTTGGTTAGGGGTGTTGGGGGTGCTGGGAAGGTGGCAATGCTTTCCGGAGCCCCAGAGATAGCACTTAGGGATGTGGAGCTCTCCACATACCACTCTTCCTCGTCAATGGAACCACCTTCCTCTGGAGAAGACCAGACAAACAAATGTTCTAGAGATCCGTACCTCTCCATCACTTCTGGGGAACCCCAATCTATGGCCCTGCCCTTGCTTCCCCTGCCCAGCTCACCTGTGAGATCACCCTCTTCCACCAGTGGCCCACCTCTGGACAGGTTCAACGAGGGGCTTATTTGAACAGGTCAGCACATCCAGACGGATACCAATGTCTACAAGGATCCGTTCCTGCGGTTCAGTATATTGCTGCATGGCCGGTGGGCTGGTAAAGCTACGTGCCATCTTCCACTGCTAAGAGCACAAAGTGAGTGATGCTGGTGAACTTTCCTCTGAGGCGTGCTCCACCCCCTTCTCTCGCTGATCCAGCGCACAAGGAACTGTAGCTCTTCATTTCTATCCTGCACGCCAGCGACCCCTGTCGGCAGGCACGATAGAATTGCAGGTTGAACAACAAATACTGTTTTACAGTGAAAATGCTTCCTTGCAATATCCCAACTGTAAGAGAAATGGTCCCTGCATAATCTCGGGCACTACACCACCCTCTGTGTCCATGTTTCCAAGGGCAACAGCGACATCCATAACTCCCTCCACATTTTCATCTGTGTAGCAGGATAATTTTAGCAAACAGTGGCGATGCTGGCGCTACCCCCACGCCAGGCATCTCTGTATAATGGCAAGGTGCTGCCTGCAATGGTCCCTTGGGACTATCCTGGATACAGTCACTGATTTGCTGGCTACTGTCTGCAAGGTTGCTAGGGGTAACAGACTAACTGAAAAGGTAAAATCTCAGTGGGACCTCCATGTAGTGCACTACCCCCATAGGAGCTGCTGGGTAGTTCTATCCTTTTCGCCAGTGTGGTTCTATTACCGCCCTCCCTTGAACTGATGACACAGCAGATAGTCCTAAATGAATAAACGTGAAACGTTATTCTTTCCATTGGTGCATAGCTGGTGCGGGGATCCGAGGTGATCTCCCTCAGTGTGAACACAATGTGAATGACAGAGGATTTTTGCATGTCCCTCCCTTCTGGCAACATGCTTCCCCATCCCCGAGTCCTCAGACTCCTCTGCAGGGCGGCTACAGAGTGACTACCTCCTGTGTAGTGTGTCCTGCCGTGAGCCTGGTTCCTCCTCCCTCCACCTCTGTTCACTTTTCTCAGCTGCTGCAGAGCTTCATGGAGGGGGGAGGGTGGTGCTGTTAAGTCTTGTGGTGCAGGGCAGTGACTGGCAGCTGTGGGGTTCCCAAACCCCCCCTTTCCTGCATCCTAAAACACCCCCCCCCCCCCTGCCTCTCCACCCTAAAACGGCCCCCCGCCTCTCCACCCTAAACAACAACCCCCCTTCCTGCCTCCACCCTAAACCCTACCCCCCTCCCTGCCTCTTCACCCTAAACAATAACCCCCCTCCATGCCTCTCCACCCTAAACAATAACCCCCCTCCCTGCCTCTCCACCCTAAACAATAACCTCCCTCCCTGCCTCTCCATCACAAACAATAACCCCCCTTCCTGCCTCTCCACCCCAAACAATAACCCCCTTCCCTGCCTCTCCACTCTAAACAATAACCCCCCTCCCTGCCTCCACCCTAAACAAACCCCCCTCCCTGCCCAACCACCCTAAACAATAACGCCCTTCCTGCCTCCACCCTAAACAAACCCCCCTCCCTGCCTCTCCACCCTAAACAATAACCCCCCTCCCTGCCTCTCCACCCCAAACAAGAACTCCTCTTCCTGCCTCCACCCTAAACAAACCCCCCTCCCTGCCTCTCCACCCTAAACAATAACCCCCCTCCCTGCCTCTCCACCCCAAATAACCCCCCTTCCTGCCACCACCCTAAACAAACCCCCCTTCCTGCCTCTCCACCCTAAACAAACCCCCCTCCCTGTCTCTCCACCCTAAACAAACCCCCCTCTCTGCCTCCCCACCCTAAACAATCTTAATAGCGTATCTGTGATGCTGATCTATATACCATATGTGTGGTGCTGATCTATATACCATATGTGTGTTGCTGATCTATATACCGTATCTGTGGTGCTGATCTATATACCATGTCTGTGGTGCTGATCTGTATACCATATCTGTAATATCTATATACCGTATCTGTGGTGCTGACCTATACACCGTATCTGTGGTGCTGATCTGTATACCGTATCTGTGGTATCTATATACCGTATCTGTGGTGCTGATCTATATACTGTATCTGTGGTGCTGATCTATATACCATATCTGTGGTGCTGATCTATATACCATGTCTGCGGTGATGAGCTATATACCGTATCTGTAATGCTGAGCTATATACCGTATCTGTGATGCTGAGCTATATACTCCTGACACTATGGGTGGAAGCAAGTGGAATACAGGGGACGGAGTGGGTGGATTCTATAAGGGGTGGGGCTTATTGGAAGTGGGAGAGGTCAAAAAGGAAGAGCAGGGTCTGGCGCCCCCCCATCCTAAAACTTCACTAGCCGCCACTGGACTCAAATGAGATCAACCCTACAATAATAGGGGTCCCAGGATCTACAGTAGGTTACAGGCACCAGTTAATTCTGCAGATCCCAGGAAACCGCCCTTGGAACCAGTAGGGGAGAATGGCCCACCTGTTGCAGTGGCACTGTCCTCTGTGCATCTTTGACAAGGCATGTAGCATCATGTAGGTGAAAACAACTAGACCTTAGGCTACTTTCACACTGAGGCGGACGGGCACCGGAGGTAAAGTGGCATTATTTTTAGTGCCGCTTTACTGTCGTTTTATTTGGCCGATAGTGGGGCGGTTTTCACCCCCCGCTAGCGGCCGAAAAAGGTTTAAAACCGCCCGCAAAGTGGCGCTTTGCCGGTGGGTTTGCGGCGCTGACCCATTGTTTTCAATGGGAAGGGGCGCTTTAGGGACGGTGAATACACCACTCCTATAGCGCTGCAAAGATGCGGCTTGCAGGACTTTTTTGACCATCCTGCAAGCGCACCGCTCCAGTGTGAAAGCCCTCGGGCTTTCACACTGGAGACATAGGAGAGACGCTTTATAGGCGTTATACAGGCGCTATTTTTAGCGCTGTAGTGCCTGTAAAGCGCCTCAGTGTCAAAGTAGCCTAAAGTGAGGCAAATCCTTGCATGCTCACTATCTCAGTCAGCTGATGCCAATGAGGGTCACAGGGGGATGGAGGTAAGCAGGTAGGCAGTAGAACGAGACCAAAGACCCGATGAACCACTTGGTGCTTCAGGATGCTGCTTCCTGTTGGCTGAATGACATGTGAGGAGGTGCAGTGTGGTGCAGCAGCAGTAAATACACAGAGTTTAGTTGCAGAGAACAGAACTTTTCTTAATGCAGAACCTAGTAATTCACAAAAAACCTGTCAGGAAGGCACCTGACCGGGACACTCACATCATGTAAAAGCAATGTGTAACAGAGCAAGTCTCAGATGTGCCAGCGACATCTATCTTGAGGGTTGGAATGCTGCCTGGCCGATCTAAACCCAAGTGGGGAAGTCCCTATCCTTTCCCTACCTGTCTGAAACCTCAGCTATAACAGCTTCAGCTCTTCTAGGAAGGCCGTCCACATGGTTTAGACATGTGTGTATGAGAATGTTTGACCATTCTTCCAGAAGCGGATTTGTGAGGTCAGGCACTGATGTTGGACGAGAAGGCCTGGCTCGCAGTCTCCGCTCTAATTCATCGCAAAGGTGCTCTATCGGGTTGAGTTCAGGACTATGCAGGCTAGTCAAGTTCCTCCACCCCAAACTTGTTCAGCCATGTCTTTATGGACCTTGCTTTGTGCACTGGTCCAAATCATTTGGTGGAGGGGGTATTATGGTGTGGGGCTGTTTTTCAGGGGTTGGGCGTGGCCCCTTAGTTCCAGTGAAGGGAACTCTTAAGGCATCAGCATACCAAGACATTTTGGACAATTTCATGCTCCCAACTTTGTGGAAACTATTTGGGGATGGCCCCTTCCTGTTCCTACATGACTGCACACCAGTGCACAAAGCAAGGTCCATAAAGACATAGATGAGCGAGCTTTGGGTGAAAGAACTTGACTGGCCTCAACCCAATAGAACACCTTTCGGATGAATTAGAGCAGAGACTGTGAGCCAGGCGTTTTTGTCCAACATCAGTGCCTGACCTCACAAATGTGCTTCTGGAAGAATGGTCAAACATTCCCATAGACACACTCCTAAACCTTGTGGACAGCCTTCCCAGAAGAGTTGAAGCTGTTATAGATGCAAAGGGTGGGCCAACTCAATATTGAACCCTACGGACTAAGACTGGGATGCAATTACAGTTCATGTGCGTGTAATGGCAGACGTCCTAATACTTTTGATGATATAGTGTGTGTGTGTTTATAAATATATATATATATATATATATATATATATATCTATATAAAATTACATTTTTGTTCAGGAGTTCCCATGCCTTTAAAGGTAAAAATAAATTATAGGTATACTTGGGGTTTCAATTATACGCTAGTTTGGGTCAGTATATCCCAATGAATTTGCATTTTTAGAAGATGTCAGCAACCCGTGTATTTCTCATGTGACAGGTTCTCTTTAAAGCATCACATGCACTTTGCTAACAGAACGCCACGTGCGTACAATACCGTTTTGGACCTTTGAAGTTTACCAGCAAGGGCAATTAGTTTTGGTGATCCTGGTTTTAATGTTACCCTAAGAGCCGGTTCACACAGGGGTGGCACAACTTGCAGCATGACTCACAGAGGCGACCTGCACACGACTTCAGCGGTGGCTTGCAAAATGACTTCTGTATAGAGGTCAATGCAAGTCACCTGAAGTCGCCCCAGAAGTAGTACAGGAAGCTTTTTCTAAGTTGGACCGACTTGAGTCGCTCCTATTAGACCGGTTCCATAGTACAGAACGGAACGCGACTTGTCAGGCGGCTAAGTCGCCTGACAAGTCGCCCCTGTGTGAACCGCGTCTAAGAATTATTGGTCAAGGCTGTCCAGAAGCCATGAGGGTCGAGACATTCATAAGAGGAAAGGCCAGTATAGCTGTATCACCTCTGCTTTGATACTAAGGGCTGCTTACTTTTGTCTGATCTCAATATTTTCTGGATAAGAGACAAAGGAATTACTATGAAAAGAAGCCAAACCAGAAACCAATTCTAAAACTGCTAAGCATCCTTTCTGCTAGAATTTCCATGGCTCTCTTGTGCATTCCATTTGTCATCCAAAATTTTTCTTTTTTTAATTTCTTGCAGAAAATGCTGGAGAGGGAAACTCATCCTGCACAGACTGTAGTTCATTGGCAGCAGTAGGTTCTGTCTTCTGCAATCAGCACATTGACTCAAGGTAAAGATCAGTGTGCTAGGTGTAGTAATCAATGCAACCAATCAGAATTGTCTTCTCTAATCTGACCTTGGTAAACTCAGATTTAATTAGCTAATGCAGTTTGCAAACATAAATCCACAGCATAAAGGGCTGAAGGAACATGGCTGAATTCTCTACATTGCCCCTTTCATCTTATTATGTATTGTAAGGAAGCTAAGGCAATATTAAACCCAAAAGCAAAATGTATTATATTGCAGTTTACAAATTCCTTTCGATGTGGTGGCTGCATTTGTTTTCTTTTCTCTCCTCCTAGTAAGCCTATTTTTTTCAACAGACCAAGATGTCCAGCAAAGGTTGAAGTTAGAGGATGGAGGCAAACTATTTACCACTGACAGGGGAGCTTACAATGATCAGCTTTTATTCATTTATATAAAAACATTCATCCAAGGAAACAAAATGTAACTGCTTAAGTGTTAGCTGAAATTTGGCTTTATTTTGTTAGTCAAGTCCATCTAAACCTGATAGTGCAACTAACACTCCCCCCTCCCCAGACTGACAATGCTACTGTCCAAAGGTGTCTTCATTGATCCTCCATCCAGGGTGGAGACATCCTAATGTGGCGTACACGCGGTCTGAATTTTTTGGGCTACAAAAGTCTGACGGATGCCGACGGACCAAATCCGGCGGACAATCCGATCATGTGTGGGCTTCCCCGGACTTTCAGCTGACTTTTCCAGTCGCAAATCTGACGGACTTTAGATTTGGAACATGCTTCAAATCTTTACGTCGTAACTCCGCCAGGCCCAGAAATCCGCTCGTCTGTATGCTAGTCCGACGGACAAAAACCCACGCTAGGGCACCTATTGGCTACTGGCTATCAACTTCCTTATTTTAGTCCGGTGTACGTCATCACGTACGAATCCGTCGGACTTTTGTGTGATCGTATGTAGGCAAGTCCGTTCGTTAGAAAGTCCGCCGCAAGTCCGTTGAAAGTTTGTCGGACGGGCTGTCAGACTTTTGTAGCCGAAAAGTCCGACCGTGTGTACGCCCCATAAGACAGTGGGGGTTATTTACCCACTTTGCACTACAAGTGCAAACTACAAGTGAAAAGTGCACTTAAAATTGCACTGAAAGTGCACTTGGAAGTTCAGTCGCTGTAGATCCGAGGGGGACATGCAAGGAAAATAAAAAAACAGCATTTTAGCTTGCACATGATTGGATAATAAAATCATGACTCATGATAATAAAATCATGATCTCATGACGCAGAAGGCCTTTTACCTTAATGCATAGAAGATGTTAATGTAAAAAAAAAAAACCTTAAGGCTTTAAAACCACTTTAAAGTAATATTAAGCCCTCAATTTTTAGGCACTTTCAGCAGCTGTTTACTGTCTATGCGGCTTCTTCATCTTTTAATCAATGCCAATGTTCCTGACTGCTGCTCCAAGTTTCCTGTTTCAGGGTGGCTGACCTCTTTCGCAGCATCCTATGAAGCCACCCTTGCATGCAGGGACCAGATGTGTGTCTCTACGCTGTGTGCATCAATGTAAACACACATATAAAGTGCTAAGTATATGAGGTCATGGACATAAAAGTATATGTGCAAATAATCATAAATTTCATACATCAGAATTACTGCAAAACAATGTAATATCCACTGTGCAAAAAAATATAATTCATACGTAAAGCTTAATTCTGTCAATCTACATGTAATAAAGTGCAAGTGTTGAAAAAAGTTGAGCGATAAATAAAAGTTCAATAGTAAATGGTGTCTTCGTCATCGTGACGACACGCGTAGGAATATACAGGCAGCGGAAATGGCATCTGGCCACGAGCTCGCCGCTCATTTTTGTTTCACCCAGTTTTTATTGTCTAAATGTGAGTACTGTAATAAATACTGTTTAAAATAAATGTCAGCTCGATATACTTCACTATTGGGGCTCCTTGTTTCTCCTTCTCCCTCTGTTTGCCTGACACACTGTCCTGAGAGGAAGCTTTGTGGCTCAAATTACTCAAAGAAAGAAAACACATAGGACGCCATTACTGGGCTACAGACAGTTTGTAACCAATAAGGATATACACCTAGAGAGATCGTTTGAAGGACACAATATTCTGGATTATCCCTGGTATTCCTATGCGGTTTACCTTACAGCAGTAAAGTATGGAGCCACTGCACCTGCGGGTGAAAGTGCACCGAAGACAGAAATCACCAAAGTCACATTGTCACCTCTGTTAGATTTACCTCAGCACCTTAAATCACCAGCACTTTTCTCCGAAGACACCATTTACTATTGAACTTTTATTTATTGCTCAACTTTTTTCAACACTTGCACTTTATTACAGGTAGATTCACAGAATTAAGCTTTATGTATGAATTATATTTTTTTTGCACAGTTGATTTAAAATTTTTTTGCAGTAATTCTGATGTATGAAATTTATGATTATTTGCACATATACTTGTATGTCCATGACCTCATATACTTAGCACTTTATTGGTCACGTTAGCACTTTATTTTTCTAGCGCAGCACCATATATTGGTTTAGTTTGGATTATCTTCTTGGGTGGTGTTTGACCCTGTCGGTGGAATTTTTACAAATAGTTTACATGGAAATTTTTATTTTATTGCGCTCAATGTGTTTTTTTTTTTTTTTCTTTTGGGTTGAATATCACTTTATAGAATCAGACTGGTCACTATGGGCAATCCCATCTAAATTCATAACTGCAAGTAAACCAAGTAAACTACCGGTATTTGTTAAAATTCCTACCTCAGCACTTACAGTTATAAACTTTTTCCATATCGTCCTGTTTCTGCAGGACGGAGTTAAGTTGGTGTTGCAGCCGTTTGGTGGGCAATACGGCGATCCATCTCCGACACTCTCTCACGCAGTTTGTGAAAGTCCTGTCTCAGGAGGAATACATCAAGCTTCACCTCCTCTATTTTCAAGGTAAGTGTTGTTTGGCAGAGGGTGATGGCCTCCAGCACCTTTGCTGTATCCCCGGTGTTCAGTGGGGGCTGGGGGACTGAGAGCGGACTATTTCATCACTTTCGGCTTTAGGCGGATTAATGCGCAGCAGCGGCCCTGGCCGACTTCAGTGTACTGATATAGCACAGGCCGGCCTTCAACTGTGTTGTGCGCTGCTGCGGATTAATCCGCCTAAAGCCGAAAGTGATGAAATAGTCAGCTTTCTGTGCCACGACCCCCACTGAACACAGAGGGCCCGTAAAAGTTTTTTTCTATACAGCTGCACAGCGGGAGATTAGCTTATTGGTGGATAAGGTTTGGGAGTCCCCGCCCGCTCTACCTCCGCTGTCACTGAGAACGGCCCACTGAACCATCGTCCCACTGAGTCATCGGCCCACCGGGAAATTCCTGGTAGTCCCGATGGCCAGTACATGCCTGCCTCCTGTGATGTAAGTCAAAAGCGCAGTCTGTAGCATCATTAAAGCAATGTTAGATCAAACAAGCTAACCTCAACTACATGTTACCTGTATAGGTTACAGCAGAGGAGAGGAATTGGGACTTTAAATGAAGCCCGCCATATCAAATAGAATGAGGATAGGTACATACATATATATATATAAATAAGTTTATTTATTATTACAATCTAAAATTCATTCAAACTCTTAAAAAGACATTGTATCAAATAATTTGGTAGTCACATGACTTACACTTAATTTATACTGCTCATAGCATAAAATACAACAAATGGGTTGACATGATAGACAAAAATAGTAGAATGGATGCATAGAGAATATACACATATACACATAATGGAACCAGATATATCTTGGTATCAAGTAGCACTCGACGCGTTTCATGGCATTACAACCACTCATCAGGAGTGTGGTATGGCAGTATACTGTAATATCAAGAAATATCAATTAATAATAGTGCTCTCTAAAAAAGGGAGAAAAGTAATTTTCCCAAAAAATTGGTGACAGGTCAGTGACTTACAGCTCTGTGCCAAGGCTGGGCCCAACTTCTGCAAGGGAACTTGTGGAGACATCGTGCCTGAGATCCCCACAAGTTCCCGTGCAGATAATAATAATAAATAAACTCATTAATATATACATGTATGTACCTATTCTCATTCTATTTGATATGGCGGGCCTCATTTAAAGTCACAATTCCTCTCCTCTCCTGTAATCTATATCAGGGATGGAGGCCTGCCATTTGACTGTGCCAGGTCACACCCTCCCCCATGTTCTACTAATTGGGTGGAAGACACCCACTTTAGTGACTTGTCATGCCTAATATTTTCCTATCATAGAGTATCCCTATATACTCATACACTTAAGTCCCTTGCCTTAGTCCCCCCCCCCCTTTTGCCCATTAGCTAGAATTGGGTTTGTTTTTAGTGCCTTCCCTTAACATACACCTTTATTTCTATCTGGCCGGCCTAGCCCAGGATAGATGGGGATCGGATTGTGTTTGCTTCTGGGGTTGCGATGTGCGGCAGTTCTTTCCTCCTCCTCATCCATTAGTGGGGGCGGGGATTGACCTCCTGCACATTGGCGTCATGCACTGACGCCCCGCTCGCGACGTCAAACGACGTCACGGAAGTACTTTTCCATCTCGCGCTGCAGGCGAGGTGGGAGTGGATCCACTGCAGGTGGTTATGCCGCATGCAGATGGGATCCGCTTCCTCGCCTCCCTTGTGCTGCATTGGCTTGTTCAGCATGACGTTGTTGGGACCCCGCCCTGGACTGGGGGTATATGTCAGCCTGAGCTGGCCGGTGGTTCACCCTGCATGTTCCTATCACTTGGAAGAGTACTTAGACACAAACTGATCCACACACTATATATCACAGGTAATTAATGGGGTTAATTTACTACTTTTTCACATTTATTTTAGGGGGGTTGCACCATTTGTGGGATAGTATCCAATTTGTTTAGTGTACACATTCACGCCTACTATCACCCCATATGTGGTCCCCTTGAGGGAATACTTAGATGACCCTTCACATTTACCTACTGTGACAGACCTAGCCGGGAGAGAGACTTTTGGAGGGGACTGTATGCTAGCCTCTTGCCGATCGATCGTGGGCCCTGGCATTTGGGGGAACGGTGCTCTTTGTGAGCTCTATGCCTGGGAACCCTTGAGGGGGTATTACTGTGGATTCGGGTCCTGGTCCCCCAGGACACACAGACTCTGGGGACCCTAGATTTGCCATATTGAAATAGTGACTGATTCATACCGTTGGGACTCCTACTGTTAAATGCTAATGTCATCAATTCCAGCTACCTGTCTGTTGTCTGCTAAAATGTGTATTGTAAATAAGTCTCTAGTATGGGATCTAAGAGTCATTAGATCCCATTGTTGTTTGTGTTTAATTAACTCTGCTATTGTGATAATGTTGATTGGATTTTCTTCTACAAGATGGCCAGTCTGGCCTAAAGGTCATGTCTGAGTCATTTAGGCTGTCTAAAGAGATTAGTTAATTAGCTCATGTTAATTAGGTTAATTAGGTTACAGCTGTATTGTTAGAGTAATATGAGTCGGAGGTATGCGCCTCCACTTTTAGTGTATAAAAGAGCCTGTATATTGCAATAAAAGAGATTCCTGGTTAAACTTACATACAGCCTGCCTGGTGTTTGTTCTGAGCTATCACAACTGGGTTAGAACGGCACATAGCTGTAGTTCTAATCCCGGAGCATTGGATGACCAAACAATCAGATGTTGCGATCTGCAATCTGATTCTATAGCTGCAGAGGAGTGTCGGGAGAGTGGAACCGAGCGAGCAAGGGGCTCGTTACATTGGTTGGCAGCCGTGGGATTTGCTCTCCAGTTACTGGGACACTCCAGCCTGCAGGAGAGCCACGCTGAAAGACTTACTTGAGAGCCGTGGAGGGAATGGTGGGATCGTGCTTACTTGCCATGAACACATCCAAACCATCACCTGGATCCAAGGTCCAGATAGCAGGAGAGGAGAGATACCAGCCACCATGGATGAGGAATTCAGAAGGAGGTTGTGAGAGATGCAGATACAGCACAGAGGACCAGTATCAGAGCAGGTCCTGCTAGGATGGTTTGATTCTATCTGCTGTGAACTCTGGAAGGAAGCGCTAGCCCGTGAGCAGCGACACCAGGGAAAAGTTCTCCCCTCCATCCATGTGAGGTACTGGTCGCAGTATGAAGTGCGAATGCTGTTTTTGGGGGAACAGCCGAACCAAGAGTGGACAGCCGAGTTAAGCAGGCTGATCCGGGCAGAAATGCGGTTGGATGAGAGCTACAGAGCCCTCCAGTGGTATGTAGCCCAAGTGTGCCCGTGGACAGCGGATGACAGCCCCATGGAAGGCTTTGACTACGATGGCCTGGGATTGTTATACTGGAGGCTGTCCAGGGACCCTGACTTTGGGAGTGATTGGGAGTGGCGTTTGGAGGAAATAATGGAGCACAGAGAGCGAAAACTGAATGTCTCAGAAGTGCACTGGGCACAGGAAGATTTAGAGTTTCTGGCCGTTCAGGAATGGGAGCTGGAGATCGCCGACAAACAGCTGTTAGACTCTGCTCAGCAGCAGGGTGGGGCTCCCTTTGCCTGGGACTATCAGGAAATACCAGTTGACAACTCTGAAATCCTGGCTGAAGAGTTGACAATGTGGCAGAGTAACAGTGTGCTTTGCCAACCTGCCCCCGCAGCTACGGAGGCGGAGGTCTTATGGCGGATGCAGCAAGTGCTGACTGACCTTGATGAACCTGTTTCTGCATTGGATGATCTTGGATGGAGGAATGTGCCTGTCCAGCAGAATGCCAGAGAATCGGCAGTGGAAAATCTGAAGATTGCCATCCCCAAACCTGAAGTGCTGACAACAGGGCAGAGCTCTGCTAACCTCTTCCCAGCACTGATAGCATCTTCTGGGTTCCACGGAGAGGAGATGGTGAACCTTTATCCCCAGCACCAGTTGCAGAGACAGGGGATTTGATAGACTTTTCTGCTGAGGAAGAACAACCTGGTAAGCCTCCAGCAGAAGAGGAGCTGTTATTAGGGCCAAACTTCACCGTGCTCTGCCCAGCACCAACAGAAGTATCTGTGAAGTTACAAGGAACTTCCCCAGCTGAAGCGCTGGCAACCGGACAGAGGGTCCAAGACCTCTGCCCCACACCTATGGCAGTTTCAGAGGCTCAGGGTGAGAAGGTGGCAATCACTTCCCAGCAGCAGATACAGGGGGAGAAGGGAGAGGAGGTGTGTGTTGTCCCTCCCCAACAGTTAGCTGGAGCAGATGGCGTGAGGTTTCCAGCAGAAGGGCTGGCAACAGGGCCGAGTACTGCTGGCCTCTGCCCTCAACTAACAGAGGATGGATTTCCTGTGAAGGTGGATGGGACTTCAGTCTCCACCTGTATACCCCAGGGATGCTGGGCAGTCGGCCCAGATCTCCAACAGCATGACGGAGTGAGCCCAGACACCCTGTCTTCTCTCCAGCAGCAGAAAGGACTCCAGGGAGAAGGGCCAGTCCAGGCCTCTCCCCAGCGGCAGATATGTTCTCTGAGAGAGGCAGAGATTGGCTGGGTGAGTAATTCTTTGTTTAGAACAATTTGTTTGGGGTACTGTGTGAGTACAGGTATTAGAGGACTGGAACTACTGACTAACTTCGGAGTCAACCTGTCTGGGGTCTCCTCCTGTGTTAGTCTCCTGCCGAAAGGGGAGAAATGTGACAGACCTAGCTGGGAGAGAGACTTTTGGAGGGGACTGTATGCTAGCCTCTTGCCGATCGATCGTGGGCCCTGGCATTTGGGGGAACGGTGCTCTTTGTGAGCTGTATGCCTGGGGACCCTTGAGGTGGTATTACTGTGGATTCGGGTCCTGGTCCCCCAGGACACACAGACTCTGGGGACCCTGGATTTGCCATATTGGAATAGTGACTAATTCATACCGTTGGGACTCCTACTGTTAAATGCTAATGTCATCAATTCCAGCTACCTGTCTGTTGTCTGCTAAAATGTGTATTGTAAATAAGTCTCTAGTATGGGATCTAAGAGTCATTGGATCCCATTGTTGTTTGTGTTTAATTAACTCTGCTATTGTGATAATGTTGATTGGATTTTCTGAACTACAAGATGGCCAGTCTGGCCTAAAGGTCATGTCTGAGTCATCTAGGCTGTCTAAAGGGATTAGTTAATTAGCTCATGTCAATTAGGTTAATTAGGTTACAGCTGTATTGTTAGAGTAATATGAGTCGGAGGTATGCACCTCCACTTTTAGTGTATAAAAGAGCCTGTATATTGCAATAAAAGAGATTCCTGGTTGAACTTACATACAGCCTGCCTGGTGTTTGTTCTGAGCTATCACAACTGGGTTAGAACGGCACATAGCTGTAGTTCTAATCCCGGAGCATTGGATGACCGAACAGTCAGATGTTGCGATCTGCAATCTGATTCTATAGCTGCAGAGGAGTGTTGGGAGAGTGGAACCGAGCGAGCAAGGGGCTCGTTACACCTACTACCATTCATTCATTTACTTTTTTTCTTTACATACTTTGTAGCACACTATGCATGATAAGTGCACACATATTACACTTAGACTGTGCTGTGGCCATCCGGCCCTACTTTGGCTGCCTTCCTTGGTCCTTGGGGGGGGTTTTCTGCCTCAACACCGGGGAGGATCACCGTACCTGAGATCCCCACAAGTTCCCGTGCAGAGGTTGGGCCCAGCCTTGGGACAGAGCTGTAAGTCACTGACCTGTCACCAATTTTTGGGAAAATTACTTTTCTCCCTTTTTTAGAGGGCACTATTAATAATTGATATTTCTTTACAGTATACTGTCATACCACACTCCTGATGGCTGAATGCCATGAAACGCGTCAATTTCTATTTGATATCAAGATATCTGGTTCCATTATGTGTATATGTATATATTCTCTATGCATCCATTCTACTATTTATGTCTATCATGTGAACTCATTAATTGTATTTTATGCTATAAGCAGTATAATTTAAGTGTAAGTCATGTGACTACCAAATGATTTGATACAATGTCTTTTTAATGAGTTTGAATGAATTTTAGATTGTAATAATAAATAAACTAATTTATATATATATATATATATATACATATATATATATGTACCTATTCTCTATTTGATATGGCGGGCCTCATTTAAAGCCCCAATTCCTCTCCACTTGTTAGGATTAAGTTCACCTGCTGGTGGCACTATCCTGCTCTGGGCTGTTTGCTGCAGTTCCAGTGTCCACCAGCAGGTGTCTCCCAGGAGCCAGCAGACTGGTGTAATCAGGCTAATTAATGTTCAGCTGCCCGGGGGCTACTTTAGGCTTCTCCTTCCTACCTATTCTCAATATATTTGATATGGCGGGCCTTATTTAAAGTCCCAATTCCTCTCCTCTTCTGTAAGCTATATCAGGAATGGAGGCCTGCCATTTGGCTGTGCCAGGTCACACCCTCCTCCACGTTACTTGTATAGTTTACACAGCAGGGAAACATTTGTTCCATCTGTTTTGGGTAGAATGCCCTTTCAATTTGTATTAAATCCCAATTGAAGTTTAAGGAAAAATACTTTGAATTTAATGTGTAAGTTCTCAGTGCTTTGCTATTATTTTTCATTTCAAAGCAGCCCCAGTGAGAGAAAAAAATCCTATGTCCTGCACAAACTAGCTGCAGAGAACGACTGTTTGTCTTTGTGTGAAAGTAGTGGTCTGTCTGCAGTTCCCCCTCTACACTATCACCCTAAGTCACAGCTAGAGTCCAACAAGTTAGGGAGTGTGAGCTTTGCTGATTACTGGCCTCATTGAGGGATGTCGGGCTGCTGCAGAGAGATTGCTGCTTCCACACAAAGCGCAGCAGTTCCCTGCAACATAGTGCAGAATACAGTATTTTCTACTCTCACTGCTACATTCAATTTCCACAAAAAAAGAGAGAAATGGTCCTTCGAACCCGGATAAGTAGAACCCAGAGATGGGAGGTACTCACCTATATAATATAAGCAGGGTGTAATCAAAAATTCAACTCTCAAAAAATAAAATATAAATAAAAAAAGGATGATAAACACACTGAGGTTTTGATGTTCAGTCTGGCTCGGATTCAGTTGAGTCCCTGTAGAATACAGCACTCCATTCACCCATCGTGGCTTAAAGGTGGGGTGCTGGCTCTTCAGGGCAGTCGGTTTGCATTTTGTTTTTTGTGCAGGTGGATTAGCAGGGAGTAGGGGGCCTTGGGGGAAGTTTACACCAGCTCCCATTGGAGGTTCTACACATCATTTTTGTTGTTGCACTAGGCAGGGTGTTTTTTTGGGGAGGGAACAAGAGGGCTGAGGTTGATTTGTTTGGAGGGTAATCCTAGGCAGGGGGAAGAGCGGAGGACGGGGTTTCAAGGGGTTCTGATGCCGATACATCTTATGCATGATGTAGCACCCTGGTGTTTAGGCAGGGTTGCTCACAAATTTAGCTTACCAGATAGTAAATGTTCTTTTTAATTGTTAGAAGATCCACTGACCCCTCTCTAATTCTGGAGTTGCTGCACCTTTTCTCTTCTGTCACTGGGTGGCACTGTTGCTGGTGACATTACATTGACAATGGCATAGCTAGGTCAGATTATGAATGTATGGGGTGTCTCAGCCAATAGGCAGGGGTTTCTTTAGTCCCTTGGCCTGCTGGGAGAGCATATTTATTTGGGTGGAGTCAGGTGATTGGTGTTCTGTGCCACCTGGACGGCTGTCTAGGTGGACGTGTGTTATGTCATCCCGGGTTGCTAGGCCAGAAGCCTGCGGCCTATCCCAGGGAAAGCTTGCTGCTAGGGTGCCTGAGGCCTATCCAGGAGCAGGAGAAGCAGCGCTGGGTTGGGACTGCAGGATTGGAGTTCAACCGAGTTACAGAGGTTCAGCCGAACGGCGAACCAGTCATGGTCGGAGGTAAAGGGGAAGCAGTCGCCACGAAGGGACCATCCACCTTGTTACCAGAGACCACTGTGAGTAAGCTTGAAGAAGTACCAGAGCAGTCTTCTCACCAGCCAGTGATGGTGAAGAAGTGGGAAAGCTTCAGCAAGTGCCAAGCCAGGGACCCAGGGGGTTAGCGGGGGTGACGCTTGAGGAGTATATATAGGTTAGCTGTGGAAGAGTTCAGGGGATCCAGCAGGCGGCTGGGATCTGGAAATCTAGTGAGAGACTAGGAGCACTATTCTGTGTTAATAAGTTCTATGTTTGAAGACCTTTGGAAACTGTTAAAAACTTAGTTGCCATAGGAGACAGTGGTCCTGCCAATACAGAAGTTGCATCCGGCTGGAGGCTTTGAACTGCATAGCTGTCTGCCTATTGTGTCTCAGAGTCTGCTGTAGCACTAACTCTCGGTGGAGCTGCTGGTTTAAGCAGGCTTGTTACCTTCACTCTCCTTCCCTCTGTTTCACCGGCACCGGGTCTAGGGTTCCGTTGAGTTTACCTCTGGACGATACACGCACCAACACTTGAGAACGTTTTCAATGCTTTATTAAACCATCAACGAAGGAAGTAGCAGGAAAGAGGCAGAAGGAGAACTACAGAGGAAAACTCAAATACCTTTTTAGTAAGATTCTTGACAAATGTCCTTAGGGTTGGATATTTCAGTAGAATGCACTCCCTTGGTGGGACACACTCTTTGCTCGCCTGGATAGGCCTCTCTCACTAGCTTAGCAGCCAGCACGTAGCACGAACAAAAGTCTCTGCCACAGACTTATTTGGGATGAACCCCTACAATGCTCTGCCACAGGTATCTTTGGTTTTTTGTGATGAATGTCAGTCACAGTGCTTGAACCTTTAAGCCAACCCGGCAACTCTATGCTGTATAATCACTTTAGGATACGTCCTCCAACCGAGTCACCAGGCCCCTCTCCAGACCAGCACGTTGCATGATCCTTCCATGACGGGTCCTCCCCTGGGATCTCCTCGGCTGTCCAGCTTCTTCCCTCTGGATAGACAGCTCAGGACCATTCCTCGGCCGCTGTGGTAGGCCCCAGACAAGCTTCTGGGTCCACCCCTGCGTCGCAGCAATGTGGGCCTCCGGAACAGAGAACCACGAGATAGCTCTCTAACGCATACCTGTCGGCCAGGAGGGCCAGCAGGTGGCTGTAAAAGGAACCCCAAAATATGGCGTCTGTCCCATAAATACCCTCGCCCAGAATGCAACTCTGAGGACCACCTCCACCGAGTTGTCTCCGGGACAGAAGAGAATCCATACGCTTAGACACGCTGCCTTTCCAACACTAGCCAGCGGTAACAGCGACACCCACGGCTCAGTATGGAAACACACGCAACGTCAGCCAAGCTGGAACAGAGGCAAATCTAACCTTCCTAACGAACAAGTTACTAAATTTACCTATCAGATGTTAGATCACAAATCTACCAGCGCTACACTACTATTTATCATTACATCTACATAAGGGTGTCCTGGCCCTAACCCTCTCTCCCACAGTTCTTGTTAAGAGACAATAAATCTCTTTGTATCCACAAAGTGACTGGCGCCCATCATTTCATCTTGCATTACACCCACCATGCCTGGTAACCCACTCTACGAAGACGGATGTCAGCTCTCCCTAACTCTAGAGGTCACCATCGGATTTTACATATGGAATAACACATGCTAATAAATGTTTTGGAGAGGTAACTCATTAGAGTGTGCTTATCGTCCTTCTTTTGTTTTTTTATTTTTTGTATGTTCAATTTCTCCCAATGGATTGCAAACAGTGCTCCATCACGAGAAAAAAAGCTTCAACACTGGTAAGAGTAGTTGACGTTACACTAAACAATACCCTTATTCTCCAAAAATAATCCATACACATCCACTACTTGATTGGCCCTTTAATCTGTATTTCATTAAATAGTTTTTGTGTTATTCTGCCTTATTCTAATGTCCTCCACGTGCTACTGAACCTCTCCCTTTTCCTCTTCACTTTGTTTGGAGTGAGCAGTGCACGTTAGTTGCAGTTATGTGCGTTGCAGTAGCCAAACTACAAATCCCATTGTTCATCTTGGGAGTGAGCAAGAGAGGGTGGCTACATTCCGACATACAGTAGGACCATGGAGAATGAGCATAGCCACCCTCTAACACAGTGGCGGTGCGTCCATTAAGGGCGCCCCGGCACTGCCCCGCTGCAAGGTCCCACTCGCCACCATCACCCGCATGCCTGACCCACCACCGAGACAGGGTAAGTGCTTGGCGGCAGCAAGCGGGCACGCGGGGGGGTCAAAGTGACAGCATTTTATGGGGCACAGTGGCAGCATTTGATGGGGCACAGTGGCACTATTTGATGGGCACAGTGGCAGCATTTGATGGGGCACAGTAGCAGCATTTGATGGGGCACAGTGGTAGCATTTGATGGGCACAGTGGCAGCATTTGATGGTGCACAGTTGCAGCATTTGATGGACACAGTGGCAGCATTTGATTGGCACAGTGGCTGCGTGTGATGGCACAGTGGCTGTGTTTGATGGCACAGTGGCTGCATTTGATGGCCTCAGTGGCTGCAATTGATGGGCACAGTGGCTGTGTTTGAAGGGCACAGTGGCTGCATTTGAAGCGGACAGTGAAGCAGCAATTGAATGTATTGTCTCTATAACCCTCTACTGGTCAGTGGTTTAGCTAGGGACTGGAACCAGTAGGTAGGCCATTCTGCAGTGTCAATTGTTCACTGCGCTCTGAGTTTTTCTGTCTGTAATTGTTTGTGCCAGTATTGGAGATTGTTCTAACTTGTCCATATTGCAATCCCTTCCAGGGCTTTTGTATTTTTTGTGCAGCTCATTCCACAGTTATTATTATTGTAGCACCGTATAGCTAAGTGTGCTAGTGTTAGTTGTAGTGTAGATAGGTTTGTTAATGTAGGTAAATTTGGCCTAGCTGAGAGCCAGACCTGGGTTAAATCTGGTTCAGGGTGAGTGACTCAGGGAGGCTGGATGACTCATCAGGCAGTACCTCTGGTACCTCCCTCTACTTGCTGGAACCTTGGAGACGGTTCCAGAACAATGGGAGGGAGGTTAGGAGGAGCCGCCTGGAGTATTGGAGTATTGAGGAGGGCCTTAGCCAAGCCCCAGCAAATGGGCTGGCAGGAGGTAGGCCCCTCTTAAATACTCAGGTTCAGGCTAGTAGGGGCAGGGGAGTTCGGGTGAAAGCTGGAGATCGAGTGCTGAGGAGGCGGCTGTCGGTAACCCTGTAGCCTGGGGGGGGGGATCTAAGGCTGGGGCTTGGGTGCTGGAGGGATCCTCTTACAACACACGGTGGAGTCCTGTCCAGAGGCACGGGAGCAAGAGTGGGGACAGCAGGAGCCAGCGAGCACATCCAGGAGGTCTCCAGGAGAAATCAGCCAGGTGGACTGGTGGGTGTGCAGTCTGGGAGGACTGTGGGATATAGCCAGGAGGACTAGTGAAAGGGGCTGCTGGAGCCAGGTGGGCTGGCAGAGCCTGAAGAGGTGGTGCTGGTACCAGTGACCATGGGACGAAGTGCAGTGAAAGTGCTAGTGGTGTCACCCCATCGTTCTTAAGTGTAGGGGCCCGCGGTCCCTGCCTGAAAAGGGCCTTTGCTAAAGACTTTTCCTAGGGTGACACCACAGTGGATCTGCAAAGCAAGATTGTGCAGGAGGAAGGAAAGAAGTGTACATAGACTGTGTATATACCTGAAGTGTCCCTGAAAACGTTCCAATCAAGTGGACATCCCATAATCATCCTATCACCATCCAAGTTTATTGACCCCAAAATAGAAAACAAAAACAAAGTTGCTGGACTAGTTTCCTGTCAAGTTTCCTGTCTCAAGTGTGCCTGTGGAAATTTAGTGTGCCTGGCTGTGCAGGGTCGGGGATCCCATTCTACTTGCAGCTCCTATGTGGGGTGCACAACATTATTATTATACAAGATATATATAGCGCCAAGAATTCGCGCAGCACTTTACAACATGGGGCAGACAGTACAATTACAATACAATTGAATGCTGGAGGAATCAGAGGGCCCTGCTAAAAATCTAGTAGGGAGGGTCAAGTGATACAAAAGGTAATAGCTGTGGGGGATGAGCTGATGGAGAAAATAAAAGTACAGTTGTTAGGTGGGGGCAGAATAGGTCCATAATCATTGGTCTTTCCCCACATGTCAGGATGGTAGGTGTAATCCTAGACTCTGACCTCTCCTTTGAGCCCCACATTCAATCACTGGCTAAATCTTGCCACCTTAACCTCTGTAACATTTTCAGAATTCCGCTTTCCTAACTAATGACCCAACAAACCAACTTATCCATGCTTATCTCCTGCCTTGAATACTGCAACTCCCTTCTTGCTGGCCTACTATTACACAGGCTCTTCCCCTTCAGTCTATCATGAATGCTGCTGCTAGGCTTGTACACCCTACTAACCAATCTGTGGGTGCTGACCCTCTCTGCCAATCCCTTCACTGGCTTCCACTAGACCAACGTATAAAATTCTAAATACTAATCACAACATTCAGGTCCATAAATATTTGGACATCGACACAATTCTAATCTTTTTGGCTCTATACACCACCACAATGGATTTGAAATGAAACAAACAAGATGTGCTTTAACTGCATACTTTCAGCTTTAATTTGAGAGTATTTACATCCAAATCAGGTGAACGGTGTAGGAATTACAACAGTTTGTATATGTGCCTCCCACTTTTTAAGGGACCAAAAGTAATGGGACAGATTAACAATCATCCATCAAACTTTCACTTTTTAATACTTGGTTGCAAATTCTTTGCAGTCAATTACAGCCTGAAGTCTGGAACGCATAGACATCACCAGACGCTGGGTTTCATCCCTGGTGATGCTTTGCCAGGCCTCTACTGCAACTGTCTTCAGTTCCTGTTTGTTCTTGGGGCATTTTCCATTCAGTTTTGTCTTCAGCAAGTGAAATGCATGCTCAATCGGATTCAGGTCAGGTGATTGACTTGGCTATTGCATAACATTCCACTTCTTTCCCTTAAAAAACTCTGTGGTTGCTTTCGCAGTATGCTTTGGGTCATTGTCCATCTGCACTGTGAAGCGCCGTCCAATGAGTTCTGAAGCATTTTGCTGAATATGAGCAGATAATATTGCCCGAAACACTTCAGAATTCATCCTGCTGCTTTTGTCAGCAGTCACATCATCAATAAATACAAGAGAACCAGTTCCATTGGCAGCCATACATGCCCACGCCATGACACTACCACCACCATGCTTCACTGATGAGGTGGTATGCTTTGGATCATGAGCAGTTCCTTTCCTTCTCCATACTCTTCTCTTCCTATCACTCTGGTACAAGTTGATCTTGGTCTCATCTGTCCATAGGATGTTGTTCCAGAACTGTGGAGACTTATTTAGATGTTGTTTGGCAAACTCTAAATCTGGCCTTCCTGTTTTTGAGGCTCACCAATGGTTTACATCTTGTGGTGAAACCTCTGTATTCACTCTGGTGAAGTCTTCTCTTGATTGTTGACTTTGACACACATACACCTACCTCCTAGAGAGTGTTCTTGATCTGGCCAACTGTTGTGAAGGGTGTTTTCTTCACCAGGGAAAGAATTCTTTGGTCATACACCACAGTTGTTTTCTGTGGTCTTTCGGGTCTTTTGGTGTTGCTGAGCTCACCGGTGCATTCTTTCTTTTTAAGGATGTTCCAAACAGTTGATTTGGCCACACCTAATTTTTTTGCGATCTCTCTGATGGCTTTGTTTTGTTTTTCCAGCCTAATGATGGCTTGCTTCACTGATAGTGACAGCTCCTTGGATCTCATATTGAGAGTTGACAACAACAGATTCCAAATGCAAATGGCACATTTGAAATGAACTCTGGACCTTTTATCTGCTCCTTGTAAATGTGATAATGAGGGAATAACACACACCTGGCCATGAAATAGCTGAGCAGCCTATTGTCCCATTACTTTTGGTCCCTTAAAAAGTGGGAGGTACATATACAAACTGTTGTCATTCCTACACCGTTCACCTGATTTGGATGTAAATACCCTCAAATTAAAGCTGAAAGTCTGCAGTTAAAGCACATCTTGTTTGTTTAATTTCAAATCCATTGTGGTGGTGTATAGAGCCAAAAAGAATAGAATTGTGTCGATGTCCCAATATTTATGGAGCTGACTGTATAAACACATCCATAACACTGCCCCAGCTACATCACCAACCTCACCCAAATCGTCCTCTCCGCTCCTCCTAAGACATCTTGCTCTCCAGCTTGCTCGTCACCTGCTCTCACGCTCGCCTACAGGACTTCTGTAGAACCTCTTCCATCCTCTGGAACTCCCTAGCCCAGTGTGCCTGGTTAGCTCCTACCCTGCTTTTAGGTGATCCTAGAAAACATATTCATTCAGGGAAGCCTACCCCACCTCCACCTAGAAAACTGTACTTTGGCCACCTCCATCAGATCATCACCTGCATCTATTACCTTTTGTAGCACCTCTCCCTCCCTTTTAGATTGTAAGCCCCATGAGCAGGGCCCTCATATTCCTTCTGTAGTAAACTGTATTGTAATTTACTATAATGTGAAGAGCTGCACAAAATGTTTGCTGCTATATAAATTCTGTATATTAACATTATTAATTCTCAATGTCAATGGTACGGTGCATGTACCAAGCAGTGTACATTCCAGCCATTCTCTGCATGCTAAGAATAGAGTTGGGTGTCGGAAATAAAGTATCTCCTGCATCATTAGTGGTTGTCCAATGGCTTGCCTTCCTGACAACTTGGAGATATTGAATAATGTGCATTTATATGGTTATAAAACTTGGTGAATCCTACTGTCTATATGATTTTCAGAAGAGGGTATCCCATATATAATGTCTGTCTGTAAACATGCACAGCCATCCACCTAACGGTTCCATACTGTATATCTTGGTGTCATTTCCATTAAATGGTTATTAGTGTTTAGTCTACAGCCAACTTTTTTCAACTCTTGCATTCCACAGAATGTTACAATTATAAAAGCAGCAGTTTTACCTCCCACCAATGCACAGCTCAGCCTGGACTCGAACCGAGCACAGCTGGAGACAGACAAGTTCCTTTCACTCACTTTCTTCGAGCTTATGTTTATTGGTATAATAATTTTAAAGAGATAATAGTAGATTTGTTGGCCAACTAAAGGAACTGGAATATGTGCGTTGCAAAATTCTTTCACCACCATTAATTCAAGAAATGTGGCTGTGTAATGAGCATTTTTTTTTTAATGATACTAATTAAAACAGTTTATGGTTTTCCTTTTTGCCAAAAGTCAAGAGCCAACACTTTATTTTAGTGCAAATAGACTGGCTAAAGGACTTTGCTGTTCCTACTCTACTTTACAAATTACAGAAGGCTTAAAGGATGGTCACAATTTCCCTGCTGCTCCAGGGAGGTGGAGCTTTTCAGAAACTGGGATAATGTTTCAGAGCCAAAAAATCTATTTGTATGTGGAATTTACAGCGATTGTAATTAGTTTCACAATCCTTAAAATGAATTCCATGTCTGAACAAGCCTCGAGTTTGCCAAGGTGGATTGTTGCACTTGACCAGGGTTCAGTGGAACCCTATGGTTTCCCAGAGGTTGCTAGGGGTACCTTGAACTGTTCCTTGAGTCATGGATGATTAAACTCCCATTTGATAGTGTCTGTATAGTCCTTGGGCTCAACACCACCTTGCAGAACCAGCGGCATGAACCCAATGACCTTTTTAGCTGTCCGTAAGGGTGGCGTTCTGACCACCACTGTAATGCCCCGTACACACGGTCGGACATTGATCGGACATTCCGACAACAAAATCCATGGATTTTTTCCGACGGATCTTGGCTCAAACATGTTTTGCGTACACACGGTCGCACAAAGTTGTCGGATAGGTTGTCTTGATAGGTAATAGTAGAATTTCCAAATGTGCTCAAATGTGTACAATGTGTATTTATATCTTTGTATTATGACACTTCTTACCTGTCCAGTGGGCTGCCAATAATGTAACTAAGGAGGGGCTGGCCAAAGTAATACCCATTATTTAGGCATTCGTCTCTCAATGAAGTGGAGAGGGTTACCTGTCCAAGAGCCCCCCCCCCCTCAAAATGTTAAAAATGGCCCATGAGAGGGGGGGGAGGGGGAATCTGATAGGTGTACCTTAGACTTTGGTCTTTAAAAACTCCCTCAAATAAATGATATCTTGATGTTTGTGTCTAATCTGCTTTCCCTGTTTATGTGCAATATTACTAATTTTTGTTGTTGTTTGACTCCACAGTTTCCTTCCACGCCACAGGAATGGCAGACTGTGGCCTCCCACTTTGCCCAGCGGTGGGACTTTCCTAACTGCGGAGGGGAAATTGATGGGAAACACGTCCACATCGTCCCACCACCCAACTCGGGGTCATACTATTATAATTATAAGGGGTTCAATAGTATTGTGATGTTGGCGGTGGTGTTGGCTACTTACGAGTTCCTGTATGTGGACGTGGGGAAGAATGGCCGGATGTCCGATGGTGGAGTCATCGCCCAGACGGAGTTCTACAGGTGTCTCCAGAATGGCAACTTGGACTTGCCACCTCCAGAAGACAATGCAGAAGGACTCCCATTTGTCTTTGTTGCGCTGGGGGACCATCTTATGCGGCCATTCCCGATGAGGACCCTCACCCCGGACCAGAGAGTTTTTAATTACCGGCTGGCCAGAGCCAGAAGAGTGGTGGAGAACACGTTTGGAATCATGGCCAGCCGGTTCCGCCTATTTCTTACACAAATACACATGGCAGAGTATAAACTGAATCATATTATCCTGGCGTGCTGTGTTCTACACAACTTTTTACGGCAACATTCTGCCAACTATGCTGGCTCAGTTGGGCCTGAGGCCAGAATTCTAAATGAAACAACCCTGACGGTGCTTGAAAGTGGCCGTCCTGGCTTGCCCCCCCTGAGTGCCCGTGATGTCCGGCTAAGATACCTTGAATACTTTGCGGGTAGGGGGGCTATCAATATGCCAGACAATGTCTAAAACCTTTTTCAAATAAAAAAAAAACTACTCAAATCTTTGGTGACATTTACTGCTTGTGTTTCTTTTAGCTGGCCCTGACAGAAATGTGGTGAGTCCTGAAAATGGCATGATTGTGTAACCTTACAAAGCACTGTTGGGTGTTATTTACTAAAGGCAAAGACACTTTGCACTACAAGTGCACTTGAAACTGCACTTGTAGTGCAAAGTGGATTTGCCCTTAGGAAATAACCCCCATTGTCACCGAAAACACCAACTAGAGCACAACAAAGTGTTGGAGCGTTGAGACAATAATCCACACATTCTTGATTAACAATCTTTTTAATACCAGCACAATCACATGTGTATTTGTAAAAGGTTTTTAAAACAAACCAACATGTTTGTTGTATAACAATTTTTGGGGTCACATAAGAAAAAGTAGAAATGTCCATTTAAGATAAAACAGGCATGTTTAAAACCAACAAGAAAAACACAAATCTTGAACTTACAACGTTCACATTTGGTAGAACTTGAAGGCAATATCAGACATGAGTATTTACAAACTGTGTTTGATATTGCATTCAGATGGGGTGAAGTCACCCCAGGAATAGCCAAATTTTGAAGATGCACACAAATTGCCAAATGTCAACATGTGCTAGCTGCCATCATGGGGGATCAAGGGACGTGTTTTGGGGGTGCAACCCCTTCCTCACAGCTACTTTATTATTGAGGAAGGAGTTGCACCCCAAAAACGTGTCCATTGATCTCCTGTGATGGCAGATAGCACATGTTGACACACTGTGTGCATTTTCAAAATTTGGCTTTTCGCAAATATGTAAAAAAATGGTAAAAATTTTTAGCACACCAAAAACCAAAGGGATTTGGAGGGGTTTTAAACTCTCCCTAAAACATCAATGATGTTCTTCATTTTTTGTTGAACATCATTGATGTTTTTAAGGATGTTTTCCAAGTCCCTATTACACCCCATGATCTCCCCGATCAGGATCTGTGCACTTTCCGAGGTGAAATGCCCTGGATCCACAACATCACGATCACCTAAAAACATAGAAACAAAAACACACCATGTATTATAAATATGCAGGCATCCATCTCTTACCTGAGCCTGTGGTCGCAGACATTCACCTGTTGTGGTGACAATTTCCACCATGTCTTCCTCCTCCTGCTCTGCTTGGGTGGATTTCCCCTTCTTCCAGAGGTGGGGGGTCTGTTGTCTCCTCGAATGAGGAGTGTCCTCCGAGTCTTTTCTCCCCTATGTAAAAACAAATAGGTATACTTAGCACACAGATATTTGGATGTCAGAAATAGGAATATGAAACATTGCTTGGAAGTGGGACACAATTGTCTATTTTGGCAGTTCCAAGATGTAGAATTTTTATTGTCCTTTGTCAAGCTTCAATACTTTACCTGTTTTGTACAAGCTTCACAGATGGAGACACCCCTATAGTATACACTGGAGTACCTGTGTGGGCCCCCTAATAAAAAGGGTGTTCTTGTGTCCCACACTAGTGCTCCAGAGTCCAGATGTGAAAACTGCTGAGTGTCCTCTCCTTACACAGAATCTAGTTAGCATTTCATTCTAGTTACAAACCCATCTACACAACCAAATTATTTTCAGACAAGTAGGCCATAAAAAATGTGGCCAAATACATATGGCAAAAACAATGGTGTTTTCTAGGCCGAACGAACAATGTTTTCTACGAACGAATAATGTGCCCATGAACATGGAAGTTTCCCTTTTAAACTGGATAACAGTTAAGAAAAGCACATGGAGCAGCTTGAACGTAATAAACATAAAGAATAGGAACACAGCACAACTACTTACTTTTTTGCAGCACTCTCCGGATCTTTCTGTACTGCTAGTGCTCTCTTAATTTCAGGTCCGACCACCGTTTCCTGAGCTGATCTTTCGATCGTCATACCCCGAAATGCAGACTCTTGACCACTTTCGCCATGATCTTGGCCTTTCTGACATTGGGGTTGGGGTAAGGTCCATACTTCCCGTCATAGTGGGCCCTCTTCAGTATGTCCACCATCTCCAACATCTCCTCAAAGGACATATTTGATGCCTTAAATCGTCTCCTTCTGGATCGTGACGTTTCAGGCTCCGGGCTTTCCTCCTCCTCGTTGCTGTAATTAGCACGCACCTGCTGTGTCTCCGCCATGTGCTCTTCCCCCACTGCGCCGAACGAGAAGGGGTGGGGAATAGAATAGAAAGAACCTCAGGAGTGGGCGGAGTTTCACGAATGCGCAGTATGTATAAAGCGTAACACATGTGCGTAGTACGTACGATCTGTGAGCGGAGGAAGGAGTATCGGAGGCACCGAACGTGATAACGAAGGTAAGATCTAAACTTGGGCCTATACTGCTTCTAGATTGAGGCCTATATTGTAACAAGATTAGGAGAGTTTTTCCTGACATTAGGGTTTGTCTTGTGTTTTGCAGATAAAATGGATGGCTTCAATGACCACAACTTCCTCCCCCTGTTTATAGACAAATACAGGGAGCTGCCCTGTCTGTGGCAGGTCAAACACCCGCATTATAATCATAAACAAAAGAGGCAGGCAGCGATGGAGAAACTGCTGGAGTTGGTGAAGCCGGTGGTCCCCACGGCAAACATCCCCTATTTAAAAGCCAAAATTGGTGGCCTGAGGAGCACTTATCTTAGGAAGCGCAAGAAGGTCACGGATTCCCAGAGATCAGGAGCAGGAGCAGATGACATTGATGTCCCCAGGCTGTGGTACTATGAGAGACTACGATTTCTGTCAGACCAGACTGGAGTCAGGGAATCCCTCTCAACCCTTCCTTCCACTCTTCCTTCCACCCCAGCTGAGGCTTCCGATGTCCAACCTGGGACTTCCAGCCAGGAAGAAGTTGAGGAGCCCAGCTTGAGCCAGGTATAGCATTCTTCTACAGATGTCTGGTCAATAAAGAAATTATGTTTACTAGATGTTATTATTGATCACTAATTGCTAATTTAATAAAGTGTTTTACATATCAATAGACAGTCGTGGGCAAAAATAATTGGGACAAGAATGAAAAATGCTGGGCTCAGAAAGATAGTCTTTTATATTTGTTAACATTCAATTTGCAACAGTCATGAGATGAAAATTGTGTGTGATTGCTGAAGAAAAAACTATGTCCCTTTTTCATACACAGGAAGACCTCAGCCAGGACGAGGCTCAGGAATGTGGCACACAGGAGGAGGCTGTGGAATGTGGCAGTCAGGAGGAGGCGGGGGTTAGTGGCAGCCAGGAGGAGGCGGGGCTAAGTGGCAGCCAGGAGAAGCCTGGGACCAGTAGGAGCCTGACCGAATCGCAGGCCCCTCCCCTCCGCCTTCCAACCAAAAGACCCAGGAAGGGGAGTCACGTGCAGGATTCAGCTCTCAGGCTCATTCAGGAGGCTTCTGCGTCCCTCAGAGCCACCCCCACTCCTGAAGAGGCCTTTGCCTGCATGGCTGCCACCAAACTGCAGGGCATGCAGGAGGGCCAATGCCAGCTGTGTGAGAACCTTCTTTATAAAGTCTTAACTAAAGGGATGAGGGGCGAAATCACACCCAATATCCACGTGAGTGAGTTGGACCATCCTCCTCCTCCTCCTGCCACAACTGCACCACCACAGCCACAGCATGGAAGGAAGCGTGAAAGGAAGACCAGAGAGTGATGACCTGGGTTCAGTCTGGTCTGACAAAAGATGCAGCCTCTTTTATGAACACAGCCTGGGGACACAGGTGTCATCTGCTACTTTCAGGATCTCTGGGACTTCTGGACCAAACTGAACTCCCTTAGATATGGACTCCTCAGGCCACCAGTTTTGCAGTTGAATAATTGATGTGTGCCCTGGGGGCCAAAGGCTTCACCAACTTCTGCTGTTTCTCCAGCGTTGCCTCCCTCTTTGTTTGGTTCTGAGCCCTTAATAAAGGTTTTTTGGTTTCAATTAGACTCGCCTATGTGTGTTTTTCTTCAAAAAGGACAGTTTGTTTGTGAGGAGGCAGGTACATTTCAAAATACAATGTGAAATTAACAAGAGACACCAAGCAACCTCCTTGAGATTAAATAATACCAGATAATAATGGTGTTGTGGTAACTTGACACACAAAACACACACAAAAATATTCTGGATATTACATAACTAAAAAAAAAACAAGATCAGCCTTGAAAAAATACAAACCTAAAAAAAATCACATCAGGCTTGAAAAAAAGAAAAAAAAAACACAAAAAAAATTATATAGATTTTTGGTCAGATGTGACAAATCATAATATATTGAGGGAATCACGATAAATAAGAAAGAAAGAAGTTTGTGAGAACTCTGTGTGAATATCAGTAGCAAAACTACTTCGTTTTTCCTGCATTATAAAGAAGAAGAGAGTGCGCTGTATTAAACGATTTTAAACATTGCAGCGTGACGAAAGTGCTCTATGCATTCCGAACGCTAATTTTACCAGACCGAGCTGTTCCGTCTCGGAATTTCTTCTGAGTATGCGTGGCACTTTGTGCATCGGAATTGTCCACACAGGGTCGGAATTGACGCGATTGGATTTTGTTGTCGGAAAATTTTATAGCCTGCTCTCAAACTTTGTGTGTCGGAAAATCCGATGGAAAAAGTCCGACGGAGCCCACACACGGTCGGAATTTCCGACAACACGCTCCGATCGCACATTTTTCGTCGGAAAATCCGACCGTGTGTACGGGGCATAAAAGTGCATGCTTCCCACTGAAAACCAATGTAAGGGGCATTTTTCTCATTGACCCCGGGTGAATTAATTTTAGCAGGGGTTTTCTGAGATCTGAAAAACATTTTTTTTTATGATACTAATTAAAACAGTTTATAGTTTTCCTTTTGCCAAAGTCAAGAGCCAACACTTTTATTTAGTGTGACTAGACTGGCTAAATGGACTTTGCTGTTCATACTCTACTTCACAAATTACAGAAGGCTTACAGGATGGACACAATTTTCCTTGCTGCTTCCATAAGGTGGAGCTTTTCAGAAAGTGGGGCAACGTTTCAGAGCCAAAAATCTATTTTTATTTGGAATTCACAGTGATTGTAATTAGTTTAACAATCCATAAAATTAATTCCTTGTCTGAACAAGCCTCGACTTTGGCAAGGTGGTTTGTTGCACTCGACCAGGATTCAGTGGAACACTATGGCCCCTCCAAAAGTTGCTATGGGTACCCTGAGCTATTTCTTGAGCTGTGGCTGATTGACCTTCCGTTTGATGGTGGCTGCATAGTCCAATACCACCTTCCAGAACCAGCGGCATGAACCCAATGATCTTTTTAGCTGTCCATAAGGGTGGCATTCTGACCACCACAGTAAAAGGGCATGCTTCCCACTGAACACCATTGTAAGGGGCATTTTTCCCATTGACCCCGGGTGAATTAATTTTAGCAGTGGTTCTCTGAGATCTGAAAATTATTTCAAGGGATTCTCTGGGGTAAATTGTTAGGAAAGGCTGAAGAAGACAATATAAAAAGAATGGAGCACCTACTAGCTGAGAAATAAGATAAGCAAGAGATATTCATCCACAGCTTGTCCTCCAGGCTCATCCTTAAAGTGGTTGTAAACCCTTTTTGGTGACTTTTACCTATAGGTAAGCCTAGAATAAGGCCTACCTATAGGTAGTGGAAATATCTCCTAAACGTGTGCCGTTTAAGAGATATTTCACTTGTAGTGCGCCAATGTCATCATCCGGCGCATGCGCTGTGAAGAAACAGACCACAGTGCCATTTCTTCCCCTAGCGTGTGCTGTGACTAACGGCTCACGCGCGCATGCCAGTCACAGAGCCGGAGTCCGTGGCCCCGGAAGGAAGAGGGGCGAAGATGGACGCGGCCTGCTCAGGGGACAGTGCTGGCTTCGTTTGCAGGTAAGTGTCATATAATGGGCGAGTATGCAATGCATACTCGCCCATTATGCTTTTCATTTGCAGGCCTTGAGAGGAGCAAAATAGGAAGTAAAACCCATCGGGGTTTACTTCCTCTTTAAAGAGGTAATGAACCCAAAACCCAACATTTAATAAACTGCAGCTTATTAATGCTTAGATGTGGTGGCTGCATAAGTTTTCTTTTTTGAGGCTTTTTTCCCAGTTTGCACCTGGTGATCTGGCCAGTAACAGTAATCTGGACTGTATTGGGGTGCCTACATTCTGGATGAAGGAACGCAGAGACACCTTTGGACGGCAGCATTGTTAATCTGGGGGGAGGGGAGTGTTAGATGTACTAGCAGATTTAAATACACTAACATATTGAAGCCAAATTCCAGATAAAACTTTATATGCAGTTACGGCAACAGTTTATTTCCTTTTGGGACAAAGGATTTACATAAATAAATAAAAGCTGACCACTGTAATCACCCCTACAATAGTAAATGGTTTGTCTCAACCCTCTAAGGCTAGATTCACTAGCCTGTACTGTGTGTTCCGATTGTATAAATTAAATAGATTTCTGCACCCGCAACCACCTGCAGCTGAATCGCAACGCTCTTGTGAGAAGCACGAGGCTGCCATTTGTTTTGAATGGCACCCCCATGCATCTCAGCCTGCAGCATGATTGCGGGTGCGGGAATCGCATGGTCACATGGCACAGCAGCCCATTCAAATGAATGGGCTGCCATCCCCGAGCAAACGCAAGGCGCACAGTCTACACTAGTGTGAACCCAGCCTTACTGCTACATCTACAGGACAGCTTATTCTGCCGAAAAGCAATAGACCTACTGGCAGGATAACAAAATGAACATAGAAGAAAGACAGCCTTAAAAAGAAAACGAATGCAGCAATCACACTCTTATGCCCCGTACACACGATCGGACTTTGTTCGGACATTCCGACAACAAAATCCTAGGATTTTTTCCGACGGATGTTGGCTCAAACTTGTCTTGCATACACACGGTCACACAAAGTTCTCGGAAAATCCGATCGTTCTAAACGCGGTGACGTAAAACACGTACGTCGGGACTATAAACGGGGCAGTGGCCAATAGTTATCATCTCTTTATTTATTCTGAGCATGCGTGGCACTTTTGTGCGTCGGATTTGTGTACACACGATCGGAATTTCCGACAACGGATTTTGTTGTCGGAAAATTTTATAGCAAGCTCTCAAACTTTGTGTGTTGGAAAATCCGATGGAAAATGTGTGATGGAGCCTACACACGGTCGGAATTTCCGACAACAAGGTCCTATCACACATTTTCCGTCGGAAAATCCGACCGTGTGTACAGGGCATTAGAATTGGTAATCTGCAATATACTAAATGCTTGCTTTAATGAACAAATGTACTTTTTGTCCAATCTTCCTTTAGGCCATGGACCTACCCCCCTAAATGCAGCACAATGGGTCTAATACTTACTTCCAGCAATATACACTGTGCAGCCCTGCTCAGAGCCACTTTCTTCAGAAAGCATTTAGGCCAGGTCCTCTTCATCGAGCATGGAGGCTGCCATGAGTATAGTAGGGACGTGCAGTGAGGTCAGTGGCTGGAGAGGCACTGGCTAGTATCAGAGCCAGATACACACAGGTTACATACGTCACGATTGTTAGAGTGAGAACAATAATTCTAGCACTAGACCTCCTCTGTAACTATAAACATGTAACCTGTTAAAAATTGTAAAGCGTCGCCTATGGAGATTTTTAAGTACTGAAGTTTGGTGCCATTCCACAAGTGTGCACAATTTTAAAGCATGACATGTTAGGTATCTATTTACTCGGTGTAACATCATTTTTCATAGTATAAAAAAAAATGGGCTAACTTTAGTGTTTTTTTTAATTCATTTGTTTCTTTTTTTTAAAAATGCGTTTGAAAAATTGCTGCACAAATACCGTGTAACATAAAAAGTTGCAATGACCACCATTTTATTCCCTAGGGTGTCTGATAAAACAATATATATGGTATAATGTTTGGGGGTTCTAAGTAATTTTCCAGCAAAAAAATTATGATTATTACATGTAATAGAGAAGTGTCAGAATTAGCCTGGGTGGCAAGGGGTTAATTACCATAAGTAATATACAAATAATTATTATATATTATTTTTAAGGTTCAAAAACTGTACTCAAGCAGATTGCTTAACGGACAAATTACTGATGTTTGAAGCTATTAATTCAAACCAGTAATTTCACAGTAAATACAGTCAGGTCCATAAATATTGGAACATCGACACAATTCTAATCTTTTTGGCTCTATACACCATCACAATGGATTTGAAATGAAACAAACAAGATGTTCTTTAACTGCAGACTTTTAGCTTTAATTTGAGGGTATTTACATCCAAATCAGGTGAACGGTGTAGGAATAACAACAGTTTGTATATGTGCCTCCCACTTTTTAAGGGACCAAAAGTAATGGGACAGATAAACAATCATCCATCAAACTTTCACTTTTTAATACTTGGTTGCAAATCCTTTGCAGTCAATTACAGCCTGAAGTCTGGAAAATAGACATCACCATACGCTGGGTTTCATCCCTGGTGATGCTCTGCCAGGCCTCTACTGCAACTGTCTTCAGTTCCTGCTTGTTCTTGGGGCATTTTCCCTTCAGTTTTGTCTTCAGCAAGTGAAATGCATGCTCATGCACCCGTTTATGTCACCAGGTGGCCCTCAGCTATATAAGAGCTGTCACCAAGAAGAAGCCTCCCATGGAGGCGGAGCTATTGCGTTTTTTTTTCCTTTTTTTGGCTCGTCGGCGGGGTGATAGAAGATAAATGGACATCATGGGACATTTTTATTTTTTTATCTTTTAATAAAGGAATGTCCCTAAGTGTCTCCTATCTTTTTTACCTTTACAGATTCACATAGGGGGACCGGGATCTGGGGGTCCCATTGTTAAAGGGGGCTTCCAGATTCCGATAAGCCCCCCATCCGCATACCCCCACATCCACCAGGCAAAGGTTGTGGGGATGAGGCCCTTGTCCCCATCAACATGGGGACAAGGTGCTTGGGGGGCTACTCCAATGCACCCTCCCCATGTTGAGGGCATGTAGCCTGGTACGGTTCAGGAGGGGGGGCACTCTCTTGTCCCCCCTCTTTTCCTGCAGCCTGCCAGGTTGCATGCTTGGATAAGGGTCTGGTATGGATTTTGGGGGGACCCCTACGCCATTTTTTTAAAATTTGGCACAGGGTTCCCCTTAATTTTCACACCAGACCTGAAGGGCCTGGTATGGATTTTGGGGGGACCCCTACGCCATTTTTTAAAATTTTTGGCACAGGGTTCCCCTTAATATTCATACCAGACCCAAAGTGCCTGGTAAAGGACTGGGGGGAGGGGGAACCCATGCCGTTTTTTTCAATGAGTTTTATCTATATTGCCCAGACCCGACAATTCATTACAGCCACAATCAGTTTTGAATTAATTTTTTCCTTTAGAAATGTCATTTTGCTGTGGTATTGTTCTAAACACGGGAAATTTGCGCCATTTTACAGGCATACTATAGACACCCCCCAGGCACAATATTTAAAGGAATATTTCATTTTTATTGTTTCACTTTAAGAATTATTAAATTCACTGCTCCCGAAAAAACGGCAGGAACCAGGTCCCAAAACACTTTTTGACAATAACTTGTATATAATCCTTTAAAATGAGCACTTTTGATTTTTCATGTTCGTGTCCCATAGACTTTAACCACTTCATCCCCGGAAGGTTTTACCCCCTTCCTGACCAGAGCACTTTTTACAATTCGGCACTGCGTCGCTTTAACTGCTAATTGCGCGGTCATGCAATGCTGTACCCAAACGAAATTTGCGTCCTTTTCTTCCCACAAATAGAGCTTTCTTTTGATGGTATTTGATCACCTCTGCCATTTTTATTTTTTGCGCTATACACGGAAAAAGACCGAAAATTTTGAAAAAAAATGATATTTTCTACTTTTTGTTCTAAAAAAAATCCAATAAACTCAATTTTAGTCATACATTTAGGCCAAAATGTATTCGGCCACATGTCTTTGGTAAAAAAAATGTCAATAAGTGTATATTTATTGGTTTGCGCAAAAGTTATAGCGTCTACAAACTAGGGTACATTTTCTGGAATTTACACAGCCTTTAATTTATGACTGCCTATGTCGTTTCTTGAGGTGCTAAAATGGCAGGGCAGTACAAAACCCCCACAAATGACCCCATTTTGGAAAGTAGACACCCCAAGGAATTTGCTGAGAGGCATGTTGAGCCCATTGAATATTTATTTTTTTTGTCCCAAGTGATTGAATAATGACAAAAAAAAAAAAAAAAAAAAAAATTACAAAAAGTTGTCACTAAATGATATATTGCTCACACAGGCCATGGGCATATGTGGAATTGCACCCCAAAATACATTTAGCTGCTTCTCCTGAGTACGGGGATACCACATGTGTGGGACTTTTTGGGAGCCTAGCCGCGTACGGGGCCCCGAAAACCAAGCAACGCCTTCAGGATTTCTAAGGGCGTACATTTTTGATTTTACTCCTCACTACCTATCACAGTTTTGAAGGCCATAAAATGCCCAGATGACATAAAACCCCCCCAAATGACCCCATTTTGGAAAGTAGACACCCCAAGCTATTTGCTTTGAGGCATGTTGAGTCCATGGAATGTTTTATATTTTGACACAAGTTGCGGGAAAGTGACAAATTTTTTTTTTTTTTTTTTTTTTTTGCACAAAGTTGACACTAAATGATATATTGCTCACACAGGCCATGGGCATATGTGGAATTGCACCCCAAAATACATTTAGCTGCTTCTCCTGAGTACGGGGATACCACATGTGTGGGACTTTTTGGGAGCCTATCCGCGTACGGGACCCCGAAAACCAAGCACCGCCTTCAGGATTTCTAAGGGCGTACATTTTTGATTTTACTCCTCACTGCCTATCACAGTTTCGGAGGCCATGGAATGCCCAGGTGGCACAAACCCCCCCCAAATGACCCCATTTTGGAAAGTAGACACCCCAAGCTATTTGCTTAGAGGCATGGTGAGTATTTTGCAGCTCTCATTTGTTTTTGAAAATAAAGAAAGACGAGAAAAAACATTTTTTTTTTTCTTTTTTCAATTTTCAAAACTTTGTGACAAAAAGTGAGGTCTGCAAAATACTCACTATACCTCTCATCAAATAGCTTGGGGTGTCTACTTTCCAAAATGGGGTCATTTGGGGGGGTTTTGTGCCACCTGGGCATTCCATGGCCTCCGAAACTGTGATAGGCAGTGAAGAGTGAAATCAAAAATTTACGGCCTTAGAAAGCCTGAAGGCGGTGCTTGGTTTTCGGGGTCCCGTACGCGGCTAGGCTCCCAAAAAGTCCCACACATGTGGTATCCCCGTACTCAGGAGAAGCAACAGAATGTATTTTGGGGTGTAATTTCACATATTCCCATGGCATGTTTGAGCAATATATCATTTAGTGACAACTTTGCGCAAAAAAAAATAAAAAAAATAAAAAATTGTCTCTTTCCCGCAACTTGTGTCACAATATAAATTATTCCATGGACTCGACATGCCTCTCAGCAAATAGCTTGGGGTGTCTACTTTCCAAAATGGGGTCATTTGGGGGGGTTTTGAACTGTCCTGGCATTTTATGCACAACATCTAGAAGCTTATGTCACACATCACCCACTCTTCTAAGCACTTGAAGACATAGCCCTTTCTGACACTTATTGTTTACATAAAAAAATAATTTTTTTTTGCAAGAAAATTACTTTGAACCCCCAAACATTATATATTTTTTTTAAAGCAAATGCCCTACAGATTAAAATGGTGGGTGTTTCATTTTTTTTTTTCACACAGTATTTGCGCAGCAATTTTTCAAACGCATTTTTTGGGGAAAAAACACACTTTTTTACATTTTAATGCACTAAAACACACTATATTGCCCAAATGTTTGATGAAATAAAAAAGATGATCTTAGGCCGAGTACATGGATACCAAACATGACATGCTTTAAAATTGCGCACAAACGTGCAGTGGCGACAAACTAAATACATTTTTAAAAGCCTTTAAAAGCCTTTACAGGTTACCACTTTAGATTTACAGAGGAGGTCTACTGCTAAACTTACTGCCCTCGATCTGACCTTCGCGGCGATACCTCACATGCATGGTGCAATTGCTGTTTACATTTGACGCCAGACCAACGCTTGCGTTCACCTTAGCGCGAGAGCAGGGGGGACAGGGGTGCTTTTTTTTTTTTTTTTTTTTTTTCTCTTTATTATTATTGTTTTTTTCTCTTATTTTTAAACTGTTCCTTTCATTTTTTTTTTTTTTAAATCATTTTTATTGTTATCTCAGGGAATGTAAATATCCCCTATGATAGCAATAGGTAGTGACAGGTACTCTTTTTTGCAAAAATTGGGGTCTATTAGACCCTAGATTTCTCCTCTGCCCTCAAAGCATCTGATCACACCAAGATCGGTGTGATAAAATGCTTTCCCAATTTCCCAATGGCGCTGTTTACATCCGGCGAAATCTACGTCATAAAATGCTCGTAGCTTCCGGTTTCTTAGGTCATAGAGATGTTTGGAGCCACTCTGGTCTCTGATCAGCTCTATGGTCAGCTGGCTGAATCACCGGCTGCATTTTCAGGTTCCCTGTTGAGACAGGAGAGCCAGAGAAAAACACGGAAGATGTTGGGGGGGGGGGGGGCATTCCCTCCCACTGCTTGTAAAAGCAGTCTAGAGGCTAATTAGCCACTAGGATTGCTTTTACATGAAAGCCGACCGCTGGCTGAAAAGAATGATACCAAGATGATACCTAAACCTGCAGGCATCATTCTGGTATAACCACTCAAAGTCGTGAATGGCATACCTGAAGACAAAAAAATGGTTAACAATAAAGCACAGTAAACGGTAAAGTATAAATAATTACATACCTGAAAAGCAAACGTGATAAAACATAATAACAATAAAACATTGCAGAATAGAATACAGTAAAAAAGAGCAGAACAATAGAGAGAGAATAGAGAGAGAGAGAACAATAAAACGACAACTATTTTTATTTTATATTTTTGTTTGTGTTTTTTTTTTTTTTTTACACTTTTTTTTGTAACTAACTTTTATAACTGTAACCGGTTCCAGGTTCGGGTCTCTCAAAATGCGATGGCATCTCGGGAGACCCTGTGAAAGTGTGCCTAGTCTGTGCAATGCTGTACCCTACGCTAATACTCAACTAGTGCATGGTAGTGTTCAAAACATTCACCAATGCAAAGACCAGGATTATCAGGACAGGAGGGGAGGGACAATAATAGCGGGTGTCACGCCTATATCCGCGCTAGCTGCAGACACGACATCTTTTTTGGGGGGGTTCGTTGGGTAGGGGTACTCGGGAGGACATAAAAATGCCTCTCATGCAGCCGACTGCATTTGGTTGGGGATGTGAATGGGGGAAGTACGGGTGCTGCAGAAGCGGTGGGTTCCCAATTAGGATTGGCGAATGCAGCAGGAAGGGCATTATGGGCACGACGGGCCTGTGTTTGTCTTTTTGGTGGCAGCGGGACACTACTTGTGCTTGCCACCTCACCAGCTTGAACTGCACTTATGGGACTCGCCACGTCACCAAGTGTTACTGCAGTGCTGGTTTGGCTACGTCCGGGGTGTACTAGGCCACTGGCGCTTGCCAGTTCACCAAAACGCTACAAAAAAAACTGTTAGCGATCGCAGGGATCAGGCCTGACTCTGCGAACGCTGCAGTTATACGTTTAGTGTTTTGTAAGTGACAGTGATCGATCGATACTGCACTTGGGTGGGCTGGGCCGGGCCGGGCGGAGGGGCAAAACGCAGGTGCTAGCAGGTATCTGGGCTGATCCCGCTAACACTGCGTTTTTGGGAACCCTAAACTGCTGGTGACGCTAGTATAGATCTGATCGGATCAGATATTGATGCGATCAGATACTATACCACTAAGGGAGGTGTACGGTGCGTGCGTGGGTGTTAGCGGTACTGGCGCTAATCTGACGCTGCCTGGGGCTGGTGCTTGCCAGTTCACCAAAACGCTACCAAAAAAACTGTTAGCGATCGCAGGGATCAGGCCTGACTCTGCGAACGCTGCAGTTATGCGTTTAGTGTTTTGTAAGTGACAGTGATCGATCGATACTGCACTTGGGTGGGCTGGGCTGGGCGGAGGGGCAAAACGCAGGTGCTAGCAGGTATCTGGGCTGATCCCGCTAACACTGCGTTTTTGGGAACCCTAAACTGCTGGGGACGCTAGTATAGATCTGATCGGATCAGATATTGATGCGTTCAGATACTATACCACTAAGGGAGGTGTACGGTGCGTGCGTGGGTGTTAGCGGTACTGGCGCTAACCTGACGCTGCCTGGGGCTGGTGCTTGCCAGTTCACCAAAACGCTACCAAAAAAACTGTTAGCGATCGCAGGGATCAGGCCTGACTCTGCGAACGCTGCAGTTATGCGTTTAGTGTTTTGTAAGTGACAGTGATCGATCGATACTGCACTTGGGTGGGCTGGGCTGGGCTGGGCGGAGGGGCAAAACGCAGGTGCTAGCGGGTATCTGGGCTGATCCCGCTAACACTGCGTTTTCGGGAACCCTAAACTGCTGGGGACGCTAGTATAGATTTGATCGGATCAGATATTGATCCGATCAGATACTATACCACTAAGGGAGGCGTATGCTGCGTGCGTGGGTGTTCGCGGTACTGGCGCTAATCTGACGCTGCCTGGGGCGACGCATATCACCGCCGGGCGATCGGGGGGCTAAACCTTTATTCGGTAATAAACGGCGGGTGCCCTGACACTATAAAAAATAAACGAACTAACCAGCGTCACCCGTAACGGTTATACGGTGATCAGCGGTGAAAGGGTTAACTAGGGGGCAATCAAGGGGTTAAAACATTTATTAGATAGTATATGGGGGTCCCTGTCGCTATAAAACACTGACGGCGAACCTAAATATTTACGTTCCTAACTAGCGTCACCAGCGACACTAATACAGCGATCAGAAAAATGATCGCTTAGCGACACTGGTGAGGGGGGGTGATCAAGGGGTTAAAACTTTATTAGGGGGGGTTAGGGGGGTACCCTAGACCTAAAGGGGGGTAATACTCACTGCACTAACACTAACTGTCACAAACTGACACAGCAGTAATCAGAAAAAAAAAAAAAATACTGCTAATGTCAGTTTGTGACAGGGGGGGGGGGGGTGATTGGGGGGGGATCGGGGGGCGATCGGGGGGGGATCGGGGGTGTAAAGTATGCCTGGCATGTTCTACTGTGTGTGTGAGTGTTGTGTGCACTTACATGTCATCTCCCCTCGGCGCTGGAACGGAAACTGCCAGACCGAGGAGAGATGACATCACATCCTCTGCCTGTGTGAAACGACACACAGGCAGAGGAGGATTTCCATTGGCTGGGAGCGATCGCGAGGGGGGGGCCACGATCGGATGGTCTCCCCCTCGCCTCCCGACGCTCCCAGTCAGATGCCGACCGCCGATGGCACCGGGGGGGGGTCCGATCGGACCCCCCGCCCGCGGGAGGCAGATCACGTACGGGTACGTGATTTTGCCTGCCCGTGCCGCTCTGCCGCAGTATATCTGCGTTAGGCGGTCGGCAAGTGGTTAACGGTGTTCGTTTGTTCGTCCAAATTTTTTGCTTGTTCGGATGTTCTGGTGCGAACCGAACCGGTGGGGGGGGGGGTGTTCGGCTCCCCCCTAATAGTTAGTATGCTAGACAAAATCCTGCACACACGCTTACACGCTTTTGACAAAAATCAGAAGCTCAGTCGTCCAACAATCAAACCGTGTGCCTTTCCCCTCACCATTCAGGCAAAGCGAAGTCCTGGTACACCGCTGCCTACTTCCGGGTTTAGGGCACACGGATGCACGCCCCCCCTGCCAACATTTGTTGTGGTTGTACACAGCAGGAGTTTATCACCAATTATCATGGCCAGGACCTGCTGATCGGCTGTGTCCAATCACAGCCCAGAGCCCTGTATTGACAATCAACACAGGGCTCTGTACAGAGGGAAAAAGATATTTAGTAAAAAGCAGCACACTTTACACACATTACACATTGTTAGACATATTTATTTATTTAACCTCTTGATCGTCCTAGATGTTAACCCTTCCCAGCCAGTGTCATTGGGTACAGTGACAGTATATAGTATTATTACTGATCACTGTATTAGTGTCACTAGTGATATCAGTGGCAGTTAGTCAGTTTCCTCTAGTGTCAGTGTCATATTTCCCGCGGCACTTTTGCAGTCCCACTATAAGTTGCAGATCACCGCCATAAGTAGTGTGTTATATATATATATATATATATATATATATATATATATATATATATATATATATATATATATATACTGTATAAATATACTGTAACTATTGGAAAAAAAATATGTATTTACCTTGGTTTTAGACACTATAACATTCACAGAAAAAAATCAATATACACTTTTTGGGATTTTTTTTTTTTTTTTACCAAAGACATGGAACAGAATTCATTTTGGCCAAAATAATAAAGAAATAAAGAAATTAGATTTTTACATTTTTTTATTGGATATGTTTTAGAGCAGAAAGTAAAATGTTCATTATTTTTTTCATTTAGAACGCAAAAAAATAAAAAAATCCAGTGGTGATCAAAAACCACCAAAAGAAAGCTCTATTTGTGGGAAAAAAATTACATAAATTAAATTTGAGTACAGTGTTGCATGACTGCACAATTACCAGTTAAAGTAGTGCAGTGCTAAATAGCAAAAAAATGGCCTGGTCATGCGGGGGGGGGGGGGGATCCTATGGAGCTGAATTGGTTAATATGCGAACCCTCACTTTGTAAAACAACCAATTCAGTTCAAAATAGAAATGAATGACAAAACGTTTGTGTATATATAGTACATATATATACAGTTTATACAGTGGGGACAGAAAGTATTCAGACCCCCTTACATTTTTCACTCTTTGTTATATTGCAGCCATTTGCTAAAATCATTTAAGTTCATTTTTTTTCCTCATTAATGTACACACAGCACCCCATATTGAAAAACTAAAATATCACATGGTCCTAAGTATTCAGACCCTTTGCTCAGTATTTAGTAGAAGCACCCTTTTGATCTAATACAGCCATGAGTCTTTTTGGGAAAGATGCAACAAGTTTTTCACTCCTGGATTTGGGGATCCTCTGCCATTCCTCCTTGCAGATCCTCTCCAGTTCTGTCAGGTTGGATGGTAAATGTTGGTGGACAACCATTTTTAGGTCTCTCCAGAGATGCTCAATTAGGTTTAAGTCAGGGCTCTGGCTGGGCTATTCAAGAAAAGTCACAGAGTTGTTGTGAAGCCACTCCTTCGTTATTTTTGCTGTGTGCTTAGGGTCATTGTCTTGTTGGAAAGTAAACCTTCGGCCCAGTCTGAGGTCCTGAGCACTCTTGAGAAGGTTTTCATCCAGGATATTCCTGTACTTGGCCGCATTCATCTTTCCCTCAATTGCAACCAGTCGTCCTGTCCCTGCAGCTGAAAAACACCCCCACAGCATGATGCTGCCACCATCATGCTTCACTGTTGGGACTGTATTGGACAGGTGATGAGCCATGCCTGGTTTTCTCCACACATACCGCTTAGAATTAAGGCTAAAAAGTTCTATCTTGGTCTCATCAGGCCAAAGAATCTTATATCTCACCATCTTGGAGTCCTTCAGGTGTTTTTTTAGCAAACTTCATGCGGGCTTTCATGTGCCTTGCACTGAGGAGAGGCTTCCGTTGGGCCACTCTGCCATAAAGCCCCGACTGGTGGAGGGCTGCAGTGATGGTTGACTTTCTACAACTTTCTCCCATCTCCCGACTACATCTCTGGAGCTCAGCCACAGTGATCTTTGGGCTCTTCTTTACCTCTCTCACCAAGGCTCTTCTCCCCCGATAGCTCAGTTTGGCCGGACGGCCAGCTCTAGGAAGGGTTCTGGTCATCCCAAACGTCTTCCATTTAAGGATTATCGAGGCCACTGTGTTCTTAGGAACCTTAAGTGCAGCAGAAATTTTTTTGTAACCTTGGCCAGATCTGTGCCTTGCCACAATTCTGTCTCTGAGCTCTTCAGGCAGTTCCTTTGACCTCATGATTCTCATTTGCTCTGACATGCACTGTGAGCTGTAAGGTCTTATATAGACAGGTGTGTGGCTTTCCTAATCAAGTCCAATCAGTATAATCAAACACAGCTGGACTCAAATGAAGGTGTAGAACCATCTCAAGGATGATCAGAAGAAATGGACAGCATCAGAGTTAAATATATGAGTGTCACAGCAAAGGGTCTGAATACTTAGGACCATGTGATATTTCAGTTTTTCTTTTTTAATAAATCTGCAAAAAGTCAACAATTCTGCATTTTTCTGTTAATATGGGGTGCTGTGTGAACATTAATGAGGAAAAAAATAAACTTAAATGATTTTAGAAAATGGCTGCAATATAACAAAGAGTGAAAAATTTAAGAAAAAAATGTAAGGGGGTCTGAATATTTTCCGTCCCCACTGTATATATATATATATATATATATATATATATATATATATATAAAAATATATGTAGCGGGCACCTACTTTTAGGTAGGTGACCTTTGCTGGTAGTATACTATGTCAGGTAAATTTAGACAGGCTTGTGCTATTACAGCAGGCCTGTTGTTGTTCATTTCCCATTTGAGTGGCAGGTGGTTTGTATGCTGGTCTCGGCCAATCATTAATTTGCTTGGTAATGCCGAGGACTGTCATATAAAAGCGGGGTCACGGGGCAGTTCCGGGTCGTCATCGCGTCCTGTAGGAGCGAGAAGAAGTGAGCCTGGTTCCCGGAGGGGAGAGGTTTCCCCCTCCGGGGAGCCAACGGAGCTCCCCACTTGCAAGAAGGCTGGGGAACCGGTGTCCATGGAGGAAGAGACGACATCTTACAGCATGTAATTGCTGGTCTCATTGGCCACCCCTGCGGGGAGGGGAGCGGGCCATAAAGGAGAAAAGGAACTAAGAATCATTGCGGGAGAAGTAGCAACAAAGCGGAAGGAAAATGGGCCATCGATCGTTTATGAGTGGCACATGGACTATTGATTTCGTGAGTGAAAGCCCAAGGGAAGGGTACTACCAGAGGCTGAGGGATGTTGGTACGCAAGTCAGTGAGACGGGCAGTGATGGCCTGTCACTTTGGGTTCAGCAATGCCCCGGGATTCCAATCAGTCGGGCGGGAGAAGTTATTCAGAGTGACTCTTTCTCGGCTCAACTTGGAAGTACCATGCAGATGGGAAGTGGTGGTAAAAAGGTAGCGGTGAAGCTGCAAGCACACATATAGAGATACGGACTGTTCTTGAAAAGTCATGCACATAAAGAAGTTATTCAGAGTGACTCTTTATCAATTATTCTCTATCAAATTTACTTCCATCTACCCTGATTGAAGAAATCACACAAAGTGATTTCCCAATTATCCGCAAGTGATTCTAGTTTTCCCGTAAGAGACAGTGAAAGATGATAATGTAACAAAAGAGCATCTCAAAAGAAGTCCTTCTCCCATCCCAGTTCATGTTAATCAATAAATCAAGAGAAAAAGCATTAAGGACTGTGTTTTATGAATCTATGGGCTGCGAGGGTTGGGTGGTAAACGTGAATTACGGATATAACAATTATTTAGCCGCTACTTCGGGGGTAAGCGCTACACACATATAAATATATATATATATATATATATATATATATATACTGTATAAATATACTGTATGCATTGGGAAAAAAATGTATTTACCTTGGTTTTAGACACTATAACATTCACAGAAAACAATCAATATACACTTTTTGGGATTTTTATTTTATTTTTTACCAAAGACATGGAGCAGAATAAATTTTGCCCAAAATAAATAAAGGAATTTGATTTTTACATTTTTTTTAATTTGATATGTTTTAGAGCAGAAAGTAAAATGTTCATTCTTTTTTCATTTACTGTAGATCGCAAAAAAATCCAGAGGTGATCAAAAACCACCAAAAGAAAGCTCTATTTGTGGGAAAAAAAATTACATAAATTAAATCTGAGTACAGTGTTGCATGACTGCACAATTACCAGTTAAAGTAGTGCAGTGCTAAATAGCAAAAAAATGGTCATGTCATGCGGGGGGGGGGGGGGGGAATACTCTGGAGCTGAACTGGTTAATGTATGTGTATATACAGTACATATATATACATATATACACACACACTGTATATTAATTATATATATATTTTTTTAGTTTTTTTTTTATAAGGGAGCACATCATTTCCGTTCTCAGCTGCAGAAGGGGCTTAGAGATGCGGGGGTGGGAAGCAGCAGTACAGTAATCTTCCCAGTGAAAGGTTGTGCAGGGAGGGTGTCAGCACTAGTCTCAATTGGAGCACAGCCATAAAACTGACCACATTGAGATGGATGAGCTCTTATGCCTAGCGTGGTCAGTTTAAATTAGGAAAGCAGACGGACTGGCAGGAACATCAGGGATTTCACATAAAGGAAGCAATACAAAGAGAACAGGATACTTTTTTAAAGCGGACCTGAACCACCGTACCCCCCTTTTTTTTTTCGCGCCTGTTTACCTTAAGATGGTAATTGCACATTTCAGATACTCACCCATCAAGCGGATCCAGTGATGTCATGCTGAGCCGGCCACAGCTCTGTCCCACACCGCCATATTCTTTCTAACATCATCGAGAGGACTGTTGGCTCTTTTTGGTTCAGTGGGTAGGCCCAGCCCCCCCCCCCCCCCGAGGACGCACCAATAGGCCCACCCCCTTATCCTTTTCTGAATGGGAGGCTATGCCTCCTGCAACTGACAGGCATGGGGAGGTGGGACCAGACATTTTTGCTTAAAAAAAGGTAAAAAAAAATAAACAAACAATGCAATATCTACAGAGGATGGAAGGAGGGGTGGAGTGGAGGCAAGTAGCGGAAGAGTTCCACTTTAAGTACATTGAACAACAGACACGTATCAGGAATATGACATGTTGGGGTAACATATTCTTTTTAACGCTTTCCTACTCTATCCAAAAATAATAAAAATGTGTTTTCTTCAGAAAAATGAATAACATTATTTGCAGATTGTGATCATCTGCGGTGTATAAATGAATTATTGTTGACTTCTGCCTTGCATCATTACAATTACTGCTTCACTGTAAACATGTTATTTACATAAGACATTCTAGTTTGGCATTGGTTTACAGTCTTTGATGATCTGCACACTCCAGTCTATTGACAGCATCCTCCCAAATACCAAACTGTTTTCATACTTCCAGTGTTACAAGGAGCAGATAAGAGCCGGGCTGCCCCCATAACTTCCAACTGGATCCCTTCTCTCTAAGCCAAGCCAAGCAGCTGCATATTTTCTTATGTCACTTAGAGGGGAAATCCAGCAAATCTGCAGCCTTGCTGGGATCTTATGCTGGAATCCATGTTGTATTTTTTCTCATTTCAAATATGTGACAAAGCCACAGAGGGAGTTCATATATTGTTCATGAGAAAGATAATAGCATGGTCAGTAAGATATTTGTAAACAGGACAGAAGATTCTTACAGAGCATTTAATTAAAAGTCTAAACAAAATCATCTCTTTTACCCACCTATCCTGGTAATCTTCCATTGTGGTTTATCATTAATTTCAGTTCATTTTATTTGTCATAATTTCATTTCTATGTTGATGGGCCCCTGAACTTGAAATGCCCCAGACCCACAAGGTCGAAATCCACCACTGGGCAAAGGGATCTGGGGAACAAGGAGTGGCAAAGGGATCTTGGAAATCAATGGGGCAGAGGGATCTGAGACACCAGGAGAAGCAGAGGGATCTGCAGCACCAAGAAAGCAAAGAGATCTGTAGCACTGTGACAATGGACCTGGTGCATTAAAAGAAGCAAAGGGATTGGGGCCACCAAGATGGGTAGAGGGATCTAGGAGACCAAAAGAGACAGAGGGATCTGGAGCAACTTGAGAGGCAAACAGAACCGGCCATCATGAGGGATGTAGAGAATCAAGAGAAGTAGTGGGGTCCAGGAAACCAAAAGGGGCAGAGGAATCTGCAGCACCAAGATAGGCAGAGGGAAGTGGAGCATGAAAAGTGGCAAAAGGATCTAGAGCGCCAAGAATGGTAGAGGGATCTGGTGCACCAATAGATTTAGAGGGATCTGGGCCACCATGATAGACAAAGGAATCTTAGCAACCAAAAAAGGCAAAGGGATCTTGAGAACTCAAAAACATGTAGCAGTAAGAGAGGAGAGGGATCTGGGTCACCAAGATGGGCAGTGGGATCTGTGCCACCAAGATAGACAAAGGAATCTTTGCGACCAAAAAAGGCAAAGGGATCGTGAGAACCAAAAAACATGTAGCAGTAAGAGAGGAGAGGGATCTGGAGCACCAAAAAAGCCAGAGAGATCTGAAGTAAAAAAAAGACAAAGAGATATTGAGCACCAAGAAACTAAGTAGCACTAAGAGAGGCAGAGGGATGTGTAACACTGAGAGGGGCAAAGGGCGTTGGCTACCAAGTAGAGAACGTGAGAGAGGTAGAGGAGTCTGTGAAATCACAAGGGGTAGAAGATCTGAAGCACCAAGAAAGGCAGGGGGATCTGGAGCATGAAGAGAGGCAAAATGATCTAGAGCACCAAAAATGACAGAGGGATTTGGGCAGGGCTTTTTTTCTCAGAAAATAGGTGCAGGAACCCTCCCTAGCCAACTCTCCACCCCCAATCCTGTCGTTCCACGGGGGAGAAGTAAAGCGGCGCCAAATCCACGTAGGCCCAAAAGGCACAGAGTGCGGCACTTAGATGCACATAACACACAGGGCTCAGGAAAGTGTACTCTGAAGTGATGAGGTGTGTGTATCACACAGGGCACAGAAGAAAAAAAAAAATCAGCGGACAGTACTTACAAATCTCCCCGAATGTGGAGGCGGAACCATCTATTGCTCACCTCTGTGCCCCCCATTCAAACCTCACCTCTGCAAACCTTGTCCACAGCTGACCTATGCCCCCCTTCCACAGCTCACCTCTTCTTCCCCTCGTCTGCAGCTCACTTCTTCTTCCCATCTGCAACTCACCTCTTCCTCCCTCCTGTCCACGGCTCACCTCTTCTTTCCCCCATAGCCAGGGCCGGACTGGTCTACCGGGATCCCGGGAAATTCCCCGAAAGGCTGCCCTGGGGCCACTTTAAGTGGTGGCTGCAGTGCTCCTCTCACTCCCTCTGTCCTCCGGCTCCTCCTCTTGTATGGCACGGAGCTGAGTCTGTGTGTGTAAGGTGGTGCTGTAACAAGGTCCCGCCCCCTCTAGACCAGCTTGTGTGATAGTCTTCTAGATGGAACACTGATTGAATCAGTGTTCCACCTATCACGCGAGCCAGTCTAGGGGGGTGGGACCTTGTTACAGCGCCGCCTTACACACACAGACCCAGCTCCGTGCCATACATCGGCTGCTGTGTGTGATCCAGGAAATGGTGATGCTGCAATTGGTAGGCACAGAGGCTGCAATGGTGGGCACATAGAGGCTGCAATGGCTGGCACACAGAGGCTGCAATGGCTGGCACACAGAGGCTGTAATGGGCACACAGAGGCTGCAATGGCTGCCACACAGAGGCTGCAATGGCTGGCACACAGAGGCTGCAATGGCATGCACACAGAGGCTGCAATAGCTGGCACACAGAGGCTGCAATTGGGTGGCACAGAGAGGCTGCATTGGTGGGATCAAAGAGGCTGCAATTGGTGGGCACACATAGGCTGTAATGGGCACACAGAGGCTGCAATGGCTGGCACACAGAGGCTGCAATGGTGGGCACACAGAGGTTGCAACGGTGGGCACACAGAGGCTGCAATGGTGGGCACACAGAGGCTGCACTGTTGGGCACACAGAGGCTGCAACAGTGGGCACACAGAGGCTGCAATGGCGGGCACACAGAGGCTGCAATAGCCGGCACACAGAGGCTGCAATGGCTGGCACACAGAGGCTGTAACGGTGGCAAACAGAGGCTGTAATGGTGGGCACACAGAGGCTGCAATTGGGTGGTACAGAGAGGCAGGCTGCATTGGTGGGATCAAAGAGTCCTCTGACACCTACTGTATCATGTCTGCAGCCTCTGACCATCTCTTGTATCATGTCCGAAACCTCTGACCATCTTTTGTATTATGTCTGCAACCTCTGACCATTTCTTGTATCATGTCTTCAGTCTCTAGCCATCTCTTGTATCATGTCCTCAGTCTTGAGCCATCTCTTGTATCCTGTCCTCAGTCTCTGACCATCTCTTGTATCATGTCCTCAGTCTCTAGCCATCTCTTGTATCATGTCCACAGTCTCTAGCCATCTCTTGTATCATGTCCTCAGTCTCTAGCCATCTCTTGTATTCTGTCCTCAGTCTCTAACAATCTCTTGTACCATGTTCGCAACCTCTGACCATCTCCTGTCTCATATCATGTCTGCAGTCTCTGAGGGGGAGTCTGGAGAGGAGTCAAGAGTGGGAGTGCCGCCAGGATGGGGGTCATGGGAGAAGTAAAACATGTGTGGACTGTGGAGAGGAGACTATAGGATAAAACCAGAGTCACCAACCTGGAGCCGTCTAACTGAGCCCTGCACTGTGTACCTCAGAGGAGGTCAGTGACAGCGCCGCCAGGCAAGTCTGAGGGGGGAATGAATACAATAATATAAGGGGGCACTGATATAAAGGTTTCCCCCTTATATCAGTAACCCCCCCCCCATTCTTTCTGTGGAAGGTGGTCTCTGGAAACCAGAGCCCCCCCACGTTCCTGGGGTGCCCCTTGACGATGATCCAATTTTACCACTTTTAACTGGAATTTGCTTTTTTATATATATTATATATATAGCTCTATGTCCTTCTATATCTGCCTTCTATATATATATATATATATATATATATATGTATATATATGTATATATATATATAAAATACACTCTTCATAAGGTGCTTTAAAATGCATGGTTTTCCCTTTCATGAACAAGGAAATAATGACGTTATGATGGTTATGATGTTGGGCTGGTATAATAATGCTATGGGGCTGGTATGACATTTATTCCAGGGCTGGTTTTTATTCCCAGACCGGCCCTGCCCGTAGCTCACCTCTTCTTCCCTCAGTCCATAGCTCACCTCTTCTTACCTCCTGTCCACAGCTCACCTCTTCTTCCCTCCTGTCCATGGCTCACCTCTTCTTCTCCCCGTAGCTCACCTCTTCTTCCCTTAGTCCACGGCTCACCTCCTCTTTCCCCCGTAGCTCACCTCTTCTTCCCTCAGTCCATGGCTCACCTCTTCTTCCCCCCGTAGCTCACCTCTTCTTCCCTCAGTCCACAGCTCACCTTTTCTTCCTTCAATCCACAGCTCACCTCTTTTTCCCTCAGTCCGCAACTCACCACTTCTCTCCCCCCTGTCTGCAGCTCACCACTTCTCTCTCTCCTGTCTGCAGCTCACCACTTCCACTTCCCCCTATTCGCTACTCACCACTTCTTCCCTCCGTACGCAAGACATCTCTTCTTTTCCCTGTCCCTCCTGAATTCTGTACCCCTGTCCACATGTCATCTTAGCACCCCCACAACTCACTTTTGTACCCCCTGTCAACAACTCAACTATGCAGCCCCACATCTACAGCTTACACTTCCAGTCCACAATTACTGCTTGTCTCTATTCTCCTTCCACATTTCACTACTGCACCCACATCTACAGATTACCCCAATCCACAGCTTTCATCTCTTCAGCTCTCCAACTTTCGCCTCTTCACCCCCTGTCACCTTCAAACAACCTGCCAATTCCCCCCCTTACCAGCTCTTGCCACCGTACCACCTGCCCCCCCTCCCCACTACTCAGCTCTCACTTTGCACAACCTCTCCCCCTTTCCAGTTGTAACAACTTCACCCCCCTCTTCACAAATTCACCCCCATTGCGGTCCACAGCTATCACCTCCCCTGCAGATGCCACTCCCCCACCCCCTTCCCTCCATAGTTTTCGGTGCACTCACCTCCTCTCCATAGCTTGCGGTGCAGCTATCATTGGTCAGTTTAGAGCATACAGGCTTTTTTGCAACACAGTGCAGTTCTGGTCGAACACTTCACTCGGCTCTGAGCTACACACGTCTGACAGGGAGACAGGGCAGGGATGGGCAGGATAGGAGCCGCAACTCCTGACTCTCCAGAAAAATAAAAAAATGCAGTGGTTGCGGCGTGGGGACTCAGGCACTGACTGATATATACGTACACATGTCCTGACAATAGGACACAGAAGCCGGTGGAGGAAGCGGGTAGCGCAAAAACCTCCTCTAACGCCTTCTGTGTTCAGTGACTGGGTGGAGAGGACAGGGCTGCCAGAGGTGGCGGAATGCTGTTCCACCGCGTTCCGACAGAAATAAAGCCCTGGATTTGGGACAAAAAAAGGTAGAGAGATATTGGCCACCAAGACACGCAAAGGAATTTGGGATATCAAGAGAGATACAGAGATCTTGAGCGCCAAGAAAACAAAGACATCTGCAGTACTAAAAGAGGCAAAATGATCTGGAGCACAAAGTGAGGCAAATAGATCTGTTCCACCAAGATGGGGGGAGGGATCTGGACCATCAAGAGAGGCAAAGGGATCTGGGGTAAAAAAAAAGACAAAGAGCTCTTCTTCAGCACCAAGAAAACAAGAATGATATCACTAAGAGAGGCAAAGAGATATGGAGCACCAAGAGAGGCAAAGGGGACTGGGCTACCAAGAGGTTAGAGGTAGGCAGAAAACAAAGGAAGGCAGAGGGGTCTAGAGCACATGGAAAGGCAAAAGGATCTGGAGCATGAAGACTGGCATAAGAATCTAGAGCACCAAGAATGGGTAGAGGGAGGTAGAGAACCAAGAGAGGCAGAAAGGTCTGAGAAACCAAAAGGGACAGAGAGATCTGAAGCACCAAGAGAGACAAAGGGAACTGGGCCACCATGAGGGAAGTAGTGAACCAAGAGAGGCATAGGGGTCTGGGAAACCAGAAGAGGCAGAGGGATCTGGAGCACCAAGAGAGGCAAAGGAACATGGAGCATGAAAAGTGGCAAAGGCATCTAGAGCAAAAAGAATGGCAGATGAATCTGGGGCACCAGTAGATGTATATTTATTATTAATTGTTTATTATTATGTATTATTAATTGTTTATTATTATTTTCTGATTATTATCTGCTATTTGTTTGTTCATCTTATAATGATTTATAGGACCCCGTTCATTTTTTAGGATTTCAGTCATTTTCCATTAAGTGTTTTATCAAGTTATTTATTCATTTCCCTGTTTGGGATGGTCATTCATTCATTTATTGATATAGCATTGGTTTGTTAATCTCTGGCTATACAATTTGATGGGAGAGTAATCTAAGGACGCTTTATCTCTTCGGATTTATCCCTTTGGAATTTCCAAAGATGTTTCTATCTTTACTTTGGTTAGTTTAGTAAGCGGCACATTACCTTTTTTACCATTTGCTTTTACCTGGTGTGAGAACACTCCTATGTTGGCAGCTACTTTGTTAGGTTGTAGATTATCATTTTCTTTGTCCCCTGTGATTTGCGCATTAGTTCCCCACATTTTTCAATAGATGTAGAGGGATTTGGGCCACTAAGATAGGCAAAGGAATCTGGGAGACCAAAACAGGCAGAGGGATCATGAGAACCAAAAATACCAAAACGATCTGTAGCACTGAGAGAGGCAAGGGATCTCTAGTAAAAAAAAACAAACAGATCTTAAGCACCAAGAAAACAAAGAGATCTGTGGCACTAAGATAGGCAGCTGGATATGGAGCACCAAGAGGGGCAAATGGAATTAAGCCACCAAGCAGAGAACCAATAGAGGCAGAGGGGTCTGTGGAACTAGAAGGGGCAGAAGGATCTGAAGCACCAAGAAAGGCAGGGGGAGCATGAAGAGAGACAAAATGATCTAGAGCACCAAAAATGACAGAGGGATCTAGGCTGCCAAGACAGGAAAAGGAATTTGGGCTATAAAGAAAGGTGGGGGACCTGGAGCACCAAGATGGGAGGAGGGATCTGGACCATCAAAAGAGGAAAAGGGATATGGGGTACAAAAAAAAACCAAAAAGCTATTGAGCACCAAGAAAATGAGAATTGTATTATTAAGAGAGGCGGAGAAGATATGGAGCTTGGGGCCGAGGCGACTTGACTACCAAGAGGGTAGAGGTAGGTAGAAAACCAAGGAAGGCAGAGGGGTCTAGAGCACATGGAAAGGAAGAAGGATCTGGAGCATGAAGACTGGCAAAGGGATCTAGAGCACCAAGAAAGGGTGAAGGATCTAAGGCACCAATGGAGATAGAAGGATCAGGGACACTAAGGTGGGCAGAGGGAGGTAGAGAACCAAGAGGCAGAAGGGTCTGGGGAACCAGAAGGGGCAAAGGGATCTGGAGCACCAAGAAAACAAAGAGGTCTGTAGTACTGGGTCAAAGCATCTGGAGCACCATGACTGGCAAGAGAATCGGGGCCACCAACATACAAGAGTCTGGGAAACCAAGATGGACCGAATGATCTGAGCTGCTAGGGAAGGGTGAGGGATGTAAGTGATAAAATTGATGAGCGGTGTCACACAAAGAGGGATCTGGTATTGGGGTCACACTCCAAGGAATCTGGTATTGCGGTCACACTCAGATGAATCTGGTTTTGGGGTCACACTCAGAGGGATCTGGTATTAGGGTTACACTCAGAGGGATCTGGTATTGGGGTCACACTCAGAGGGATCTGGTATTGGGGTCACACTCAGAGGGATCTGGTATTGGGGTCACACTCCAAGGGATCTGGTATTGAGGTCACACTCCAAGGGATCTGGTATTGGGGTCACACTCAGAGGGATCTGGTATTGCGGTCACACTGAGATGAATCTGGTTTTGGGGTCACACTCAGAGGGATCTGGTATTGGGGTTACACTCAGAGGGATCTGGTATTGGGGTCACACTCAGAGGGATCTGGTATTGGGGTCACACTCAGAGGGATCTGGTATTGGGGTTACACTCAGAGGGATCTGGTATTGGGGTCACACTCAGAGGGATCTGGTATTGCGGTCACACTGAGATGAATCTGGTTTTGGGGTCACACTCAGAGGGATCTGGTATTGGGGTTACACTCAGAGGGATCTGGTATTGGGGTCACACTCAGAGGGATCTGGTATTGGGGTCACACTCAGAGGGATCTGGTATTGGGGTTACACTCAGAGGGATCTGGTATTGGGGTTACACTCAGAGGGATCTGGTATTGGGGTCACACTCAGAGGGATCTGGTATTGGGGTTACACTCAGAGGGATCTGGTATTGGGGTTACACTCAGAGGGATCTGGTATTGGGGTTACACTCGGAGGGATCTGGTTTTGGGGTCACACTCAGAGGGATCTGGTATTGGGGTCACACTTAGAGGGATCTGGTATTGGGGTTACACTCAGAGGGATCTGGTATTGGGGTCACACTCAGAGGGATCTGGTATTGGGGTCACACTCAGAGGGATCTGGTATTGGGGTCACACTCCAAGGGATCTAGTATTGTGGTCACACTCAGATGAATCTGGTTTTGGGGTCACACTCAGAGGGATCTGGTATTAGGGTTACACTCAGAGGGATCTGGTATTGGGGTCACACTCAGAGGGATCTGGTTTTGGGGTCACACTCAGAGGGATCTGGTATTAGGGTTACACTCAGAGGGATCTGGTATTGGGGTCACACTCAGAGGGATCTGGTTTTGGGGTCACACTCAGAGGGATCTGGTATTGGGGTCACACTTAGAGGGATCTGGTATTGGGCTTACACTAAGAGGGATCTGGTATTGGGGTCACACTCAGATGAATCTGGTTTTGGGGTCACACTCAGAGGGATCTGGTATTGGGGTCACACTCAGATGAATCTGGTTTTGGGGTCACACTCAGATGAATCTGGTATTGGGGTCACACTCAGAGGGATCTGGTATTGGGGTCACACTCAGAGGGATCTGGTATTGGGGTCACACTCAGATGAATCTGGTATTGGGGTCACACTCAAAGGGATCTGGTATTGGGGTCACACTCAGAGGGATCTGGTATTGGGGTCACACTCAGATGAATCTGGTTTTGGGGTCACACTCAGATGAATCTGGTATTGGGGTCACACTCAGAGGGATCTGGTATTGGGGTCACACTCAGAGGGATCTGGTATTGGGGTCACACTTAGAGGAATGAGGAGGAGAATAAAGATGAGGGGGATGTGATCCCCTCGCACACACTGAGCTCTCCTCTCCTCCACTTAATTATAGTTTCTCCTCCCAGTCAGCTGTGTGTCTGTCAGGCTTTGCTCGCAATAAAGTTATTCCAGGAAAAAAAAAAATCCAGCACCGGGCAGACAGGAGGCGGTGAGGCCGGCAGCGGTGACAGACGGAGGCGGGAGCGGAGACATCCACCTCACTGCGGGTCCGTCTGACTGAATGAGAGAGACGGCAAACCTCAACCCCATCCAGGAGGGAGCCCGCCACCCTGCACACCCCGCCATGGACGGATTCGCCGGCAGCCTGGGTGAGTGATAGAGAGCTGATCATAATACCGGGGGGCTCCCCGCCTGTCCTCATACCATGTGTGCTAATAATGGGACCGCCTGTCCCGACACCCCCCCTCCCCCCCCACTTACCTCTACCGGGGGCTGACCGCCGGTCCTGATATGTATACTAATAATGGGACTGACCCTCCATATACCAGCGCTGTTCTGTCTCCATGTGTGGAGGATCCTGTCCTCCTCCTCTGTGATCATCACCTACAGAAGAGACTCCGAGCATTTACATTCATGTCAGATCTACCTTGTTTATATATTGTGGTCTCTTCCAGTCATACAGTCTATAGGGGGCTCCCACCCTATACATACAGTCTATAGGGGGCTCCCACCCTATACATACAGTCTATAGGGGGCTCCCATCATATACAGTCTATAGGGGGCTCCCATCATATACAGTCTATAGGGGGCTCCCATCATATACAGTCTATAGGGGGCTCCCATCGTATACAGTCTATAGGGGGCTCCCACCCTATACATACAGTCTATAGGGGGCTCCCATCATATACAGTCTATAGGGGGGCTCCCACCCTATACATACAGTCTATAGGGGGGCTCCCACCCTATACATACAGTCTATAGGGGGGCTCCCACCCTATACATACAGTCTATAGGGGGGCTCCCACCCTATACATACAGTCTATAGGGGGGCTCCCACCCTATACATACAGTCTATAGGGGGGCTCCCACCCTATACATACAGTCTATAGGGGGGCTCCCACCCTATACATACAGTCTATAGGGGGGCTCCCACCCTATGCACGCACATACAGTATATTCACATCTAAGTCCTATTCAGGGTGTCAGCATTCCATATCCAGATGAATCCAGCCTGGAGAATAACATCCCCAACCTATCAATGGCTGTATTATGTGCAGCGCTATGGAAGCTGTGTGTGTGTTCCTATATGATTTATGCATTGCCATGGATTTTGTATACCTGTCCCCCCCCCCCCCCAAAATAAATAAATATAGACAGATATATTCATACAAAAATGCTGTGGCTTGGACATCCCTCCCCTGTAAGATCGATGATCGATTACCTCCTATACCTGTTTTATTTGTATGGATATTTCTTTGTGGAGGAGCACCCTGGTGTTTACGTCCCACAAAGTGTGTGTGTGTGTGTGTGTGGGGGGATATATAAATAATAAAACATATATAGATCTCTCTATACCTATCTCTCCTATATTTTTAATAAAAAATATAGCTATGATTTTCTATATATTATTGTATACATGTTGGACAGGTGGTAATCACCCTTTTCACCTGATGTCTCTGTTTGAACCAAGACAGCTTCTTAGTTGGGTATCACTCCATTGGAAAACTGTTAGTTACACATACACTATATTACCAGAAGTATTGGGACGCCTACAGGCACATGAACTTTAATGGTCTCTCAGTCTTAGTCCGGAGGGTTCAGTATTGAGTTACCCCTCCACCCTTTGCAGCTATCTTCTCCAACTCTTCTGGGAAGGCTGTCCATAAGGTTTAGGAGTGTGTCTATGGGAATGTTTGATCGTTCTTCCAGAAGTGCGTTTTGTGAGGTCCGGCACTGATGTTGGACGAGAAGGCCTTGCTCGCAGTCTCCGCTCTAAATTCATCCCAAAGGTGTTGAGGTCAGGACTCTGTGCAGGATATTTACATAGCTGTGTGCACATATCACATGTAAGGGCCCCTCTCACATTAGGAACTGCATGCGAATCGCAGAGGAACGCACTGAATGTTTCTGCGAGATTCGCGTGCTATTCTGTGTGCAGTGCAACTTCACCCCATTCATTTTGAATGAGCTGCGATCGCTCTGCACCCCACCAAAAGCAGTGCATGTATTACTTTTGGAAAAGCGCAGCAACCAAATTGCGTTCTGGCAAACAGCATTTGCTTTGTCGTTAACTTGGCACCGATGTCTGCTGCAGATCACAAAGCAGTGCGATTTGAATGCAGTGTGGGAAACCAACACAGAAAGCCGTTTTCCCGCACAGCATTCTAGTGTGAACGGCCCTCAAACACACTTGTGAGTGCAGCCAGACCGTTTAGGTTACATTCACATGGGGGACTTGGGCTGATGTGAATGAGAGCAGTAAGAATCTGCCAAATCCTGCAGCTGTTTTTTCCACCTTTTGTAAATGACAGGTTGGCGTTGGTCGCAGCGATCTGTGACTGTCCAGACATGATGATCGCAGGTGGAAAAAACAGCTGCAGGAATCTAAAGATTACCGCCACTGTCATTCGCAATGGCGCGTTTCTTTTGCAGTATAGGGGCAGATAAGTGTATTTAGACTTTTTAACTGGGAGGATCTGAGTTGTGAGAATAAATACACATTTTTCTAGCATTCCCATTAAGGTCTATGGGGGATTCTTCCCCAAGAAAGCTTATGTACTTTTTCAAGCTTCAAACAGACAACACAATGGGGGAGATTTACTAAAACTGAAGCACACAATCCTGGTGCAGCTGTTCTTGGTAACCAATCCGCTTCTAACTTCAGCTTGTTCAATTAAGCTTTGCCCATAAAACCTGGAAGCTGATTGGTTACCATGCACAAGCTGCACCACATTCTGTGTGCTTCAGTTTTAGCAAATCTCCCCCAATGTTCAGATGTGACCAGTCCCATTGAGGACAATGGGATCCTTCATCTTGAGCATTGTCGCCCTTCAGGGCAGCTAAGTGTGAATAGAGGCTCCGTCATTTGGCACAACCTCTGGACACTTTGTCAGGTTCACAACCGGTTCACACTGGGACGACTTGTCAGGTGGGACAGTCCGTGGAATGTTTCCTTTCTGGTTTGGTTTCGGCTCCATTCACACCTGAACCTACAGCAGCGACACCTGATGCGCTGCGGTTTTTTGAGGGTCTCCCTTTGCTCCAAAAATGCACCAAAGAAGCTCATGTATCAAATTTTGACACAGAGCCTGGCGCGTTTGGCATTGCGTTTTTTTTACTATGATTTTCTACAATCCCTGTGAAATTATACCACGTTTGGGCTGCCATTGAGAAACCATGGCATTGCAAACGCGACCTGCTTTTTGCTGGATTCTGCCTGTGATACCAAATTGCTCAGGTGTGAATGGAGCCTAAGCTATAGGTACATAAGGGGAGATTTACTAAAACTGGTGCAGTTGTGCATGGTAGCCAATCAGCTTCTAGCTTCAGCTTGTTCAGTTAAACTTTGACAATAAAACCTGGAAGACGATTGGTTTCTATGCAGAGCTATGCCAGATTTTGCTCTTACCGGTTTTAGTAAATCTCCCCTCACACAGTCGATGAGTGGTCTGATGTCTCACATAGTGTGGATCACTGTGATCTCCTTTCTGGTTTGGCCAACACATGGATGCAGCGTATTCACGTTTTAACCACTTCTTCCCTACCCGGCCATAGACATATGACGTCCACACATGGGATCTCCCATCACTGAGGAGCCAATGTGCGTGCCCGGTGGCCGCGATGTCCGCTTGGCACTCGCGATCGCTCATTGCAGAGCAGGACCGTGGATCTGTCGGTCTGTAAACACACAGATCCACGTCCTGTCAGGGAAGAGGAGATTAGATTGTGTGTCCATAGTAAATACGAACACCGATCGGTCTCCTCCGCTAGTTGGTCCCCCCACAGTTAGAATCACTCCCTAGGGAACACAGTTAACCCCTTGATGGCCCCTAGTGTTAACCCCTTCCCTGCCAGTGATTTATAGAGTAATCAGTGCATTTTTATAGTACTGATCGCTGTGTAAATGTGAATGGTCCCAAAATGGTGTCAAGTGTCCGATATGTCTGCTGCAATATCAGTCACGATAAAAATCACAGATTGCCGCCATTACTAGTAAAAAAAAAAAAAAATTATAAAAAAAAATGCCATAAATCTATCCCCTATTTTGTAGGTGCTATAACTTTTGTGCAAACCAATCTATATACGCTTATTGCGATATTTTTTGGGGAAAAAAAGTAGAAGAATTCATATGGGCCTAAACTGAGAAACAAAAATTTTTTTTTTTTAAATTGGCATATTTATTATATAGAGATAGATCTCTATCTATCTATCTATCTATCTATCTATCTATCCATCCCAGAGGTGATCAAATACCACCAAAAGAAAGCTCTATTTGTGGGGAAGAAATGATAAAAATGTAATTTGGGTACTGTGTTGCATGACCGTGTAATTGTCATTCAAAATGTGACAGCGCTTAAAGTTGGCCTGGGCAGGAAGGGGGTGAAAATGCCCGGTATTGAAGTGGTTAAAGCTTTGGTTTCTCTTCTCTGTATAACATGGAGAAGATTGCCTTTTTAGTTGCAGCTTGTGTCTGAAAATCTTGTTCTGTACTCATCACTTCCATTAATCAGACTCATTTCCTGCAGGGCAGATGCTGTGAGCAGTTGAATAAATTGCTTGTGTCAGTTACTTATGAGACCTTTTTTTTTATCACCAGCTTTATGCATGTTTCTAAGTCCGGGTTCACATTGCTGGGGGTTAGAAATTGTCCAAGTTCAGCTGAACTCACACAATTTAAACCCGGCAATGCTGTTTGACTTTGGGGGCGATTTGACAGACCTAGGTGCGGGTTCCTGCACAGATGTCTATTGAAATCGCACCCGAAGTTGCCAAAAGTAGTATAGGAACTACTTTTGGGAATCGGTGTAGTGCCGTAAAGTCTGTGTCCCATCGATTTCAAATGGTGCTATTGCTGGCAATAGCCGCAGATTTGGCATGCGATTTGACAGGTCGAATCAGACTAGGCTTAATCTGTAAATATTAAAATGCTGATGAGGGCAGACAGGCTGGCTGGTGTTTTTGGGAAGTGCGGAGCTCTTCAGGGGAAATCTGTGCATTGTCCTTTGGGTGTAATTGTTCCTCATTGCAATACACTGCGTTCTATTGTCTTGAGCTTTAGGTTTTTTTTTGCACTGATCCTGGGATGCTTTGTATCCTGCGCAGACTATGCTTACCATGCATTTATCGTGTATAATGTCAGATACGGGTATAGATTCCCATCCGTCTGTGGAATTCATAAAGAGTGATGTTAGATGCTCATTAGAAATGTGTCTCGTGGTAGTGCAACAAATGGCACAACTTGCCACAGATTCATGTATGTGCGGGTAACGGGTCTATATTGTCCCACAGACACAACACTGCTTACACGTGCGGCACAATGTACTCCATCATGGAAGAGGTCTTATTTACCTCCTTCTTTCCCCTTCACCCATATGGTGATATTTCTTCAAGAATGTCACAACAATAGTGACATAGTATCAGTTAAAGCTCAACTTTTACTATAACTTCAGAGGATACAACTCAGTTACTATCATGTAAATGTAGCAGTGACATCACTGTGTTGTACATAGCCCGTGCGGAGACTAGTGCTGCACTAATCTGAACATTAGTTTTTCCAGCCTAAAGAACCATCTTCTAGTAACTAGCTTTCTATTGACTAAAACAAAACTGCTCCATCCTGAATACGCTTGAAACTCTTTGGGGTCACCTGTAAACGCACACGCTCAGGTGTGAATGGGGCCCAAGACTTCTGACTACATCCACACCGCCAGAAATGGGTCAGATCTCTGTTTGCATCGCCGCCCCCCCCCCAGTATGTTTATGGTCTTTCCTGTTCATTGTGATTAAGTTCTCCTTCTTGGGTTGAGCATTAGGAAAGACTTTCCAATAATTGTTGCCCTATAAAGTAATTATTGTTTATAGTAAGTGCCTACATGTTGCACAATGCTATTAGAATACATGTAGCCATTTAGTGACATTACAGCTTCACCGGAACAGGAAGTTATAAGAAGATGCATTATGCAGATGTTTACATGTTACTAACCTGACATAAACATAACACCGCCCCCTTCTTTTCAGTTAAAGATAAAAGCTGGACAGAATTTTTCTGTAACTTATTAAACGTTTCTGCAACCTCCCTTTTTTTTTTTTTTTTTTTTTTACAGAGATGAGCAGCAACCAAGTAATCCCAAAATGAATGTTTACTGATCAGATCTTAGTCCTCAGTATTTTAGTATGATCTTTGGCTGCTATTCCTTTGACCACCGGCTTAATTTATTCAGCCAGCGGTGGAAAAAAAAATTGAAAAAATTCCTCCATCCACACAGTCAAGGTGATTTAAAGGAATCTTCTCCACTGAGACGTTGTATTCTGACAGTGGGGCTCGCCGCTGTCAGAAAACGCTGATCAGCGGCTGCAGCCCATTGGCTGCGGCTGTTCATGAAAACCTTTCCAGCAAGTCCATTCAACAGAATCATAGGAGCGTCTTATATTGAATGGGAGCAACCACATAGGGAGCAAAATTTGTCTGGTCTTTGCTAAACTGACGGAATTTTTTTCTATCTTTGGTCAGCTTTACAATGCATCAATTGACAGGCCATGAGACTTCTAGTCTGTGCCCCCCACTATGCCCTAACCATCTGACTGACAGGAGAATCCTTTTTACATTGTTATTTGCTGAGCTGTTTTACTAACCAAAATATGTATAACCCTATTAAGCTAGTCAATCCAGGCACCTCTGCTACACAGTATTGCCAGATCATGCCAATGATGACCTTTCACTGCAGTTGGGTAGTGCCATTGTTGGCTTGCCTAGAGTAATAGATGGTTTCATGCAGTTATACATGTTGTTTTTGTGGAACTTTAGTCAGAAAATGAGTCCTGCTTTATGACTTCAGGCTGGCCCCTTTTTGCAGGTATATCTATGTAAAATATTAAAACAAGTGTCTATTGTTTAAAATCCAGTACTACACTCTCGCCCTATTCTGTACATGCTCAGTTGTTCTCTCTTTTTTGGAACTGTGCCTAAAATCAGAGCCCATAGAGGCCAATCTACTGACAGCTTAAAGATTTACTGCTGCTCAGGGGCTCTGCGCTTCAGAAAAATGTCTGCCTTCAGTATTGCTCCTGTTTCTTCTTGCTGGGGTGTATTTGCAGCACACACACATTTTGGTAGCCTAATTATTACTGTGTGTTCCTTGCTAAAGAACATTATGTTTATCACATTATGGATAAAGTTCCACTTTAAATATACATTCAGGGACCTGAGATGGCACTCGTACAGCTGTGCGTCGCAATGTCCGTTTAATTTAGAATGTGGCCTTAAAGCAGCATGGGAATTGGTGGTGTGTTGCATGTATGTACTGTCAATGAAACACGTTACTGCTCGTTTGTCAGTGCAGAACAAAAATGTAAATGCACCTTTTATTTTTGCTAATGAATATTAAGGTGTATTATTGGGTTTATTTTCATATCTGGTTGGATTTCCACTCTATAACACAACTCAAGTGAACATTTGTTTAGTTTGCAAAGTCTTCTTCATTTTTCTCGTATTCAAGAGTTATATATTTTTTTTTTTTTTTAGGTCTTTCAAAGGTAACAGGAGACACAAAATGAGCTGCCGGGGCCACAAGTATTGTACAAAACATGAACTGAGGCCAGTGGTTAAGACAGTATATGCATGCAAATAGCAAAATATGCACAAGTATACTGTATGTGCATACTAGCAAATTTTAGTTACAAGACCAGGTGGGAAAATGCTCAGAATGTGAAAAGCGGTCCATCCTAGTTGCAAATAAGGTGTTGGTGGTTTTATTTTATTTTTTTCCATTTACCGTATTTATTTTTGTCTTTTTTTTTCATGCTTTTTGCAGAAATGCAGAACATTATTTTTAACATGCAACTGTTCACATCAATGCATTTTTGCGCATTCGTGTTTTGGGAAAGGGTCAGACTTTTTGCATTTAAAAAAACAAAACAAAAAAATAAAAGAACGGTGTTTTTTTTTTTTTTTTTTTTTTGGTTCAATAGACTTCAGTGGAGAAGCTGCAGAAAAGCATGTAGTGCGTTTTTTCACCTCAATTTTGCTGCAATTCACGATTTACATTTTTAAAAAATCTGCCCAACAAATTTTCCAAAAAAAATGCAAATTGCAGTAAGGGCCTGTTCAGAAGAAGTTGTTTTGGTTGCACCTTTACAAGTGTAGGCAAAATGTATGCACTTTTCACACTTTTTTTTTTTTTTTATGTTGATCTGTGTTTCTAAAAATTCAAGTAAACTGAATAGGGCTCTTGATAACCTAAAATAATCTAAATTATGCACGGGTTAACTTGCGCTAAAATGAATGCATCTGGCAGACAAATTAGTCCTCTCCTTTTTTTTTTTTTTTTGTTTTAGTTTTTATATATTCCTGTCTCTTATCTTTAGCTATCAAATTTTATGCAAGAGAGTTGTGCGGAATTGTATTGCAAATAGTGGCAACTGTCAACACGGAGTGATAAAATCTAGACCTGGTAGATGTCCCATAGTCACCTTGCACACATGTTCCCAGCTTTAGCAAACATTTATCGCATGGCATGAGCAGTGCAATAATGTTTATCATGTCTCGTCAGTCCATTAAACTGTTTTAAGACTTGGAGATATGGGGCAAAGGTACAGATAGACGCCACTGAACTTTGTCCAGACAATTGTTTTACCTGACAAAATGTTTGCACATCTGTCCAACCATTTTTGTGAGTCGCATGTAAGTGGCACACTGCTTAACCCTGAGGAGGACACTGATATCATTATTACTGTTTAGAGCCCTTTCACAAGTGCTGATAGTTTAAGCGGCTCTTAACTGTCGTTTTTTGGGTGCTAGCGGGGTGCTTTTAACCCCTGCTAGCGGCAGAATAAAGGGTTAAAAGTGGTGCTTCATTGATTTCAATGGGCAGGGGCGATTTTATGAGCGGTGTATTCACCACGCCTAAAGCGCTGCAAAGATGCTGCTTACAGGACTTTTTTATTGACGTTCTGCCAGCGCAGCGCTCCAGTGTGAAAGCACTCTGCTTTCACACTGGGATTTCAGATGAGGGTTTTTCCGGCTCTTTACACGCGCTACTTTTAGCGCTAAAGCGCCTGAAAAACGCGTCCAATGTGAAAGGGGTCTTAAAGTGAATCAGTGGCCTTGGAAAGCATATGACTTGCACACCTTTTGTAGTGTAGTTGGCACATCCTGATTTATTGATGAACACACTGGGACCCTAAAATGTAGGTGGGGTGTTCTGTGCTGCCTTCAGCCTCCTGCAATATGCAGGTCACCCATTACAGTGATAAGCCAGTATTTTCTGTTAATTTACCTTTTAAAATATAACTTTTTTTTTTTTTTTTTTTTTTTTGGATAGAGTGGAAAGGTTTTTATTGCTGTCTGTGCCCCCATTAGGGAATCTCCTCTTTGTCCTGTTTACTGTTATAATTGAAAGCAAAATAAATCCCAATATTTTTTTTTTGGGTTGTTCCCAGTGGAAATCTTCCAGTGGAGACAGTAGTCCTGGTGAGCTTGGGGTCCACAAGGAATTCCCTTAATTTGCAGGGATTTCATCTCACTTCCTGTTTGGCTATAGGACAGGAAATAAACGGAAATCTCTGCAATGGGACACACAGGGCGAAAAAAAAAATCTGATAGGTTATAACCCTCCCTACTCTAAAATGGGGGTAAAAAAAATGTTTACCTTTTTAGTTCTACTTCAATGTGCACCTGAACTCAAAGTGAAGATTTGCTATGATATAGGGAACACCTAGAAATGTTAATTGTGCCTAAGCAAAACCTTAAAAAAGGTGATCAAAAGGAAAAAAAAATGCTGTTTTGTTTAGTAAATGCCATAATGGTTACTAAATATATACTGTTAGGCCATGTGTATTTGCAGTTGTGCTCTTACATATGCCGCAAGCTCTAGTGATGCACCAAAATTTTGGCCGCTGAAAATTAGACAATACTGTAGGGTTTTCAGCATTGTTCCGAAAGGAAAAAAAGGTGGTGATAATGACTGTTAAACACCCAGGATTTTGCAGCACTTATGTGACTCAAAGGCATCAAAAACACAACATGGATGCATTTTTGATGGGTTCTTGCTGCGTTTTCAATGCATTTTAATTGGGAGGTGAATTTCTGTGCTTTTAGACTGATCAAAAATGTAGCAATTAGGATTTTTAACACTGCTTCAAAAGGTGCCAAATACTGGCCGAAATTAATTTTAAATTCATGATGTTAATTAAAAAGTCTCTATTGAGTTGGTGGATGTTGGAGACCTTGCGCTCCTCCACCTTCCGTCTTGAGGATGCCTCACAGATGCTCAATAGGGTTTAGGTCTTGGAGACATGCTTGGCCAGTCCATCACCTTTTATCCTCAGCTTCTTTAGCAAGGTGGTCATCTTGGAGGTGTGTTTGGGGTCATTATCATGTTGGAATACTGCCCTGCGGCCCAGTCTTTCAAGGGAGGGGATCATGCTCTGCTTCAGTATATCACAGTACATGTTGGCATTCATGGTTCCCTCAATGAACTGTAGCTCCCCAGTGCCGGCAGCACTCATGCAGCCCCAGACCATGACACTCCCACCACCATGCCTGACTGTAGACAAAACACACTTGTCTTTGTACTTCTCACCTGGTTGCCGCCACACACGCTTCACACCATCTGAACCAAATAAGTTTATCTTGGTCTCATCAGACCACAGGACATGGTTCTAGCAATCCTGCAGTCTGCTTGTCTTCAGCAAGCTGTTTGCGGGCTTTCTGTGCATCATCTTTAGAAGAGGCTTCCTTCTGGGACAACAGCCATGCAGACCAATTTGATGCAGTGTGCGGCTTATGGTCTAAACACTGACAGGCTGACCCCCCCCCCCCCCCCTTCAACCTCCACAGCAATTCTGGCAGCACTCATACATCTATTTCCCAAAGGAAACCACCTGGGTATGTCGCCGAGCACATGCAGCTCAGTTTCAGGGTCTTGGCAATCTTCTTATAGCCTAGGCCATCTTTATGTAAAGCAACAATTCCTCCTTTTTTTTTTTCTTTTCAGATCCTCCAGTTTTTTTGCTCCCCATTCAGCTGAGACCTTGTAACACTAACAAGTCACATGACATCGGGGAGGGAAAATGGCTAATTTGGACATTTTTTCACTTTTATGAAATGTAGTGCAAATTTACACTGTTATACAAGCTGTACACTCACTACTTTACATTGTAGCAAAGAGTCATTTCTTCAGTGTTGTCACATGAAAAGATAGAATAAAATATTTACAAAAATGTGAGGGGTCAGGGGTGTACTCACTTTTGTGAGATACTGTAGATTTTTAAAATTTTATTTTTTAAACTGTCAATTTCAGTTTCAGCCCAGTGCATCCTGAATTTTTATTTTGGAGCACCACTACTAGTATGCTCAGTTTTGCATTGCTCCTGGGGTGTTTGTGTGTTGGTTTTTAAATTCCTAGTTTTTTGGCAGTAATGGCTGTGCTCTCATAGTCTGTTTTCTTATGGTATCATCAATATTGAGTCCGTTATGTCTGTCATAAGCTTCTGTTTCCTCCGATCGCTGGATATTGATTGCTGGGCCTTGTAAAGAATAAAACCTTTAAATGGCACCAAGTCTTTTGCTGATCCACTTATTCTGATTCAACTCCTTTATGGTTTTGTTATTAATTTTTAATGGTTAACGTTCATTTCATTTATTGTTGTAGTAAACAGTTGCTGATACTAATCCAAAATTGCTTCCAGTTCTAAACGCAAAGCTCAAGTGTGATCTACAACTAGTGCTGAGTATTGACCTGCGACATGCTGGATGATTGCATGGCATATATACTCCCACTATTATGAGAGAGAGATTTGCACATTCATACTTACCTAGGTGGATGCAGCATCGGTCCCCCGGTCCCCCTACACTGAGAACCAAGCGATCGAATACCACGCAACACTCATTTCTGACTGTCGGTCAGCAGCTCTGCCTCCTCACTCACTGGAGTGCTGAGTTGTGGAAGGGGCGGAGCGGGCCGTTCAATGTCTCAGCGGTTTGAGCTTTGGCTGTACTTTTTTAAAGACTAAACCTTTTCTGACAGTTGTTGCTTACAAGTTAAAATCTGCATTTTTTTTTTTTTTTTTTTTTTTTTGCTAGAAAATTACTTGGAACCCCCAAACTATGTGTATGTAGTATGTGTGTGTTTTTTCTATCAGCGCAAACATTTAGGGCTGCAACTAACGATTATTTTCATAATTGATTTAGTTGGCCGATTATTGTTTAGATTAATCGGTTAATAACCTTAAAAAAAAAGTGTGGTGTATAATTTAGTCAATATGTAAAGTTTAAAAAAAGGCAATTTATTCCTAAATATCTTTATACACAGGGGTAAATATAAATAACCAACTATATGGTTTAGGGAGTAAAATCTTTAATCCTCTCTGAGAATGACAAACAGAAGAGATATACTCCTATATACTATTAGAGGTTGAATCTGGTAAATATCATCAGACTCAGATCAAATTTTTTTATTAAAAGGAAAAAAAAAAATTCTAGACTGTTTTGCAGATTTTCAAACAGAGCTGTAATATTACATGCTTTTCTGCAGCTTCTCCATTGAACTATATTGAACCAAAAAAGCACCGTTTTGCATTAAAAAAGGTCCTTGACCCTTTCCAAATACACAGCAGCTGAAAAAAAGCATAGATGTGAACGTTAAATAAACTGTAGTGCATTTCTCTAAAAAGCACCAAAAATCACATGGGTCGGAACCAGGCCTAAGACATTTAGTAACATAATGGAGTTAAAAAATAAAAAAATAGCCCTTAGTTTTTTTACTGTGCAACAGTGAAAGTAATATTTTTACAGTAGAGATTTGCTCTTTTTGTACTATATAGGGCTAATTTTAGCTTTTTTAACCCCATTATGTTACTGGCTGATTAATCGATTACTATTTTCATAATCGATTAGTTGTCGATTAATCGATTAGTTGTTTCGGCCCTACAAACATTAGAGTAGGTGACAAAATAATAAACCTGTGAAAGTACAAAAATAACAATTTTTTTTTTTTTTTTTTTGCAAAACGTGGAACTCCTAATCCCCTCCATTTCACCCTTTTCTCTTTACTGGCTTCACCAGTCTCAGACCTCCCTCCAGATGTCTCCGGTATGACATAAAGGATAAAAAACACCATATCTAGTGATCTGTTTGCCAAAGTAGGAACGACTTAAGATACACTCACAAAAAAAGCACTTCAGCAGTGCGGGCTAAGGATACAATGAACAACGAGATACTTGCGGGATGACGTCACCACTTTGACTCCTCCCCCTATACGCGTTATGTCAAATGGGCATGACTTCAGGCCCCTGTCAGAAACCACGAACCGAAAGCTCTCTCTCTCTCTCTCTCTCTCTCTCTCTCTCTCTCTCTCTCTCTCTCTCTCTCTCTCTCTCTCTCTCTCTCTCTCTCTCTCTCTCTCTCTCTCTCTCTCTCTCTCTCTCTCTCTCTCTCTCTCTCTCTCTCTCTCTCTCTCTCTCTCTCTCTCTCTCTCTCTCTCTCTCTCTCTCTCTCTCTCTCTCTCTCTCTCTCTCTCTCTCTCTCTCTCTCTCTCTCTCTCTCTCTCTCTCTCTCTCTCTCTCTCTCTCTCTCTCTCTCTCTCTCTCTCTCTCTCCAGGCAGAAATGGTGGGGGAGCGTGGATGGACGAGGATTTCCACTAACAGAAAAGTAATCGGCACAAGGGACACATCCTTCTGATTGTAAGTTTATGTCCCTTGTGCTGATTTCTATTTTTTTTTTTTTTGGTTATTTTAGCTACACTTTTATTGTAATATGTACATTTAATTTCAGCTGTACATTAGTACCAGCCAGTATATAGGTTTGTGAAAAACAAGCTTGTACTGCCCATAAATGAGATAATGGTATATTTGGTGTCAGTGACTTTGTGATTGGATGGAGCACCTTCACCGATCCCTAAGATAATTGATTTCCCTTCATGGCCTCCCTGTGGAGTTCTCTGAAGTGGACTTCTAACTTGCATCCTGTTTTTAATGCAGCTCTGTAAGTGCTTAGATAGAGGTACCCTGTGCAAATGTAGATGCTACCTAATGGACTCGGTTCTGTGAATAATTTAATGTCTTTTTTTATATGGTCTTCCAGATGGAAGCTATTATAGTGTACTTGGTAAGACTTGATAAAAGCAATGTTGATTTGCGTTTTGCTGATATGGATTAACTTTTCCTAGTTGACCAGCATAGCACAAATCACCTGTATATCATTCAGGATTAACAAATGCTTAAATATGAGCTTTGGGCAGATGTGAAGGATTACTGTTTAATCCAGGTATGTATTCCTTAACCACTTAACTGCCAGATGGCTTTCTTAAATAATGCTGGAAAAGCAGTTTTAAGTCGCAGCGCTGGCTCTTACAATGGTGGTCTGTAATGGTCGTGGCAGATCTGATGTGTGGTGATGATGGAGTCAGGGCTCCGGTGCTCAGCCGGTGAGCTCAAAAATCTGCTCTTGGACTTCCACTCTCAGTACAGAGCTGCATAAAAACACTTCAACATCCATGGTCTATACTCCTACGTACACATTTGAAGCTTTGAATGCATCATCTTTGTGCAAATTGTGTTTTACAAAGGGAAGGGCTAATTAGGGAAGGGCTAATTTGTTTTAAAGAATAATTCAAAGCATGGATATTTTACACATTGGTCCAGCTTGGATTAGCCCCCCCCCCCCCCCCGTGCATGCCCTCTAGAAAGTGCAAAGCATTCTCTTAATGGTGTGATCAGTTCTGTAATGTCCATACATTACTCCAGTTAACTTGTCGCTGTTCCCCAGAGGGGCACGCAACTTCTTGTTTGGGGTCACATAGCAGTCATTGCCTGCCTAGTTATTTCTGTGTTGCACCATAAATGTGCTACAGTCATTAAATCGCACCTGTGCGGGTGGTGCCGCTGCAGGAACCGCACAGTCAAATGCAGGTGCTATTAATCCTAATGGCACACCGTCCACACTGGGAACTGCGCTGTACTTGCGGTTCCTGTGCAGCAAGGTGGATCTAAATCAATGATTTTTTTTAGTTTAATAAAATGCTTTTGGAGTAAAAAAATCTATCCAAAGATGGTTTTCTATTTAAGATGCATTAATAAATTATTCAGCATGAAATGGAGCTTGGTCGTGTAGCTTGAGGCTATTCTGCAATATTTACATTTTTGGTAAACTCCTTCAATAAATCGAAGCTCTGCAAGCGGAGATAACCTGCACTGCATTGATGCATTTGCACAATTTCACAGTAGAACTCCGCTTTAACTCCTCCCTCCTCCCAGCAGCATTCAGACTCGGAGAGACACTCTGAAGCCATCGGGCTTTAAGTCTTTACACAGTGTTGTCATCCTAAAGCTGGCCATAGTAAATAGTAGAACACTAGTAGATTTTTGAATGGCCTTTCGTACAAAAAAATTTTCAGTCCATTCAATGACCTAACGAGTGTCGTTCAAAAGTACTTAAAATTTTTGTTTTGCTTTTAAATAATATTCGGCTTTGGAATGACTGACTGGAATTTCCTGAACAAAACCCACATTTACTGTTACAAATCTGTTCCCCTAAAAAGAAAAAAAAAAAAAAATATATATCCATACTTCTCCTTTTTTTTTTTTAATGAATTTTCTCATCAATGTGGTTGATAATGAATGTCAGTTAGACCCCCACTAACAATTCAAAAATTGAACGTTCCTGAAATGAGTTTTCAAACAATTTTTCTAGTGTATGGCCAGCTTTTTTTTTCCCTTATTTTTCTGCCCTTGATGTATTGCTTTCACTGCAGTGGAGAAAAGTGAGGACAATGATCTGGCTGTGCTGTGTTGCAGAGGTGCCACATTACTAATCTTCTATACAGAAATACAGATCTTGGGCAGGTAAAACATACCTGTTTGCTTCACACTTCTACATAACCTATGCCTTACAAAGTGGTAGTTTGTACTTTTTTAAATTGTTTTAAAAATGTTATGGTTTTAATAGTTCAACAGTACACCACTTGTTCTTAGGGGCCTGTGTTCTGTGTAATGGCAACTACTCTACTGTCTTCTTGTTATTGAGTTGAACATTTTGTTAAGTGCAAATAGGGATTGTCACCAGCTTTCCCCAGCAGAAAGCTTCTTGGTTTGTGAGAGGTCCTGTACAACCCTATCATGGCCTGCTTTGTTCTGTCTTGTGAAATCTCTTCAGCTGAAAGATCTACACAGAAGATGATTGTTCCTTCAGGGCTATGCTGACAGCATCTCTCTTCTCAGCAAGCAGCATCTGTGAGGACCGGAGGTACCCATAGATAGAATGTGCTCTCTGGCCATACAGTGTTTTCTTTGAGTACATTTGCCAATATAAACAAAAGTTATCCATACAGAGAAATATTTAAAGGGTAACTCCACTTTCTTGGGGCGGAGGCAAAAAAGAAATTGTGTATAAAATTGAGAGCTTGGAGCAGTAGAAGCACATTTATACCAAGCTCTCATTTAGGCTTGGTTCACGCCTATGCTTGTGTGCCGGTGTTCTGCCATATAGTGTCCTCCTATCGGATAGTGTCCGCTCCGTACTGCGCAGGCGCAGCGCTTGCGCAGTACGGAGCAGAAGGAGATGCCGAAAATGTCCGAAGTTGATCAGCTGACCATCAGCTGTACACGGCGCTTCGGCAGTTCCTAGCGATGGCTGTGTAGGAGGGCCCCCCTTCGGGCACGGCCTCGCTGCGCTCGGCAACTATATATTCTCACTCTATGTCCACTTGGATAGTAGGGAATGATCCTGGACAGAGGGTGAGAATAAAAGCGCAGGCGCCATGTACAGCTGATGATCAGCTGTTAAACTTCGGAGACTTTCTGGTTCTCGTTTGTCCTCCGTACTGCGCCTGCGCAGTACAGGGAGGACACTATATGATAGGGGACTGTATTTGACAAGACACCAGCCATGTTTGCTCGGGCATGGCAGCCTCTTTATTTGAATGGGCTGCTGTGCCTGCGTTTCCGGCAGAAAAAGGTCCATTCACCTTTTTCAAAAGCAGCCTGCAGTGAAATCGCATGGTCATTTTTTTTGACCATGCAATTTTTCCTGCCGGTGCTGCTTTTTTTTTCCAATTCAGAATGAATGGCAGCCCTGTGCGTTTTTCTCACAGCAGTGAGTTTTCACTGCGGGTGGTTGCATGTGCGGGAATCGCTTACTGCAGCTACCCGCATAGGTGTTAACCGAGCCTTTAAAGGAAAGGTGGGGTGCTACTACCCAATAAGATGAGACTATCTTTAGAGGTACCTGGGTGCAGAAAGGCAGTTGCACAGCTGCAATGGCAATCGTGAAAAGAGGAAGTCCGCAACTCCTTGCTTGTTCTTTAAAATCTTCAGAATTTATTGGTTCTCAATAAAGGACAGTAACGAACAGCAGCTGTAAATGCATTTCTGCCTTGTGAGCCTTGTTGAGCCTTACCTCAATACTATGGGCATTTTGGAGAAATTTGCTTCACAGCAAATGGTTGTGTGTGGTGTTTTTTTTTTCTCTTTCTCTATGGGAGCAGATCTTGGCAGCCTCTTGGCTCTCTAGAAGGCAACTAAAACCTGTCTTTAGCCAAGGTTCACACCTCTGCGATTTTGTGCAGGTACAGCAGCCCATTAATCTGAATATGCTGCTGTACCTGCGGGGGAAATTCCCCAACACAGCTGCACGGTGCTGAGACACCATACAGTTTCCCGCATGCTGCATTTTCTGATGTGTGGGGGTGGCATGCTACAGATTGTTTTGATACTAATTAAGATTTTAATGATTCCTGAAAGTGGTCTTTGTACGCAGTTTTTTTTTTTTTTTTTTTTTTTTTTTTTGTGGGTTTTTTTTTTTTTTTTGTTTTTTTTTTTTTGTTCAGTAAGTTTTTTGATAGATTTCATAAATTCTGAAAATAATGATCTCTCCAATGAAAACATGAGAATGGGAACCAGAAAGGAGCAGTCAAGCCTGATTGCCGATACAAGTCATTCAGTCTGTGAGAAGCTGGATGTGAGCAGGCAATGCTGTGGAGCTCCTGTACCCTGGAGTCTGTCAGGAGCCAAATCCAGCTCTGGCATGGCCTCAATCAATTAGTTACCACTAACATACAAACTGGATGTGGTTCAGGGAATCCAACAGATGCTCTTTGTTTTTTGTATAAAAAAAAAAAAAAATAAAATCCTATATCTCTCCTCCAAATCTATATCTCTCCTCGCTCTATATCTATATCTCTCCTCGCTCTATATCTATCTCCCCATGCTGGGGGGTAAAAAATAAAAAATATACCCCTTTTTTTTTTTTTTTTTTTTTTTTTTTTTACCCCAGCATGGCTGTAGTGGGCTGGGCCACCACTGCATAATGAGGTGGTATCCCCACAAATTTAAAAACAGTTTCTGAATCCCCAAGATAGCACTTTGGCACATTCTGATCCATGCTTTGCATAGGGGAATAAAGCAAAGTGATTTTAAGCACATATATCTGTAGTGTTTTCTTATCTCTCTCTCCAAAGCCATGAGTCCTGTGTGTTCTTCTGTTTTCAAAATGATGACCTCTGACAAGTTCTTCGACAACCGAGATTAAAACCACCCTGAAATTTGTGTCGGGGAGGGAGCTATAACTAGATTAGCAGAGAGCTTAACTATTCGCAGCACAGCTCTGCACATTCCTTCCTCTGCCTATGTGGGGTGTATGCCTTTCCTCCAATTAGCTATCACACAGTGTATGCCAAAAATCCACTCCCCAGTGCTTTACCGAAAGAAAAAAATCTCTAACATGATCTGAACTTTCTAAAGAATATGGCAAGCTGAAGACGACAGATTTGTGTTTGTATCTGTATCATCTGAGGCTCTTCACTTCACTGGGTATATGTGAAGGTTTACATCCACTTTAATTTGTGACACCACTTTGTTTTTTTCTTTAAAACCAAGTCCACACAACATACTGCACATTATGGCACACTTACCCAGTGTTCATTTCACCGACTAAAATGACTAAAACATTTTAGTCGACTAAATGAATACTATTTTAGTCTACTAAAATACGGCTAAAACAACTGAGATGACTAAAACTAAAATGCCATTTTAGTCAAGGCTAAGACTAAAACAAAATTTAAATTTGACTTCAAAGTTAACACTGGTCTATAGTACATGTTCATACCTCAATACCATAAATTATAACATTAGATTTTTCACTCCAGCAGTATATAATGAGTTTGGAAATTGTTGAGAAATGTTTAACAATGCATTGCATTACAATTTATTTACACCCATTAGATTTCAGACAACTAAAACAATTGCAGAAGAGTAAAATGGGACTAAAACTAAAATTCTATTTTAGTCCTAAGACTAAAACTAAATAGAAATTTGCTGCCAAAATGAACACTGCACTTACCTCACGGTGTGCCTTTATCCAGCAATGACGGCTCCTAGAGATCTAAGGTAACATTTGCACTTTTACAGTTAGACTTGAACAACAGATGTGCAATGAGAGAGGCACAGTATCCAGTCACTGTAAAGAACTACAGTACTGGTCCAGCCATGGAAAGCTGAGCTGACGTATGTAAAGAACAAAAATATAATTGTCCCCATTAACTTATATACAGTATTTGCAATCTATACATTAAAAAGTTTTAATAGTAATAAAGTATATGTAAAACAACCTATTCGGGTTAAAATGAAAGGCAAAGTGTGTGTATGTAGATATAAAAAAAAAAATCTCTCTCTCTCTCTCTCTCTCTCTCTCTCTCTCTCTCTCTCTCTCTCTCTCTCTCTCTCTCTCTCTCTCTCTCTCTCTCTCTCTCTCTCTCTCTCTCTCTCTCTCTCTCTCTCTCTCTCTCTCTCTCTCTCTCTCTCTCTCTCTCTCTCTCTCTCTCTCTCTCTCTCTCTCTCTCTCTCTCTCTCTCTCTCTCTCTCTCTCTCTCTCTCTCTCTCTCTCTCTCTCTCTCTCTCTCTCTCTCTCTCTCTCTCTCTCTCTCTCTCTCTCTCTCTCTCTCTCTCTCTCTCTCTCTCCCCCCTCATAAGACCTGAGGAAGGAGAAACAGCAGCACATTGATCCTCCCAGTGAATGGCTGTGGTGGGAGGGGGGTGTCGGGACAAGTCTAATCATTGGAGAGCAGCCTGATTTCCCAGCACAGCTAGAGAACTGACCTCTGTGTGCTCTCATGCTTAGTGTGGTCAGTTTTAAATGGGAAAGCCGAGGGGCTGGCAGGAACACCAAGGATTCCAAACAAAGGAAGAAATACAAAGAGAACATACAAGTACATGGTACAGCAGGCACATAGCGGGAATAGGGATTGCTAGGTTTACACATTCTTTAATAAACCATATATTTAGAGGATTGCAATTACGCTGTTTTAATATGTAAAAGGACTATAGTTTCCCTCAGCTGCAAAAATCTCATGTTCTACCACCATGAAACAGCTGTTATTGGCTCGTGTTTTTAGTTATCTGTTGACCACATTAAAAACGATTCTTAAAAAAAGTTGCAAGTTGTGGCAGACCCGAATTTTTAATTGCCTAATCTCTGACCTTCGATGTGTGTGGCCAGACCAGACCGCCACCCGGCAACTTGGCTGTCGGGCTGATCTTTAGGGATCACACGTGCCTTAAAATGACAAGGATCTAAGAGATGCAGCTTCTATTCTGCCATGCCTGCACCACTTCGAGCGCCCAATTTTTTTCTACTTTGAAAAGGCCTAATGAGTAAATTGCGTCCCATGCATCCTATCTGTCAAATTACAGGAGATCTTGTGTATACATAGAAGAACATGAGATATGTCTGAATTTATTTGCATTAGTTCTGATCTGTAAGCCATGTGTTTCTGCTTTCTCCAGCTGCCAGTATTTTCAGCGCTGTCTCAACTCTTTAGCAAATCGTCCTTTGCCAAGAATTGCACTTGCTGGTTTTTTTCCCCCCAGAATGTTATCATAATCGTTTTCTGCTGTTTGAAAGGCTCTGTTACTTCTGGCCTCTGATTTTATCGTTTTACCGGAGTCTGAATAAAGGGTATGTAAGTTTCTCCATGAATACATTGGGAGAAGAAATTGTGATTTTCTTTTTAACCCGCTGGTGCATTTTATAAGTGTTTGCGACTGTGTGTGTGGTGTTGCCTTGCCTTCATTTTGACTGGCACATGGTATAGGTAACTGGGCTTGTGCTGCTAATAGAGTTCCATAAACCTATTAGCAGGTCTAAATAAAGTGGTTTCAACCCCACACAAAAAAAGCTTTTATTTCTCTAAAGCTCCAAACCCGCCCCTCCCCTCTTGCTGCTATTCACCTGTGGTTGTAAAGTCTGATTTATCAATAACTGGCATCACCTCTGTTGTAGGAAGATATAACACTTGTGTGTCCCCCTTCTTTTGATTTTTATTTTATTATTCTACTTTCTTGGACAGCGCCGCTCTGCGGTCACGTGACCTTCCTCGGCTGGCTGACAGAGGGGTATTTGAGCCCCTCCCACTGCTCTCCTTAGATCGGGGAAGGAGAGCGGCTTGAGGTCATGTGACTGCACAGCGGTGCTCTGAAAGAAGATATTTAGGATTCTAGTTTTAAAAAGAACTGACACACATAGTACTTTATATCTTCATACAACAGAGGGGTTGCCAGTTATTTAAAAATTTGACTTTACAACCACTTTAACATTGTGTATGTGGATGCATGTCACAAGAACACTTCTTGTAATGGACTTTGGACAGGGCACTACTTTTTGATGCTCAGCCCTCAAAGTTGAACATGTAAGGTAGCTATTTTACCTGTCAAAAGATTTTTTCCATCCGTTCAGTCTTGAGCCTTTATAACACAGCTTGGCTTAATGGATGGAAACTCCTCCAGTTATAGAACACAATGGTCTCCTCTCTTCACTGCACAGTGAAAGAGCAACAGGAGTAATACATGGTCATCCCCTACTCGCTGTTCTTCCTGTTGGCATGTTCCTTGTTGACTTTGTAAGTTGTTAGTATTTTGAATTTAATGTGTTGGGTGAGTGGAAGTCATATATATCCAATATACTGTGTGCCATATGTCTTTGTCCTTAAATCTAGCATTTACAAACAGTGGTAGCAGCCAAGGACTTTTAGAGGAACATATAGATAAAAAAAAAAAAAGGAAAATCCTGCATATTTAAAAGCCATGATTATATTTTTAACATTAAATAAAAGCCAAAACACAAACAATAATACTGAATATAGGATTCAAATATTTAGATCCAATACACTTCATATAGGCTCGACGCGTTTTGATGGATCTTCTTCAGGAGTACGCGTTAACGATCAGTATGATGAAACCCATAATTCTCATTGTATTAAAACCGAAATTCACTGGAATCCTGTGTGTGTGTGTGTGTGTGTGTGTGTGTGTGTGTGTGTGTGTGATCTTTCTCTCCTGTGTGGGGGGAAGGGTAGGAGGCTCTCATAAGATAGTTTGTACAAAAGGTGTTGGAAGGCCCTCATTAGTCATGCACAATCGAATTAGGTGGACACATCAATTGGAAGATAACGGCACACCATCATCTATGTTCAAAGAGGGCTGAGGGGCTTATCCACATCCTATTGTCAAACCATTCCATGTATCTGGAGGATGGGCAACCAAAAATGTAGTAAAGGTCAGATGGGTAAGGACTCATTTAAAAAATATCCTTTCCTTCACACCCAGAGTTCCAGCGATCGGAGACTTGTCTTGTCACTTTTTTTTTTTTTTTTTTTTTTTTCTGTTATCTGGCCTATATATTTCCCATGGAAAACAGTGCAACATTACTTTTGCACCATTGCAGGCCAACGTTTTTTTTCTTCTATTCAGACACCGGTTGGGTTGGCATGAACAAAGGACTGTGGCTTCTTGGGGGTTTGTAGTTGAGCAGGAGCTGTGGGCGGAAGTCTGCCCTTTCCCAGTGCTGAGTATTGCACACACTGTTCTATTTGCTGTTCCATGTCATTTACAATGAGCATAGAAATGGTGACAAGGTAAGCACAGATGGCTGAAAATGACTTCACTGTTCCAGGATCTGGCAAGCCTTTTAACTGGCTAATGTCTGATAAATGTCTCTTGGTAAATAAACTCCAGTATCCTATGCTGGTTCTTCCTTTCAGAGCTCTTTTTTTTAATTAATGTATTCAATAGCAAAACCTGCTGCCTTTTGATATCATACCGCAAATCGGATTTCCTGTCTTTAGGAGAATAAAGTGTGTATGGATGTTTTATAACTAGGGGTCAGCCCATTATCGGCGGCCGATATTGATTTTTTTATTTTTTGAGCCTCGCTATTGGTCACAACTTACCAATATTGCTTCAAGGGGGTTGTACCGGGGTAATGGTTGCAGCTGCAGGCATCCTGGTACCATTTTTCAGAATGGACGGTCAGCTTTCTTGTAATAATAACCGATGCGTCTCAGCAGCCGCTCGGTTGTTATTACAAGCAGCGGGACGGGCAGTGCCTGCCCCGCTTCTTTTCCTTTTTCCTTTTTTTTTTTTTTTTTTTTAAATTATTAAACCTTTATTCCAGCCAGGAAGCAAAGGACATTATAAAGAAGCTTCTTTACTTTGTCCCAACATGCTGATTACTTGTTCTTGAAATGCCTTTTTCCATGCCCCTTATGCCTCTTCTTTACTGCTGGTTCTGGTTTTGTGCACCTGGGCATTACGGTTTTCTCCCTCGTTTATGGAAGGCCAGTGATTTGGTTCCTTGTGTTGATATGTGCAATCTCCACATTCCTTGGTTGTAATCCACTCAGCCTAGTATCATCCCTTGGCACTGCCCATACATCATGAATTCACATGGTTTCATGGGAAATCTTAGTTTCTAATTCTTTTAAAGCGTACTGCTTGTTGAAAATATGTGAATATTTGTTGATATCCTAGCCACAGCTCAACTTTAAAGCTGAACTTGGGGGAGTCTAAAATTTACCCTTGTAGTGCCCACTGAGGATTTTCATTTGGGCTATATTCAGTGCCAATCAGAAATCCGATACCTGTAGGCATTTGGCTACGCCAGAAGGAAGATTAAATCAACTAGATTGTAAGCTCCAATGAGCAGGACCCTCTGATCCCTCCTGTATTGATTTGTATTGTATTTGTACTGTCTGCCCTCATGTTGTAAAGCACTGTGCAAACTGTTGGCGCTATATAAATTAATAATAAATTTGCAGGAGGACCACATTCCCGCAGTGTATTCACATGAAGCTTTTTAATTGGGGCATACCTATTAAAGGTGATCGGTCCTTATTCTTCTTATTGCCTGTCTTACCCACTGATTTAGGAAAAAAAAAAAAAATTAAAACCATTACATGCTAAAAGAAAAATAACCAAATTCCACCTTGGTTTCCATGGTGGGCTTACCTAGATGAGGGCAAGTCATTGGAACCTCTTGCGGAATCCTGGGAAAGCTGAAGGTCCTACCTCCTATAAGAAAGATCTCCCTGGACTGTTCTGAAGCATCCTCTTTTACAAGATTTGTGACACCTTGACGAGCAGTCTTGAAACTGGGCTATAAGTTTTTCTTCTTTTTATTTCTCCTACTGGTGTTTTTTTTTTTTTATTTTTTTTTTTTTTAGTATTTATTTTTTTTATAGTATTGTTTTGTTTCAGGAGGTGAGGATAGGCAATGAGGACCTTGCATTTTCATACAAAGCCCACTTTTCTGTTATGTCGTCATACTCCATTCTGTCTGGAGGTTTTCCACTGATCTGAAGTGGCCTTTTGCTCTCCATGGTGGATGTAGATGTCTCTATTTACTGATACTGCTCTACCTTGGATAGAAAACAGATTAAATCCTTGTGAGAGCCACAAAGTATCCAGTCCACATCAGAGAACAGTTCTCTCCCTCTCTCCCCCCTCCCAAGTTCAATAGCAGTCCCTGGAACATTTTTATAGACCTCTTAGTGTGACCCCCCCCCACCCCCAAAATAATTGGCTTATTGGATCTAGACAACTATTTACTTAGTACTGGGGAGGGAGATGGTCCTATTTAATGTATATGAAGAGAAGAATGTCTGACTGGTTTCTACAAGATGACAAATGTGTTGACTTCATTTCCTCCTTCAGCTTTGTCGCTGTGCAACATGGTCTTGAAATTCTTTACTGTGAAGTGTGCTGATGTAAGTTGGGTTCATTCATGAGCCAGAACACAATTATGCCTATAAAATGAAAAACAAGTGCTAGGTATTACCAGTAGTATGACCACAACTGGTCCGCTGACAGTAGAATTCTGGCTCCTGCTGGTCAGTGACTAGTCAGTGGATGCTGACAGAAACTGGAGCTATGCTTTTATTATCTGTTTTTGTGTGAAGATGCACTGGACTCGTGCACATGAACTTAAGCTCCAGAAAGGTTTACTCCTCTTTCATGACCAGGCCAATTTTTTGCGACATGCTGCGTTACTCTGACAACTGTGCGACACTGTACCTAAATTAACTTTTTTCCCTTTTAAAATGGAGCTTTTTTATCACCTCCGCCGTGTTTAATTTTTTTTTTTTTTTTGCGCTATAAACAAAGATCGACAATTTTGAAAAAAAACCAATTTTTTTTACTTTTCTGCTATAAAACCTGTTCAATAAAAAAAAAAAAAAGTAACTCTGGTCCGGCCGCACCTGGAGTATGCTGTCCAGTTCTGGGCACCAGTCCTCAGGAAGGATGTACTGGAAATGGAGCGAGTACAAAGAAGGGCAACAAAGCTAATAAAGGGTCTGGAGGATCTTGGTTATGAGGAAAGGTTGCGAGCACTGAACTTATTCTCTCTGGAGAAGAGACGCTTGAGAGGGGATATGATTTCAATTTACAAATACTGTACTGGTGACCCCGCAATAGGGATAAAACTTTTTCGCAGAAGAGAGTTTAATAAGACTCGTGGCCACTCATTACAATTAGAAGAAAAGAGGTTTAACCTTAAACTACGTAGAGGGTTCTTTACTGTAAGAGCGGCAAGGATGTGGAATTCCCTTCCACAGGCGGTGGTCTCAGCGGGGAGCATTGATAGCTTCAAGAAACTATTAGATAATCACCTGAATGACCGCAACATACAGGGATATACAATGTAATACTGACATATAATCACACACATAGGTTGGACTTGATGGACTTGCGTCTTTTTTCAACCTCACCTACTATGTAACTATGTAAATCAAATTTCATCAATTTAGGCCAATATGTATTCTGCTACTTTATTTTTGATAAAAAAACCCCAATAAGCTTATATTGATTGGTTTGTGCTAAAATTATAGCACCTGCAAACGTGTGTGTGTGTAATATATAAAAAATTTTTTGTTTTGTTCCTAGTAATGATGGCAAACAGTGACTTATAGTGGGGCTGCGATATTGTGGTCGACAAATCGGACTCTGACACTTGACACTTTTTGGGGATCGGGGGCGATCAAAGATTTAAACATGTTCCCTGGGAGTGCTTACTAACTGGGGAAGGCGCTTTGACTGGGGGAAGACAGAAATCTGTGTTCCTGCTTAGCAGAAACACAGGATCGGTATATAATCACAGCGAGAGCAGGTCACCAACGGCGCATGTTCCAAACCCGGAATTGTCAGATCACGTACTGGGTATGTGATCTGGCGCAGAATGGACGCCCTGCTGCAGTAGTATATATATGTGGTGGGCGGACGTTAAATGGTTAGGAAAAAAAAAAAAAAACTGCGTTCAGACCTGTAAATGGTGTGTGTGTGGTTTCAGGTTTTTGTATGCTGTGAGCCTATGCATGCAGATGCTTTTACATCAGTAAAATTCAGCCGTGTAAAAATCCATCAAATCAAAATGGAAAAATCTGCACCCATGGTCAGTAGTTTACTTGTGTATATGCTTACAAGTGTACGCTTGAGCTAGAAGAATGAACAGAAAAAAAAACCCAAACATGTTATACTTAACCTGCTCTGTGCAATGGTTTTGCACAGAGCAGCCTCAATTCTCTGTCTCCCGCTGGCGGTCCTGGCTCCACCCCCCCCCCTCCAAAGTGCCCCCATTAGCAAGCTCCTTGCTATGGGGGGCACTGGAGCAGGCTCCCTCCCTCCATGGATAGCCTTAGCCCTTTGTTGGTGGAGCTGTTTCACGCGTCCTAAGAAGATGGAATACATAAATGAGAGAAAAGCTTTTTGTGCTCCTGTATGACAGAATGTGAATTATGAGAGCACCTGTGTGGACATATCCCAGAAAGCATGTGTCAGTGTGTAAATTAGTGTTTTAGCAGGTGTTTCCCCCTCTGCATTCCTTCATTTTATGTCTTTCTCTGCTGCACGATGGAAAATAAGTAGATCGCTTAATTGCGGCTGATTCCAGCCATGAAGCTGGCATCGTGAAATATTTAAAACATTTGTTCCCTGTAATTAGTTTTTCTTTCCTCCTTTCTAAGTGAACTTGGTGAGAACTTTTACTGTAATGTGTAAAGGCAGCGAAGCATTTTCCACTTAGAAAAAAAAACCTGTATAACTGCCCCCAGTAGTATCCTATACAAATAAACTTGTGTTGTAGATGTAGAGGACTTTCACTAAGCGGTATGTACCACTTTAAGAAATGCGGCAAATACTGCTTGACATTTTTCAGTTTTTTTTATTTTTTTGCACTCCATTAAAGTTACTAAAATACTGCATGCGTTATTTTATAAAGTGATGCAGTAGCCTCTGTCCTTAAAGGAGTTGTAAAGGCAAAAGTTTTTTTTTATTTTAATGCATTCTATGCATTAAGATAAACCTTCTGTGTGTAGTAGGGCCCCACAGCACCCCTAATACTTACCCTGCCCAGCGATGTCCACGATTCCCTCAGTCGTCCAGGACTCTCCTTCCTCTGATTTGGAGGGTGCACAGCCGTGGTGCCTTTGGCTCCCCCAGCTGCCAAAGTCAGCCAGTCAGGGGAGAGGGTGTGGGTTGAAAGGACAGCTGTGTGTCTGGACACACAGGGCTGCAGCTTGGCTCGGGTGCCCTCATGGTAAGCTGCTGGTCTATGGGGGCACTCGGGAGGGAGGGGCCAGGAGCACAGAAGAGGGACCCAAGAAGAGGAGGATCTGGGCTGCTCTGTGCAAAACCAACTGCACAGAGCAGGTAAGTATAACATGTTTGGTGTGTTTGGGTTTTATTTATTTATTTTTTTTACAAAGCGAGACTTTACAATCACTTTAAAGAGGAGCTCCAGTTTGTGCAAAGAAAAATCAAGTCGGTTACAAATACTGTAGCTGTGGACTTTTACTATAAGGGCACTTGCCTGTCCAGGGATCCAGCTATGTCGGCACCCCGAGTTGATTCTTCAGTCAGCTTTGGGTGCAGTGCCGGTATTTTCACTAGGGTAACTGCTGGTTTCCTACTGCACATGTGTGAGTTGTACTGCGCTTTCTGAAAGGTCCTGCCATCCTTTGGGACCTGTGTGTCCCAGAAGGCAGCGGGGGGGAAAGGAGGAGGGGCCTGACATTCGGCATATGCCACCACAATCTTACCCGGAAGTGGAAGCGGGTACCTGAAAAAAAAAAATGGGTACCTGCTGCTCCCCCCCCCCCCCCCCCCCATAAAAAAAAATGGACAAAGGTGGCAGTGGAGGGTGCAAACAAGCGTAGCTTCCCCTTTTGGGTGGAACTCGCATTAACAAGCACAGTAATGGTCATGGTTGTTAAGGAGCGGGGGCCGCCATGCCCTTAACAACAATGACTCATCTGCTATCAGTGGGATTCCCCGCTAACATTTGCGGGCTCTTTGGGGCAGGGTTTCTTCCCCACAACCCTAGGTGATAGTTGTGTGGATCTGGAAGCCTCCAGATTCTGCCCCCCCCCCCCCCCATTGAAATACAGCAGCAAACTGATGGAGGTAACCTCTCTGCACTCTCCTCCTATCCTTGTGTTTTGCACATTTGTATGCAGCACAGCTAACTGACCCCCAGTCCTGCCCCCCCCCCCCCCCCTATTCTGAGTGCTCTTCTTTAGATTCTTTAGATTGCAGGAAGTAACATTTTAGTATCTCATTCTAGTTGTACTACAAGAAAAATACATTTATTGATACATATCTAGCTGCATTAATGTTTGTATTTTCTATCTGCCTGGAGTTGAGCTTTAAGCAATTTCTTCCAGGTTATACACAAAGTAATTATCAACTTATTTACAGCAGATGTCCTAATTGGTGTAATTCTGTATCTGGTATGTACAGAACCTGGACTGGGGCTGGTGTAAGGAAAATCTCCTCCATGTCATTCAACAAATTCTTCTTCTCATGGGGTAGTATGAGTTTGGTTTGTGTTACAGCACACTTATTTTTTATTTTTTTTTACCCCCTTTTACTAATCTCCCACACATATTCCTCTAAGGCAGTAAATTAAATGTTTATAACTTGGACCATTGGCAGACAGCCAGCTGCATTACACAACCTATGACTTATCTCTTCACCACTGTAATGATATGGAACCAGACCAACACAAAGTTTGACAATAAATGTATAGTAAACTCTGGACACGCATGCCTATTCAGAGACCGGCGTTTTCTGGGAAGCTAATGCTGTTTCAGCAGATTTCTTATAGAGCTGATGTCATTTAGAGGAGTTCTTCACTTTACTTGCATGTCCATCCAGTTTCCCATAGATCAGCTTGCCTATAATGGACATTGTGCATTTATGCTCATTTAGTATTCAGTGCTTGCCAAGAGGCTTTAATTCCTATCCTGGCCTTCATCATTTGTAGTTTTATCTGCAAATTACATTTCTAGAGAAGATAATTTTCCCAAATCTTATTGCAGGGCAAGTGTTTTCTGGTTCTGTGCTCCACCGTCTGTTCTCAGATGTTTGTTAAAGAAAAAAAAAAATGTCTTGCACAGGACCCTAGACCTAAAACCGGATATATATATATATATATATATATATATATATATATATATATATATATATATATATATATATATATATATATATATATATTCTCTCTATATCTCTTATTAACCCCTTGATCTCTGAATTCAGCACTACGTTACTTTAACTGACAATTGCGCTGTCATGCAACGCTGTACCTAAACAAACAAAATTTATGTCTTCCCCCCCACAAATAGCGTTTTCTTTTGGTGGTATTCGATCAACTCTGCAGTTATTTTTTGCGCTACAAACACAAACCAACATTTTTGAAAAAAAAAAATGACTTTAAAACCTACTCCAATAAAAAAAATTGAAATAAAAAATCAAATTTTTTCAAAAATGTAGGCCAATTTGTGTTCTGCTACATATTTTTGGTAAACAGCGTATATTGGTTTGCGCAAAAGTTATAGCGTCTACAAACTATGGGATATTTTATAAGACTTTTTTACCTGTAATGGCAGCAATCAGCAAATTTTAGCAGGACTGCAATATTGCGGCGAACAGTCTGGACACTCGCACTTGACACTTTTTGGGGACCAGTGACATTAATACAGTGATCAGTGCTAAAAATATGCACTGTCACTGTACTAATGACACTGGCTGGGAAGGGGTTGGCTAAGCAGGGGCACCGACCCATGCCTTCTCCGAGTACAAGCACCTCCCCCCCCACAGTAGTAAAGCACTGGTCAGGCACAGTTAACCCTTTGATCGCCCCTGAAGTTAACCCTTTCCCAGCCAGTGTCCGCTGTACCCAATGATCAGCTCCCGCTCTGTCTAATCATAGCGGCAGCCGGCCACCAGCGGTGCGCGCCCCCAGAACCTGAAGTGCAGGATCACGTACGCAAGAGAGCCACCTTGCTGCTGCATAGATAATGTATACATTCAGTAAACGGTTGAAAGTAGAACTACCCGCTAAACTTTTCTTCTGTTTGTTACATTTTGGATAGAGCAGTGTTAATTTTGCCAACGAAAATATTTTCATCATAGTTTTGTCAGCTGCATGTTTTCAGTGATGAAATCTAAATGAAAATAAAATTTCAAATTAAGTCAATTGATGAAAAGTATGACAATCCATTCCAATTTTTTATTTAGTTGGCTAAAATTCGAATGTTTAGATAAATTGGAATGTTTTTTATTCATCCTTATAGAATTTCCAAACTCATTATATACTCCTGGAGCAAAAATCGAACAAGTTATTTATGGTATTTAATTTTGTACATGCACTACAGACACAGATTTAGCCATTGTGATATAAAACCTCTTTATAAATATATAACCGCTTTTCGTAAACAAAAATATTCCTTTTTGACTGAAGTGCGCCTTTAAAATCTAAAACAAAAATTGTAAAGTCTATTGGCTGTAATGCCAGGCTGGAAGTGTGGATGGGGAAGTAAATGGGAGCGAGGGAGGGCAGAGGGCAGAGAACTGGGCGGTCTGGAGGGGCTGTTACTTTACACTCTGCTAAGCACTGCTACCATGCTGGGAGGGGAAACGCTCACCACGTCACATCCAGACACAAATCTGACGGAGGAGTTCCTCTTTTGTGGTTTGTAGGACATTGTTCCAGAACTACCAGGCGAGACAGAGGGAGCCGGTATCTCTCGGCCAATAAAGCTTGCTGATAGGGGGCTGGGGCTTTAACAGACAGCCGGAGCTCCAAGAAAAGGGGAAGTTCAGGTGAGTACTGGAGATTTTGGTCGACTAAAACTAAAATGGCATTTTAGTCAGACTATGAGTAAATAGAAATTTGACGTCAAAATTAAGAGTGGGTGGGAGTAAGACCCCTTTCACACTGGTGCATTTTTTTCTTTTTTAGGTGCACTCTCTCAATGCTCCCTAGTGTGAGCCCGCGTGCTTTCACACTGTAGCGGTGCGCTGGCAGGACGTTTAAAATAAAAAAAAAAATCCTACAAGCAGCATCTTTGGGGCGCTTTAGGAGCAGTGTAAACACCACTCCTAAAGCGCCCCTGCCCATTGAAATCAATGGGCAGGGGCGCTTTGTGGACACTTTTAACCCTTTATTCGGCCGCTAGTGGGGGTTGAAAAGTGCCGCTAAAACTAGCGGTGCTTTACCGCTAACACAGCCACGCTGCCAGTGTGAGGGTTATAACCCCTTTTCAGTGTGTGGTGTGTGGTTTTTTTTTTTTGGTTTTTTTTTGTTTTTTTTGTTTTTTCTGTAACCCATGGGGCGATTTCAATTCACTTCTTGTCCCATAACAAAACAAGAGGTGAGAGCTAATCCCAGCAAATTAAGGGGAATCTCTTGGGGGGGCAAGTCACCAGAACTAGTGTCATTATTGGAGAATTTCCCCTCTACTACTTTACTGGGGACAACCCAAAATTTAGGATTTTATTTTCACTTTCAAAGATGATGGTAAGCGGGACAAATAGAGGGTGAATCTCCCTAATGCTTGGTACACAGAAGTTTATCTTCATTCAAACCAGCAGGCTGAAGGGGGGGGGGGAGAAAAAATGCCCCCCAACCCCCCCCGCCAGAACACATCAGCGGTCACAGCCATTGGCTGCCTGCACTGATCGGATGCTGGTTTTCCAGTCTGCCCGTTCAACAGAAGCTAATTCTGAGACTGGCTTCTGCATAACAGACAGCTGTACACACAGGCCGGAAGTTGGCCAATTTTCTGCTGTTTCATTCAATTTTCAGGCCATGTGTACAAGGCATAACAGGGGCACAGATGGCAATAATAACCCAATAGGTCTTCTAATCCATTTCCATGCTATCCAAAAAATTTTTTCCCCTCTGTTATACTTTTATCAGAGCTGCCTGGTTTCCTGTATAGTAGCAATTCACTGGTTGATTTAAAGTGGATTTCTACCCAAAAGTGGAACTTCCCCCTCATTTGTCTTTGACAGGTATCCTGTTCCCACTTTGGGGAGTCCGCCCGTGACATGACCGCGTGGCTCCCTCCCCCCTCCTCCTCCCTGTCGCTAGGCCAGTAGCAGATAGGAGCGGGGCCTTGTGCATGCGCAGTAGGGTTCCCGGCCTGAAGCTGTAAGGCTACACTGCCGGGTTCCCTTACCCGCAATGGCAGCACCCGACAGCTGATGGAAACATCAGCTGCTGTGCCGACATCGCGGAACTCCAGGACAGGTAGCAGCTGCAGTATGTGTAGCTGCTGGCTTTTACTTTTATTATTTTTAATTTTTTTGTGGCAGAACACCGCTTTTTACTTTATTCCATGGAATTGTTCTCAGAAAAAATGTTTATGGTAGCATGGTTCCCTTTTTTGAATGTCATTTTTAAATAATGGTAGATTGCTCTCTTTGTGATATTAATTATACAGGGAGATGTCAAGGGTTTAAGAGCATTTGCCATATAAAAGCCATTTAAAAAAAATTGTTTTAGAATGAATGTTATAACCACTTCCTTACAATCTTCTTGAAGGCAACCTATTTGATTCTTGTCGGTGTTGAGTCAGTTGATCTAATTCTCCTTCTCTCCTGCCCCGCAGCTAGGTTTGTGTTGTAGCTGTCCTAGTAAAGTGAAGATATTAAGTTACAGAATTCCTCTGCTGGAAAAAAATGAGTGCAGATGCTTTCTGAATAGTTCCAGATGGGAGAATTTTTTTTTTTTTTTTTTATTTTATTTTCATGGGTTGAATTGCCTTACTTTCCAAAAGTCACAATTTTTAAGTTATGCATTAAAGAAAAGAGAAGTTGTAGGCTGCTGTTGCTAACCTGTCCTGCTAAGAATGCTAGCTGTCAGGCAATATGCTGAGTTTCTGATGTGAAAAAAATAAAATGATGAAATTCTGCACTTGCAAAAGGGAGCTGTGATTTATAGTTCTTAGTAAAGCACAGCTATAGGCTGTGGATTAAACTGACTTTTTTTTTTCTTTATCTGTGATCAGGACCACTGAGATGAACTGGATACTGAGAAAGGAATCCATGGTAGCACCTATCGAGTTCTGTAGAAATCTATGCAACCCCTCCTCAGCATCCAGTTTTCCAAATGTAACTGGTAAGGTCTGAGATCCTTCGGAGAATGTTCTCCTGCAACCGTTCAAGTGGAACGAAGGACAAATCTATTTTTTTTTTTTTGTTATCTTTGTTCCATTGGAGAGATTTCCCTTCACATCCTGTCCCATAAACAAAACTTAAAGTTAGAAGAAATCACTGCAAATTTAAGGGAATCCCTGGTTGTCACCAGAACTAGTGTCCTATAGCGGAAGTTTTCCCCTCAATTCTTGTCCTTCTCTGTCCTGATAACCAAAAACAGAACAAATAGAAGGTTAATACCCCATAATGGGGATACAGACAGCAGTGAAAATGACAGGTTATTTAATCCCTTTCTCCACTTTATCCAAAATGAAAAATAAAATCCATATAAAGTGACACTAAATAATCGTTACCAAAAAATATGTATTCTTAACCCAGATTCCCTTTTTATATTGTCAGCCTCCTCCAAATCTTCAAATGCCTTTTTTTTATTTTTTTTATTTATTTATTTTTTTTTTTTTGCGGCTGTGATTGCAATCTGACTTCATCTTGGGGGGTGGCTAAATTCCCTCTCCATTGTCCCAGTGTTTGTAAGAATGTAGCCACCCTCTTTTGCTCACTCTTGGACTATAGGATCTGTAATGTGTGAGGTGCACATGTCCAAAATTGACTTCCAAACAAGTGAAAGGGGGGAAAATAGAACTTAGAGGATGGTACAAGTAGGCAGAAAAACTCAGGACCAATCAACTTCATCAAAAATGGATTACAGGGGCATTAGATAGTAGGTGGGTGTGTGTGTGTGTGTGTGTGTGTGTGTGTGTGTGTGTGTGTGTGTGTGTGTGCGGATTCTTATCGGAGAATGAGGATATAATTTAGTGTTACTAGCATTATCAAAAGGGAGAGGTCTGCAATGGCATCTTCCATATTTCTTTCTTGACCAGCTTCTCCATTAAAAACGAATGCATTTTGGGTGGGGCACCCAACACTGTACTTGGCCATCATGAAAACTGGTTACTTTTCTAACAGTTATATTTTCTAATTCCTTTACTTTTCTTTTGGGGTGGACCTGAAAATGAAATATAAACATGAGTTGCATTTGATTCCATACTTTCTTCTATATAGATATATCTATATCTGCTGTACTTGGCAAGCTATACAAATCATGTATTGTAGGTGTGTTTTTAATGTTAGTCAGAAGCTTATTGGACCAAAAAAAGCTGCAAATTGGAAGCTATTTATTTTCATGTAACTGTGGGCGAACCAAAAAAATGACATATACTGTCTGACAAAAGCATTAACAAAAGGTTTTTTTTGTTTGCGTCCGCCCTGTAATAAAGATGTATTATTTGTTCCTGCCAGTAGATCCGTTTATTTATTTTATATATTTTTTTTTCTCCCTGTAATATAGCGGCAACACGGTTTGTTGTGCAGCAGCTTTGTGTCACTCTGTGGACAGGGTAGTCTTCGATCAATGCGCTTATGGGACTCTGCTGTACACCGGTGTATTGTTTTTATGCAGAAACTTTCTGGCAAGTAAATGTTGGCACATGCATACAGTGTAAAATATAGTCAAAATGGAGCAGTAGGCATGGGCAATACCATACTTCTACAAGTGGCCCATCCTCCAAAGTTGTCTCTCACTAATACAAGAAGTGTGGTACTGCCTCCACTTCCTGTATTAGTGAGAGACCACTCCAGCTCACTCTCTATACTTTGCAGTTTGTTCTTTCCCCTCTATCAGTGTTAAATGGTTTATCAGGTCCATGTAAACTCATACATTCTGCTGGAGAGCTCAGACTTGTTGGCCAGATCACCAGAGGAAAATAGAAGAAAGAGGACCAAAAAAAGGAAAATAATGCAGCCATCGCATTTATGAATTAATAAGCAGCAATATAAAACGGCTTTGCTTTTGAGTTTAATACCGCTTTCAATCTAATGAAAAATCTAGAAAGTCTGTTATGGAATATAAAATGTTGGATGTGTGTGTGTGTTGTTATTTATTTATTTTTTTAAAATTTATTATTAACTAAATGGGTACACAAGTGTTTACGGAGCTCCGTAGCTCAAGCTCAAACTTGTATATTAAACCATATATTTAACCAAAAACTTTCGAAAGGTTAGTTGCCATCTGTAATTTATGTGGGCACATTGAATACCTGCTTTATGGACATTTTCCAGCTATGTTCTACTAATAAACTATGGAAATCGGTTAAGTGCTGGCACACAGATTTTCTCACAGGAGTGTTATTCTGATTTTGGTGAATTTTATTTGCAGTGTTTCTCTTTTAATATTTGGCTATTGTGTGTTCCTTTTTTTGTTTTTCAATGTGGAACTTCAAGAGTTAAGTATTTAGCTGTGAGCTTGGTTTGGCAAACATCAGTTTGTGTTTTAGCAGCTGTTACCTGTAAAATAAGATTAGGAGCCCAGGGGGATTCTGGGTTGTGTACCTACATAGACATAGCTTTATGTCTAGAAGATAAGATTATGATGGGTGATCAGTTTACAGGTGTGTCTGACATGACATGCTTGTGCAATCCCTGACACTGAATCCGTAGGATATGGCTTTACAATTATAATGGCAGCATGCCACCAATGACTTTTTTTTTTTTTTTTTTTTCCAAAAGTTTAAACTATGGTCTTTGAAACTATTTTAGGGGATTTAAATGAATTGTCCACTTCTCAATATTATGGTGCACAGAAGCTTTTAAGCTTAAGAGCGTGTTTACTTTTTGGCATCCAAAAACCTTTAGCTGAGCACTCAGACTGATAAATGTCGCAACTTAAACTTCTTCAACCATAGGGAGCAGTCAGTGAATTGGAGGCCGGCTGGACTTGCTAGCCTTGAGCCTGAAAATGGGAATGAGGCCTTTTTATACTGCTATGATGCTCCTGCTAGAGGGATGGGGACTGCAGCATTATCTTCTCCTAAAAAAAAAAAAAAAAATTTATTTTATATACAGAAGTTCGTTTTAACACTTCCCCCTGGGTGGACCTCCTATGACATCCCAGGGTTTAATTGGGCTGTGCTGGGGTGATGCCTACAGCTACAGGCATCATCTTGGTATTAAAATTTGCAGCCCGAGATTCTTTTTGTATCAGGTGGCGGAGGAGGGTGCCTCCTCTCCTGCCGCTTTTCTCCAGTCCGAATGGGGAACACAGGACCACTTCAACCAGCGGCACCCTCTGAAGTGAACAGCGAGGAACTGACCTTTGTTCTTCCCTCCCTGTGATGTCAAACCATAGGCGATGAGGATTTAGTCACTTCCAGTTTCAGCTCTTCATTTACTGGCATGTTACCAGCCAGTGAAGCATCTAATTGGCTGCCAGAAGCGAGATCTGGGATCTAATAGACCCCAGATCTCTCCATAAAGAGGACATGTCATGGCACATCACAAGGGATGATGTTCGTCCATTGTGATAGTAATAAAGTACATAAAGCAACAAATTGGAGGGACAGTTTTAAATGAAATAAGCATATTAAAGTGCCCTCGTCCCTCCATGAACACTCGCAAATGAGAACGCATATGTAAGTCCCGCACTCATATATAAACAGCGATCTCCCCACACATCTGAGGTACCCCTGCAAATCTCAGAGCTGGAGCAATGATTCTACCTCCAGACCTCCTGTGTAACTTCAAACTGGTAACATATTTAAAGGCTTTTAAAGGATCACCTATAACCTTTTTAGGTATTGTAGTTTGTCGCCGTTCCATGGGCGTACGTGTTTTTAAAGTGATATGTTTGGTATCGTTTTACTTGGCGTAACAACATCTTTTATATTTTATTAAATTGGGTATTCTATTGTATTTGTGTGCAATAAAAGTAATTTTTTTCCAGAAAAAAGTATGTGCAAATGTAGCGTGACATAAAAAAAAATGCAACACCCACCATTTTATGGCTTCTGCTTGAAGTGTTTAAGGGTTTGAAGTACTTTTCTAGCAACCCAATGGCTTTGGCTAGACTTCTGGCTCTCTGACGCTGGACTGTCAGGTCGTATGCAGACACTCTGCCCAATTACAGAGAACTTTGAATGATGTGAACACATTCATAAAATACAAAGCTTTCTATGAATGGGCAGGGGAGGGCAAAGCTGCTGTTATAGGAGAGGGCAGTGTCTCTCCTATCAGAGTGCTGGACTATAGTGACTGCTGTACTAGTAGTGCTCAGTAAAACTGTCAGATGCAAATAAGAGACCAGTCCACAATGTGCATGCACCTCATTGGACTTGACTCATAGTAAGTTGGCAGATTTTACAAAGTGTCTGAATTCCTGGAGTTCAGCTTTAAATCTACCAGGGGGCAGTGGGGAAAAGTGCAAGCTTGTTTGTGCAAACTTTCTTGATTCGGCTATATTGGGCTACATTCACACCTTTTGCGGTGTATAAACACAAAGCACCTTGACATGTTGCTTTGTGTATTATTGTCTGTCTGTCCTGGGGCAGCCCCTTCACAATGAACAAAGCATATCCCTCTATAGTGTGTACTTTTCTCAATTAAGAGCACCAAGTGTCACTTCTGACAAGTTTTTTTTCTGACGCCAAAAAGAGAAATGGTGACAGGATAGGGAGCTCCAGCTGATTGACAACCTCAGCTCTGTTCCTGTGTGAAGGGGGTGTGTCCATTCCCTCCAATCGGCTCTCAGAGCTCTCCTCACTGAGCTCTGCAGTGTGTAACTTTAGCTATCTGCTCCCTTTTTTTATTTTTATTTTTTCCTGACAACTCAGACCAAATTTATAAATTCTGGACTTTGAACGGATCTCAATCTCTGGCTATCCTCTCAATCTCTGGCTATCCTCTCAATCTCTGGCTATCCTCTCAATCTCTGGCTATCCTCTCAATCTCTGGCTATCCTCTCAATCTCTGGCTATCCTCTCAATCTCTGGCTATCCTCTCAATCTCTGGCTATCCTCTCAATCTCTGGCTATCCTCTCAATCTCTGGCTATCCTCTCAATCTCTGGCTAGCCTCTCAATCTCTGGCTAGCCTCTCAATCTCTGGCTAGCCTCTCAATCTCTGGCTAGCCTCTCAATCTCTGGCTAGCCTCTCAATCTCTGGCTAGCCTCTCAATCTCTGGCTATCCTCTCAATCTCTGGCTATCCTCTCAATCTCTGGCTCCTCTGAGAAGGCTGCAGATAAAAAGGAACAGCTTTTCTAGAAGGATTTGTTTTATCTGTGTATCACCTAAGGCCAGTCACTTCACTGGGTATATGAAAGGGTTTACCATCACTTTAAATGCGTTCCCCCCCACTGAAACGCACCAAAAAAGCGCACAGTAGCATGGTACCTTCATTGTGGTTCACCAAAAATGTGTGCATTTGTGAGGTGCGTTTGAGTGCCAGTTAAAATGAATGCCATTGCAGCAGCACAATGCACAACCCATGTAGGATCCCCCAGCCCGAAGAGCATTAAGGAAATTCTGCGCTGAGGCTTTCATGGCTGATCTCCCCTATATAAATGCTGGGCTGTCATACGGATCAGTGCTCATCGAGAAACAAACTTGGGAAAAAAAATATCCAGTTTGGGATATTTTGTGAAGAATTGTATATTATCTGGTCAGTAAGTCATTACCATTGTCCCAGAGTTAAACCCCTTGGTGCCAACATAACACAAATATGGGGCCCCACTGGACTGGGCTATTTGCCGTGAGGCCACTTATTTGCGTACCTCCCCTTGCGCTGGGAGTACGCAGCACGGGGTGACTGGGGGGCTCGCCGAGAGCCCCAGTCCCTGTTCTAACTATCGGAACTCAGGATAATCCGATTTACGGGTCACCTGATCACTGTGATAGCCTCTGAAATGTGTAGGAAAAAAAATAATTAAAAAACCCAGACCAAGGTTTGATCTAGGTCAATGCCAGGGTCAGTATTTTAATTTTTTAAAATTTTTTAAAGTGTCTGTTTTAGTTTGATTAAAAAAAAAAAGCAAAATGCACACTGTCTCTGGGCTGTACTACGAGTACATACAATGACTAACCTACATATGTAGTATCCCTGTGATTGTCAGGACTAGGAGAATTTGGTTGTTTGGTAGGTTATGATAGCAAGAAATATATACAGCTACATTAAAAAAAAATCAGTTTTACCTTTTTTACCACCAAATAAAAGCCCAATTTGTCCTGAAAAAAACAAGGTGTAATTCACCTGGATGCACAAAGTAGTTGTGATATGTACGATCTTAGACCCCTTTCACACTGAGGCGGTCTTTTGGTGTTTTAGCACTAGAAATAGCCTCTAAATAACGCCTGCAAACCGCCTCCCATTAATTTCAGTGTGACTTTTCGCACTGGGGCGGAGCGCTTGCGTGACGTTGGGAAAAGTTCTGCAAGCAGCATCTTTGGGGCGGTTTGGAGTGCTGTATTTAGCGCTCCCAAAATGCCCTGCCCATTGAAATGAAAGCCTCATTGTACCTTCACCTAAACAGACATGTCCTCTCCATCCATCCTGAACGCGGGGTAATTGCGGACATATCGTTTCGCCGACCTAGTGCCGTACACATGGTTTCTGTTCCTGCCTTTTATGTCTGTGAGGGAAAGCAGACGCGACTTGCAGTTAATTTGTTTACAAAAAGGACTTGAGTATTTTTTGGAAGAAGAAAATAGTCCTTTTTTTTTTTTTTTTTTGTTTTATACCAGCATTCCTCAGAATAAGACGAATAATTGCTGACAGCCTTAATTTTGGCATTGCCTACAAGCAAACCTGTCTACTTTTTAAAGTCCAAGCTTGGCGGTTTACACCCCAGTCAGAAACGCCCTCCCCCTCCTACATTTTCCAGTCAGTGACATGTCTACTGGTTAACTTTTATAATGGTTAATCTTTCTGTGCATTTAGTCATTGGTTTTGTCAAGCAACAACCTATTCTGAGGCTGCAGTTATTCCTATATACATCATAAACGCTTTCACCACCTACTCCTGAAACGTGATCCTGCTTCATAGAAAAACCTGGAAAACAAATGACATCAGCCCCCCTTCAACTGCTGATTGGTAGCTTGGGTGTCCTTTTCCGATCCCCCTCCCTCCCCCCCCAGTGAACTGTTTAAAATATAGTAAAGCTCCTTGTCTTGCCTCTTCCTCTTGCAGCCTGAGCTCTCTGTACAAGGACAACATATACAGTGAAATTCAAGAACATGTTCTGCTTGCATTAAAAAAATACATTTTAAAGTGATTTCTAAAGGCAGAAGGTTTTTATTTTTTATCTTCATGCATGTGCAGAAGCTCCCCCAACAGCCCCTAAAACTTACCTGAGCCCGTCTCTATCCAGCGATGTTCCAGGACACTCGACTGCCCGGGACTCTCCTGCCTCATTGGGTGAGACAGCAGCGGAGCGCCATTGGCTCCTGCTGCTGTCAAAGTTAGTGAGCCAATGAGGAGAGAGGGGACGGGGCCTAGTAGTGGCTCAGTGTCTGAATGCACACACAGAGCTGTGCCTCAGCTCGGGTGCCCCCATAGCAAGGTGCTTCATTTGGGGGCACTTGGCAGGAGGGAGGGGCCAGGCGCGCCGTAGAGGAGGATTTCATTCCACTTTAACCCTCCCCCAATTCAAGCTCTGCTGTATATGGATGGGCAAGAAGATGATACAAAGTCCAAATTCGCATACAAACACTACTTGCTTTAGAAAAAAAAAGTTTAATGTATTCATGAAAACATAGGTAACCTAAAAGAGAAATGTGGTTAAAGCTGTTTTTTTTTTTTTTCTGTGTCATAGGAGTGCATTTAGTTCTGTACTCCTATGACCCAGATTCAGCTGACAGTAAGCTAAAGTCCTCTGATGGCTGACAGAGCCGGTCCAGGATCAGCAGGGATCCTGACAATCATGTCGGAATCCACCCAGATGCCTGTCCGGCAGCTGGCTCAGCCTCTCAGTACACCGCTGAAAGCCTGATCCAGCCGCTCCCTCTACAGCCTGGCATGGTTATTGTTGTTTTTGATTATTAATATACAGTTATATAGCGCCCTTTACAACATGAGGGCAGACAGTACAGTTCTAATACAATTCAATAGGAATCAGAGCCCTGCTCATTAGAGCTTACAATCTGTGATCATTGTTGGAGCCCAGCGGGGGGACAGCTGCAGCATCAGATCGATTCTGCAGCCATCTAGGCGAGTATGAATGTTTATTTTTTTTTTTTTTTTCCAATCCCACACTTCTTTAGTTCTTCTTTTTTTTATTTTTTTTTTTATCCTGTCTGGAGTTTATTTTAATGGGGTATGTAGAGACATGCCCAAGTACCTGCTTTATACTACAGCTTGTACTGCACATTTATATTTGTTCCTGTGTCCAACACAAGGCCCATGGGACCCCCAGCTTCACAAGGTGAGGGGGGTGTACTGTGATGTGGGGGGGCGCTCTTGACATCTGATGTAAGGGGGTGTGGGGTGCTCTGGACATCTAGTATTAGATACAACCAACCCTTTCAGGGCAGTCATAATGCTGATGTGGCCCACAATAAAATTAAGTATGACACCCCTGCTTTAGGGCCTGTCTGACAGGTTTGTAAATCACAAGACAGGCTGAACAGACTTGGGCCCCTTTCACACGAGGCTGACTCCGCTCCACGGAGTCTGCCTCTGTCCGCCGGCTCAGCGGGAGATCAGTCCGTTGATCTCCGCTGAGCCGGCGGATGACAGGTCCCTCTCTGCTCACTGAGCGGGGAGGGGCTTGTCAGGCGCCGCTGCCGCCTATGGAGGGATCGGATGAAAACGGACAGCATGTCCGTTTTTGTCAGATCTCACCCGATCCGATCCGCCAGCGACGGACATGGACTTTGGGCCATCCGTCTGCTTTTAGCGGATCAGACCGGGTCAGATGTCAGCGGACATGTCTCCGCTGACATCCGTCGCTCCATAGACTAACATGAAGCGCCCGTTCAGGTCCGTCGTCACAACTGACAGGCGGACCTGAACGGTCCAATCGTGTGAAAGGGGCCTAAACCTTTCGTTGTTGGTTTTGCTTAATAAGTAATATCCTTGTAAAGTAGGGTGGCTGTGCTTTAAAAGGTGCAGTACCTCTTAATTTATCATGTATTTAGCAGAACACTCAATGAAAGGAATTCTGTATCCTGTGTGTGTAGAAGAAGCCTTTCACACCCAGGTGAGGCCGCCTATGAACTGAACTGTAAAGTTAACATGTCTGTCCAAATAAACTGAGGCCCCGTTGGAATTCGCACAGTATAAACCTAAAACAGTTTACTTTTTCTGTGTATTCTGTTATATGCCGTATATGGTACATAATTAAAACAAAACTAAGCTCTCTCAATCAACATCGACTATTTTTAATCCTGCTGCTGCTAGCTATTAAATGTATAGGAAGATTTATCATATTTACTACAATGTAAACTCTGTGGCCGACACAACTGTACATAGATGCGAGGTTTTGAAAATGTTAAATCTAAACTCCAGGCAGATATAAAATACACATAATGCAGCTGTGTGTTCATTAATACACAAATGTATTTTGAAATACATTTATTGATGTATAAACATACAGTATCTCACAAGTGAGTACACCCCTCACATTTATGTAAATATTTTATTCTATCTTTTCATGTGACAACACTGAAGAAATGACACTTTGGTACAATGTAAAGTAGTGAGTGTACAGCTTGTATAACAGTGTAAATTTGCTGTCCCCTCAAAATAACTCAACACAGCCATTAATGTCTAAACTGCTGGCAACAAAAGTGAGTACACCCCTAAGTGAAAATGTCCAAGTTGGGCCCAAAGTGTCAATATTTTGTGCGGCTGCCAATATTTTCCAGCACTGCCTTAACCCTCTTGGGCATGGAGTTCACCAGAGCTTCACAGGTTGCCACTGGAGTCCTCTTCCACTCCTCCATGACGACATCACAGAGCTGGTGGATGTTAGAGACCTTGTGTTCCTCCACCTTCCGTTTTGAGAATGCCCCACAGATGCTCAATAGGGTTTAGGTCTGGAGACATGCTTGGCCAGTCCATCACCTTTACCTTCATTTTCTTTAGCAAGGCAGTGGTCATCTTGGTGTGTTTGGGGTCGTTATCATGTTGGAATACTGCCCTGTGGTCCAGTCTCCGAAGGGAGGGGATCATGCTCTGCTTCAGTATGTCACAGTACATGTTGGCATTCATGGTTCCCTCAATGAACTGTAGCTCCCCAGTGCCGGCAGCACTCATGCAACCCCAGACCATGACACTCCCACCACCATGTTTGACTGTAGACAAGACACTCGTCTTTGTACTCCTCACCTGGTTGCCGCCACACACGCTTGACACCATCTGAACCAAATAAGTTGATCTTGGTCTCATCAGACCACAGGACATGGTTCCAGTAATCCTTAGTCTGCTTTTCAGATCCTCAGAGAGTTCTTTGCCATGAGGTACCATGTTGAACTTCCAGTGACCAGTATGAGAGAGTGAGAGGGATAACACCAAATTTAACACACCTGATCCCCATTCACACCTGAGACCTTTGTAACACTAACGAGTCACATGACACCGGGGAGGGAAAATGACTAACAGGACCCAATTAGGACATTTTCACTTAGGGGTGTACGCGCTTTTTTTTTTTGCCAGTGGTTTAGACATTAATAGCTGTGTGTTATCTTGAGCGGACAGCAAATTTACACTGTTATACAAGCTGTACACTCATTTCTTCAGTGTTGTCACATGAAAAGATGAAATATCAAAATATTTACAAAAATGTGAGGGGTGTACTCTCTTTTGCGAGATACTGCATGTCCCTTTACAGCAAAGCTCAGACTTGGAGGGGGAGGGGCAGCCCAAGGATCCAGTCAGTTCATGTGCAAAGAACCCTTGCTGATAGAAGGAGAGAGCAGGATGACAGAGATGCACTCAGCAGTCTGCTGCTTCACCTTTCAGTTTTCAGACACAGGCTCTGGGTGGGACAAGACCTGTAAGGGCCGGTTCACACTGCTGCGACTTGTCGTGTGACAAAGTCACATCCCATTAATGGAAATGGGGCCATGCTATTTAGTGTGACTCAAGTCGATCTCTCCCTTTTTTTTATTAATAATAATAATAATAATAATAATATTATTATTATTTAGTCATTTTTGTAGAGCTCTATGAACTAGCATTGAATACATGTTCCTCGTGCTGCATATAATAGTGTGACATCTGGTGCGGCTGTGCATGGTAGCCAATCAGCTTCTAACTTCAGCTTATGCAATTAAGCTTTGACAAAAAGAAAAAAAAAACCTGGAAGCTGATTGGTTTCTGTGGAGAGCTGCACCAGATTTTTCCCTCTCCTCCAGTTTCAGTAGATCAGCCTCGCTGTGCGCTCCTTCCATGCCGTGCTCTTTGCTTTTGTACACAGAGCTTTCTGGAAGCGCTCCGGCTTGGAGAGGTTACAGCTTGCATTGTTCTCTATAGAAGCTGCTATTTTTACCATGCACAGCCAGCTTATATTGAATCCAGATTGACTTCTGAGACGAGATCCATACTCCTAGTTCTGTCATTTTAACATAAATGCTGAGTTTATCATTTCTTGTATTGAATATAATGAACATTATACAGGCCTACAAAGCTTCTCCCTTTACAATGACACTAATGCAATTCCCGCAAATGTCACAGGAGATGCTGTACATTCTGTTGCAGAATGTCTCGTGCTCATTTCAAATTCTGACACGGCCCTGGGGAGCCGCTTGTGGCATTCCAGGTCTTACTTTGCAGCATCATACTGAGCACAACAAAGGTTCCACTTTCTATAAACTATGCCGGATTTATCTTCATTGCCGTACAGAAAAACTGGACTATATCCGCTTGCAGACCGCATCACGAGGATGTACGCCGGCACAGCGGCCTCCCTGCGCTGGATCACGTACGTAGTACATGATCCCTCGCCAGCTCGGATATGCTGCGATTAGTCTCGGCACAAGCCAATCAGCAGGTCTCTGCTAATGATTGGCCGCCAGCACCCGCTGATTGGCTCAGTCATTCATGGAACAGAGATCTGTGATTGTAAACAATACAGGACTCTGTTCATTGATTGTTGGAATCGGGAAGCTGGGGAAGAAAAATACAAGTTCCTTAATAAAAGCAGCACACATTACACACAGTCTGGCACACATTTAACCCTTTGATCGCCCTAAATGTTAACCCCTTCACAATCAGTGTCATTCGTACAGTGACAGCGCATATTGGCACTGATCACTGTATTGATGTCACTGGTGATGTCATTGGATTGGCAGTTAGTCAGTTCCCCCCAGTGTTAGTGCTAGATTGCCCACTGCACTATCATAGTCCCATTATAAGTCGCTGATCAGCGCTATTAGTAGCATTTAAAAAAATTAAAAATCCAGTATATATCCTATAGTTTGTAGACACTATAACTGTCATACAAACCAATCAATATACCCTTATTAGGATTTTTTTCTTTCTTCTTTTTTTTTTTTTAACCAAAGACATGTAGCAGAATATATATTGGCCAAACTTTGAAGAAATTAGATTTGTCTTTTATTAGATATGTTTTTATAGCAGAAAGTAAAACCAAACAAAACCCCCCCCCCCCCAAAAAAATTTTTTTTATATTAATTTTTTTTATATTAATTTTTTTATATCGCAAACAAATTAAAACCCAGTGGTGATCAAATAGCGCCAAAAGAAAGCTATTTGTGTAGTAGTAAAAAAAAAAAAAAAAAAAAAAATTTGTTTGTGTACAACATTGCATGACTGCGCAATTGTCAAAGTAGCGCAGTGCAGAATAGCAAAAATTGTCCTGTCATGAAGGGAATTAAGGGAATTTTGGGAAGTGCTAGGTTGACCTCCCTAAAAAAAAAAAAGCTGCAAAACTCTATTTAGCAATGTTTAAAAAAATAAATAAAAGTCCAGTGTTATCTTCATAATAATCCCAGACCTCCAACTATTGTCTTGACTTGATGTAACATTAAAGTGTCCTATATATGATGCAGGCTGTCAATAGTTTTACCACAGCAGTTCTGGGGGTTTTTTTGACTCCCCCTGTAACTGTTTTAGCCCTCGGGCTTTCACACTGGAGACAATGGAGCAGCTGTTTGAGGGTGGATTGCGGGCGCTAGTTTTTAACGCTATAGTGCCCGCAAAACGCCGTCGGTGTGAAAGGGGTCTAAATGTCCGTTTAGCAGCAGCAGTCTACATGAGGCCAAAGTGACCAACAAATTAAAGCTCGACTTCAGTCTTTAGCTCAGTTACTGCTGCGGCAGGGATTTAGGGCCAGTTCACACCACATGCGGTCCAGTGTGCTTTTTTTTTTTTTTTTTTTTCCCTGCATAAAAAACCACATGGATAGTAGGTTATATGGTTTCCAATGGCATAATTCACACCAGTGCAGTCAGTTCCAGTTTCAGAAAAAAAATAGAACATGCTGCATTTTTTTCTGCACTGAAGTGTACTTCAACGCGGTAAAACGCATCAAAAATTCACTGGAACACCCATGTCCTTATTTAAGGTGTGGAGGGGGGAGAAACGCGCACCGCAACACATCAAAAATGCACATGCAAAAAAGCTTCTGGACTGTGTTGCAATGGTGCGAACTGGCCCTAAGAGCGCGTTGTGCGGGTGGCATTTGTGAACAAGGGAGAGCGCTCATTCCTCTAATGCTGGGGGCACATACTCAATATGTCCCCGCTTCTATATATAAATTTTTTTTTTTTTTTTTTGTACAGTCTGTTGCAAGTCTTTACAAAAAGTCAGGAAGAAGCAGAAAAAACAATGAAGTCCACAGTATAAAGTATACAGGATCTGTAGGCAAAGTACAATGGAGAACTATAGTGGCTAGACTCATAGAATGGCCATATTGGCATAGACCAGCATATCACATAACATATCTGAAGACTGAGGTGATATTAAAGGCAAACCGAATAGGTTGGAGCACTTCAACTTAGTGGGGTTATGGCACATAACTTAGTACTATCAGTAAAGTAAGGAAAAGTTGTTAAAAAGAAAAGGACACTTGAGACTAATTCCCACTTAACTGAAACAGCAGATATGTGGAATGAGGTATAGATTCATAAAGCCACAAAAATACAAGAACAAAAAAGGGCAATCCCAGTAGAGGGCCAGGACAGTTCAAACAATGATAACGGTCATGAACCAAAAAGGGGGAGCAAAGACTCATTGACAGATGTCTTCTGGCGCTCAAGTAAATTTGCAAGGAGGAGAGGGGGGGGGGGGGAGAAAAGGGCAAGAAAAGGGAAACCAAAAAGAGAGATGGAGGGGGAAGCAATGGGGAAGGCAGCCGACTGCACACCCAAGTTGATAATGGGTGCCGGGGGGGGGGGGAAGAGTTCTGATCATGTAACTTTTAGGTATTGAGGTAATTTGAGGTGCGAGTGTTCCCATTGTGTCTACACCATCGGAGGCTGTTCCAGCGGTTAATCTTTGGCATGATAGTTTTTGGAGGGGGCAGAGATTGGCCCACAGCTATGACAAGTTTCCCAACTGTACAATGTTTTTAATCTGCTGGGACCCCTTGACTGCACAGTAAATAAAAAATCAAACTACCCATTTTAACCATAAAATTAAAGGTGTACATCTGGAGAGAAAAAAAAACCAAAGGCATGAGGTATTAAAGATTAATGTACAGAATAGGGTCATTACTTGTATTCTCCACCTGCAGTTATCAGAGTTATTTTTTGCTTTAGTGATCCTTTAAACTTTACTGCAGGGCCTTCCGTAACTGCCAAATTTCTCTTCCTGCAATATATTGGAAATGCAAACCTGTAGAGAAACCGGTTTTTACTATTTGCTTAAAAACCTTGCCCGCCATAAATATTCCTGGAAGTGTCGCAACTCAGTTCTTTTTTTTTTTTTTATTTTTTTTTTCTGTCTGCCTCCTCAGGGCTCCTTGGCTGCAGTAGTGGATCCTCACTTCTCAGTGGGTTCTCTCAGTGGGTTCTTCCAGTGGGTTCTCTATGCTCATTAGGTCTAATTTTATAGATGTGTAAAGGGGGAGGAGCCACAAAGCCCCTTCCCTTAAGCATTTTGTAAATGCTGAAAAATAAAGGCAAAGTGAATGCACTGGTGTTGCAAGCATCAGGAGTTAGAATTGAATTTCATGTTTGATCTTTTTCAACTTCATGAGTTAATGTTATGGTGTACAAGTTATAAATGCAAATTTTTATTGTATTACTTCTGTAAAGATTGATAGCAGTTATGCATTGTCCACTTCAGGACAATAGTTGAGCAACCTAACAGTATACCAATACCCCTACTAGTAAAATCTTGCAAATACAGGGATTTAGTCAAGAATCCCCATCCTGCAATTCAATGAAATATTAAATCAAGCCAAAAATGGAAAGCATCACATTTTTCCATCAAATTAATCTGAAAAAAAGCCACTTTTTTTTTTTTTTTTTCTAATAGGCAATATATAAAAGTGATGGAAAGTAAAGTGTGTGGTGTGGGTTTTTTTTCCCCTCTAGTGGTTGTAAACCTCAGACATGAAATATGAACAAAGCATATCCCTCTATAGTGTGTACTTTCTGAATCCAGATCACGAAGTGTAGGTTCTGTCTGCTGCTTCATTCTTCAACTATCAGCATGAATCACTTCTGGCAAGGTATCGTGACACCAAGAGAAAAATGGTGACGGGAGCTTCAGCTGATTGACAGCCTTCGTTCCCTCACCATTCCCTTCCTTCAGGCATTAATTGGCTTGGGTACAAACAGCCTGTCTGTTTTTTATCTTGCGAATACTGGCTGTGGCTATAGCCGCTAGCAGCAATCCATTGTTTTCTGTCATCTGGGAAAGCTTCCTGTAACACCCTCCCCTAGCATTTTTAACCATGGCCATTTTAAATAAGGGCAGATGACTTTTGTAGGATTTACTTTCTGAAATCCATCTGCTCTTACTGTGATGATGCCCCAGAAAAATCTTGTGCCTATTCAGTACAATGTACTTGGATTGCTGATATACTTTTGCAAGGTCAGGCAGGGGGGTATGCTTAGCTGAGAAAGCAATTCCTCTTAATCTCCAAATTAAAGGTAAAAAAAAAAATGCCAGTGGAGACTTTTTTACGGATGCATGACATCATTTGAACCTAGGCAAGAAACTAGGAAGAACTGTAAAAACAAAAGTTTAAAACCAGTAAATATATATTAATCCTTCCTAATGTATTTACATTCACTATTCTAATCATTCTGCTGATTATATATATATATTTATTTTACCATTCCGTGGCTTCTTTTTAATTTTTCATTATGCGGTGGGGGTAGGATTAAACAATTCAGATAGAGCTAGCTCACAAAAGTGAGTGAGTACACCCCTCATATTTTTGTAAATATTTTATTATATCTTTTCATGTGACAACACTGAAGAAATGACACTTTGCTACAATGTAAAGTAGAGAGTGTACAGCTTGTATAACACTGTAAATTTGTTGTCCCCTCAAAATAACTCAACACACAGCCATTAATGTCTAAACCGCTGGCAACAAAAGTGAGTACACCCCTAAGTGAAAATGTCCTAATTGGGCCCAAAATGTCACTATTGTGGACACTGTTATTTCCCAGCACTGCCTTAAAGCGGGGTTCCACCCAAATTTTGAACAATATCTGTACGTATTCTCTTTCTTGCCTAGATGCTGACATGTCGTTTAAAAAAATTTAAATCGCTGTAATTACCTTTTTTATTTTTCTATTCTTCTTTGCACTTCCTGGTTCTCCTCCCATGGGGTAGGCGTGTTTCTAGCCTCTCCCAGACTCCTGGGAGCTAGTCTCAGGCTTCCCAGGATGCCACTGAGCATGTGCGGGAACGAGCGGTGAATGCTGGGAGCACAGCATTCACCACATCCAGGAAATAAATGCTTGTGGGCTTCAAATGCCCACAATGAAGATGGAAACCGCCTGCAGTGAATAATAGAAGTTATTAGAAATCTGACACAGGTGGACATATTACACACAATATGTGAGTATGTAATGCTGAGAAGAAAAGTTTGTGAATGAACTAAAAAAAAAAAGATAGGTGGACCCCCGCTTTAATCCTCTTGGGCATGGAGTTCACCAGATCTGGTGGATGTTGGAGATCTTGCACTCCTCCGCCTTCCGTTTTGAGGATGCTCCACAAATGCTAAATAGGGTTTAGGTCTGGAGACATGCTTGGCCAGTCCATCACCTTTACCCTCAGTTTCTTTAGCAAGGCAGTGGTGGTCTTGCTTTGTTTGGGGTCATTATGTTGAAATGCTGCCCTGCAGCCCAGTCTCTAGGATCATGCTCTGCTTCAGTATGTCACAGTACATGTTGGCATTCATGGTTCCCTCAATGAACTGTAGTTCCCCAGTGCTGGCAGCACTCATGCAGCCCCAGACCATGACACTCCCACCACCATGCTTGACTGTAGGCAAGACACACTTGTCTTTGTACTCCTCACCTGATTCGCCCCCATACACGCTTGACACCATTTAAACCAAATAAGTTTATCTTGGTCTCATCAGACCACAGGACATTGTTCCAGTAATCCATGTCCTTAGTCTGCTTGTCTTGAGCAAACTGTTTGTGGGCTTTCTTGTGCATCTGTCGGGGCTGGGCTCAGCCCTATCTACTCTGAGCTGGCCGCTCAGCTGTCTAATTGCCAGCTCCTATCTCTCCACAGTTACTCAGCTGTTGATGATATCCTGCTCGTCAGCCCTGCCTACTTAAGCCATCCAGCCCAGAAGATCTGCCTTCGCCTTAGTCAACATCAGAAACTCTCTCCTGCATTCCTGTTAAAATACTTGCTTGGTTGACATCCCTTCTGGCTTCAGATCCTGCTTGCTGTTTTACTACGTTCATCTTCAGCTCCCTGACATTTGGCTTGTCTGACTATCCGTTCCGGTTCCTGAACTCTGGCTACGTTTTGACTATGTTTGTGCTATTTACTTTTATTATTAAACAAGTGTGATTTAACTGTACTTCTGTCTCAGTCTGATTTCATGGTTTCTGACTGCATCATTTTTAGGAAGCGACTTCCTTCTGGGAAGACAGCCATGCAGACTAATTTGATGCAGTGTGTGGCGTATGGTCTGAGCATTGACAGGCTGACCCCCAACCCCTTCAACCTCTGCAGCAATACTGGCAGCACTCACATGTCTATTTCCCAAAGACAACCTCTGGATAGGACGCTGAGCATGTGCACTCAACTTCTTTGGTTGGCTATGGTGAGGCCTGTTCTGAGTGGAACCTGTCCTGTTAAACTGCTGTATGGTTTTGGCCACCGTGCTGCAGCTCAGTTTCAGGGTCTTGGCAAGTCCATCGAACAAAAGCTCACGCATGCTGGCAGAACTGGCACTGGCTATTGAACTTCCCTTTGCTAGTGCCGTCGTATGTGTTGTTCGTCACCACATTCTTGGCGATCGGAATTTCCAACAACATTTGTGTGACCGTGTGTATGCAAGACAAGTTTGAGCCAACATCCGTCGGAAAAAAATCCCGGTTTTGTTGTCGGAATTTCCGATTGTGTGTACGCAGCATTATAGCCTAGACCAGTGATGGCGAACCTTGGCACCCCAGATGTTTTGGAACTACATTTCCCATGATGCTCAACTACACTGCAGAGTGCATGAGCATCATGGGAAATGTAGTTCCAAAACATCTGGGGTGCCAAGGTTCGCCATCATTGGTCTAGACCAACTTTATGTAGAGCAACAATTCTTCTTTTTTTTTTTTTTTTTTTTCACATCCACAGTTTTTTGCCATGAGGTGCCATGTTGAACTTCCAGTGACCAGTATGAGAGAGTGAGAGCGATAACACCAAATTCAACACACCTTCTCCTCATTCACACCTGAGACCTTGTAACACTAACGAGCCACATGACACCGGGGAGGGAAAATGGTTAATTTTTCCCAATTTGGACATTTTCACTTAGGGGTGTACTCACTTTTGTTGCCAGCGGTTTAGACATTAATGGCTGTGTGTTGAGTTATTTTGAGGGGACAGCAAATTTACACTGTTATACAAGCTGTACACTCACTACTTTACATTGTAGCAAAGTGTCATTTCTTCAGTGTTGCCACATGAAAAGATATAATAAAATATTTACAAAAATGTGTCACTTTTGTGAGATGCTGTGTTTGTGTGTGTATATATGTTATTTACTGGTTTCAAAGGGAGTACATGATGAGTTTTTTTAAAAAATGATTCCTCAAATTTTAATATTGCTGGACTTAATGGACTTCTTATTTTCTCATCTCTTTATAGCTTTTATTTGCTATAAAGTTTGAGTGCACAAAAAGGAGCTGCGTTGTCCACAAGTTACATACAACTTGCCAGGGTAGTAGTTGTATGAAAGACCATTCTCCTGAAAAGGCTACTGATTGACTTTTGTGGTCTGAATTCCATATCGAAACAACTTTTCCATTCGGTAATTATCAACATGTCTGCAGTAATGACTTGCAGGGAGCCTCCGTCTGACGCCAAGTCCATTTTATTTTTTTAATTTTTTTTAGTTTGGAAGTTGATGGTTGAAGCAATGGCAACTTTTGGTGTTGTGGTCTGGAAGGGGACAAAAGTGAATGTTGGAAACAATATATTTAAGTGGTTTGGAGAAGCACAAGGCAGTTGTGAAAAAAATGTAAGCCATGGGAAAGCTTCAGCAATTGTCAGGAAACGTTAAGGTATAGGCTATAAGCTCCTTGAATCAGTTGAATGAAATGTTTTTTTATGGTGACAAAATGATATGCTTTCTCCCCAGACAATTAGAGACTCGGGCATGGCAATTTGGTTAAAATTTCAATTTAATATTGGTTAAAACGGCAAAACAATTGAAGATGTAAAATGGTGGTTTTGATCAACTGCAGAGGGATGGAATTAAAATTGCCGAACATGAGAAAATGTGATCACTTGCGACTTCAGTCAACCAAATTCTGGATGGAAATTGCTTAGTTTGTGGCATTTGCTTGCATCATAATTCCTAGATGTGACTCCCCATGCGATTCCTAGAGGCTCAGCAGTGATTGAAATTTATATATAAATGACCACGTATATTACCGGCTTTAAAGCATATCTAATCCCAAAACAAAAAAATGCAATGTATTGCAGCTTCCTAGTCCTTTTGTGTGGTGACTGCTTACTGCTTTTGTTTTTTTCTTCAAGTGTGTTATATATTTTTTTTTTTTTTTTAATGGTTTAATCGACTAATTTCGATTTAAATATAACACACATACAGATTCAACTACTTTTAGCTGATTTAGCACCGTTGTTATGGCAACGGCTGAAGCTGGACATAGCGGGGCATGGCTACGACCTCACACGTCATAAACTCAGCCTCGCCGTGCCCATAATGCGGCCTCGCCGTGCCCATAATGCAGCCTCGCCGTAGTCAGTGCCTGTGCCTGGGTTACACAGTCTGCGGGCATCTCCCGCTGTGTGTCTCGGAGCTGAGTGTGAAAACTTTGGCCGCGCTGTGAGAAAAGTCCCGCCCTCCTCCTAGATCAGCTCGTGTAATAGACAGAACACTGCGTCTATCACACAAGCTGATCTAGGAGGAGGGCGGGACTTTTCTCAAAGTGCGGCCAAAGTTTTCACACTCAGCTCCGAGACACACAGTGGGAGATGCCTGCAGACTGTGTATGACATATAGTGGAGGAGGGAGCGGAGCGCTGTGCTGCAGCCACAGCTTGGCCCAAAACGGCCCCAGGGCAGGCAGCCTACCAATCAAAAAAAAAAAAATTAACGGTTAATCGAGGAATTAATCTCTAATTTCCGCAGCCCTATTCCCCCCCCCCCCCCCTTATTTTCACCTGGTAATCCTCCAAATAAAACACTTCCGGTCCTTGGGTGGCTATGTCATTCCTTTTGTGTATTAATAGAGGGAGCCAAGGTTGCCACCCTAGGCTGCTCCCCCATTATGGACTACAAACATGTCTTTACCTCTCCATTATATGGGGGGTAGGACAATTGGTAGTTTACAGAAGCTGGCTAGGAAGAAAGATATTCTGCAATGCAGAAGGTAAAGAGGTGGCTTTGTGACTAAAACATTAACCACATTCTATGGATATAATGCCCTGTATATCTCTCTAAACCAAACACCCTTTAATCCATCAGACACCCAGATGGGGTGATTACAATTACATATGTGTCGATTACATGTAGTGCTTTCCCAAAGGAGCCACTTTGGTAATTTTGGGTTCTCTGTTCTGTGCCTCAACTCCCAGAACAACCTCAGCCCCTCTCTGACACACCTGGTTTAGTGCAAGTTACTGTAAGCACTTGTAGGAACACAAGTGTAGATACCCATTTTTTTTTTTTTTTTTTTTTTTTTCATTTTGGTTTTGAATTGGTACCAGGAAATAACACAAGAATGTTTAGTGGTAAATTAACTCAACTCATTTATTCTAACCCATACCAAAACATTAGAGCTCTGCGATTTTCTCCCCCCAAAAAAATCTGCAAATTATTTACCGTATATACTCGAGTATAAGTCGAGTTTTTAAGCAACTTTTTTTGTGCTGAAAGTGCCCCCCTCGACTTATACTTGAGTCAAGCACTTTTCTGCAGCAAAAAATTTCATTTTCCGAACCGACTTTGGGGCCCCATATCTCAGGTCCACTTGGTGCTAGGAACCCCAAATTTGGTATGCAAACACAGTGGAACTGGTACCACAACATATCCAAAGCTGGAGTTCCTAGCACTAAGTGGCCCTGAGATACGGGGCCCCAAAACCGGTTCGGAAAATGTCATTCTCTGCTGCAGAAAAGTGCTTGACATTTTCTGAACTGATTTTTGGGGCCCTGTATCTCGGGGCCACTTAGTGCTAGAAACCCCAGCTTTGGAAATTTTATGGTGCTAGTTCCACTGGGTTTGCACACTAAATATGGGGTTCTTAGCACTAAGTGGCCCCGAGATACGGGGCCCCAAATTTGGTCAACTGTATCCATCTGCAGCAATGTCATTTTGGGACCCTTTGGGTTCAGAGACCCCAAATTTTGGCTGCAGCTAGGGGGCATCTAGGAACACTTAACTACCGAGTTTGAAGTTCAGGGGACCTATGGCTGTAAATGGGCACAGTGAGGCATGCAAATGGGCACAGTGATGCTGCAAATGGGCATTGTTGACCCTCTTTTCCACTTACAGTAGCTGTGCATTTCTCACCCTCGTCTTATACTCGGGTCAATAAGTTTTTCCCATTTTTTTTTTTTTTTTGTGGTAAATTAGGGCCTCGACTTATACTCGGAACGACTTATACTCGAGTATATACGGTATTTATTTTTGATGGACACCGCACCGGTCCTGAGGAGCTGCAGGCAGGAGTTTTTAGGGGAGGCCGTGGCTTTGGCCTAGTCTGCGAGACCGGACGCCGCAGACTAGCCCGAAGCCGTGGCCTCGCCTAAAAACTCCTGCCCGCAGCTCCTCAGGACCGGTGCGGTGTCCATCAAAAATCGCAGATTTTTTTTTTTTGAGAAAATCACCCAGCTCTAATGTTTTTATATGGGTTAGAATAAATGGTGGTTTGAGCATAAATGAACATACAGAAGGTAAGTTCAGACACTGTACTAAACAGTATAATTACTATGGTAAGGGAACCTAGAATAGAGTCCCACACCCTTAGACTGATATGAGTAGGGAATAAATGGTGCATTTTAAGCATTACTGCAATGTAAACAAGATTAGAACTAGTCTAAAGTGCACTCTAGGAGCATGGCTAGCATATGGTGCAATGTCTCCTGAGAGTTGCCTCTTAGCATACGCAATAGGTAAAGGTCTCCTGTGTAGCAGCTATAAAGGGGCAGTCTTTAGTCTTAACTTTTCAGCCGGCTAGAATTGGGGATTTGTTGTACAGTTGGTGCACACAAAAATAGTCCCAGTCAAGTCTGTAGGCAGTAATAAAGCTACTAGATGGCTGTGTGGTCAGTTCCTATAGGGTTCAGTCTCTCTAGGAGCGATTAGTAAATCCCCCACAACAGCAGCTCACCAGTCCCAGCAATATTGCAGCTCTCCATCCAGTCACCCAGGACGATCGGTCCACTCTCTGCTCTGCACCCAGGTGACTCTGACTGTCGGCACATCAAGATCAACAGGTATTTTCTTCACTGGCTAAAAATATTCTTAGCTAAAAAAAAATGCAGCCACTACTTCTAAGGACTGTAAGCTGCAACATATTATATTTTTGTTCTTTGGTTTGGTTATTATTTTTGACTTTGGAATAGTAAGTACAAGTAGAGAGAATTCAGACAAGTATGCGTATGCAAATAACCTCCCCCAAATGAAGTGCCTTGTGGGTATATGCCGTGGTGTACAGTACATGGCGTATCTGAAAGCCATTGTCCCACCTAGGAGTTCTATTTTCAGAGAGTTGAAGCTGCCTGTGGTTTGTGCCTCTTCTTCTTGGTACACTTTTTGGTTCTATTCCCATTATACATAGATCTATTCTAGAGTACAGTAGAAATCAATGTTCAAAATTTGTTTGCTTCCCGTTTATTACACCAGTCTTCTTTTTTTCTGCCTTTTTTAATGTGTAAAAAATACCTATCACATCATCAAAATTCCTTACCTTTTGTCTGGCGTCGGTTTCTGCTGCTTGCTTGGCTTTACTTTGGTAATCCTTCCTGGCTGCAGCCTGTATAGGATTCCTGAGTCAGGCTTTGCTCGTAAGTCCCCTCTTCATTTCATTTTCCCCCTTCTTCTTCTTTTTTTTTTTCTCTTGCAGCTCCCTCACAGCTGCATTAATATAAATCAATATCTCAGAGCCTCTGCTAATTTTGTTTAGGTCATCCTGCCTAATGTGATTTCTCTGTTAGCTGAGCTGCTTCTTCTTGGAAAAGATGGAAGAGAAGAAAAATATATTAGCAAAACTACTTGTCTTAAAATATTGGCTTTGGACTTGGCCAGAGGTTGGTGCCAAATGTAACACCATCTTACTACTGGATAAGATTTCGAGCTGTGGAAAGCCATGACAGTGGAGATTTAACACGAGATATGGGGCAGGCATGGAGAGATGCTGTCTGCTCTAGTTTTCGTTGCCGGTGTCACACACCTGTTCCACGGACGTGTCCAATGTGGGACTTGTCTGAGGAGCTTGGAGAAGTGTGCTTGACGTTTGACCACCTACTCTCCGGTTTAAGAGAAGTTAGACTGTTACAGCAAAGGAGAGTTTGCGTATTCACTTTTATATGGGGATACTTCATTTTATATATTTTTACAGACTCAAGAAATTCCACAGTGCCTTAGGGAGCTAATAATACCCTTCACAGCTCTCCCTGTCCCGAAGAAAGTTAGGCCTTGGACACATGAACTTCAGAATGTATAAGAAGTTTTTACAGCAAGCTTTTACAGAGCTTTTGCTAGCTTTGAGCTGCTTTTTAAAAGCACCAGTTTAAAGATGTTAAAGTGGATTTTCACTGCATCTGAACACCACACACACAAAAAAACCCCACTATTTTAATTCAACCACTTCAGCCCCGGAAGATTTGGCTGCTGAATGACCGGGCCTTTTTTTTGATTTTTGCCAAATTTTTTTTTGTTATAATGTTACGCCGAGTAAACTGATACCCAACATGTCACGCTTCAAAATTATGCCCGCTTGTGGAATACCGTCAAACTTTTACCCTTAAATAATCTCCATGGGCGGCGTTTGAAAAAATTCTACAGGTTGCATGTTTTAAGTTGGAGGTCTAGGGCTAGAATTATTGCTCTTGCTCTACTGATCGCAGCGATACCTCCCGTGTGTGGTTTCAACATCGTTTTCATATGCAGGCGCTACTCACGTATGCGTTCGCTTCTGCACGCGAGCTCCGCAGGACGGGACGCATTTAAATTTTTCTTTTTTTTTCTTTTTTGTTTTTACACTTTAAAAAAAAAGTGTCACTTTTATTCCTATGTAAACATCCCTTGTAATAGAAAAAAAGCATGACAGGACCTCTTAAATATGAGATCTGGGGTCAAAAAGACCTCAGATCTCATATTTACACTTAAATGCAATAAAAAAAATAAAAAAAAAGTTGTTAAAAAAAATAGCCCTTAAAGAGCTATGGGTGGAAGTGACGTTATGACGTTGCTTCCGCCCTGCATTGTTATGAAGACGGGTGGGGGCCATCTTCCTCTCACTGGTCTCCATGCCCAGCAAGGGTGAAGATCTGATCTCCGCCAGAGTGGGGGGGGGGCACCCCTCTCCCGCCGCTGATAAAAGTGATCTCTCGGCGAATCTGCCGCAGAGACCACCATTATCGGAAAACTGGCAGCCGGTCGAACAAGCGAATATCGGGGTTATGGCGGCTAGCTGCTGCCATAATGATATCCCCCCTCAAAGTAAGGACTTATATCAGCCTGCGGCGGTCTGGAAGTGGTTAACCACTTGACGACCACCTCACGCCGATGTACGTCGGCAAACTGGCACGGACAGGCAAAATCACGTACAGGGTACGTGATTTGCCTTCCGCGGGTGGGGGGTCCGATCGGACCCCCCCCCGGTGCCCGAGGCGGTCGTCGTTTGTCCAGCGGCGATCGGTGATGAGGGGGAGACCATCCGTTCGTGGCCCCCCCCTCGCGATCGCCGCCGGCCAATCGAATCATTCCTTTGCTGCTGTATGCTAAACAGCAGCAAAGGAAATGATGTCATCTCTCCTCGGCTCGGTAATTTCCGTTCCGGCCCGAGGAGAGAAGACTTCACTGTGAGTGCACCAACACACACACACACAGTAGAACATGCCAGGCACACAAAACACCCCGATCCCCCCCCCGATCGCCCCCCGATCCCCCCCCAATCACCCCCCCCCCCTGTCACAAACTGACACCAGCAGTTTTTTTTTGTTTTTTTTTTTGTTTTTTTCTGATTACTGCATAGTGTCAGTTTGTGACAGTTAGTGTTGGGACAGTTAGTATTACCCCCCTTTAGGTCTAGGATACCCCCCTAACCCCCCCTAATAAAGTTTTAACCCCTTGATCACCCCCTGTCACCAGTGTCGCTAAGCGATCATTTTTCTGATCGCTGTATTAGTGTCGCTGGTGACGGTAGTTAGTGAGGTAAATATTGAGGTTCGCCGTCAGCGTTTTATAGCGTCAGGGACCCCCATATACTATCTAATAAATGTTTTAACCCCTTGATTGCCCCCTAGTTAACCCTTTCACCACTGATCACCGTATAACCGTTACGGTTGACGCTGGTTAGTTTGTTTATTTTTTATAGTGTCAGGGCACCCGCCGTTTATTACCGAATAAAGGTTTAGCCCCCCGATCGCCCGGCGGTGATATGCGTCGCCCCAGGCAGCGTCAGATTAGCGCCAGTACCGCTAACACCCACGCACGCAGCATGCGCCTCCCTTAGTGGTATAGTATCTGATCGGATCAATATCTGATCCGATCAGATCTATACTAGCGTCCCCAGCAGTTTAGGGTTCCCAAAAACGCAGTGTTAGCGGGATCAGCCCAGATACCTGCTAGCACCTGCGTTTTGCCCCTCCGCCCAGGCGAGCCCAGCCCACCCAAGTGCAGTATCGATCGATCACTGACACTTACAAAACACTAAACGCATAACTGCAGCGTTCGCAGAGTCAGGCCTGATCCCTGCGATCGCTAACAGTTTTTTTGGTAGCATTTTGGTGAACTGGCAAGCACCAGCCCCAGGCGTCAGGTTAGCGCCAGTACCGCTAACACCCACGCACGCAGCATACACCTCCCTTAGTGGTATAGTATCTGAACGGATCAATATCTGATCCGATCAGATCTATACTAGCGTCCCCAGCAGTTTAGGGTTCCCAAAAACGCAGTGTTAGCGGGATCAGCCCAGATACCTGCTAGCACCTGCGTTTTGCCCCTCCGCCCAGGCGAGCCCAGCCCACCCAAGTGCAGTATCGATCGATCACTGACACTTACAAAACACTAAACGCATAACTGCAGCGTTCGCAGAGTCAGGCCTGATCCCTGCGATCGCTAACAGTTTTTTTGGTAGCGTTTTGGTGAACTGGCAAGCACCAGCCCCAGGCAGCGTCAGATTAGCGCCAGTACCGCTAACACCCACGCACGCACCGTACACCTCCCTTAGTGGTATAGTATCTGATCGCATCAATATCTGATCCGATCAGATCTATACTAGCGTCACCAGCAGTTTAGGGTTCCCACAAACGCAGTGTTAGCGGGATCAGCCCAGATACCTGCTAGCACCTGCGTTTTGCCCCTCCGCCTGGCCCGGCCCAGCCCACCCAAGTGCAGTATCGATCGATCACTGTCACTTACAAAACACTAAACGCATAACTGCAGCGTTCGCAGAGTCAGGCCTGATCCCTGCAATCGCTAACAGTTTTTTGGTAGCGTTTTGGTGAACTGGCAAGCGCCAGCGGCCTAGTACACCCCGGTCGTAGTCAAACCAGCACTGCAGTAACACGTGGTGACGTGGCGAGTCCCATAAGTGCAGTTCAAGCTGGTGAGGTGGCAAGCACAAGTAGTGTCCCGCTGCCACCAAAAAGACAAACACAGGCCCGTCGTGCCCATAGTGCCCTTCCTGCTGCATTCGCCAATCCTAATTGGGAACCCACCGCTTCTGCAGCGCCCGTACTTCCCCCATTCACATCCCCAACCAAATGCAGTCGGCTGCATGAGAGGCATTTTTATGTCCTCCCAAGTACCCCTACCCAACGAACCCCCCCAAAAAAGATGTTGTGTCTGCAGCAAGCGTGGATATAGGCGTGACACCCGCTATTATTGTCCCTCCTGTCCTGACAATCCTGGTCTTTGCATTGGTGAATGTTTTGAACGCTACCATTCACTAGTTGAGTATTAGCGTAGGGTACAGCATTGCACAGACTAGGCGCCATTTCACAGGGTCTCCCAAGATGCCATCGCATTTTGAGAGACCCGAACCTGGAACCGGTTACCGTTATAAAAGTTAGTTACAAAAAAAGTGTAAAAAAAAAAAAAAATATGAAATAAAAAAAAATAGTTGTTGTTTTATTGTTCTCTCTCTCTCTATTCTCTCTCTCTATTGTTCTGCTCTTTTTTACTGTATTCTATTCTGCAATGTTTTATTGTTATTGTTGTTGTTGTTGTTGTTGTTGTTGTTGTTATTATGTTTTATCATGTTTGTTTTTCAGGTGTGTAATTATTTACACTTTACTGTGCTTTATTGTTAACCATTGTTAACCATTTTTTTGTCTTCAGGTACGCCATTCACGACTTTGATTGGTTATACCAGAATGATGCCTGCAGGTTTAGGTATCATCTTGGTATCATTCTTTTCAGCCAGCGGTCGGCTTTCATGTAAAAGCAATCCTAGCGGCTAATTAGCCTCTAGACTGCTTTTACAAGCCGTGGGAGGGAATGCCCCCCCCCCCCCACCGTCTTCCGTGTTTTTCTCTGGCTCTCCTGTCTCAACAGGGAACCTGAGAATGCAGCCGGTGATTCAGCCAGCTGACCATAGAGCTTATCAGAGACCAGAGTGGCTCCAAACATCTCTATGGCCTAAGAAACCGGAAGCTACGAGTATTTCATGACTTAGATTTCGCCGGATGTAAATAGCGCCATTGGGAAATTGGGGAAGCATTTTATCACACCGATCTTGGTGTGGTCAGATGCTTTGAGGGCAGAGGAGAGATCTAGGGTCTAATAGACCACAATTTTTTCAAAAAAGAGTACCTGTCGCTACCTATTGCTATCATAGGGGATATTTACATTCCCCGAGATAACAATAAAAATGATTAAAAAAAAAAATATGAAAGGAACAGTTTAAAAGTAAGATTAAAAAAGCAAAAAAATAATAAAGAAAAAAAAAAACAAAAAAAAAAACACCCCTGTCGCCCCCTGCTCTCGCGCTAAGGCGAACGCAAGCGGCGGTCTGTCGTCAAACGTAAACAGCAATTGCACCATGCATGTGAGGTATCACCGCAAAGGCCAGATCGAGTGCAGTAATTTTTCCAGTAGACCTCCTCTGTAAATCTAAAGTGGTAACCTGTAAAGGCTTTTGAAGGCTTTTAAACATGTATTTATTTTGTTGCCACTGCACGTTTGTGCGCAATTTTAAAGCATGTCATGTTTGGTATCCATGTACTCGGCCTAAGATCATCTTATTTATTTTATCAAACATTTGGGCAATATAGCGTGTTTTAGTGCATTAAAATTAAAAAAAGTGTGTTTTTTCCCCAAAAAATGCGTTTGAAAAATCGCTGCGCAATTACTGTGTGAAAAAAAAAAAATGAAACACCCACCATTTTAATCTGTAGGGCATTTGCTTTAAAAAAATATATAATGTTTGGGGGTTCAAAGTAATTTTTTTGCAAAAAAAAAAAAACTTTTTCATGTAAACAATAAGTGTCAGAAAGGGCTTTGTCTTCAAGTGGTTAGAAGAGTGGGTGATGTGTGACATAAGCTTCTAAATGTTGTGCATAAAATGCCAGGACAGTTCAAAACCCCCCCAAATGACCCCATTTTGGAAAGTAGACACCCCAAGCTATTTGCTGAGAGGCATGTCGAGTCCATGGAATATTTTATATTGCGACACAAGTTGCGGGAAAGAGACAAATTTTTTTTTTTTTTTTTTGCACAAAGTTGTCACTAAATGATATATTGCTCAAACATGCCATGGAAATATGTGAAATTACACCCCAAAATACATTCTGCTGCTTCTCCTGAGTACGGGGATACCACATGTGTGAGACTTTTTGGGAGCCTAGCCGCGTACGGGACCCCGAAAACCAAGCACCGCCTTCAGGCTTTCTAAGGGCGTGAATTTTTGATTTCACTCTTCACTGCCTATCACAGTTTCGGAGGCCATGGAATGCCCAGGTGGCACAACCCCCCCCCAAATGACCCCATTTTGGAAAGTAGACACCCCAAGCTATTTGCTGAGAGGTATAGTGAGTATTTTGCAGACCTCACTTTTTGTCACAAAGTTTTGAAAATTGAAAAAAGAAAAAAAAAAGTTTTTTCTTGTCTTTCTTCATTTTCAAAAACAAATGAGAGCTGCAAAATACTCACCATGCCTTTCAGCAAATAGCTTGGGGTGTCTACTTTCCAAAATGGGGTCATTTGGGGGGGTTTTGTGCCACCTGGGCATTCCATGGCCTCCGAAACTGTGATAGGCAGTGAAGAGTGAAAGCAAAAATTTACACCCTTAGAAATCCTGAAGGCGGTGATTGGTTTTCGGGGCCCCGTACGCGGCTAGGCTCCCAAAAAGTCCCACACATGTGGTATCCCCATACTCAGGAGAAGCAGCTAAATGTATTTTGGGGTGCAATTCCACATAGGCCCATGGCCTGTGTGAGCAATATATCATTTAGTGACGACTTTTTGTAAATATTTTTTTTTTTTTTTTTTTTTTTGTCATTTTTCAATCACTTGGGACAAAAAAAATAAATATTCAATGGGTTCAACATGCCTCTCAGCAATTTCCTTGGGGTGTCTACTTTCCAAAATGGGGTCATTTGGGGGGGTTTTGTACTGCCCTGCCATTTTAGCACCTCAAGAAATGACATAGGCAGTCATAAACTAAAAGCTGTGTAAATTCCAGAAAATGCACCCTAGTTTGTAGACGCTATAACTTTTGCGCAAACCAATAAATATACGCTTATTGACATTTTTTTTACCAAAGACATGTGGCCGAATACATTTTGGCCTAAATGTATGACTAAAATTTAGTTTATTGGATTTTTTTTATAACAAAAAGTAGAAAATATCATTTTTTTTTCAAAATTTTCGGTCTTTTTCCGTTTATAGCGCAAAAAATAAAAACCGCAGAGGTGATCAAATACCATCAAAAGAAAGCTCTATTTGTGGGAAGAAAAGGACGCAAATTTCGTTTGGGTACAGCATTGCATGACCGCGCAATTAGCAGTTAAAGCGACGCAGTGCCAAATTGGAAAAAGACCTCTGGTCCTTAGGCAGCATAATGGTCCGGGGCTCAAGTGGTTAATAAATGTTTAAGAAATTTTCTGTATCACTTCTTAACTGTTTGATTTTATGAGATGAAGGGAAGAAAAAATCAGCCTCATATATTGGCCACCTCTATTTCTAAATATCAGCATCTGCCAGAGAAATAGCCATATTGGTTGAACTCTAGTTGTAATAGTCTACTTTATTTAAAAAAATTTAAAAAAATAAAACGTGGTAAACTTACCTGCTCTGTGCAGTGGTATTTACAGAGCCTCCCCCTTCCTGTTCTGGGGACCTCCACAAATGCTTTTGGCTCCTCCTCTTCTTTGTGCACCACCATAGGAAGCTGCTGCTTATGGGGAGCGCACCTGTGGGCTCGCTGCTGGGCTGTGTGCGAGATGCACACAGAGCAACTTTACACATTGTTAGGCACACATTTAACCCTTTTGATTGCCCCTTGATACTAACCCCTTCCCATCAAGTGTCATTAGTACAGTGACAGTGTACAGTATTTGCACGGATTGCTTTTAGTGTCCCTATTGATGTCAGTGTATCTCCCAGCCAGCGTCAGCTAGTGCCAGATTGCTCGCCACACTATAGCAACCTCACTATAAGTTGCTGATCACTGCCATTACAAGTATAGTGTCATAGCTACATAAATTCCAGTATATATGCCAAAGTATTAAGACGCTATAACTTTCATACAAACCGATTTAATATACTTATTGGGAGTGTTTTTTTTTTTTTTCCAAAAACCTGTAACAGAATACATTTTGGCCTACATTTATAAAATATATATATATATATAAAAATTTTTCTTTAGTACAAAAGGAAAAACAGTAGTGATCAAATGCCATCAAAATATTTTTGGGGAAAAAAATATATACATTTCATTTTGGGTACAGTTTTGCATGGCTGCGCAGTTGGCAGTTAAAGTAGCGCAGTGCTAAATCGCAAAAAATGTTCTGGTCATGAACGGGGCAAAACCTTCCGGAGGTCAAGTGGTTAAAGTAATCCTAGTAAGAATTAACTTTCACCAAATCCATTTTTATTTACTTGTTTGTGTTGAATTATTAATTTTAGATTTAATGTTTACTACTTATGTGAATGGCCAGAATAATGTCCTTGCCACATACACTAGGCCTATTCAAGGTGGAAGTCCGTTAACCTACCTGTAGTTTTTGGGTTGTAGGAAAAAGGTCACATCTTGAGGAGAATTGTTAGCAGAGGGTATGAAGTCCACAATGGCTTCCTAGACCTTAACAGCCCCGGTGACTGTGCACTGTGACCTCTTTTATTACTAATTTTTCTGTATGGAATAAGATAAGTCTGATATGTATGATGCAGATCAGTGACAGTGCAGCTTGGTCTCCTGCATGTAAATCAACTTGTATTTTGTTGTAGCTGCTGTTGGATAAGAAATTCATTATAAATTGTATTACAGGGCTTGACAAATTTGCTTTTGAATCTAGGAGTCGGCTAAAGAGCCTTTTTTTTTTTTTTTTTTTTAATTTTTTTTATGTTTTTAACTAAAAGATCTGCAGGTAGAACATGTAATATGTTCCCAAGGTGAACTTCTTCTTTACCCTTCTGCTGCCAGAGCAGTTTTTGCTTTTTTTTTTTTTTGCTGCACTTGTTAAAAAAAACCATAGAGCAGTGATGGTGAACCTTGGCACTAGGGGTGCAACGGATCAAAAAACTTACGGATCGGATCGATCCTCGGATCAGAGTCACGGATCGGATCATTTTCGGATCAGCAAAATAAACGAAAAAAAAGACAAATCTTGTTACACCCACCGGAGTTTTAGATTTAAAAGCCATTTTCCACACAAAACGGAGCTTATATGCATAAATACAGTATTTGTAGATCGGACAGACTGTTTAGATGTTAAATTTTAAAAGCAGCAGCAAACCTGCTGACCTTACATGGTTGCTAATGTGACAGAACACCTCTGATTTTCACATTTAACATTAAATGTGAAAATCAGAGGTGTTCTGTCACATTAGCAAATACTCTATTTATGCATATAAGCTCAGTTTTGTGTGGAAAATGGCTTTAAAATCTAAAACTCTGGTGGGTGTAACAAGATGTCCGCTTGCCCCCTTCTAACTCTATAATTACAGTACTGTGCAAGGGAGTGTGGGGTGTAGCAAGATGGCGACGAAACGTCACTTCCCGACGATACAGCGGCCACCGCCGGGTGTACCAAGATGGCCGCCGCTCCGGAGCTAGGCCGAAGCCGCGGCCTTTCCTATGACCGAGGCCGCCGAGCGCTCCGCGGAACGCAGGTGTGCCGATCCGCGGAGGTTGCCCCGAACGGATCAGTGACGATCCGTTGCACCCCTACTTGGCACCCCAGATGTTTTGGAACTACATTTCCCATGATGCTCTGGCACTCTGCAGTGTAGTGGAGCATCATGGGAAATGTAGTTTCAAAACATCTGGGGTGCCAAGGTTCGCCATCACTGCCCTAGAGAATAAAATAGTGGTAGTTCCAATTTTTTATGTCAAACGATATTACTGCAAAGGTAAAAAATGTCAGTAAAAAAAAAGTTAATTTTATGGGGCACTAAAAAAACAATAAGGTGCCCATTTTTTTTTTTGGTAAAATATATAAAAGCTAAGGTTGCACAGAGTAAATGGATACCCAACATGTTAGTACCCTATATTTTCCATAGGCAACATTTTAAAAGCCCCCAATAAGTCATCATTTTAGCGTTACGAACGAGGTCTGATGCTAGAATTTTATTGCTCTCATTCTGCCGTGCGTGGCTATATGTAACGTGAATCGCAATCAATGTTTTCAGGTGTACGTGTGTATATGTTGGGGGTGGGGGGCCTCAAATGTGTTTTTTGAGGGAATTTTAATGTGCCTGTATGTGACTTTAGTTTTTAAATTATTATTATTATTTTTTTAATTTTTTTTTTTTTATCCATCATCTTCCCCACATCACCTAGACAAAAACCGTGTGTGTGTGTGTGTTTTGTTTTTTTTTGTTTTTTTGTTTTATTTTTTTTTATATACAGTTTACAGGTTCTCTTTGAGACATCCAGGGTCTAAAAAGGCCCTGGATGTCTCCCCTGTGCTCCATTAAACGTAATGCAATGCAGACCTCACTGCATTACATTCTTTCCCTGCCTTGATGGCCAGGAAAACTGTCAACGGTTACCTGGAAATGACGTCACGTCGCCCCCTACCCAACTGCACCTATTATGCCAGTCCCGGGCCCAGGAATACATAGTGGGGAGGGGGGAGTTGGGTTGGGCGCAGGGTTGTCAAAACTTCTGGTCACAATGGCGACCTGGGGTTTGTCGAGCCCTGGTGTGTCTCTCTCTGTATTGAACTTTTTACTGCAGAGCCTGGGAGGGATGCATGGACTATTCACCCTTAGAACAGCACTTATTGTTTTGAGGCATAGAAGTAATAACAGCAGTATATAAATAATTACAGCGTGGTTTTTTTAATTTTATTTTTTTTTTAGTTTGTTTTTTTAACTTTGAGCTACACTTTTAAATAGGCTGGAATTGCCGGGAGGCCTTGGCACTGTTTCCAGACTGAACATAGTGTCCTGGAGCATCCTGCCAATGCATTAGCAGGTAAAGGAACTAGAGAACACAGAGTGCAACAAGCATAGCTTTACACCCCACTTATCAACACATTCTAATCAAAAGTTGTCAGTCTTTGTTTTTTGTGACACATTTCTGGCTTATTTTGAGGGAGATGAAAAGAACTGCCAGCTTATCCAGTGCAGAGTGATTTTTCTGTCTCTGCTTGATGAGAACAGGGATTCAACTCTAAATAGGTGAAAGTCGTGACCTGATTAAAGCAAACCTGCTCTTTTGCCCTAAAGTGAAGTTTTAAATTGTTATATTGTTAAATTATAAAGATGTTCTACTTACCTGCTCTGTGTAATGGTTTTGCACAGAGCAGCCTGGATCCTCCTCTAATCGGGTTCCCCACCATCGTTCCTAGCCCCTCCCTCTTGTCCAGTGACCTCAATCTGCTTGCAATGGAGGCACCCAAACGGGCATGCTCTCAAGCCGCTGGACAATGGCTCGGCCCTGCCCCCCCCCGCCACCTCAATGGCTCGGCCCTGCCCCCCCCCCCGCCGCCTCAATGGCTCACTGACTGTGACAGCAGTGGGAGCCAATGGCTTCCTCCAACCCTGAAGGTTATACTTAAAGTGGAATTGCGAGCCAAGTATAACTAATTTAAAAATGCTCCCTCCCCCCTCCGAACACCTGTGCAAAAAAAATTTATCTACATACCTACTTTCAGCCTGGTCCAGTCATGTGATCCCCTGTGTCAGCTAGCACCAGCTGCAGGGGAGAGGAGACAGCTGGTAATGTCTGAAAGTGGTGACCTCACGCAAAGGCTCCTATGGCCCATCTTTTGTCAGCGCTCCCTCCTCTCCCCTGCAGCTGACACGGGGATCACCTGACTGAACCAGAGTGAACGGAAAATTAGGTAAGTACATACATCTTTCTTACAAAGGTTAGTCAGCATAGATATTAAGAAGGAGAGGGGCTGTTTCTAAGACTAGATCGGTATAGAATTCCACTTTAGCTTTTTATTTCATTCTCCTGCTGCTCCGTTCAGCACCAGGAAATGAAGGAAATTCGTTCTGTACTATATATGGCCAGGTGTTGACACAAATATTCACAGCTTGTGGGAGGGTTTAGCGGGGTTCACACAATGCCCTTGGGCTGGTCTGCAGCCTCTTCTCACTTGATACTCTAAGCACTCCAGATGGGTTACTGTACATGTTCCAACAACCCTCCCTCTCTATTGTCTATTAGAAAATATGTGTTAGGTTTGGGTAAAGGGCAGTGCTGAGGACAGGTAAGACTTGACACGGTCTCTGTTTGCATTAGGAGTGCCTGGTCTGTAACGTGATGCATATAAGGAGGAAGTACTTGGGTTAGCTTACAGGAAAGAAGAGAGCTAATTGTGGATGTCAGCAGTCAAAACAGGATGTGGAACAGCGGCACAGTTTGCAGTGGCAACTGTAGGCTCTAAATTGGAGATTTTCAACATTTTGATCAGGTTGGGTGGTAAATATTCTTATAAAATGCTTCAGTTGAATCTGGCAGACTGCCTTTTGCCTATGACAACCAAGCCATTATCTGACTGGCACTAGATCTCTTAGCCCACTTTCCTCATTTCCTAAGAGTCGGTTTACACAAGTGTTGCCCATCGCCCCCGGTTGTGGAGCAGCCCCTTTCACTTGACAAGGCTACTTTCGGCGGTTGGTACTGCCTGACAAACATAAGGGGGGAATATTCTTTTTGCGAGTCACAATGCAAAGGATTGTGGCCATAGCGTGCATGTATCCTTATATGGCTGCCTTTGGGGGGGGGGGGGCGCGGCGGTTTGTGCTAGTAAAATCTCAGCTTAACTGCTCGTTTTTACCACCCCTCCTAACCGCAAGTGTAAACTAAGCCTAATTGTAGAGCACGTCTTAAATTTGGTCTTCCTTCACTATAATGTGATGAGGAAGGGTGAGAAACTACATGTGCATTAACATGTTTTATTTTTTTTCACATGTTTTAAAGTCGTTGAAGCCATAAGGGCCCCCAGATGTTTGTGTTGTGTTTTCTTTTTTTTTCCTGCATAAAACGGGCTGTTTTTCGGAGTTTACTTGCCGGTCACATTTAGATGACCATGTTTCATGTAAATTGTGCTTAGCTGAGGTCTTTCTTAAATCTTTTGCAAAGCGAAGTTGCCCTAAGGCTTGTGAATAGTATTCATTACCTATCTGGTTCCATTCCACCTCAGCATTTTAACAGTGAGAATGGGCAGAGGCCAGCGCTGTTTAATGTAATCGAGATTAGTTCTGGAAAAAGAAAAATTCCAGGCCTTTTTAAGCAGAAATATTAAATTGCAACCAAATAGGAAGATGTTTATTTAACCCAGGGCATTCATTAAAACAATCTGATTATGTAGCCCGGGCTTTGGTGGTGTTCAGTGTAATTACATAGCAATGTAGATGTATGACGCTGTGCAATTTTATTCTGCTGAGAAAGGGAGGAAACTGCTGCAGGTACCTAGAGGTATAAAACAAACCAATCAATCGGCGCAAAAATATCTACCATAAAACAGCAGCTGAACACTGAGGACCAAAATCTAAAATCCCAATAGGTCAATATAGTAAGTGCAGTGCATAAACAGACAATCAAAACACATCAAGAATAATGATGATGAAAGAGTCCGTGATATAATATTCACAAAAAGCACCATCAAGTTTCCAAAAAAAACGGTGGTCCTATGGACAAGGTGATCATGTGACTGCCTCCACCAATGGTGAATCCTAACCGCTCACCTCAAAGTGTGGACCCCCTGAGTTAATCAGTCAGGTCACACAAGCAGTCCCTTCACAAGGGTAGATATGCTGATCCACTGGATGAAAGGATCACTGGAGATGAGTGTATGCTGGTAACCTGAGATCCCCTGTGTCCTGACCTTAGACTCCGATTATATTCATACATAGAATGACAATGGTACAATATAGTGCTCTTTCCGTTGGATATATAAAAAGCATTTTATTGTAAAAACAATTGCACTTACAAATCAGGCACTGTTCCTCAGTGCTAAGGTAATAAGGCGGACAACAAAAAAACTCTTACACGAGGATAAACAGAGAGCGTGGGTGACGTCACTTGGTTCCGTACGCGTTACGTCCCAGGGGGCGGGACTTCATCAGCAGCGTTGCTACGGCCCACTAATGGTGGGAAATTCTAAAGAAAATTCTTTTGACATTCCACCCATGTATGGCCAGCCTTAGATCTGTTTACCTAATGAGAAAAGAAGCCGTGCCGCGAATGTACGAGTCAGAATCACAGCGCAGGACTAGAATAGAAGATTCGTTGGCATGTAATAAAAGAGAAACAAATGGGACAATTATAGTTATAAATATTGTCAAATATACACATTTAAACAGTAATGTTAAATTCCTAAAGTGTATTAAAGTAACACTTTAAATGAGAAGGGGTGGTGGAGGTGGAAGAGGTCCCCCTTAAAGGTTGATGAGCTCACTTTTTTCCTTTATGGAGGTTCTGTTTTAGTCGGTCACCCCTTACCCATAGACTAGTATTGAAAGCTAGTAATAGTACAATACATTGTGCAGCACTACAAAGTAGGGAATGGCTTTGACTGTAATGAGCAGTAAGACTAATTACTAGAGCACTTGCCGTAATGTGTAAGTTTGTACAGCATACTTGCACATTATCACTGACATACTTCTCAGTCCCTTCCCCCCTCAATCAATGACAAGTCTTTACTCTCCACAACTACTCGTTCTCCGCTGCCCCTCTGTCCTTCACTCCTTCCCCCTCCATCGTCTATCATATATTTTCTTTGGCCATTGGAAGACCACAGATGATGTAACTGACGCATGCTGGAGCTACATTATCCTGACATGCAGCTCCAGTCTTGACATCTTACAAAGTGTGAGAAGAATGGGCACAAAACTATTGCTACAAAATGGGGAAAGTATGTATTTATTTTTTTGAAAATGATTTGCATAGACTGCTCTACCTAAATACTGTACCGTCATTATTTAAGGTATTGAGGTATGGACATGCACTGAAGGCCAGTGTTAATTTTGAAGTCAAATTTTTTAATTTAGTTTTAGTCTTTTGACTAAAATGCCATTTTTAATTTTAGTCCCATTTTTAGTCTTTTGACTAAAATGCAGTTTTAGTTGTATTTTAGTCATCTCAATTGTTTTAGTCGACTAAAATATTTTAGCAATTTTAGTCGACAAAATTAACACTGGCTTGAACCCCTTAAAAGTAAAAACAAAACAAACCCTTTCATCCAGAACTTTTGGCCTCTGGTGGTCTTGTTAGCGTCTAATATAACTGGAATTTCACCTAATCTAAAAATTGCTTTGTTAGGCATGGATTCCTGGCGCTCGGAGTTCCGCGCCATACTTGCCTATATCTTCATTGCAGCCCGATTTATTCATGGTCACTGGAAACACCCCTGACCCCGTTACGATTTACACATCTTCTTAATGACGATGCCCACTATGAATACTTTCGCTAGAGCCCATCTCTTGCAAAATAGATGGTCACCAGTGGGGTC